>CAMZMU010000052.1:27953682-28670873 GCA_947311845.1 Poa pratensis | reverse complement strand
CTCAAAATGGGAAGGACCTTTTGTCATTGTGGAGGTGTATCGTTCAGGTGCAATAAAGATTGCTTCACTGAAAGATAATGCTACACAAGTGGTGAATGGGCAAAGACTCAAACATTATATTTCTGGAGATTCTTATAATGAAGACGTTGATGTTATTCGAGTGGTAACTCCGGAAACTTTTATTAAAAGCAAATTGATGGGACTGCAGAGTCTGTTTTCGAATAGGTAACAGTTTTGGTAAGAAAAAGTTCGCGTTTAACTTTCTAAAAGATATTTTTGTTATTTTTATTTAATATGGAAAATTACGAGATCGAAACGGGTAGGAAAAGGTGCCCGAGGGCACCTCCCCACATGTGGCGCGGGCCCACCCCTGGCCGCGCCGCCATATGGGGAGGGCACCTCGGAGCCCTTCTCCGACCCGGTTTCTCTCCGTACCTTCCTTTTGTGTAATTTTTTGCTATATAATCCCCCGGATCCCCGAGGTCCGTATATCGTCTTTTCGTCGTGTTTTGTTTCGAGCTGTTTTTGCCAGATATTGTTTTCAGATCTAGAGCCACCATGTCTTCGTCGGGGCCTCCGAAGGACAGCTTCTTTGAGAACGTCGTCAACCCGTACATGAACGAGCTGAAGATGCATCCCAAGGAGTCGCTGCTCGTAGATGGAGAGTTGCAGACGAAGACGTCCGGGGTCCTAAAGGAGAAGGAAGCCTGGAAGACAGGATGGAGAAGCTGGAGCAGGAGGTCTTTACATACAAGAAGATGGCGGAACGTGAGCTGGACATCTTTAACAGGATGGTGTCTGGACTTGAGGTGAACACAAGAGGGAGACCGCAAAGCTCTGGGAGGACATCTTCTCACTCCATGAGACCACCAACAAATCAAGCGCAACTCTACGATGTTCAGAATCAAAACTGTGAGTATGAAATCAGGTTTAAACGCATAAGCTCTGCTGCCAGTTTCAGGATACCTGAGACCAAGTCATCATTTGTTGACGGAGAGCCTCCTTGGAAGTTTGATGACGAGGATAATTCACCACCGCCACCGAAGGAGTAATTCATCATTGGTATTGGCATCCCCTTGGCTTGTTCCAAGCTTGGGGGAGTGCCGCGGTATCACATCATTATCTTTTACCTTTTTACCTTTCAATCAAGTCATATCATGAGTAGAGAAGTTATCATATAGGATGGTTTGCAGTATGGAAGTATCTCTCCTTTAGTTGGTTATCTATGTATCCCTTGGTGTGAGTTGCCGTTATGGAATATTAATGAGAAGTTTTATCATTTACTTTCTGCACTTCTTATTTTAGTTTGCAATTTCTGTCATATGAATGATCTTGTTGTTAGTATTGGCATCACTTTGGGAGCATTAAGTAAATCTATTTGGTTTTGGCAAACTTAGCATTGGTCAGTAGCAACAATACTTTGAGGCTTAAGTAGAAAAGAGGGAAGTGCATGTAGATATATTATTTCATTATCTTTCTTTCTTGTTGGCTAATAGCTTAGTATTCTCAAGTTAAAATTATTTGTGCTTCCAAGGAAGATTGCATGATTGTTTTTACTACATGTATATTTGTTTGTATCCCTCAACTCTTATGCTTGCTACCCAGCCTTGCTAGCCAAAAACCTGTACTGAGAGGGAATGCTTCTCGTGCATCCAAAACCTTGAGCCAAAACCCATGCCATTTGTGTCCACCATAACTACCTATTATGTGGTATTTTGCGCCACTCCAAGTAAATACTTCATGTGCTACCTTTAAATTATTCAAAACCTTATTACTCCTTATTTTGTGTCACTGTTTATTAGCTCATGAGGGTTATGTAGAGTTTCTCTATCACTCTTGTCAGACAGACTTTCACCTTGGACTAGTGGCACATACATCCGCTTATCCATTAATCTTGCAAAAAGAGCTGGCAATTGGGGTGCCCAGCCCCGAATTAATTAAACTTTCACCTTTGATTCTCTTCACATGCTTGCCAATGATTTATCAGAAGCAAAACCAAAATGTTAAACTATCAAATAGGCACTCCTCCATGGTATGTGATTGTTGGAAGGCACCCGAGGATTCGGTTAGCCATGGCTTGTGTAAGCAAAGGTTGGGAGGAGTGTCATACCAATTTATAAATATGCATGTGTAAACAAAAGAGAAGAGGGATGATCTACCCTTGGGTAGAAATAACGTCCTTCATGGGAGCCGCTCTTGAAAGTCTGGTTGACAAGGGGGTTTTCTTTACTGCGATTCGTTGACAACGACATACATAGCTCAAACATATATATTTTTATACTCTCTATATGATTTCAAAACATAAAAAGCTCTAGCACATGATTTAATCCCTGCTTCCCTCTGCGAAGGGCCTATCTTTTACTTTCATGTTGAGTCAGTAAACCTATTCCCCTCTATCTCAAGCAAGCATTTGAGTTGTTGTGATTCAATCACTATATGTTATTACTTGCAATCATGTCTTTTATCCTTCCTTGTTTAGCACAAGTCTTTTATCTGAATGAAACAACTTTGAAAGTTATCAATGACTGTAAGGAGACTGTTATAGTTGAGCATGCAAGTTCGCAATATAAGCTCTAATATAAATACTCTGATCGAAGGATAATACAATCTGTTAATTGTTCTCTGACCAAGAACGAAGTTTGCCATCACCAATTATGATTTCCTCTATGCACCTTTATTTGTGATTTCCCTTTACTTGTTTCAAGTTAAGTTATATGAGAGGAAGTTGTTGTCTAAAATGACTTGTGTGTTATTAGATGTGATGCTTCTTGTCCGTATTTTATTTATCGACACTTCACTCCATAAACATGTGGTCTTGTTTACTGAGCTCAGTTTTCGCTTGGGGACAAGCGAGTCTAAGCTTGGGGGGAGTTGATACGTCCATTTTGCATCACTATTTTATATCATAATTTACTGTTATTCATTGATATATTTCATATTTAGAGATGATACTTATGTTATTTTATCTATTTTGCATGTTTCATAATTATTGGAGAATTATTCACCGGAGACAGGATTCTGCTGGAAAAAGCACCGTCAAGATACAATATTTCTGAAGTTCAACAATTCAAGGAAATTATACAGAAGCTCCTACTTTGTCAGATCCCGGAGTGAGCCAAAAGGGGAGGCCAAGGTGGGCCACCATGGCCCTCCCCACCCCATGGCGCGGCCCCCAGGCTGGCGCGCTGCCATGTGGGGGAGGGAGCCCAGGCCCACCTCAGCCGACGTCCCTTCGCGTACTTGACCCCCTGAAAACCCTAACACCTGGAGAATAATCGAGGAAATATTCCGCCGCCTCCTCGAGGCGGAAAACACCAGAGAGAGAAAAGCTCTCCGGCAGGGAGAAATCTGCCGGGGAAATTCCTTCCCGGAGGGGGAAATCATCGCCATTGTCACCGTCATCGAGCTGGACTTCATTGGGATCATCATCACCATCATCTCCACCGCCGCCACCGTCATCTCCACCGCTCCACTCCGTTCCGCTGTAACATCTAGGGTTGAACCTTGTGTATTTCATAGGGGAAACTTTCCCGGTGTTAATTACTCCTTGTAGTTGATGCTATTGAGTGAAACCGTTGAATTAAGGTTTATGTCCAGATTGTTATTCATCATTATATCACCTCTGATCATGATCTATATGATGTCTTGTGAGTAGTTCGTTTAGTTCTTGAGGACATGGGAGAAGTCTAAATGTTAGTAGTGAATTATGTTGAGTAATATTTAATGGTTTGATATTTAAGTTGTGGTGTTATTCTTCTAGTGGTGTCATGTGAACGTCGACTACATGACACTTCACCTTTATGGGCCTAGGGGAATGCATTGTGTATTCGTTTGCCAATTGTGAGGTTGCCGGAGTGACAGCAACATGAACCCCCGTTGGTACATCGATGCATGAGGGATAGCATGATCTCAGAGTTTAAGACTGTGGTTAGATTTATCTTAATTACTTTCTTGTATTTGCGGATGCTTGCAAGGGTATAATCACAAGTATGTATTAGTCCTAGGAAGGGCGGTGCATTAGCATAGGTTCACCCACACAACACTTATCAAAACAATGAAGATTAATCAACTATATGAAGCGAAAGCACTAGACTAAATTCCCGTGTGTCCTCAAGAACGTTTAGTCATCATAAGTAAACCAACCGGCTTGTCCTTTGCTGTAGAAAGGATTGGGCCACTTGCTGCAATTATTATTACTGCATTTTACTTACTTGTATTTTATTTATCTGCTATATCAAAAACGGCTAAAAACTTGTCTGTGAGTATTTACAGTGAATCCTTCATCGAAACTGCTTGTCAACACCTTCTGCTCCTCGTTGGGTTCGACACTCTTATTTATCGAAAGTACTACGATACACCCCCTATACTTGTGGGTCATCACACCTCCTTTGCGCCGGCGGGCGTCCTCCTCGCAAGCTCCGCGGCAGCAGTATCAGCGCGACGCTGCCTCGCCGTCCTTGCCGCCGCCCAGATCTGGAGAGCCCAGATCTGACCGCGCCCCGGGAAGAGTCCCGCCTTTGCCCTCGCGACAGCCTCTAGCTCCTCTGACGGCAGAAAGTGGGGGATCTCCGGGGCTCGGCACCCTCCAGGTGGGGGCTCTCTCCGTTCCCGTTCCAATGCCGGCGGCGGCGCCGCCCACGAGCCCGGCCGGTGCGGAGGATGCTGCCCCAGTTGGGCAGATGGACCCTGATCCGTTTCCGCAATTGGGCCTGAGGGTAGCCCTCCAGTTCCGCCTATGTCCCAACCTAGGCGGGCCTCGCCTCAGAGGCCCAGTCCTGCCCCCTCATCCACGGATCTGCGACACATGGCAGCGCGCCATCTCCGTTCAGCCTATCGGACGGCTCGTGTTCGCTCCGCCCACCCGCCGTCGACATATATGTGGTTCTGGGTCCGCAAGCAAACCCTAACCCCACTTTTCCCCGCATCAGATTCAAATCTCGAACGCCTTCGTCTCCTCCCTCCTCCCACCCACTCCCCGATGGATCGTGGCCGCCCCAACAACCGCCAGGACGGGCGCGCTGCCGGCGGCCCCAGCAAGCGCCCCTTCTCCGAGGTGGACGGGTGGAACGCTCCTATGAAGACTCTCTCAGACAGAAGCTCGAGTGGGAGAAAGAAAAGAACCAGCGCCGCCAGTGGGAGCAAGAGCGCAACCGTGGCTGGCGTGGGAATGAGCCGCGCCGTAACTCCGAAGCAGAGCGCTTCGGAGCCGGTTCGTCCTCACAAGATCCTGCTCAGAGTGAGCAGCGCCCCCAGCGCCCTCCGCGCAAGAAGCAAGTCTCTAGAAAGCCGCAGCCCATATCCAACACCCTGACTCCGACACCTCCGCCGCTGGCAGGTGGAACACCGCCGCAGGAGGGAAGGAGCAGGAGCCAGAGAAAGGGAAAGAGAACATCATGTGCTTCAAGTGCGGGGTGGAAGGCCATTACCAGTCTGGCTGCCTTCAAAAGCCACACTGCACTATCTGCGGCGCCGATGGCCATACCACGGGCATGTGCCCGCTTGCGGTTAAGCCGCTAGAGCTCAATCACTACGGCTTTGCCATTGAAGGAGCAAGCTTTTTTGCCATTGATTTCCCCCTTCTACGGAAGCAGCTTGGTCAGATAATACAGTGCGTGTTATGACCGAGGTTACTGCAGCGACGCCGCAGATCATTGAAGCTGGCCTGAAACGCTCATAGAACCCAATTGGGATTGGCAGGTGTTTCAAATCCGCAAAGGGGAGTTCACAGTTACCTTCCCCAACAGTGCTAGCATGCGTCTCTGTATGAATGCCACTGGCCTGACCCTCCCTGACAGCAACATCCAGGTGGCAGTCGTCGAAGCCCGCAAGACCCCTGCCCCCGTTGATGACCTCAAGCCAGTGTGGCTGCGGCTCCGCGGCGTGCCTCCTCAGCTCCGCACAGAAGAAAAGATGATGGCAGCGCTGGTTATGGTGGGGAAACCGGTTCTGGTTGACGCCCTATCGCTGATAAAAGATGAAGATCTCATGGTCCAGGTGCTCTCCCCGGCCCCAGCCAAGCTGGATACCACGGTGAAGCTCTTTGTGAATGGAGAGGGATTGCCAATCCCGATCTTTCCGGACCTTGGTCGCGCTTCCAAGACCTCAGGCCTCCCTCCACCACCTAAGCCACCAAGCAACTCAAAGGATAAGGAGCGCCATGAGAAAGAGGACGGCACTGACTCTGATGAGCACTGGAAACGCAAGGGGCGAGAGGACCCTCCAGCCAAGACAGCAGCCCCCAAAGGCTCGACAGCGCCCAGTGTGGGCCATGGACTCTCGTCCCTGCCTGTCAAAGGCCTCAAGTTCTCGGCCCAGTCTGGTTCAGCGCCCAAAATGAAAAAGAAGGCAGGGATCAAGCCCTCCCGCAGACAGGCTGCTACCCCAGTGCCTTCCTCGACCTCATCTCCTCCATCCAAGCTCGCCAAGTCAGCGCCGCCCCTTATCCAGAAGGAAGTGACCCGCATCCTGCTCGATGAATATGGCTCAAACATCTCTGATGCTGCTGAGATTCATGCGACCCTGTCCCCGTCAGTTCAAGCTTCGGTTTGTACCTCGCCCAAGACCCCATCCTCTCTATCCCCACTCGCTGGCTCTTCGTCGGAGGAAGGGGAAAGGGTCCAGATCCCGCACTACTCTCCATGCAAGGCTGCCAAGCTCTCGGCGGCAGAGCGCAAGGAGGTAGGGTGGACCAACCCTGATGAGTGGGACTTCGAGAACGAGACGCTCGCTGATCGTAGCATGAGGCTCAAGACCAACAAGATCCAGACCCCAACCTCGACTTCCAAGACGACATCCAAGGTGCCTTCGGTGGAGCTGATGAGCCCCACTGGGAATTCTCGGGCGAAGAAGACGGCTACTGCGACCACGCCCTCCTCCTCCAACCGCAGGAGCTCCCGCGGGAAAGGGAAGGATGCCGAGCCTATTCTGGAGAGAGTTGTCCGCCGCACGGCTGCAAAGAACTCGCTGGGTATGTCTCCATCCTCACCTCCTTTGGCTGATTTTGTCGCTTTTTCTTCGGTCTCCGATTCGCACTTGCTCTCTGTTGTTTCGGATTGTGGTTTAGTTGCGGCTGGGTTAACTTCTCCCTCTGAGATCATGTCTGTTATCCGTGCCAAAGAGCTAGCCCAAGCATCTCTTGCCCAGGCAGCGGCCAAAGCCGCATCTGCGCTCCCTCCAGCGGCCCCTGGGGCGGGAACCAAGGCCAGTGTGGCCACCACGAGCGCTCATCTCCCTGAACTCGATGCCCCAAGTGTTGGGACACGGAGTTCTTTGCCAGGAAAGGCTTCAGTACCGCGCTCGCCCACTAAGCGAAAACGAACCAACATCAGCAAGCCCATGGAGCCCAGATCTAACCTTCGCGCCACTCCTGCCCGCCTAGCACGGATGACTAGCTCCAAATCAAAATGACAGCGGAGGTTGGAATATGCGAGGCTTTGGCCAGAGTGGCCGTCGCTCGCAACTTAGAGACTACATTCGCATCGAAAAACTAGATATCATTTTTGTTCAAGAAACAATTAAGCAATCCTTCACCGACCAAGAGCTGCGAGGTTTAGAGGATAACGACAAGTTTGTTTGGAGTTGGCTCCCTGCCAATGGCCACTCTGGTGGCTGCCTTCTCGGTGTGAGAGACAACACACTAGAGGTAGGCTCGCTGGACCAAGGTGAATTTTACCTGAGTGCCTCAATTCTCCACAGAGCCTCGCGCTTCATTTTTGAGTTCATAGGGGTTTACGGTCCTGCAGACCATGCCCAGTCCCCTACCTTCCTCGAAGAGCTCGAGCGTAAGGTACATTCTGCCCGATATCCAGTGCTTATTAGTGGAGATTTTAACCTGATCAGGGGCCAGCGAGACAAAAATAACTCGAACATCAATTGGCCCCGAGTTCACCTGTTTAACGACTGTATCGCCCGACTCTCTCTGCGCGAGATAGAACGTTCGGGGCGAACTATGCGTGGACCAATAAACAGGTTAACCCAATCAGAAGCGTTCTGGATAGGGTCCTGGTCTCCGCAGCTTGGGACTCCCACTTCCCCCTTGCAACGCTAAAAGCGAAAACCAGGATTGGCTCGGACCACACGCCGCTAACGCTTGACAAAGGAGAAGATCAACCACCTCCGCGCTTGAACAGATTCTTCTTTCAAACAGGGTGGCTGCAAATCCCAGGGTTTAGAGACCTGGTCAATAAGGTGTGGCTTGAGTTGCTTATGACAAGGATTGCTTGCCGCGATCCCTTGGATTTTTGGCAACACCTTTCTGCGGGGTTACGCCGTCACCTCAAGGGCTGGGGCGCGAACCAGGGGCGAGATGCTAGAGTAAAGAAAGCCCAGCTTCTTGCTAGCATCCAAGAGTTGGATAGACTAGCAGACGCCTCGGGCCTCAACGAAGATGGCTGGGCAATGAGGTATCACCTCGAGGACCAAATGATCCACCTCCTTAATCTTGAGGAGGAATATTGGCGCCAGCGTGGCAGAAGGGACTGGCTCCTCAAGGTGATGCAAACACGAAATTCTTTCACGCCTTCGCGAATGGTAGACGTCGCAAGTGCTTGATTTCCAGCCTAGTCACTCCTACAGGACCTATCAGTGATAAGCTAGGCCTCCAACAACATATTTATAGTTTCTATCTTGAGCTGTTCGCTGTTGAATCTCCTCTGATACTTTCGCTGGGCCATAATTTCTGGAATCCGGGACAGTGTGTCTCGGAGGAGGAAAACCTAGCTATGTCTCTCTCTCCTTCCTCCCCGAGGAATTGGATCTTGTTCTCAAGGAGACCAAGACAGACACAGCCCCAGGCCCGGATGGCCTGCCGGTTGCGTTCTATAAGGCCTTTTGGCCTTTATTAAAGGACCATGTCCTTACTATCCTTAATGGATTTGCCCTGGGCATGTTAGATGTGTCCAGGCTTAATTTTGGGATCATCTCCCTTATACCCAAAGTGGTGGGAGCTAACTCCATAAAACAGTTTCGCCCAATAGCCCTTATCAATGTTCTTTTTAAATTTTTCTCGAAGGCGTATGCCACACGCTTGGCCCCGATAGTGCATCGGGTAATTGCGCATTCACAGTCTGCTTTCATAAAAGGCCGCCTCATCTTTGATGGCTCCCTTGCTCTCCATGAGATTGTCCACGGGTTAAAAGTTAAGAATCTCCCTGCGGTCATACTCAAATTAGACTTTGAGAAGGCCTATGACAGGGTTAGTTGGCACTTCCTTTGGGAAGTTCTGGCCCGAAAAGGGTTTCAATCCGGCACAGTGCATCGATTGATGCAGCTCGTGACAGGAGGCCAGACTGCCATCTCCATTAACGGAGAGGTGGGCCCTTATTTTAGGAACAAGAGGGGAGTTAGGCAAGGTGATCCTTCCTCCCCTCTTCTGTTCAACTTCATGGCTGACTCGTTGGCCAGGATGCTTGACCTAGCGAGTGCCGCAGGTCACATCCATGGTGTAGTGCCGCACCTTATCGAGGGTGGAGTAGCCCACCTTCAATATGCGGACGATACCATTATTCTAGTGCAGAATGTAGAAAGTGAACTTATTAACCTAAAGCTGATTCTTCTCTGTTTTGAGATCATCTCCGGGTTAAAAATCAACTTCCTCAAAAGTGAAGTAATAGTGATGGGTGCCTCAGCACAGGAACAAGCTAGAGTGGCTAACCTGTTAAATTGCAAATCGGGATCTTTTCCCTTTACCTACCTTGGCTTTCCCATAGCTGACCGCAAGCTGACGGCCACTGACTGGGAACCTTTGGTAGGAGTAGTTGGACACCATAATGAGCCATGGCAAGGCAGGTGCATGTCATTGGCAGCGCGCCTTACTTTAACTAACTTCTCCTTGGCGAGCCTTCCTCTTCATGCCATGAGCTTGTTCCTCCTCAATGATGGCACTCATGCTTCTTTTAGAAGACACATGTCTAACTTTTTTTGGGAAAAGAAGTACCATATGGTTCGGTGGGAAGAAGTTTGCCGGCCTAAAGACCAGGGTGGTATTGGCATCATAAACACCAAAACAATGAATGTTGCTTTAATGGTTAAGTGGATTAGGCGGCTCCTCACGGAACAAAACCCTAACTCCCTTTGGCTCAGACTTATTCGAGCCAAATACCCAGGAGCGTCCAACATTTTCACGTCTACAGCTGAGGGTGGATTCCAATTTTGGCACGCTGTCCATAAAGTCAAATCCTTATTCAAGCTAGGAGCTAGATAGACGCTAGGATCAAGGAGTTTGATCTTCTTTTGGAAGGACTGGTGGACAGGGGAGAGCCCCCTAGCTACCCGTTACGGACGTCTTTTTGAAATCTCCTCCAACCCCGAGATTCTAATCTCCTAGGCCCATCAGGGTGATGGATGGCACCTTCGTTTTAGAAGAACCTTTGGTCCTGAAGAGCTGATTCTTTGGCAACAACTTATTGCTGAAATTGAGGCGGTAGAACCAAGTTCTAAAGGTGACACTATGAGCTGGGCGCTTGAGAGCTCGGGACTTTTCTCGGTTTCGTCCCTCTACTATAAAATGCTCCAGACCACGGAGGAAAAAGTTCCCGCATTCTTTTGGGAGGCCAAAGTACCACATAAAATAAAATTCTTCCTTTGGCTCCTGGCTCGAGGCAGGTTGCTGGCCGGAGACCAAGTGAATTTGCGCCTCGGTCCCTCGGATGGCTACTGTTCTTTATGTGGAGAGTGGGAGGATACAAATCATATTTTCTTCTCTTGTGTTTTTGCTAAGTTGCTTTGGAGTGGTTTCCGTGAGAGTTTTGGTCTGCCTTGGAATCCTCAGACCTTTGACCAATTTTGGGCGCTTTTACTTGCGATTCCTCACGCAGAGAAGAAGTTTGTGTGGCTTCTCTTCTCTGCACAAAACTAGGCGCTTTGGAACATTCGCAATAAACTTACCATTGAATCTGTTTTTCCTAACCAAGCTGCTGACCGTTTCTTCAAATCTGGTATTCTTCTGCAGCAGTGGCGCCCCCTCTCCAAGCCTGAAGAACCATGCTCCCATCGACGTGATGATCTCACAGCTCACGCCCCCTCTCCAAGCCTGAAGAACCATGCTCGCATCGACGTGATGATCTCACAGCTCAAGAACCTTTACAGGACGACGCGCCTACCTGGAGCTTCCTCCTCTTCATGAGCATCACGCCCTTTTGCCTTCGACCTAGTTATCGTCGCTGATCCTGTAGACCTAGTTTCTCTTTACTTCTGCTGATGTGCTGGTTCGGACCTTAGTTTAAGGTCTGTTTAAGGGGATGTCAAACTCCTTCCACCGCGCTGTGTGCGCCTAATTCGATCTGGTTGTAATCTGTAAAACTCCTTGTATGTGGCAGACCTGTGACTCCAGGCTTTATTAATTTAAAGCTGGGCGAAAAGCCTTTTATTTAAAAAACCATGGACACCTTGTCACAAACAATCTTAAGAATGGTAAAACAGCCATGCAAGAAAGAAAACCCGGGTGGCAACTGATACCACCAAATAATCTGTAATACAATAGCGGAGGCCAAACAACTGTGTATCACAATTATACATCGTTCGGTCAGGCATTGCCATAATAAAACATTAAAATTGAATAACCAGCTAGACTACAAATAACATTCTGAACTAAGAATACAACTATCAGATGCAGCTGCTCATAAGATCCCAATCAAAAACCATTCGAGGCATATTGTCCCTATAAATATACATTGGATGCAACACATACAGAATGCACCAAACAAAAATATACAAGAAAATAGGTGGGCCTAGAAGGACCGTGATCCTCCTGCTTACGCCACCAAGTCTGCATGGAGCAACAGTTGACAAACACATAACCAGTATAGGAAACAGATTTCCTTGACGGCTTTGTGCATTCTGGTCTCACTTGCACCACAAACTGGTGGTATGAAGATGCACAAAATTTTATAAACAGACAACATCGTATGTGCAAATTTGATAAGCCTTTTACCCAAAAGGATTTCCACCAACAGCACCATAGGTAGGTGGGGTGCCTGGCTGGGAGTACCTGGGAGCAGCTTGTTGATCGTAGCCATTGCCGAGGGAACCTGGCCCTCCTTGTTGCCTGTGATGTCACAGGTCAGACATCAGTGCTGAGACTAGTAAATCCACAAACTCGACTGCTCTATCACATTTGGAGATGCAAACAAGGACTGTCCATTCCACTAGAAGGTGGGGTGCTAGTAGTATGAAAGTGAAATAATTGACGGGATAGCTTTCAAAGCCGATGCATTCGGTGAATGATCTCAACATCTAATATGATCCAATGGCCAGAACTGACAATTCAGCAAGTTCTAGTTCTTCCTTTTTAAGGCCAGTATTTTTTATTTATTTTTGTGTATGGAGAAGGTTGGGAGAGTGGTGATTTGTAGCTCGTCCTACACGTAGGACGTTTTTTGAAATTTTTGAAAAACGACACTTTAAAGTTTCAAAAAAATCTGAAACTAATTCTAGATGTAGATAACGATGAGTTCTACTGGTGTGCAAAAAAATCAAATCTAAAACTTTGTATTATGGGATGTGTAAAAATGAAAAAATTCAAGATCTGAGACTGAACAGTACAAATTTCGATTTTTTCACATCTGTCAGAATTTGTCAGTTTTGTGTAGGGCGGATTTCAAAACATTTCGATTTGAAAATTTGCAGAACATTAGAGTATGTCATTGCCAACCTCCATGATTTATCTCAGAATCTTTGGAAACTTAAAACTGTTAATTTTGAAAGAAGTTTAAAAAGCGAGCTACGTGTAGGACGAGCTATAAAAGGAGTTTTTGGAAGGTTGGTTCCTATTTGATACGTTCATAAGAATAGGATGTTTTATAGTAGAATAAAAATAAAAGACTCAGCTCAGATACAGAACATAGCACAATCATTTCAACTTATAATAAATACAGCAATAGCTCACCTTGGAAGCATGCCATTAGATTGCCCAGACATGATGTTTGGAACAGGCTGCATCATGTAATGGTCTGAAGTTGAACCATAAATTAGTACAACATGTGAAAATTAATGATAATAAAGAGAAAATTTATAGATTGTGACGAAGAACTATGCAAATACTTTGAGGTGCAGATGACTGATAAAGTTGCTGAGGTTGCTGTGGTGGAACTCCAAAACTAGAGTTACCAAGTAATGTTGGGGGAGTGGCGCCCGCTGGTGCTCCAGATAGGGGTTGCTAAGGCCAGAACAAAAACTAGTTATAGAACAAATGGTGAACTTAGTGAACACCAAATAAAAATGCTAATGTGGGCAACAAGTGTTCAAACTGATTCACTTGATAATTATTCTATACAATATGAACTTAGTGCTCAACATTTACAATACAGAATGAAGAGTATACAATATGATTCTAATTTCCTATATTATGTAGAATAGAGAAATATGTCAATCATACCGCGTGGGCTTGGATTGGAGCTGCCTCATTTCCGAGGTCAAAAGGGTTTGAAGCTTTTGCAGCTTGGGGATATGCAGGTTGCTGATAAGCTGGTTGTTGGTATGCGGGTTGTTGGTATGCGTGTTGTTGGTATGCAGGTTGCTGATATGCGGGTTGTTGATATGCGGGTTGTTGATATGCAGGTTGAGAATATGCTGTCGGGGGATAAGCTTGCATTCCCTGTAACTGGGACGACATTTTGATCAGATAAATATCTCAAATAAAGATCATATAAATTGCTACTGTGAGAATGAATACCATTCCACCAGGGTATTGCATGGCAAATCCCATTCCAGATTGGGGAGCTCTTTGCCAGCCAGGCATTGTTTGAGCTGCTGATGGATAGAGTGAGGTAAAGAAATCCTGCAATTATTCAATCAGATGTTAGATATGCTGGTGCAATGATCTTATTTAATGGAATGATTTTGACAACATCAGTTTATTATAGGGGTCTGGGTAAGTTCTTAAAATATGACACACTTGTCTTCAGTGGACAGTTAGGCGATGGTCTTGCAGATGAACACACGTGACAAATAAGAGCACAAGATACTGAACATGCATAGTTAACGCCGACAAACTCGTGTTACACAAAGCACTACCTTGTGGAAATCAAAGTTTCAAAGCAATGCCTACTGCAAATTTCCCGCTAACCATGGTCTCCACCACATTTTTTAGTGTTCAATCTACCATCAGATTTCTTCAGATATACACACTGTTAGCCAAACGAGATATGGCATGCCCAATGCATCCAAACAGAATCACCAACTCTTCTCTGGCCCTACCAAACCTTGCATTGTTCTCCTTTTTTAAGACCCTTGCATTTCTTAGACACTTTACCTCAGATACTTCTATATCTGCATGACAATGTGTATATCCCACTGAAAGCAATCAAATGCCCATTAACAATCGCAAAGTCCCCATCTATAGGGCTTTCATAAAAGTTCGAGCTCGACAAACCGTTCGTATTCGGCTTGTTAAAAGCTTGGCTCGAGCTCGGTTTAGATCTTAACAAGCCAAACTCAAGCCTAATGTATAGCTCACGAGCCTATCAAGCTTGAGCTCGAACAGTTCGGCAAAGCTTGGTAAAACATGCGTCATGTTCATGTAGTCCACCATCGCCCAAGTTCACAAAGTCTACAATCCACCATCGCTATAGTCCAGCTGACTAGGACGTTGTTCCTAGCCTCAAGATAAAGCCCAAGCCCACACGTGCATGGTAATGCAAGTACGATTGAATAGCAATCCGTTGAAAAAGCAAAAAACATGTTAACAATTAAATGGCTGTGACTTTACTACACTGGCCCGTGAAACTTGGTTTCGGCCTGGTACAGCCCATCTTTATCAGGTAGTGCAGCATCGGCACATTGATTTGTCCCACATCGCTTGCGGTAGACAAAAGCACTAGGGGTACCATCTATAAGAAAGGGGATCGGGCACTGGCTTGGCTGGACTACGCATGCTCTCCTTGCGATCATATCATGCCTCGCAAAATTTTCTGGAATAATGAGGAACTACTCGGCAAAGTAACTTATCAGCTTATATTATCCTTCTTAGGTAATATGTCACGGATCTACTAAACTGGATAAAGTTAGTATTGAAATTTTATGGTCCCTTATATTAGCTTTTAAGTAGCATTCTATCTTTGCTCCAAAATAGATGACACTTTAAGAAGCACACAGCCAGCTCGTCAATCTTTGTCAACTAATGAATAAAAACTTCTGAAATTGGTTAAGTGAAAAATGGATCATTAGAATTGACACGAAAAATTGTTTTACTATAGAAATTTATGATGATATTTAGCACATATCATATTTATATGAAAATGACGAACAACGTTGCATCCTGGAAACTACAAAACGAAAACTTCACTGGATTCAGAAACAGAGGTACTCTACAAGCATATGGGACTGCCGTGTCGATACTCGATAAGTACTCTACAAGCAGTTAATCACGTACCACTGGAAGTGGTTTCCTCCCACCAGAAGATGTTCCGTCTTGAACACCACTGGTTCCTTGAGAACTTGAAGGCACTTGAGATGGATGACCACCCATAGAGGCAGCTACAGCAGATTGTTGAGCTGAAGATTCTTGGATGGGCATTCCTGGTGAGACCTGCAAATGTATAACACAACGACTTCTTTCAAGAAAAAAACACACTGAAGTGCACACTTCTTTAATGTTTCTGCAAAGGGAGGTACCTGATTGCCTGAGATTCCAAGGGGTGCGCCAAATAACGAAGAATGTGACTGCTCTATCATGGATGGCTGTCCTCCAGCATTTGCTCTTGGATCAACAGAAGTTGGAAAAGCTGATGTATTGGGTGCAGAGGGTGTTTCAGAGAATGATAGTTGCGCGAGCACAGACTCAAGCGGGTTCACAGTGCTGCCCACTTGTGGTGTTTGTTGCTGGCCAAAAGCATCAAAGGATGCCCAATCACCACCGCTCACTGATGGAGCACCTTTGCCTTGTTCAAGAACAGGCTGTGGCCCTGTTGCATTAGCAGGCTGCTGTTGTGGTGTAGGGCCTGTCTGTGATGGTGGGGCAGATTCAGTAGGTTCAGGATCTGCCCCAAAATCAATTAAACTGACTGGACTTGCTGCCTTCATCTGTTCTGAATTGCCCTCAGAAGAACCAATACTGCTGGCAGTAGATGTTGTCCTCTACAGTTATGAAACATGTAAGACAAACAGTTACAATTTTGCGTCAAATTCTCAGGTTAGGAACATTTGCACAAAAACATGGCATTCCAAGGGAATCTAAAAGCAGTATCTGAAAGAGAGTAGGACAACCTGTGCCTGAGGTGGAGGTTCAAGAGTCCTGGTTCCATTATGTTTTGGAGGGTCAATCGGTTTGGCTATATTCAGTTTTGGAGGGTCAATCGGTCTGGCTACATTTAGCTTTGGAGGTTCACCAACCCGAAGTTGAGGGGCATTATCACCCAATATCTCCCTCACTGGCCGTACAACAGGAGGACTAGATCCATTGGCTTCTCTCTCATAATTTGGAGATCCAATCTCTGGCTTTCTTGGTTCAGAAAACCTGCGATCCTCAAACCTTTGAACTGGAGTTGTTTTTCCAGATCTATCGTCGACAACCTCAAAGTGGCGGGGACTTTTCTTATAGTCATTCTGGTCATAACCAGGACTACGTTCTCCATAGGAATGTCTGGAATTTCTGTCATCACTACGTCCACTATAACTCCGACGGTCAGAGTAACTTTCATTGTATGGTGGACTTCTTGAAGCACCCCGATTTCCATCAGATCTTCTATTTTCACTCTGTTCATCCTTATCATCCTGAAATATGCAAATAATCAACAAATAAGATTTTAAAAAATCCAAAACTGAAAATGGTCACCGAGGAAAAATGCTAGAGCTGTAAGGAGCCAGCATCACCTTTCCCCTTGGTGGTCTATCAGAGCTTCTTTCTCCAGTATATCTCCGTTCCACGTAAACATGCTTAATGAAATTCCTCAATTTATCCGTATTACTGAGACAAAAAGAAACAGGTCATAATTATGAAGGAAAGACAACAAAGTTATAACCTTGAAGATGAACAAAGAAACCTGCTGTCAGGGTATGGATTGCGCTGAGGATCCCAATCCTTGAAAAATATTTCTCTAGCACGCTACAGGTTACGCAAAACCCATGTCAAGTTAGATAGGAAGACATGAACTGATGGAAAATTCAGAGAAACGTGGAAAATACCCAATGTTGGGGATATCGCTTATCGGTAACTTATCGGCCGACCCAAGATAAGGGTAAATCGGCCAATTTATCGGTATATCGGATGGTTTATCGGTATATCGGATGTCTTATCGGGCAATTTATCTTATCGGTTAGACATCGATAAGAGATAAATCGCCGATTAATCGTCATATCGGAAGATATCTTGAACAGTGAAAATACCTCATTGCCTCCTCCTTGTAGAGCAGTAACTTCTTGTGCTGTAAATTTAGCCATGGAAACTGATTTCACCCGGTGTGTGAACTCTCGGCTAGGAGGAGCAGAAAAGAATAATCAAGCAGTTATTATAAAATGCTAGCTTGACTTGTTCCAACTGGGGAGGGCAACCTGTAAATTGACTCCACCATATTGCTCTAACAAAAATAAGGTAAAATGAAAGAGATCTGAAAAGGAGTCTTACTGTGCTCCACTGCAATTGGTACAAACAAAGGTCCAGAAATTTGTGCATACATATTGTGGTCCCTGTTCATACCAACATATGTAGTGCATCAGTATTTCAAACTTTAGGAAACAAGGTCTACCAATACAAATGAAAGATGGGCAAAATGGCCTGTATGATTCACAAGTTGGCACATGGAACATAATTAGAGTTGGAAGACTTATGGACATGGTCACGTATATATCCAAATAAACAGTAAAACTGAGGTGGGGGAAAGAGGTCTTAAATAAAAAGGGGATGTCATTATGTAAAGTTTCCGGAAAAAAAGGTACTGTATATATCATGTGTGTTTTTCTTTATTGAAATGGAGCAGTGAAAACTCGTACCCACCCCAAATGCAAGGACAACAGAATTGCATCAAAATAATTAGGAACAAATCTGAGCTAAGGAATTTTTGCACAAGACTTTAATGGGCAACACTGAACTATTTCACACCCGACTTGTCCATTTTACAAAGCTCTTCAAGTTGGAAAATGATTAGATCGGTCTCAAATAATGGTAGAGATCATGTGAATGGCATATGTTTACCCTTTTGAGAATAGTAATACATGGACCATTCACAACACATTGGTAGCTTCGATGTGCACCTAGCCACTTAGGGTGTGAGAATGAAAGGACATCAAGCTTAACAAGGCATGGCAATCCTGAGACACCCATAATCCATATCCATTGTCACTTTCACTACTGATAGCTCAGGCTCATGCAGCATCCTAACGCCATGTTGATTGACTACCGTAATTTGGAGCATAACATAATCTCCAGCAGTAATGTTACACTTTTCTCCAACCCAACCAGTGAGACGATGTTTTGCACCTACGAATCCATGTCGATGAGAACCCTAGTAGGCCGCCCACATCGTACTTACGAAATAGGCCGCCTAATACAAGCAACACAGAAGATGGGTAAAATTGCCTAAATGATTCACAAGCTGGCACTCATGAGTTCAGAATGCAAATGGAACATAATTAGGGCTGGAAAACTTATGGTCACATAGACATCCAAATAGGCCCCACCCCTCCCTCTGTAATGACTAATGAGAGACGCAAATTAAAATGCAAAAAAACCAGAATTCCAGCAAAATAATTAAGAACAAATCTAAACTTAGGAATGTTCGGATATGACTTTAATGGGCACACTGAACTGTTTCTACTTTCAATCACACCCATGACTTGTCTGATTTGTGAAGCTCTTCAAAGTTAAAAGAAGATTAGATTGGTTGAATTACATTGGAGACACCATAGAGCCACAGAGCATAACAATTAATGTGGTTTTGATGCATATTAGGTAAGTTTCAAATGATATGTCTAAATAAAAGGGGCACAGCCCAGCTAATTAGGTAAGTTCAAACTGATATGTCTAAATAAAAGGTGCAGCCTTCAGATCGCCCCATCCTGCTGCAGACTGAGTAGCAAGTTACTGAAAGTGTCTAAAATAATGGTAGAGATCATGTGAATGCCATATGTTGGCCCTTTTGAGAATAATAGTACATGGACCACCCGCAACGCATTGGTAGCTTGGATGTGCACCTAGCCACTTAGTGAGTGAGCATAAAAGGGCGTCAAGCTTTAAACGGCATGGCGCGCCCTGGAGACACTCTATCCATTATCGCTTTCGATTATTGATAGCTCAGGCTCATGCAGCATCCTGACTACATGCTGCTTGACTACCGCATTGTGGAACACATCATAAATTCCAGCAGTGAGGTTACACTTTTCTCTAACCCACCCAATGAGATGATGTTCTGACACCTACGAATCCATGTGGATGAGAACCCTAGTAGGCAATGCACATTCATGACTAATGAGTTAACTTCAAAACCAGCACCATTTGCAGCAACCATCGCGGATGAAGTCAACCGAGCTCTAAAATCACGTAGCAACTGAGAGAGTGAGCATAAAATGGCCTCAAGCTTAACAATGCGCGGTGCCTCCTGGGAGGGACACCCACAATCCACCGTCACTTTCCTTATTGATAGCTTGGGCTCGTGCAGCATCCTAACGGGATGATGCTTGACTACCCTAGTTTCGTGCACGGCGAAATCTCCAGCGCCGAGGCTACGTTTTCCTCTAACCCACCCAATAAGATGATGCTCTGGCGCACCATTTCCAGCAACGATCGCAGACGAAGTCAAACAAAGCTCCCCCGCCCAGCCTCGCTCTGAAATCCGACCACATTCAGCGAGAGGACCCGACCAAGGTAGCAGAAAAAACTCACCAGATTGTTGCAGTTGATGCACCGCTTGTTGGCGGGCAGCTTGAGCAGCCCGCGAATGACCCGCTCGTTCCTCTCGTCCTCCTTCACCCGGCTCGCCATCGCCGACACCCACAAACCCCACTGCCAAGAGAGAAACACACACACCCGAACATCAGCAACAGCCCCCCGAAATGGCCCGAGATCCGGCGAGACCCCGCCAGATCCGCCCACGATCACGACGGGCCCAACTCAACGGCCGATCGAACGAGCCCTCACCGGCGGAGCCCTCCTCGGCGCGGGCGCGAGCGCGAGATCCTGCACGAGGTGGCGGTGGCGACGAACGGGGAGAAAGGCTCTCCCCCGCTTTCGTCGTTGTCGCCCGCCGCTGAGCTGCTTCGCTGTCGCTGCGCGTGTCTGGGAAAATCGTAGAATGAGTTTTTTTTTTCCTTTCCTCGTGGGGTTTGTTTGATCGGTCACCGGCAAAGGGAAGAAGGCGGGGTGCCGGTCAACTTTGCGGGCGGAGACCGGCAGACGCCGGTCGCCGGCGGCGGGAGGGGGGCGGGTTCTAGAGGGGCGGTGGGGCCGGGGGATCTATGGGGCCCGCGTGGAAGGGAGAGAAGAGGGTTTGGTGATGGTTTCTCTTGGGTTTTGTGGGTCAGGGGTGAGCTGGAGGTGACCGTCGTTTCTGTTGCGGCTGTTTGTTTTGGTCTCCTGGTAAATGAACCCGGTTTAGGCTAATCGCCGACAGCGAAGAGTACCTGGAGTACTTTTTTCGTTTTTTACTTGCATTTAGTATTAACCACTTGCAGCTAACAGATTGGTTTTCCTTTTGGAGATGAGCTAGCCGGGTTTTAATTTTTATTTTGAGGTGACCGTTGTTTCTGTTGTTGCTGTTTGTTTTGGTCTCCCGGCCTCGTGGTTTTAGGCTGATCGCCGACAGCGACGAGTACTACTTTCCAAATATTTAGTTACATTTATTATTAACCATTTTCTGGGCTGGGCTGGGCTGGGCTGTTGAGTGCAGTTAGCCGAGATTTTTTTTTTATGAAGATGAGCTAGCGGAGTTTTTCTAGGGAAGATAAGCTAGCCGAGTTGGTAGCATGTATGTTGACCGGGTGTCCGGGTGGAGGTGATGAATAACTTTTTTAACAAGAAGTGGCCCGAGTGATTTTAAAAAAAAAACTGGGGCAAAAGCTTTGTCCCATATATCCATCTATATATACTTCTTAGTATAAAGCAAAACCCCCCTGAGTGTATTAATTATTTTTCCATGTCAACATATAAGTTATCCACCTCATAACTATTTTTAGTCTATCAATTGTCCATGTCACGCCCACTAAGCAATCCACCTCATATATATTTTTAGCCAATCAATTGTTCATACCACCATCCACTAATTTATTAGTTAAAGTATATTGTACATGGAGCCTATGCACGCCATGTTTTTTTAGCCGTATGTCCATATCATCATTATTTGTCGTCAAATACATAACAATTTCAAGCCAATTTAATAAAATCCTCTCGACTATGGTAATAATTTTGCATATTTTTGGAAGTAATTTTATGTTTCATGTTCCTTATACATTTCATTTACACAAAGTTTGAATGGGATTCCCGCTGCAACGCGCAGGGTATTTTCTAGTATTAATTAAGGAGAAGATTGCAAGAATGCAATAAAGTTCGTGACCGGAAAATATTACAAAACGATTGCGCTCACGGTATTCAGTTGCCCAAAAATTTGACACCCGCGAGTACCCAAAGGCGAGCCTCTCTGACTCTATCTAGAATGACAAAGGTTGGCGCACTTTTATTCTTAAACACCCTATCATTCCGCTAGTTCCACACCTCCCAAGTGACAAACAAATTAAGTGAGGGAGGCGACGGCCTTCCGGTTAGGTGGCAAGTTTGTCATCAAAAGCCACCAATCGTTGAAGTTTAGACCCAACCAAGATCCGGTGTCGATATTTTGCAGGCCAAGCCAACCCTTGATAAGATCCCAATTTCTTCTAGTTACATGACAATGGACGAAAATATAGTTGATAGACTCCGTGGGGCATGCCAAAAGGGTGTTTTGAGCCCATCTCCAACGGAAATCGTTGTTGCGGTGTAGAAGATGTCCATGTTGTCCTTGGTGCAAGGGTTACCATAACCGGCCCAAATTTTGTCGGTGTCTTTCCACTCAAGCCAAGGCCAGCGCAAGCGCTGTCGGCCCAATGGAAAACAGGGTATCATGGGCCGGCCTTACTGGCCCTCAACGCACGACACTTGGCCAAAAACTACTAAGGGCCAGGCGAGCCCGCCTGAAGAGACTCGCGAGGATCTCTGCCTCGCGGGGGCTTCGACGCTGAAGGAAACAGCGGAGTCCCTGAGGCCAGGGGACCGCCTCCGGAGGCTTTCTCCTCTCAAGGTGTCGGAGCACTCGAAGTGCTTGACGAGGCTCTGCCATCCTGGCAGGGCGCACATGGGCCCTGCCCCCCGCAGCAGGACGACGTGCGCATCTGTGCGCGATGACGGTGAGGCCGCAGTTGCCGTTTCCATATTTAAAGGGGAGTGACAAAGCTGCCCTCTGCAAAGCAGATTACCAAGCATACCACTTTGGTGCTAAGGGGACAGCCTGCCGCTCCGCTCCAACGATGACGTCACCAGGATAGCACCATGGATCTCTGGAGCACCGCCCATTGCTCAGACCGGACGGTGGCAGGACCTGACGAAGACCAGCAAGACCATCATGGTGGACCGCGTCCACGGCCTCCTGGACCAGGGATGCGCCGCTCTCCTGCACCGGCGCCTTGGCAGAACCCTAGCTTCCACCCATGTGCCTATATAAGGAGGAGGGGCACCACTGGAGAAGGGGATCGATCATTCTTCACCCAAGACTACTAGTCCACACAGAGAAGAGAACTCCTACACCAGAGTAGCTCCACCATTGTTGTAAACTTTGTCCTCGGCAAGCATCTCTGTACTGTAACCTCGCGAAGCAGTGCAATACAACACATCAGGAAGTAGGGTCTTTACTCCTCTGGGAGGGCCTGAACCTGGGTACGAGCTCATGTCCATCTCTGCCGTGATGTGTTCCCTCAAATTCGTCGAGCTTGGTCGCCGAGGTTGAC
The DNA here is from genome assembly GCA_947311845.1 of Poa pratensis. Taxonomy (NCBI): domain Eukaryota; kingdom Viridiplantae; phylum Streptophyta; class Magnoliopsida; order Poales; family Poaceae; genus Poa; species Poa pratensis. The sequence goes on along the minus strand of CAMZMU010000052.1, from coordinate 28,647,974 downwards.
GAGAGTTTGTTGGGTGTCGTGTTCAGCTCCTCTCGATTCCTGGTTCTCGGGGACTATTCTCCGACAAGCGCAAAGCCGTGGCAAACTTGCCCATGTGAAGCAAACCGAGCCCCCCAAGCTCCTTAGGGCGGTAAACTAGCTCCCAATTGACCTTACATTTAGCCCCGGTGGTTTTGTCTTTTGCCGACCATAGAAAAGCACGTTGATTCTTGTTTAGGAAGGTCATTGTACCCGGCGGAATGATGAGAGTTGTCATGTAGTAGATGGCTTGAGAAGCAATGACCGAATGATCTAGATGCCATTAGTAATCAGAAGTGCAAGTACAGTTACATTAGGGACCCTAAAGAAAGTACAAAACAAAGTGCAATCCCTAACTTTTATAGAGAACACAATACTGGAAGGACGTTCAACAAAATCTTGAGATACACAAGCTTAAACCGCGGGCATTCAAGATGACGTCAGGGACGAAACCACTAGGCATTGAAGGACCGGGGAGTGTCGCCGCAAGCTCGCTCCACCAGATGGTCATCAGAGCAGGACAACAACACATGGGCCTCCTAGAGTGTTCACCAATGCTCAGCAGCATATGAACTTTGTGGCAGCCCGAAGCAGTACCGGGTAGCTCCTCTTGCTTCTTCTCCCCATCACCACCATGGCGCCTTGAGGAGGAACACAAGTACTCATCTGCATCTATACTTGAGCCACCACAGCAGGTCTTATTTGAAGAGTAGTCAACAACTCTCAACCCTACCGCTTGCGTCTCCAACCATTGGAGCTTCGCGAGCACAAGGGGGGCCATCAGGCGATATCGCTAGATCTGGCCAAACTTGCCTCACACCGTCCTCTCAACCAAACTTATTTGGGGTGTACCAGAAGAGATCTAGGCAGTAGCTATGGAAACAACAACACCACCGCCAACCAGATCACCTGCTAGTCACCCGATGCTTCCCAAACGACACAAGGCCCTAACGGAGAAATTAAACATAATATTTACAAGAAAGCCACGGGCACCTTCCACCACCCTACCCCCTCCCCCCCCCCCCCCCCCCCCCCCACCCCACCCGACACCGACCATCAACGACGGTGAAGAGGATCCAAACTCGTGGGGAACTCACGGGCGACTATCAATAGGGGCGAGCTGCTCGACGAAAGGGCGAGAGTCAGTTAGTTGGCTCATCTATTTGTTTTCTAGACGCACATGAACGGCAGTGTTTTCACTTCCATGTAATCTGTGGCACAACTTTTTTTTTTAATCAAAGGGGCTTGCCCCTAGGATTTGTTTTTGATGGTCCTTGCCCCCAACCCCAAGTTCATTAGCGTTAGTGAAGCATCAGATTAGAAAGCTTACACTCCTTATTTTTGTTGTGCAAGTAATAGAAAGGGGATGGCCAGTTAGATTTTTTTTAGGGTGGTTATATGTGACACGACACGCAGTTGTATTTCAAACGATATCAGTGGCGTGGATGGGTGGCCGGCGAGCCGCTTGCCCACATCATGATTCAATCCGGCAGCCGCAGAATCGTACCCTCGCCGCCGGTTCAGTTCTGGGGTATAGTAATTTCAAAAGCCACGAGCGACGGAGCGAGCGATCCGTTCAACTCTTCGGCGCCCTGGTAAACAGCAGCGCAAACAACTCTTCGGCACCGTCGGTTCCTGATCATAAAATTCAGTATTGCCCTCGAAAAACAAATAAATTCAGTATTGCAGTGGAGATCACCACGCAAGAGCTCATCAATCGCGCTGTCTGGCCGAGTAAGTTATCCAGCTAGCCCTTGCCGGTCGGATTCCGGCGACGGCGACCTGCGGTTCGGCACGTTGTTTCCGGATATGATATGGTAAGTTGGGAACCACCGCGAGCGCCGCCGCCGTTCCACAGGAAACGAAAACCGTGCCTCATATTCCCGCACGCTCGCCCCCGTTTCCTCGCATCCCGATCCAAACCTGGGTGTTTCCTGTCCGTTTTTTAAAATCCAAAAGCCTTGTCTCTATAAAGGGCGCCACCCCGCGCGTCCACAACCCACTCACTCCACTGCTACGTACGATCCTTGCCGCAGTTACAGAATACACTACTAAGAAGATCGTCTCTTCTTGATCGGAGGAAGAAGCGAATTAAAGGTTGTACATCGAGGTTGATCGATCGACAATGGGTGACCTCATTCCGGGGCTCCCCGAGGACGTGGCGCGGGAATGCCTGCTCCGGGTGGGGTTCCGCCAGCTCCCTGCAGCGCGCCGCACCTCGCGACAATGGAAGGCGGAGGTGGAGTCCCCGCTTTAACGGCCGCCTCCGCCGGGCCAACGGCATGTCCCGCCCGCTCCTCGCCCTCGCCCAGGCCCTGCCCCCGCTCGCCGCCTCCGGCCCGGCACGCAAGTACGCTGCGTCCGCCGCGCTCTCCAGCTCCTACCGGCTCGTGCTCCACGACCCGGCCGACGGTGGCTGGGCCACGCTGCCCCCGCTCCCTGGTGGCGCGGGCCTGCCGCTCTTCTGCCAGCTCGCCGCCGTGTCTTGCCGCGGGGAGAGGGCGAAGCTGGTGGTGCTGGGCGGGTGGGACCCCGAGACGTGGACGCCGACGGACGCGGTGCACGTGTACGACTTCCTGGAGGGCGCGTGGCGGCGCGGCGCGCCGATGCCGGGGCCGCGGCGCCGGTCGTTCTTCGCGTGCGCGGCGGCGGGAGGGAGGGTGTTCGTCGCCGGGGGGCACGACGAGGAGAAGAACGCGCTGCGGTCGGCGGCGGCGTACGACGCCGAGGCCGACGCGTGGGAGGCGCTGCCCGACATGGCGCTGGAGCGGGACGAGGCCAGGGGCGTCTGCGTCTGCGGCAGGTTCGTCGTGGTCGGCGGGTACCCGACGGAGGCGCAGGGCCGGTTCACCGGCACCGGCGAGGCGTTCGACACGGCCGCCTGGGCGTGGGAACCGGTGCAGGACCGGATGGTAGAAGAAGGGGCGTGCCCGATGACGTGCTGCGCCGCGCCGTCCGCGGCAGGCACCATGTACATGCTCCGCGACGGCTACCTCGCGGCACGGACAGCGACAGCCCGTGGCGGTCGGTGGCGCTGGTGCCGGAGGACGGGCGCGCGGCGACGGCTGTGGTGGCCATCGGAGGCGGCCGCGTGGTCGTCGTTGGCGCCGGGCGCCATGGTGGTGAGCAGGCTGTGTACGTGCTGAGCGAGGAGAATGGGGCCAAGGGGACGGAGCCGTCGTGGGCGACCGCCCTGGCTCCGCAGGAGTTCGCCGGGCACGTGCAAGCAGCGTGTTGCGTAGATGTGTAATAATACGTCAGCGTATGTACAGTTGCTGTATATAGATTTTTTTTTTTTGAGAATTTGTTGCTGTATATAGATGAATCGAGTGTAAGCGGCATTTTAAAAAGAACGTGAAATGCAAACCATGGACGAAGAATTTGTAACCCACGGGCCACGACGGCAGCATGGCAAACTGCCAAGACAACGGATGACCACTCCAGATGAAGATTGTTTGCATACACGGGAGCGACACGAATGCTCGTGATAGATTTTCCAGTCGTATTATCAAGCAGAAATCAATTGTCAGCGACGAGAAGTTCAAACTACTAGTATTTCATTTCACTACGAAGTATGAAGTCTTGGGAGCACAAGCAGTTTTGTAGATAAAAGGCGATAACGCCCAACTTTAAATTAATAATAAAGCCAAAACGTCACTCGTGACTCTTCCTTATAGTAACGTGTTGAGAGAGCTTTCTTCTAATTCAAACCAAACAAAATAAGATTCATATGAATCAATCTCATAGAAATCTTGTAGTACAAATTTCAAAGAGAAAACAGCATTATGTTAGACCTCATGAAAATTCATTTACTACAATCAAAAAGAATTCCAAAGGACTCAGTGATCCGCCACAGTACGGAAAGCTTGCACCGTGCGCTAGAACTTATACATATCAGTTCATGAACAAAAAACCTGCAGCAAAAAATAACCCAACGAGAAGGCAGCAAGGGTCCCATCGGATTTCATTAGGAAGCAAACACTGCACGCGTACATCGATTAATAACTGTCGTCTTCAAACTATAAAACTATCCTTTCCAATATCATCACAACCCAACACTATAGTGCATGCACAGTACAATCGTGCTCTCACGACCAATAATAGTGGAATCGGGAGATCAGGTGCATACAGATACAACATTAGTAATGTACCACGTCCTTTGTTTTTTTACGTCAAACAAATGGAACAACAAGCTCTCGTGCCAGTAAATTATTGGCGCAGACAGCCGAATTCTCATTCCTGCAGCCATGTTCAGTTCCGCCTTGGTATTTATTTCTCAGTAAGGAACGATGATGGACTCGATGAGCTCCTGGAGTGGAGCCAGCTCTTTCTTGTCAATCAGCCCGAATTCCTGCATCACAACTCAATACATGTAAATTTTTGCTCGAACTCAAGGGCACAATCACTGTGAATGGCAAGCCTGCAACGTGTCAGCAAGAGACTTACGTTGGTAAACAGAATGAAGTGCTTGAAGCAGGTGTTAAGATGAGCCTCCTCCTTCAGGCTGACAATCTTCTGAAAATGTGAATGATATATGTGGGCATAAACACGAAACAAGCGCTTGAAAATTGTGTTCACAACATCCTTGAAGTTAGGTGGAAATGGCGTGCCTGGACAAAGGAAATTAACCCAGATCAGGTAAACTTGACTGTTCCAATAAGAAGCATTCATGAGAAACGAAGAACGGTCCATGATGCAAGCAACATACCAAGCTTCTGAGGAAACAAGGATTCATTGTCGAGCTGGCCTTCAATCCAGTCCATCAGGTACTCCACGTATTTTGGTGCTGACACTTCTATGGGCTTCTTTATCAATACACCATCAGCCCATCGGTACTCATACCTAGGTACAAGTAGCAACTCTTTTGTCATGAACTCATGATCACCTTAATATGCAACTTATTACCAAGAGAACGTAATCAGGGGATTATGGGCATGAGAAAGTCTAACTGATAACATATGGGGTGCTCATACTGCTCACGAAATGCTTAAACATTTTGGAATTTTGCTTTTTTCAGAAAGGGGTGTAATCACAACAGTCCATTTAGTTGACGTTCAAACCTAATTATATCAGGACAAGTGAAAATAGTAAGAAACCGAAGAGAATTGTGGGTACAGAATAACATGGAACCAGGAACGACAGATTTGCCTGGTGCAGTGATCTTCCTAAACAGATTGCCCGGTGCAGTAATCCTTTCTTTTTCAAACATGATGAACTACTTCATTTGTATATTAGCTTCAAGCAGAGAAAGGTAAATCAGCTTACGTACTGCTGTATATAGTATTACTAGCTAAAGACTTGTTAGTTGCTACGGATCAACAATTATATAACCGTAACATTGTCTCATATGTGGATAAGCAAAACCTTAGGTGGATTAAGGTTATCGCATTTAAAGAGCAGAGAAGAAGATCAACCAACCACTATCACCAATTAATACCATTATATGAGCAAAAATAATCAGCTGAATCGCCATAAAAAAGGATAATCAGAAAATATAAAGAAGATTACAATTACTTAAATTACTATAACAACCAGCAATCTACGAGCAGCAAACACACATTCATTTCATATTGGGATTCGCTTGGGGGCTATTCTTATGAGTGTGGATTTGAAGTTCAAAGCAAGGATACTGATCGATTGAGAAAGAACATCAGTGGGCGTTTGATTGGCAGGAATTGTTTTTTAATTTATTTTTTGGCAGTAGGCTGGCAGGAATTGTTCGATTCTATCAGAAAGGCCACTTCTCCCATGTAAACCTAACGTGGCAGCTGGTTCGATTGTTCGTTTGGCTTTTAGCTAGAGATGTGCACTTCAAATTCAGGTGACCATGCAATTTCTTATTTCTATCCAGAGAAGAACGCAACAGGAGACGGACCATCAGTTTGAACTCCCTCTTTTATAGTATAGTATTATCAGAAGGTTAGGGAAATAACTGAAGACAGCTTGAGTCACTAGTTAAGCATTTCGCAATAAACACGGACAAAAAAATTAAAAAGGCAAACATATTTACATTTTTTCTAGGTACGAAGCCTTGAAAAGTTACAAATAATATGTTCGTTTATAAGGTTTCAAGTAGATAATTAACAGCTGCTATAATAACAGCACTGTATTTTTTTATCAAAAGTAAATGACAATCTTGCAGAGATAAAGGTTTTCAATTTGTTATTTTTTGAGAAGTTCAAATAATAAGACTAATTGATGGACGTACTTCGGGCCTGCAGTCATTGTTGGGCAGCTCTCGGATGTGCAGAACTCTGTGAGTGTGCCATACAGCAGGTTAACTTGATTAAAGAAATCCACAGCTGCAAAGCAAAACGCATATGTTAGCTCTAATGAAATGAAGGTTTACAGTAAAATTGCACATATGTATTTATTCAGTACCAACCACAGAATATTTATCCCAAAAATACCAAAAACTAAAATGTAATGAAACATGTCAAGTATGGCCCACGGCAAAAAGGAAACTGAAGAACATTACTATTCACAGCAAGCCATTCATTGATATCTTCTCCAGGAGGCAGCCTGACAGCTTCCCTAAGGTTTCCACTGCCGAGGGTTGCATCTATGTGCTTTCGGAGCTGTGCCCCCTGTAGATAAAAGCAAGACAGAAATGGATAATGTCAAGTTATGTGCGGCATTACTCACTGTGTAATATAAATGTTTGTTCCTGGCGTATATAACAACCAAACTCTGGCAAATTCAAAATACTGAGGACAACCCAGCAATATAAGTTCATTCCATTTAGCAAATGTAGTTATGAAATATATTTTATGCCGAAATCTGCAGCTACCTTAGGTGATTCAGGCATCGAGGACATGTAGTGAAGATTGAATCTGCTAAGTAGCAACTAATAAACATTGCTTAAGGCTTAGCAATCAATCCAACACAAGCATGTGTAGACTGTAGACCCTGAGCCATGGCATGGTTCTGTAAGACATCCCATTTCCCATACAATAATACATGAAGCACGATGTGAAATCAAAGTATCTCTACTAAAATAGTTTACTGCGGTGGGTATATGGTATAATGAATGGAATCTGGGAAATTGGATACAACAAAATGCTTGATACCGGCTGCTTTGGAATAAATGAGACCATAGGACTCTAGTAGGAACATTGACAGTGCACTTAAATATTTTTGCTTACATTAACATAACAAAATATATCAAGCACATTTAAATCCCTTTGAAAGCCAACAATAATGTCAACTGGCAACATGGTCTTTGATTTTGCAAACGTTGGAACTAGAAGTCTAGAATGAATGATAAAAACAAACAGATGACTAGCAGTTTTGTCTACTTTCATGACGAGCACAATTTCCTGATTTATAATCAACAGTCCATGTACAACTAGAAGTTAATGTAAGCAAATGAGCTGTTCCAGCTCCGATGTACACATTTCACAACAAGCAAAGTGCCAATGCCCCCTAGATAGTTCATGACAACTGATGGGAGGCCTGGTTGTAGCGCTATTTTGGTAACAGCAGTTGTGGTAATAAATCAACACCTACTTACTACTTAGCCAGGCCCAGGCTCTTACGCATGATCAGATCAAATTCCATCAGATGAGCAAAAGCAGAGCAAGGCTCTTAGAATGAGGAGCTTGGGAGGTCAGAGTCCTCACCTTGCTGCCTGACGGAGCACTTTTCTTGGGACGGAACGTCTTCTGGTTCCTGCCGAAAAGGGAGAAGGCTTGTGAGGCAGGGCGATTGCGTCAAGAAGCAGAAACATGCCGGGAACGAGACAGAGAAGCGCCGTGGCGTGTGAACATTATCCGGTGCCCCCGCGCTGGCCTTTTCCTTCTCGGGACGGGAACAGAAAAGGCACCGACCGTGGAGAATGAAATTGAGCACAGCAGCAAAATTTTGTGAAACACACAGCTACTACTACTTGCTACTCCACCACCAGGCGTCGAACAGAAAACTAAGAAATCAGTAACGAACTGGATGGATCGGAGATTTCGGGCTACGAATCCGCGACTGACCCCAAGCAACCTAGGGCATGTCGCCAGCAGAAGAACAGAATTCTAGTCGAGACGGGTGGATCTCCACCTCACTCCAGCCAGTCCAGCCCAACCGGACGACTACGCCGGAAAATTCCGGCGCGCCTCGGCGGAAGGAGATCTCCGGAGAGGATTCGACGACGCGCGGGGGCGAGGAAACAGCAGGATCGCGGTAGGAACAGAGCAAGGCAACTCACCGTCCGAGCCCGAAGAGACTCATGCCGCCGCCGCCGCTTCCTCCTCGTCCGCCGGTGTCCCTCCCCTTCCGATCGATCCGATGGATGATGGTGATGGAGCTGAGCTGAGAAAGGAAGGCTGCGTGGGAGTGCGACGCGGACAAATGATTTGGCTGCGGTCGCTCGCTGGCTCGTCAGCGAATGATGCGGCGCCCGAGGCGTCCGTCATCATGGGCCGGCGCGGTGGCGGGAGGGGCCGAGGCCGTCGGATCATGGGGACGGACGGCGGATGGCCGTGGCCTGGCTGGCATCCATGATCCGGCACCCCGGATTCCGGAGCCCGGATCAAGATCTGGTCCGCTCTCTCCTGCCCCAGACGCTGTGGTGTAGTAGTAGTACTCCGCTGTCTGTACGCAAGCAACACGGCACATGTTGGATGTCACCATTTTTTTTGCGAGAAGGCTGATTAGCTGATCGTATGCGTTGCGGCGAAAATCTGTTTCAAAAATTTAGTGGGTAAATAAAATCATATTACAAATATGAAATTGTTTATAGAAATATGGAAATTCGGTTGATCACAATTGTTAAAATGCTATAAATTCAATTGAGGTGACTTTTTTTTTTTGTATTTGGTGATTAAATTGTGACATGGACAATTTGATGGATGGAAAGTAGATGGCGTGGATATGTTGCATGCAAGAAAATATTGGCTTTACTAAATGTTAGTGGGATGATATGGACATTTGGTTGGTTAAAAGAATTGGTGATATGGATAGGTTGAATATTGGGATAGAAAAATAATGTATATGTTAGTGGGGTTTTGCTTTATAAAAAATATAGATAGATAGATTCCTTGCACGATTAAATGTACTAGTTGAAATTGGCGCGTCGGCACGCCCGCCCTTCATGAAAAATATTATGTATGATTTGTTTTCTTATTTTAGTGGCACAATGTATATTGTAAATAGGTTTTGGAGGCTGTGGTGTAGTGTATTGTACTTTTGACAACTGGTAACAAAATTGACATAGTACGGTTCAAGTTATGGCGGTGTTACCATAAGTAAAAAATATATGGTTACTTGTGACCAAAATAGGTGCCAGCCATTAGAATGTGAGATGAAGAATTCAAAGAATTTGTTTGTTTTTTTTCATTTTGTATCTATGGTTTGCATTATTGTAGTTAATAAGGAAAAAAATTGGCCTGGATTTTTGAAATCTATGTGGATATTTAGGAAGAAATTGAATATTTTGGAGAGAAAGAATTAGTTGGTGGAATACTTTTCCAGTGCTTTTTCCGCATACATGATTTGCATTATTGTGGTTCATAAAAAATGAAGATTTTATTAAATGTGTGAATTACTGAATCCTATTTTCTACCTTGTAAGAAAATTATTGGGTTTTTTTTTTGTGCATGTTGTATGTATGGTTTGCATTATATGCAAATGGCCCGCGCGTGTTTTGAGTTTGAATTAAAAAATGACGGCGTTCTAAAGTTTCTGAGTTTGGAAATCTTAGAAATTGGTGTCTAAGTTTGGAAATCATTGGGATTGGAAAAGGTTCTCGTTTTAAAAATGGTCGGGTTTTGGAGATTGCTCAAATTTGGAAATAATTTCAATTGGGGAAAATAATTACGTTTTAAAAATGTTTAGATTTAAAAAAAGGTTAAAGTGGAAACGTTTTAAGGTCTGAATTCTTTTCACGTTCATAAAATGGTGTGTTCATGTTGGTATGTTTGCCATATTTGTAAGAACCGCGGGGTAAAAATTCAAATTTGGGAAAGTCCACATTCAAATTTGTTCAGATTTGATTCAACTGAAATGGGGGAGAAAGTTTACATTCATAGTTTGTTCAAATTTCAAAGTTGTTAAACTCGAGACGTTATTCGTATTTGAATTTGGTTTACATTTATTAAATGATCAGATTCGGAAGCCATTGTAAATTTTGAAATATTCAAATTTGAATTTTGATCGTACACCACAAATAGTCAGCGTTTTATTTTGTGTTCATGTCGATATATCTGTGGCATTTACAAATATCGTGGTGTAAAAATTAAGATTTGAAAATGTCCACGTTGAAAAGCTGTTCACATTTAAATGTATCGGAATTTAAAAAGGAAATTAAATTTGTAGGTTGTTTAAATTTGGGAAATTGGTGAAAGTGGGAAGCTATCCGTATGTTTTTTTTTCTACATTTTTTTTGAATGCTCAGATTTGAAAATCAGTGGAATTTTTGGAGTATTCAAATTTGCAAGTCTCTTGAATGGCTAGATTTCGAAGCCAGTGGAAGTTTTGAAGTATTCAAATTTGCATCCTTGGTGGATTTGGGGGCATTTGAATGTTTAAAATTTTCAATTTTGAAATTCGGTTATATCTCATGAATAGTCAGTTTTTTTTTATCGCTTTGATGAATTTTTTCGATTGTTGCTGGTGGATATAGTTAAAGCTATTGATTTCGCAGCATATAGTAATTTTGCAAAATTGTTTAAATACCGTAAAACAGTATGCATAAAGTGTTTTAAATTATCGGAAGCATGTTCTATTTTAGAATTTGGTTTGTAATTCAAATATTCTGGTTGGGAAAATAATTTTAAAATAGCTATTTATCAATATTTATATTTGTGGTATGTTTGTTTTGATATATTTAAGCTCATCATATAAATGGGTAATTGTATCTTGAATTTCTTTTTGATCGTTTTGATGAATTTCTCAATTTATTCTGGTGGATATAGTTGAAGTTCCTGATTTGACAGCATTTAGTAGTTTTGCAATTGTTTAAATATCGTACAACAATATCTATGAAGCTTTTAAAAATACCTAAAGCTCAATATTTACATTTGTGGTATTTTTATTTTGATGATTGTAAGCCATGATATAAATGAGCAATTGTATTTAAATGATTTAGCAAACTCTATTTAAGTAGGATACTTTGTACCTAATTGTTTTATTGGGTTTATCATATTGAATGATATTACTGGTACTATTTTTCTGGATTTTATTTGAGTTCGAAAGGAAAATATGAAATACATTTTTTTTGAAATGTTGTAAAGTTGTGGAATGAGCTTTGAAATAATTTGGAAAAGGTCGCAAAGAATTTTCCTGGACTTTATTTGAGTTCAGATGAAAAATATGAAATATATATTATGCGCAAACATATGAATGACATGCCATAGTTAATGGGGCTGAAATGTAAACCCTACACATGTGTAGCAATTTAAATGGAGTTGGAATGCTTAAGAACTTGCAATTCCCACAAACTCCATATTAAAGAAATAAGGTAAATTGTTCTTCTATTTTAAACGTGGTTTGAATTATTTAAACATGCATGAATTTGATTCAAAAGCATAGATACTATTTTCCTGAACATTTTGACATATTATTTATATTTTTGTGAATTGAAATGAATAAGTTATGAATTTCCAAAGATTAAATACATATTGAAAGAATTTCAGAAAATAATAAAAAGCTCGCTGACGTCACATGACGTCAGCAATGGAGCTCTGATACGTCCAAAACGTATCTATAATTTTTGATTGTTTCATGTTCATATTATGCCTTTGTCACTTGTTTTTATATTAAGTTTATGATTTATTTGGACTAACCTATTAATAGTTGCAAAAGTGCACAATGTTCTTGTTTTACACTTTGATGTGTAGGAATTATCAAGAATACAAGAGGAAACCTTGTTGGAGTCGAATTGGAACTTTGCTGAAATCTGTCCCAGAACTGTTTTCGGAGTTTGCCAGTTTGACCCTCGAAGATGACGTCAAAAGGGTACCAATATTGTTGCAAAGTTGTCACAAATTTCCATACGGTGATTTTGAGCCCAAGATGAGCCCAATCGGAGTTCGGATGCGGCCTGGAGGCCCAATATGGTGAAACCCTAAAAGGGGGTGACGGAAATCCGAGAAGATATATAAAGGGAGGAAACCTAACTCGTGGAGGACTCCTCCACCCACGAATTTCAGCCACCAAAAGCCACGTTTTTGCCTCCCCCATGGATCCATCTCCATGGGGGAGGGCTCCCTTGAAGCCATGAAGGAGGGAGGCTAAGGGGCGGCGCTCCCCAACCTTGCCGGCGGCGGGGAAAGGAGTTCCCCGCGCCGCCGGCGCCGCCGCCGCCCTGCGCCGCCGCGTGCCCCTCTCCGACGTCTTCACCGCCATCTCCATCACCATCTCCTCCTTGTATTCAGTGGTTCATCCTCCATAAACCTCTATACCGTCCTATGTAAACATGGTGTTTGATGCTATAATATTTATCCTATGATCTTATGTCATGTTTATGTAGTATATTTGTCTTTTGATTGCTTTGTTAATGTCTATGGTTCATTAGAGTTGTATGTTGATATGGTACTGTCCTTTGGTGTCCATTATACTTGTGCGCGCATGGATCAACACCATAGGGTTAGTAGTATGTGCAAAGGAAGGGGTAGTCCTGCCGGAGTGACAGAAACCTGAGGGCTCAAACCGGTAGTTGCACGTATGGGAGTAAGAGGACCATAAACTTAAGGCTATGGTTGGGGAAACCTTAATGCATTGTTAGTATTTACGGATGTTTGCTAACAATCCAATCATATAGTACTTGTAAATCCCAGTGGAGTGCATGTATATTTAGCCTCTCCCACATTGAAAACTGCATCAAAGACAATGAACTAAATGTCTTCACTAATTAATCTTGGACAAAGCCACCACAATTACCACCACTTTTCACACTCATGGTACTGTTAGTATATGGTTACTTAGTGTATCTTTATTGCTGCAGCACTAACATTTACTTTCATGTATTTATTATCTTGCAAAGTATCTCTCATACCCGTATTGTCACTGTAGTTTTATTTCCTAGATGAAGCAAACGTTTAGTGCGCGTAGAGTTGTATCAGTGGTTGATAGAACTTGAGAGAATACTTATCCTACCTTTAGCTCCTCGTTGGGTTCGACACTCTTACTTATCGAAAAGGCTACACGCGATCCCCTATACTTGTGGGTTATCAAGACTTTTCTGGCGCCGTTGCCGGGGAGCCATAGCGTAGGTGAATGTTCTTGTGTGCACTTGTTTGCTTTGTCTCTAAGTAATTTTTATTTTCAGTTTTAAGTTGTTCTCTATCTTAGTATGGGTAGGGAATGCGAATTATAAAAAAAAATTAGTTGTAGTTGTTATCTAAAAAGTTTTCAAAAAGAAAAGTGATTGGAAAGATGAGTAATGGTTAAGTGGGGGTCGACCTTGAACACTTGTGTTCATGCCTATGAAACCAAAACAAATCTTTCCATGGAAGCTTTTCATTAAAAACATGTAAATATTGTGTATATACCTCTGTACATAAAAATAAAATTGGTTATAACAATCTCTAGTAGAAAGTTGATGCTAGATTTGGATTTCTGCACAGGGATAGATTTTGCTGTCCACCGTTTTGAGCTTTAAAAATTCCAGAAAAATTGAAAAATTCTGAAAAAATTCGTGCGTGATCCTCAGATATGTACGCAACTTTCATTAACTTTGTTTTTTCTGATTTGAGGTACGTAGATAGGTCGAAACAATTCGATCTTTACTGACTGTTCTGTTTAGACAGATTTTGTGCTTCTCTGTAAATAAAATCGTGATAAATCTCAGAATATTATTTTGACCTGAAAATTTTTGTGCATAAACCTGAGATTATTATCTGTCTTTCATTAATTTTGATTTTGTCATTTGAGCTATAACTATCTCGTTAAGTGTCATCTTTACAGACTATTCAGTTTTGACAGATTTCTATTGTTTATTCAATATTGTACTTAGGGTCTCTTGATTTCCTTAGTTTTTCGACGGACAACGGAAAATAAGAACTTCGGTATATACAGTGGCTAATTAGATAAATATTATGTAATTTGTCAATGCTTGAACATGAGTGGATTTTATTTAATGAGTACTAACCCTACTAATGAGTTTTGTGAAGTTTTATGTGGATGTAGCTTATAAGATCTAATCAATATGGTGATATGAGATGAACAAGAAGACGCAAGAGCTCAAGCTTGGGGATGTGTAGGTGCATCCAAGAACATATTCAAGAAGATACAATCATCTAAGCTTGGGGATGCCCGAGTCATCCCCTATTCATCAACTAACATGAGGTTGTCTCGTTCATACTCTATATTACCCGTCCACATGATATGATTGTCTTAACTTGTATTATAATTGCTTTTATATGTCTTGGTTTTACCTTCTTTAGTTTTTTAGGCTCTTATTTGGTTTCTATTGCTTCTTTACTTTCACTTATAAATTCAAAACAACAAAAATATTTTCTTTTTTTTTTGCTTCTTTGTTGGTTCTTTATTTGGTTTTACTTTTGATTTTTTTTAGAGTTTTCTTGCTGTAGCTAGCATGTTTAGGTCTTGTTAGCCTCTGGTCTCTTAGTTTATCAAAAATAAAGTACCAAGTTTTACCATTTAGCTTAGTTGATACAATGTAAAAAGTGATTTTCTGTTTTCGGTATCTACTGCTTATTGCGCGATTTTTCATATTTTACTGGAAACTCTAAAAATCACGAAAAAATTACTGATGTTGTATCACCTAATCCTCTGCATGTACAAAAATTGGCTAAAATTTCGGAGATGTTTAAGTGCACCTAAAAATTGCGTTTTCCAGCTGCTGTTTTTCTGGACAGATTCTGACTTTTGTTGCAAGAGTGGCCTCTTTTCGTTTTCATTTGATTTTTAATGGTTCTTACCTTTCATTTATAAGTTGGCCATTTAAGCAACCTTTCTGTAACTTAAAAACAAAATTTTATTTGGTTTAATAGCAGCACTTGGAAATATTATTATTGCTAATGTCTAACCGCAGAAAAGAATGGGAAAGTTTTTGTGTTGAAGTTTTTTCACAGAGAATGAAGGAACACCAAATTGTGAAATGTTGAAGAATGGCCAAAGTCATAAGCTTGGGGATGTCCCCGCATCCCTCTTCATCAATAACCCCTCGGTTTGCAAACCTTCAAACTTTGTTTTTTGAGCAACATATGAACTTTACTAAACTTGAAGCGGCTGTATCTTATTATCTATTTATCTTAGCATCAAACACCGTTACATTAATAAGTGGATCCTCACATATTTTATTTATCTCTGTTTTCAACATTTACTTGGTTAATGGATTATTATTTGAGAAACTTAAAAATGATGTGTGAATGATATTGTTTAGTGGTTTATTTTCTTATGGTTAGTCTCAACTAGCTAATAGTGTATATTATGATATTTTGATATTAACATGCATTGTCTGTTCATAAGATGGTATGGTATTGTGGTATCCTCCTGAATAATTCTTTTTGAATTGACTTGGCACATGCTCACGCATGCATATGACTGAAAAACAAAAGTCAATTAAGCCTTGATGATTTATTTTGCTCAGAGTTCTTGTATCACTTTTATGCCTCAATTAATTTTTTTGTCGCAAGCATGATTATGACGGTTATTGCTCTCTTGATTGTCGCTTCCCAGTCTATTGCTAGCCTCCACTTGTACTGAGCGGGAATGCTGCTCGTGCTTCCAAAACCATGAAAACCAAGTTATTCCAAAGTGTCCACCATAAATACCTATGCATGGCATTTCAAACCATTCAAGTAAATTTTCATGTGCTACCTTTAAAACCTTCAAATACTTCTCATTTGTGTCAATGTTTTATAGCTCATGAGGAAGTATGTGGTGTTTTATCTTTCAACCTTGTCACACTTTCAACCAATGGACTAGTGGCATATACATCCGCTTATCCAATAATTTTGCAAAAAGAGCTGGCAAATGGGGTGCCCAGTCCCAATTAATTACAACTTTCATTAATAATTCTCTTCACATGTTTTGCCCTGATTTATCAGTAAGCAACTTAATTTGCAAATAGACACTCCTCCATGGTATGTGAATGTTGGAAGGCACCCGAGGATTCGGTTAGCCATGGCTTGTGCAAGCAAAGGTTGGGGGAGTGTCACCATAATGAAACTAAAATACATGTGTAAACAAAAGAGAAGAGGGATGATCTACCTTGCTGGTAGAAATAACGTCCTTCATGGGAGCCGCTCTTGAAAGTCTGGTTGACAAGGGGGTTAGAGTACCCACTACCATTCGTTGACAACAACAAACACTTCCCAAAACAATTTTGCTTCTGTTTTAAAAATAAAAGCTCTAGCACATGATAATCCCTGCTTCCCTCTGCGAAGGGCCAATCTTTTATGTTGAGTCACCATCCTTTCTTTGAGCACCTTCTCGAGAGCATAGTTGTCATTCTTAGTGTAATGTGCTTGTCCCAGAATGCGGTTAATTGTGGTATAACTTTGATGCTTTTATCTTTGATATCTTTATTCTAGTCTTCCCTTGAACTTCAGAGGTGCCTGGGCATTTATGTTTTGCTGTACAAATACGGGCAAGCGAGATACCACTCTACCATGCTTTATTATGGTCATTACAATCTTGTTGATGTTTATAAATTTCATGTTATGAACTCTTAGTTGTTGATACTTTTCATTAGGTAACATGATTGCTAAGTTTTATTATCCATACATCATGCAATTGTTAAAGACCTGATCATAGCATTTACAATCAAAAATTATTTTGTTATCATTTACCTACTCGAGGACGAGCAGGAATTAAGCTTGGGGATGTTGATACGTCCAAAACGTATCTATAATTTTTGATTGTTTCATGTTTTTATGCTTTTAGCACTTGTTTTATATTAAGTTTATTATTTATTTGGACTAACCTACTAATAGTTGCAAAAGTGCACAATGTTCTTGTTTTACTCTTTGATGTGTAGAAATTATCAAGAATACAAGAGGAAACCTTGTTGGAGTCGAATTGGGACTTTCCTGAAATCTGTCTGAGAACTTTTTACGAAGTTTGCCAGTTTGACCCTCGAAGATGACGTCAAAGGAGACCTGTTCAAAGTTGTCACAATTTTCCATACGAAGATTTTAAGCCCAGATCAGCCCAATCGGAGTTCGGACGCGGCCTGGAGGCCCGTTTTGGTGGAACCCTAAAAGGGGGTGACGGAAATCCGAGAAGATATATAAAGGGAGGAAACCTAACTCGTGGAGGACTCCTCCACCCACGAATTTCCAGCCACCAAAGCCACGTTTTTGCCTCCCCCATGGATCCCATCTCCATGGGGGAGGGCTCCCTTGAAGCCATGAAGGAGGGGGCTAAGGGGCGGCGCTCCCCAACTGCCGGCGGCGGGGAGGAGCCCCGCGCCGCCGGCGCCGCGCCGCCCTGCGCCTCCGCTGCCCTCTCCGCCGTCTTCACCGCCATCTCCATCACCAACTCCTCCTTGTATTCAGTGGTTCATCCTCCACAAACCTCTGTACCGTCCTATGTAAACATGGTGTTTGATGCTATAATATTTATCCTATGATCTATGTCATGTTTATGTAGTTATTTGTCTTTTGATTGCTTTGTTGAATGTCTATGGTTCATTAGAGTTGTATGTTGATATGGTACTGTCCTTTGGTGTCCATTATACTTGTGCGCGCATGGATCAACACCATAGGGTTAGTAGTATGTGCAAAGGAAGGGGGTAGTCCTGCCGGAGTGACAGAAACCTGAGGGCTCAAACCGGTTAGTTGCATGTATGGGAGTAAGAGGACCATAAACTTAAGGCTATGGTTGGGGAAACCTTAATGCATTGTTAGTATTTACGGATGTTTGCTAACAATCCAATCATATAGTACTTGTAAATCCCAAGTAGTGGAGTGCATGTATATTTAGCCTCTCCCACATTGAAAACTGCATCAAAGACAATGAACTAAATGTCTTCACTAATTAATCTTGGACAAAGCCACCACAATTACCACCACTTTTCCACACTCATGGTACTGTTAGTATATGGTTACTTAGTGTACTTTATTGCTGCAGCACTAACATTTACTTTCTGTATTTATTATCTTGCAAAGTATCTCTCATACCCGTATTGCTACCGTAGTTTTATTCCTAGATAATGCAAACGTTTAGTGCGCGTAGAGTTGTATCAGTGGTTGATAGAACTTGAGAGAATACTTATCCTACCTTTAGCTCCTCGTTGGGTTCGACACTCTTACTTATCGAAAAGGCTACACGCGATCCCCTATACTTGTGGGTTATCAAGCTCCCTACTGAGCACGGATCCGGCGATTGCGGCCGAAGGAAATGCGCGCGAGGGTGCGTTGGACGCGCCTATCCTCGGGCGACCTACGGGCGGCGGCGAAATGACCAGATGGTCACCGGCGCGACTCCGGTGACCATCCGCGCGGCGTCGGACGTGGAGCACGGCGGCGTGGATTCCGGCTCCTTTGGAGCATCCTGGCATGCGTTTGTCGGCGAGGAGAGAGAGGGGCGACGACGCACATCTCGGTGGGCGTCGATCTGAGAGAGGAGCTGCGGTGCGGCGGCGCGGCGCGTCGGCGGCGGCGTGAATTCGGCGTCGCGCGCGAGAGAGGAGGAGAGGAAGGGGGATGTCGTGGCGATCTGCAGAAAGGTCCTTAGGGTTTGTGAAAATTACGGAAACGTCCATCTCTTCGGAAAAGTGTGGACTGCGGGTTGATTTCTCGAAGTGTGAGGGACATTTTTGCAAATCCGGCGCGGATGTTGCGCTGGGATCGTCGGATTGAGATTTGGCGGCCCGGATCGACGCGGGCACTGTTCATAACTGTTCATATGAACAATGCCCGGACGCAGGAGAGTCCGAGAAAAACTTCGTCCTTAATATATAGGGGTAATTTTGAATAAAACAATTTCAATAAATGTGGGTTTATTTAACACGAAGTGGGTATTTTTCTTTTTTTTTTGAGGAAAGGGTATTTTTAATTGAGAAGACTGATTAGCTGATTGTATGCGTTGCGGCCAAAATTTGTTTCAAAAATTTAGTGCGTAATAAAGTCGTATAAGACCAATGAAATATGAAGTTGTTTATAAAAAATTGGGAATTAAGTTGATCACAATTGTTAAAAGGCTAAATTCAGTTGATTAAATGTATTTTGATCACAATGTTTGTGGGTTTTGCTTTATAAAAAGTATAGATATATAGATTCCTTGCATGATTAAATGTATTTTGATTAAAACAATTAACTCAATAAATCTGGGGTTATTTAACACGAAGTTGGTATAGCTGAGTTTGTATTCACATGCATGTTTAGGGCTGTAATTTGTGGGCAAATATCTTGCCCTTCTCTCAATGTAAGATAACTGGGTGGAACCTAGACCTAAGATAACACTGAATGAAATACTTATGAAGTATACCATTGATTATGCTCATGAATAAGAATATAAATTAGTCCTAATTAAGAAAGATGAACTTCGATGAACATTGCACCCATGCACTCGAGAGATAAGATCAACTTCGCCGAACATTGTTTTAGTAATTAGTAACAGTATGGAATAATGTTTTCATTAAGTTATATTTGAGAGATTTTACATACACAATATTTGACGACCATATGTTTTTTCCAAGCATAGTTTTCATTAAGTTATGTTTGAAGAGACTTTGCATACACAATATTTGATGACCATATGTTTTTTCTAAGGATAAAAGAAGAATACAGGTTTCTTATGTGCAACTCGATAGAAGAATGCTCTACCACATAAGTTAAACCTTGAGTTGATGATTGCAAGAGAAGAATTCGTGATATGGGTCTAAGTTGACTTCATGATGGACTCATGTATGAACCATGATTGACCAAGGCTTGGAATATGTAATTGAGTGAAAAAAATTAATTGTATGTCTCAAGAGATTATGATTGAGCATGAAGAAAATCAAGTGGTCTGAATGAATGGTAATGAGAGTTGAGCCTATGGAGAGAATTCCTTGAAAGATAAAATTGAGTGGGCATGCATACTATCTTTAAGACATCATACTAATAAAGAGAGAGAAACAGATATAGTGTTGATCAAGGTAAAAGTTCAAAAATTGGAGCTTGCATCATATTAATCAACATATAAAGAGTAGATGACATGCTAAGTGGAATCGAGTGATCATGTGGTATGGCAAACAATTATAAATTGTAGTTTGTGAACTAACCAGGATCTATGTGTTTGGTCTTCCTACGTGCGGTTAGATATCTTTTATATGAGCTTGCATAAAAAAGGGGAGATTCCTATATAGCTCATGAGAAGATGATATCAAGTGGTGATCGTCACCAAGGTTGAAAAGTGCAACTTCAAGACGAGCATCTCGAAATGAACATGTTCTTGAAGTTTGATGTCCCTTTGTTGATTATAATGGACATGTTTTGGCATTTGCCACATCGCAGGGAAGACTGTAGAGACATCAATAATTGATGGAAATCAGTTTTGGCGTCCACCACAACTGAGAAATGAACACCACGATTGGTGATGACGGGTATTGGCATCCGCCATGGCACATGGAATGGGAACGAAGACCAAATCAAGTTGCATGCACGTCGTGGTGTCATTAGGACAACTAAAGGGGAGTAGCAGTGTGAGGACCCCGGATTAACTATCCGAGATACTCGTTATGTTTCCTGCAACAATCCCATGATCAGTCTGTTGTTGCACATAACTCGAATTGGCATCACAGAACATCCATAATTACCGAATAAATTTTTACTTACTTGATTGAAGTCATAACTTCAACAGGTTCATGCAGCGGAAATCATCTAGCGTGGAGCCCAATCATTTGCCACAACCACACAGGCAGCTGACTGGAAGCGCCCTAGTTCGCAAAGACGTCATCGATCTCTCGGTCTTCAGCATACTTCTTCTTGAGCTCTGGACATGGGAATATCCAGGGACACAGCCATGAGTACATTTATGTACTCGCAAACTACCCCCGACATGAGCATGCAATAGCATCATTTTTATTATAACAAACCCTTTATTCTGAGAAGACATCTCTATATCTTTGTTGAAAAGAGAAGAAGGCTTTTAGAATTTTTTCCCATAAATCTGTCTTTGTAAGAATTCTCTTTAAAACTTTCTCCCGAAAATACATCCTTATTGAAGAAGGTAAGAAGGGTTTTATAATCATTTCTTGAATAAAATCACCATTTTATCTGTTTCTCCAAAACTCCTCCTTTTCCAACCATAGTCCACCAATTCCATTTTTCCATCAACAACCTCATACCGATCAGTTGGTATAGGTACAACATTCTCCACTTCACTTTCCTTTTAAAACTCAACTCTTTTTATAAAACTTGCACATGGTCAGAGGACAGCCTTCCAACCGTCCATGACCGAGGACTCGGCTATTCGAATAGTTTTACACTCTGCAGAGGTGGTGCACTTTCACCACACCAAACTGTCATTCCGCCGTGATCAGCCACGGTCCTCATACGACAGTATGCGGTGTTTCGGATAACAAGATCAAAGCTTTTCACTATGTCGACCCTAGTACAGAGCCTCCTCTTCAGTGGGACTGATTCTCCCCGACACCCAGTGGAGATGGCCATCGTATCGATCCGGTCTCTCCAAGCAACACTGCGCCAAGCCGGGAGGCCCACTGTTTGCAACCAGCAGCGAACCAGACTTTAACTGGATCCCGCATTTAGATAACTTGGTTCAGAGAACCTCGTTCTCCTAAGCATTTTGAGGCGCTCCATACTAAAATAAACAAGTTTTCGGCTAAGCCCTACCCATGTCAGGTAGTGTGGTTGCACGGGTTAATTGGTCGTCATAGTACTAAGACACACTGTGCATTTTTCATAAACATCACCATTTTCCATTTCTCCACTTCAACACCGACATCTCGGTATTCCACATCCACACAAGTATTTCCCAAGGAGTTTTGAGTAAACAATATTTTTCCCATCCTATAGTTTGATATATACTATCTTATATATCTACATTGGTGGCAAAATAGTTCCCATATACTTTTTGAAAAGGTTTTATAAATCTTTGCCTTAAGAGTAAATCATTTGATCAAAGTAGATGCATATATATTTAGGTGCAAGCTCAGAGAGTAGCTTGCCTTGCTCGGCAAAGTGAACTTGGTCTTGATCTTCAGGTTCAACGAATTCCCCTTCCTCAATAACTCCGTTCCAAAGACCACTTCGGTAGTGTTTATATATCTAGCGTCGCAAACAGGGGAATAACACAACAATCACTAAGCAAACCAAACCACAAGTGGTATACAGACAATAACCAACTGTAAGCGTCAAACTAATCGTTCGAGCAACAACTAGGATCTACACTTACGAGGGCCTTATTTTGATCAGCAGTCTATCCCTTATACGCAGCTAGGTCCATCGATCATCAACTATATTAGGCAAAGGTTAACAACAAGCACCTCCCCCTAAACAGGAAATACTCCAGACAAAAGTTAGGTCACTATATATTTTCTGTGAGTCAAAATATTACACCAAGTTAGGATGTGATAAAGTGAAACACTAGGAACCTAGCAAAATTGGGTTTGCTCCAAAAATCATTACAGATTAATTTATAAAGCCCTTTTTAAATATGTCCTTTTGTTAATTAATTTTTAATAACACTACAAAATAATTATCCATGTTTGGAAACAAGGTGGAATATGATGGTCATCATTTTCTGAACATTTTAAGAGGTCAAACTTAATTTTTGGATCCTTATTTTTAAAGATATGAATTTTCCCAATTTGTTTTATATTCTGCCTTTTTCTTTATTTTAATAAAACATTAAATAAACTAATTTATTTGGATAGGCGAATTACACCAAAAGACAGGCCTTATTCATCTGAACATTTTGGTATCTTGTTTGCAATTTTTGGACAAGTATTTAAAAAGTTATGAATTTTGAAGTTTAAAGCGTTTTCTCTTTGCCTTTCTTTTATTCTTCAGAGAAATCTAGCCGAAACGTTTTTCACCCGGTTCTGGCTACACACAGGCACTGGCCAGTGGGGCCTTTGGCCACGCTGGTGCTGACGCGGCGCAGGCGGGCTGGGCCACTGACGAGTGGGCCCCGGCTGTCAGCGAGCGGAAATAAAAATGAAAAAGGCAGTGCGCTGCGCGGGATCGAACTCGCGACCTCGCGCGCGTGTGCGTGTGTGCTAGCCACTGGGCTGGCTCGGTGCTGGTGTTAGTATACAGACGCACATCCTTTTGAGGTGACAACGGTGCACGGCGACGACGCGCACGACCGCCGCGACCACCGGCGGCGACGCGCACGGGCTCGACGATCTACAGCGTGCGGAGACCGAGTAACGCTCGCACTCGACACGCACGAGCACGGGCTACTTAGTGGCGGCGTTATGGACCTAATGGTCGCCGGAGACGGCAGCTACGGTGAGCTACAGCGGCGGCGTGCTACGGCCTAAGACGGCTACGATGATCTATGGGGAACTGGGGACGTGGAGCCTGTCCAGGAGAAGCACAAGCTCACCCTCGACGCGTGCGTGTGCTCGGCTTGGGCAGAGGAGGTCGGAGACGGCTTCCATGTCGCGGCGGAGCTTCGGTCAGAGTCGAGGAAGACGAGGACGGGCCGGTCGACTCGCGGCTCCCATCTTCGATTCCTTGCACGGAGATGAAGAGGATGACGAGGCGGAGACGGTGGTGGTCTTGGATTTGCTCGGGGATGCTCCAATCGCCGGCAATGCTCGACGACGAGCTCGGCCGAGGCGCGGCCATGGCGGAGAGAAAACAGAGAGGGAGAGAGAGCAGCAGGTGGGCGAGTGGATGAGGGAGGGCAGAGGAGCGCCAGGAGGGCCTCCTTATCCTCCTCGCGCGGCAGGAGAGCGAGGGGGGGTTCGGGCGGGCGGTGCACGGCGGGGCGACACGAGGAGCACGGCACTAGCGCCATGTGCTCACGGGAGCTACAGGGAAGACGCTTTTCCAGATAACCCCCTGGACTTATTTTTCCAATCACAACCCAGTCCTTTTCTGTTCCTTTTATTTTCCTTTTAAAACCAGTAGTGTTTTAGGGAATTATTTGGGGTACTAAAACATTTTATAAAAATTTGAGAAAATTCAGGTAGCCTCCCATATACATGTAGAAGCTCCACAAAATTTGGTATTTGAAAATAAAATGTTTTGAACAATATTTGTTCATAGGGTTTAAATATGGCACTTTTCTTAAATATAATTTATAATCCTTTAGAATTTTTAAACCAAGTTCAAAATATTATCTTTGAACCATTGGAACTTCCTTGACAAATATATCCACTTCAAATAGTTTTTATTTTCATAGAGAAGATATTGGTTTGAAGGAAATAGATAGTTAAGTAGGGAAAATTATTTATTAAGATCATTTCTTTATCTCATGATCTTAATTTCCATTTGTTGAGTAATTTGAGGAGTTTGCTTTTAAGTTTGAGTCACATTCCATATTTGGGACCAGTGGGTTTCCAACTTAGCACTCAAGTGTATTGGTGTAAATATTCACCCAAGCAAACAAATAAGACAAGAATTAACAATTAATTCAATCAGAAGTCCATTAAGCAAATAATCACAACCAGACCAACACCACATCCAAGTCCACACAATTCAAACACAAGAATTCAATCATGCCACCATTTCCACAATATTATCTTGTGGGAAAAGTGACCACTCCTAATTATGACAAGATGATGTTTAGGAAATATCTCCACTCATAACTTAATAGTTCTCAAAAAGATCTGAAAAAGGAAATATGTGGGCGATATATTTCCCACTAGTGTTATTTTCAAATGGGGTAAAAATAAGAGTTTATAAAATGGGAGTTGCATACAAATGCAAAATATCAAGGTTAAAGATAGATAGGGGATAGCATATAGATCTCCATATTTTTGGGAACACATAGTTTTGGAAATACTTTTACTTTCTCAAATACTGGTATTAGTTTTGGTTGTTGATAAACCAAGTATCATTGAAATGGAGTTGGCCAAAATAGGAATGGAAAAGATATACAGAATATTTTCCTGTCATAACATGATCACCAAAGTTAAATATATTCTTATATTGGTTGGGTCTGATATTTACTAGTCAAACAACTTAAACAACAAGTCACACAAGTTCAAACATAGCAATGGGAAGGAAAACACAATCATCAGTGAAACATTTCAAAAAGTTTTTGTTGGTTCTGAAATTTGGGTCTTGTAAAACTAAGTTTTTTTTAGTTTCTAAATTTGGGATGTTACAGATCCTTCCCCCTTAAAAATAAATCTCGCCCTCGAGATTTGCCCGGTGGTAACAGGGGAGTACGAGGGCACGGGTTTTGGGCTGACTATACTTCTACGGTCGTCGCTCCTTCAGTGAGGTTGCCATGTGGGATCTTGACAACTTGATGATGCAAGGCTTTCTTTGTCGATGATCTTCTGTGCTGATTTCTGATCCTCGATGATGGGGTTGACTTGATGATCGACACTGATGGGTAAACGTGATTGGTTGTTTCCAGATACTACAAGGCGAAGGCGTAAGGAACTAATCATTACCCGGTTCTGGTATACCTATTGCAGGTCTTCCCCCCTTAAAAAGGGGTCTTTAATTGGTCTTGTTGAAAGTCGCAGCTGGAGTTGACTTGGAGGCACCATTCTTCTTGTCTCGGAGATCATATCTTGGGGAAACAAGCTTCCAATTAGTTAGTTAGATAAGAATGTGGGTGTATTTTGTGACGTCAAATTGCCTTAGTCATACAAGAAGGATTTGTTAACAAGGTAGCTAGTCTGGTCATCAAACTACTTTTCATATTCCAGAGGCGGAGATGTACTGGATTATCTGATGTTCCGTTTATTTGTATGTGACACTCAATTGTTTGAGCATACAAAGGTGATTTGTTAACAAGTTCATGAGGCTTGTTACCAAACTACTTCTATATAACATGAACATTGGAATATCACATTATTTTTAGAGAGATTAATAATAATAGATTCTGATGTAAAAGTTTCCAGATGCTCCATGATAGTCTGGTATATTGCTTCTTTGGGTCTGGGTCTTCACAAATAAGTTAGAGTGCACCAGAATAGTTAGGGTTTTCGGGGAAAACTTTCTGGTTGAGGCGCTTAAGTTATTTTTCAAGAGAGTTGGGTCTATACTCTGAATATCAAACTTTTTATACCTAAAATCCAAAACAACCAACTTTACATAGGCCTCTAATTCTCGAGTCTTCAAAATACCATTCCAACATCTCTTGGTAAGGCCACTACTATCAACTAGTTAATTGAATCACGGCCTTTGCCCGAGCTAAAGTTATTAATCCACCATCATCTCCTTCGGGCATAAATTCTTTATCATACTATAGTTCAATCTATCGGATACCCATCAAACCTTTAAGGCATAATCTTCCCATTACCTTTTATCTCAAAAATCGTAGTGGTCCACTAATTATTTCTTAATTGATTTTCCCAGATAGGCATACCTCATATTATCTGACCCCTTCAGTATGTCCTATTTCTCACGACCGTATCATCAAAACTAAATAAAGCATCCAATAATCATATGGTCGTACCATCATGAATTGACCCACTTTCAATCCAAATCCAGATTTTATCTAAACACCTTTGGGTCTTGATCTCATAATCAAAGATAAATGATCTTTCTAAGAATAATCCAAACAGAGCGTGACAAGCTCTGAAAACTACTATCACCTAGAGGGTCGGGCTACTAGACCAAGTCATATTGATTCCTAGAATCCGATAAGCATTCACTTATCCTCCACCAATTATTTCTTGCATACAACGATCTACACATTTGCTAACTCATCCTTGACCACTTCCTATAATTCCCTAAGAATTTAGTACAAGGTCACTTGCGCTAGGAATCACCCTAAACATTCCAACACCGGAGTATCCTTCTTAATTTACTTGCTTCTAACCAATCCAAACATCATTTTATCAGCAAGTGCTTCCTATAAATCCAATAACTTTCACCTTTATTTCTAAACCTTAAATCATGGGTCACGTCTTCTAGCTCCAGATAACCACCAATGGTTAGGGTCCACAACTGGTTAGCCCCAGAGTATTAATCAATCTATCATCTGTCCAAACCCAATTAATTTATCGATCCACTCCAATTTTCCACTTCTATTCTAAACCCCGAATGTTTGATATTACCACATTATCCAACAAATTTTGATTTCATCACGATCCCTTTGACTAATAAACTTATAGTTCAACATTCTCATATCCTCCTAAAGTCTCCTTCCTACCAACTAGTTTTGAGTCATCCTATGGCACCTCTTCCCTTTTGTCTAGAAAAAGCAGTTAGTAATTTTGCAAAAATTGGTTAGATGAGAAACTAAAGTTAGATAAATTATGTTAGTTATGTTAGTTTTCATAATTTTTTTGTTAGTCCGACGGGTTACGACTAGCATCATCCAACGTCGGGTCTTGAATCTTCATCTTTCTCGATGGCTTGATGTGGTTGCGCAAAACGACGTATGAAGACTGCTATTCGTTTTGCAGAAGGTCGCATAGTCTTGGGGTAGAGAGTCTTCCATACCTGGCTTTTCTTACTAGGAGAAAATTTTCTGAACGGTTTTCTAAGTCAGACTTTTGAGAGGGTACAAAAAGTACATCTATGGCCAACAAGGTGAAAGGTTTTGTTGCTAACCTTCAAAATAAAGCAACAGATAAAAGTGTGGTTATTTTGGGTTCTCGACAAGGCGGGTTTTGTGAAACACACAAGGAAAACAACACACATAAATGCAACTCACAAGCAAAGATTAATCAAGGCACTTTTAGTACCAACAGACGTTCAATACCGTGGAAGATGGGTTTTGCTCAAGTAAAACGAGCTCATCCTATTGATCCTAGGGGTCTTTGTATCTCGAGGATTTTCTTCATCTTGTCCAAGTGGGAATCTTTGGCGTGAAATTACTACAACTCCTGAAGGTTGCAATTTGAGTAGAAGGGTTAATGTGGAGCTGAGGTCTTCGCATATAAATCACCTTGATGTTGAAGTCTTCGGGTTGCTAAGTACTAAGGTCTCTTCTGGTTCATCGTCAAATATTTGAACGGGTAGAGGGATTAAAGAAATCCTTGGAAAATCTTAAAATAGAGGGACGAGACTCGGAAATATTTGAGAAGGTGAGAAGAGTGGAAGTTATTTTCGGACTTCCTTAGATAAAAATATGTTTTTGGTAACAATATATTTTTTTAACAAAATATTTCTTTCCTAACTAACGTCCATGCTAACTAAGGTCTGTTACAGTCAGGATGGCTCTGATACCAAGTCTGTGAGGACCCCGGATTAACTATCCGAGATACTCGTTATGTTTCCTGCAACAATCCCATGATCAGTCTGTTGTTGCACATAACTCGAATTGGCATCACAGAACATCCATAATTACCGAATAAATTTTTACTTACTTGATTGAAGTCATAACTTCAACAGGTTCATGCAGCGGAAATCATCTAGCGTGGAGCCCAAGTCATTTGCCACAACCACACAGGCAGCTGACTGGGAAGCGCCCTAGTTCGCAAAGACGTCATCGATCTCTCGGTCTTCAGCATACTTCTTCTTGAGCTCTGGACATGGGAATATCCAGGGACACAGCCATGAGTACATTTATGTACTCACAAACTACCCCCGACATGAGCATGCAATAGCATCATTTTTATTATAACAAACCCTTTATTCTGAGAAGACATCTCTATATCTTTGTTGAAAAGAGAAGAAGGCTTTTAGAACTTTTTCCCATAAATCTGTCTTTGTAAGAATTCTCTTTAAAACTTTCTCCCGAAAATACATCCTTATTGAAGAAGGTAAGAAGGGTTTTATAATCATTTCTTGGATAAAATCACCATTTTATCTGTTTCTCCAAAACTCCTCCTTTTCCAACCATAGTCCACCAATTCCATTTTTCCATCAACAACCTCATACCGATCAGTTGGTATAGGTACAACATTCTCCACTTCACTTTCCTTTTTAAAACTCAACTCTTTTTATAAAACTTGCACATGGTCAGAGGACAGCCTTCCAACCGTCCATGACCGAGGACTCGGCTATTCGAATAGTTTTACACTCTGCAGAGGTGGTGCACTTTCACCACACCAAACTGTCATTCCGCCGTGATCAACCACGGTCCTCATACGACAGTATGCGGTGTTTCGGATAACAAGATCAAAGCTTTTCACTATGTCGACCCTAGTACAGAGCCTCCTCTTCAGTGGGACTGATTCTCCCCGGCACCCAGTGGAGATGGCCATCGTATCGATCCGGTCTCTCCAAGCAACACTGCGCCAAGCCGGGAGGCCCACTGTTTGCAACCAGCAGCGAACCAGACTTTAACTGGATCCCGCATTTAGATAACTTGGTTCAGAGAACCTCGTTCTCCTAAGCATTTTGAGGCGCTCCATACTAAAATAAACAAGTTTCCGGCTAAGCCCTACCCATGTCAGGTAGTGTGGTTGCACGGGTTAATTGGTCGTCATAGTACTAAGACACACTGTGCATTTTTCATAAACATCACCATTTTCCATTTCTCCACTTCAACACCGACATCTCGGTATTCCACATCCACACAAGTATTTCCCAAGGAGTTTTGAGTAAACAATATTTTTCCCATCCTATAGTTTGATATATACTATCTTATATATCTACATTGGTGGCAAAATAGTTCCCATATACTTTTTGAAAAGGTTTTATAAATCTTTGCCTTAAGAGTAAATCATTTGATCAAAGTAGATGCATATATATTTAGGTGCAAGCTCAGAGAGTAGCTTGCCTTGCTCGGAAAAGTGAACTTGGTCTTGATCTTCAGGTTCAACGAATTCCCCTTCCTCAATAACTCCGTTCCAAAGACCACTTCGGTAGTGTTTATATCTAGCGTCGCAAACAGGGGAATAACACAACAATCACTAAGCAAACCAAACCACAAGTGGTATACAGACAAGTAACCAACTGTAAGCGTCAAACTAATCGTTCGAGCAACAACTAGGATCTACACTTACGAGGGCCTTATTTTGATCAGCAGTCTATCCCTTATACGCAGCTAGGTCCATCGATCATCAACTATATTAGGCAAAGGTTAACAACAAGCACCTCCCCCTAAACAGGAAATACTCCAGACAAAAGTTAGGTCACTATATATTTTCTGTGAGTCAAAATATTACACCAAGTTAGGATGTGATAAAGTGAAACACTAGGAACCTAGCAAAATTGGGTTTGCTCCAAAAATCATTACAGATTAATTTATAAAGCCCTTTTTAAATATGTCCTTTTGTTAATTAATTTTTAACAACAGTACAAAATAATTATCCATGTTTGGAAACAAGGTGGAATATGATGGTCATCATTTTCTGAACATTTTAAGAGGTCAAACTTAATTTTTGGATCCTTATTTTCAAAGATATGAATTTTCCCAATTTGTTTTATATTCTGCCTTTTTCTTTATTTTAATAAAACATTAAATAAACTAATTTATTTGGATAGGTGAATTACACCAAAAGACAGGCCTTATTCATCTGAACATTTTGGTATCTTGTTTGCAATTTTTGGACAAGTATTTAAAAAGTTATGAATTTTTGAAGTTTAAAGCGTTTTCTGCCTTTTCTTTTATTCTTCAGAGAAATCTAGCCGAAACGTTTTTCACCCGGTTCTGGCTACACACAGGCACTGGCCAGTGGGGCCTTTGGCCACGCTGGTGCTGACGCGGCGCAGGCGGGCGCTGGGCCACTGACGAGTGGGCCCCGGCTGTCAGCGAGCGGAAATAAAAATGAAAAAGGCAGTGCGCTGCGCGGGATCGAACTCGCGACCTCGCGCGCGTGTGCGTGTGTGCTAGCCACTGGGCTGGCTCGGTGCTGGTGTTAGTATACGGACGCACATCCTTTTGAGGTGACAACGGTGCACGGCGACGACGCGCACGGCCGCCGCGACCACCGGCGGCGACGCGCACGGGCTCGACGATCTACAGCGTGCGGAGACCGAGTAACGCTCGCACTCGACACGCACGAGCACGGGCTACTTAGTGGCGGCGTTATGGACCTAATGGTCGCCGGAGACGGCAGCTACGGTGAGCTACGGCGGCGGCGTGCTACGGCCTAAGACGGCTACGATGATCTATGGCGAACTGGGGACGTGGAGCCTGTCCAGGAGAAGCACAAGCTCACCCTCGACGCGTGCGTGTGCTCGGCTTGGGCAGAGGAGGTCGGAGACGGCGGCAATGTCGCGGCGGAGCTTCGGTCGGAGTCGAGGAAGACGAGGACGGGCCGGTCGACTCGCGGCTCCCCTCTTCGATTCCTTGCACGGAGATGAAGAGGATGACGAGGCGGAGACGGTAGTGGTCTTGGATTTGCTCGGGGATGCTCCAATCGCCGGCAATGCTCGACGACGAGCTCGGCCGAGGCGCGGCCATGGTGGAGAGAAAACAGAGAGGAAGAGAGAGCAGCAGGTGGGCGAGTGGATGAGGGAGGGCAGAGGAGCGCCAGGAGGGCCTCCTTATCCTCCTCGCGCGGCAGGAGAGCGAGGGGGGGGGGTCCGGGCGGGCGGTGCACGGCGGGGCGACACGAGGAGCACGGCACTAGCGCCATGTGCTCACGGGAGCTACAGGGAAGACGCTTTTCCAGATAACCCCCTGGACTTATTTTTCCAATCACAACCCAGTCCTTTTCTGTTCCTTTTATTTTCCTTTTAAAACCAGTAGTGTTTTAGGAAATTATTTGGGGGTACTAAAACATTTTATAAAAATTTGAGAAAATTCAGGTAGCCTCCCATATACATGTAGAAGCTCCACAAAATTTGGTATTTGAAAATAAAATGTTTTGAACAATATTTGTTCATAGGGTTTAAATATGGCACTTTTCTTAAATATAATTTATAATCCTTTAGAATTTTTAAACCAAGTTCAAAATATTATCTTTGAACCATTGGAACTTCCTTGACAAATATATCCACTTCAAATAGTTTTTATTTTCATAGAGAAGATATTGGTTTGAAGGAAATAGATAATTAAGTAGGGAAAATTATTTATTAAGATCATTTCTTTATCTCATGATCTTAATTTCCATTTGTTGAGTAATTTGAGGAGTTTGCTTTTAAGTTTGAGTCACATTCCATATTTGGGACCAGTGGGTTTCCAACTTAGCACTCAAGTGTATTGGTGTAAATATTCACCCAAGCAAACAAATAAGACAAGAATTAACAATTAATTCAATCAGAAGTCCATTAAGCAAATAATCACAACCAGACCAACACCACGTCCAAGTCCACACAATTCAAACACAAGAATTCAATCATGCCACCATTTCCACAATATTATCTTGTGGGAAAAGTGACCACTCCTAATTATGACAAGATGATGTTTAGGAAATATCTCCACTCATAACTTAATAGTTCTCAAAAAGATCTGAAAAAGGAAATATGTGGGCGATATATTTCCCACTAGTGTTATTTTCAAATGGGGTGAAAATAAGAGTTTATAAAATGGGAGTTGCATACAAATGCAAAATATCAAGGTTAAAGATAGATAGGGGATAGCATATAGATCTCCATATTTTTGGGAACACATAGTTTTGGAAATACTTTTACTTTCTCAAATACTGGTATTAGTTTTGGTTGTTGATAAACCAAGTATCATTGAAATGGAGTTGGCCAAAATAGGAATGGAAAAGATATACAGAATATTTTCCTGTCATAACATGATCACCAAAGTTAAATATATTCTTATATTGGTTGGGTCTGATATTTACTAGTCAAACAACTTAAACAACAAGTCACACAAGTTCAAACATAACAATGGGAAGGAAAACACAATCATCAGTGAAACATTTCAAAAAGTTTTTGTTGGTTCTGAAATTTGGGTCTTGTAAAACTAAGTTTTTCTTAGTTTCTAAATTTGGGATGTTACAAGCAGGGAGAGAGAGAGAGACGAGGGAGTTTTCCCCTAGATAATGGCCCGATATAGTGGACTAGATGTTTTTTTCGTCCAAGCCCCATAACCTAGTCCAAAGTGCATACTAGCATGAGTCATGGTTGGTCCAAATTTACATGTACCATTAGCCGGTCCAAAGTAAAATAAAACCAACAATATATGAGTCCAAAATAGAATTTAGCCAATGGATAATCTTGTTGTGATCACCCAATAAGCAGCTTCACATGCACTTCTTCCACTGGAGTTGGTTTAACTTTCCGCACCAACGGCCACACTTGTTCCTTTCGTAAGCACGAGGTTCTAGAAACATGGACCCACAATGCCAATCACGGAACCGAGTCTACAATCAATGACAATCCTACCCGAGAGCCCTGATCCCCATTGTTCAACATGTTAGCATCGAGCCACTACCACAACTGTCTGTCCACACATCACACGATGAGATGCCCCGTCTCCCTAGTGTTGTATAAACAATAGAGGGGCGAAGACTGCGGCGTCTCCACTGTCTTCCACCGGTGTCTTCTCTCCCTCCCTTCCTCGTATTCTTCTTATCCTCCTCCTCCCGGAGGCGCGTCGAGGACGATGATGAGAGCACGCCTGGAGATGAAGGGGGCATATCTACTTGCATCAACAATGAATTTTTAGGTTCATACTTTGACGATTCCTATCCATATCAATAATATCTAAGAACCCAATTGTAATTGTTAAAGCTCAAAACTCATTCTTTTGTTCGTCCTGAAGTCCCATATACATTCTTGCTATCTCTCTTGATTCGTTCTCTTTGAAATTCCGAGTGTTCATTTGGAACTATCCAGTGTCATTGGATTTCTTCTTGTGCTGCGCTCATGTGTTTCTGTCCATTGTTTTTGTTATCGGAATATATATCTCTATCTTACGGACGTTATGTATCCGTTCTTACCACCGCACCGAACGACGTCTGCGTCGTCGGATGCAAAGCAAAACGCGTCCGCTTCGTTCGATCTTCTCTCGTTACCCAGTCCTTGCAGTCACCTTAAGATCTATCTCACTGTTGCTGCACTCGCCGCCGGTCGGAGGGTCGGGACTGGGGAGGACATCGAGGAGGAAGAGCGGCGACTCGAAGCGGCGCCGCGCGTGCATCGGGGCGCTCGACGGCGTCCCCTGCGCATCACCGGAGGATAGAGATTGAAAGGAGGAGCGGCCCGAGCCTCGCCTGCGTCGCAACGCTGGCGCTCTGCATCGCCGGCAGATGGAAACGGGAGGAGAAACGTCGTCGCGGCGCTCGACGGAGGATGGGGAGGGGCATGGGCGCCAGCTCGTCCTTCTCGTTGCAGCGAGCCTCGTGGCGGTTTCATGGCGCCGGACTGAGATGATTCCCCAAATTCGGGTCCTGCTGCTCGCCTATGGCTGTCCCTCGATCGGATAATTGCGTCGCCCCACTGGGATTATTTCCGCTGTGGAAGACGAGGCCGCATGAGATACGATGGTTGGTAGGCAACAGTTAAGTTTATGTCCTCTGCATTTGCTAGAGTGCTTCCACCGGAATTGACGTGCATGATTGTAACATGTTCGATCAAATTCCTCACTGGACATGCTCAAATTCCACATCCTCTAATTGGCATACTCTCACGATACCACATCTGTGACAATTGATCACTGGACATGCTTTGGGATTTTTTGTGGTAGATTGAATGTTGCTTGTTCTTGGCTGGCTGTGAATGCAGTTTGGGAATGCAGTGAGCAAGCTCAGGGCACAAATAGAAACAATGGTGTGGTGTGGGGCTTCACCCCGTACACTGCCTTGTACTGTTGGAGAATCGGCACCTTAGCCTCTCGCAAGAGAACATGATACTTTATCGAAAAAGAAAAAAAAAGAGAACATGCACTGAGCTACTCGACGAAATGCACATCGAAATCTGCACTTGACCTTAACGCTGTCGTAGATGCTGCTCATTTGTGCGTGATGAGATGGAATACCTACTTGGTTTCCGAAGGGACCACACCGAGGGGAGCTGGTAAGAGATAGAGAGGTACAAATCTATATGTTATTCATTTTAAGTTGATACGGTTGTACTAAGCGACGTGCTTCCAGATTTCATCTAATGCGCTTCCATTTGTGAGTGTTCTGTTTGGTTGGATGCTTCTAACTATGGCTGATTAGTGTTTATTTTTCCTTTGAAACTATGGCTGATGAATTTGTTATGTATTATTGTCCCATTGTATGCTAACTGACAAAAGATGCAGAATGCTCTTTATCAGATCTTAGTGACGAATCTTTTAAGCTTTCTAATCCATCTCACAGGCGCCTCAATATACAGTTCTATGTGAGCGCCCTTTGCACTTGTCTAACCTCCATTGTTTCTATTTAGCAGATCGTATGATGAACAAACCTGGATCTGTTCGGCAGCGTGCTTTTGGCATTCCCTAGCATCTGGTGCAAATAAAACAATTGAAGAGGATGGATGTTATGACCGGTTTGGTCTATAGTCGGAAAAAGCCCGTTAGTGGGCCGAATTAGGGGCTTAGCCCATTATCTTTTATTATATAAGAGTTGTAATAGGATTTTGAGAATCAAGCAATAATCAAGAATATTATTGCCGACTCCTAGAGGAGTCGGCCTTCTCCAACTCGTCGCCGCCTCCTGCCCTAGCCGCCGCCTCCTCGATCTCGCGCGACGGCGCCCAGCCGCCGGCAGCGAGCCCCTCGCCTCCACACAACCCCCTCCTTCCCATACAACCTACGTCCCCGACCCGGTAGACTCCTAGGTTCTACCAATTTGGTATCAGATTCCTCGGTTGCGATGTCTTCGGGACTGCCCACCGCCTCCGCCGCGATCGCATCGTCGGGCGCGCCCGCCACCATGGAGCCGCCGTCGGCTTCTGCGGGCCAGTCCGCGCCGGCTCGGAGCCTGCCCCCATCCTCTCGAACCAGGAGCTCTCTACGGGCCTCCGCGACCTGACCGAGTCGGTCTCCGACATCAAGCACGCCCTCGCGGTGCTCCTCAAGCGGACGGCGCCACACCACCACCGCCGGCTTCCGTTCCACAGAAGCAGGGGGTACCGATCACCGAGCTCAAGTTCCCGTCGTCGCCGTCTCCGCTGCCGTCGTGGGCCACCGCGCCCACGTTCGAACCCGGCCAGCCATCCGCGCCCACGGCCGCGTCATCTGGGGCCGCTGCTCGCGGGGGTCTCCCGGGGTACGCCGAGGCGTACTCGTCTCTCACCCCGCCTTCCATCCCCGCCGCGCCGGGTCGCCACGAGGGCGCCTTCGCGGCCGCCTCCCACGGCCAGCAGCCGCCCCGCTTCGCCAAGCTCGAGTTCTTCACGTACGACGGCACCGTCGACCCCTCAACTGGCTCAACCAATGCGAGCAATTTTTCCGGGGACAGCGGACGCTTGCGTCCGACCGCACGTGGCTGGCCTCCTACCACCTCCGCGACGCCGCACAGACATGGTACTACGCCCTCGAGCAGGACGAGGGTGGGATGCCGTCATGGGAGCGCTTCCGCGACTTGTGCCTCCGCCGTTTCGGACCGCCGGTCCGCGGCAGCCGCTTGGCCGAGCTCGGCCGCCTCACCTTCACGGGCACGGTGCAGGACTTCGCCGACCGCTTCCAGGCATTGGCGTGCCATGCGCCTGACGTCTCGGGCCGCCAGCGCGCCGATCTCTTCATCGGGGCCTGCCTGACCACATCCGCGTCGACGTGGAGCTGCGGGAACCTCAGGACCTGCAGTCTGCCATGTACTACGCGCGGGCATACGAGCAGCGGGCTAACGCCATGCAGCAGCTGCTGCCGAACCGGGGCGTGCGCGTTTCCCCCCGGCCGGCCACGCCGACCCCGGCACCGCCTCGCGTCGCCGCGCCGACCACTCCAGGGGCTGCACCGGCGCCCACGCGACCGTTCAAACGCCTCACCGCGGCCGAGCAGCTCGAACGCCGTCGCAAGGGGCTGTGCTTTAACTGCGACGAGCAGTATTCGCCGGGCCACACGTGCGCCCGCCTCTTCTACCTGGACACCGTCGACGACGACGCCGTAGAGGCCATCACCGCGGAGCTTGAGACCGCGACGCTCTCCGAGGCAGGCGTTACGACGTACGCGCCGGTTGACGCCAAGTCCTTCGTCGTCTCCCTTCACGCCATGGCAGGGATCAAGACGGCCAAGACCATGCTGCTTCCGGTGACCATTAAGGGGGAGACGCTGACCGCCCTCGTGGACACGGGCTCGACACACAACTTCATGTCCGGGGATACTTTGCGCCGCCTTGCACTCCAGCCGACCGGGGCCGACAAGTTCAGCGTCACCGTCGCCAACGGGGACCGCCTTGCTTGCGAGGGCGTGGCGCGACAGGTTCCCGCCCTCATCGGCAACGAGTCCTTCGCCATCGACTGCGTCGGCATCAACCTGGGCTGCTACGACTTCATCCTCGGCCTCGACTTCCTCTCCACGCTGGGGCCCATCCTCTGGGACTTCGAGGCCCTCACCCTCATCTTCTGGCGCGAGGGGGGCCGTCGCGTCCAGTGGACAGGCATCGGCGGGTCCGGGCCCGTGACCCCGCAGCTCCAGTTTATGGCCGCAGCCCTCGACGAGGCGCACCCCTGCTGGCCGACCTCCTGGAGCAGCACCGCGACATCTTCGAGGAGCCACAGGGCCTCCGCCGGCCCGACCCTGCGACCACCGCATCCACCTGCCGCCGGACACGGCGCCTGTCGCCGTACGGCCGTACCGCTACCCCCAGCTCCAGAAGGACGAGCTCGAGCGCCAAGTGGCGGAGATGCTCGCACAGGGCATCATCCGGATTTCGACGTCGCCATTCTCCGCACCGGTGCTCCTGGTGCGCAAGCCCGATGGCACTTGGCGGTTCTGCATCGACTATCGCGCCCTCAACGCCGTCACCTACAAGGACAAGTTCCCCATCCCGGTGGTGGACGAGCTTTTGGACGAGTTGCACGGGGCGCGCTTCTTCACCAAGCTCGACCTCCGCTCCGGCTATCACCAAGTGCGGATGCACCCGGACGACGTCGAGAAGACCGCCTTCCGCACGCACCACGGCCACTTCGAGTTCTTGGTGATGCCTTTCGGCCTCTCCAACGCGCCGGCGACGTTCCAGGCCCTCATGAACGACGTGCTCAGCCCCTACTACGCCGATTTGCGCTTGTTTTCTTTGATGATATTCTTATCTACAGTGCATCTTGGGCGGAGCACCTACAGCACGTGGCCATCATCCTGAACGAGCTTCGGGCGCATCATCTTCACCTCAAGCGCTCGAAGTGCTCGTTTGGCACGACCTCGGTCGCCTACTTGGGGCACGTCATCTCCGCGGACGGCGTGGCCATGGACGCGGACAAGGTCGCTGCCGTAGCCGCCTGGCCGACCCCACAGTCCCCTCGGGCGCTGCGCGGGTTCCTGGGCCTCGCCGGCTACTACCGGAAGTACATCCGGGACTTCGGCCTCATCGCGGCGCCGCTGACACGTCTTCTCCGCCGCGATGCCTTCGCATGGGACGCGGAGGCCACGGAGGCCTTCCAGGCTCTCCAGCGAGCCCTCACGACGGGGCCGGTACTCCAAATGCCGGACTTCGACAGCCCCTTCGTGGTCGACTGCGACGCCTCCGGCACCGGGTTCGGCGCCGTCCTGCACCAGGGCGACGGGCCGTTGGCCTTCTTCAGCCGACCCTTCGCCGCCCGCCACCATAAGCTCGCGGCATACGAGCGCGAGCTGATCGGCCTCGTCCAGGCCGTGCGGCATTGGAGGCCGTACCTTTGGGGCCGCTCGTTCCGGGTCCGTACGGACCACTACAGCCTCAAGTTCTTGCTCGACCAGCGCCTCTCCACAGTGCCGCAGCATCAGTGGATCAGCAAGCTCTTTGGCTACGACTTCACCGTCGAGTACGCCCCGGGCGGCTTAACACGGTGGCGGATGCCCTCTCTCGCCGCGACTACGAGCTCCTCGCGGGGGACGCGGCGCCCGTGGGAGCGGCCATGTGCGTTCGCTCCGGGCCGTCCTTTGCTCTCATCGACGCCATCCGCCAGGCCACGGCATCGGCCACCGACGCCCAGGACCTCCGACAGCGCCTGGACGCCGGCGCATTGGAGGCGCCCTGGCACCTGGCGGACGGCCTGCTCCTCCACGGCCGCCGCCTCTTTGTGCCCGACCACGACGATCTCCGCCACCAGGTCCTGGAGTTGGCACATTCATCGGGCCATGAGGGTGTTCAGAAGACCCTCCACCGCCTTCGCGCTGATTTCTATATCCCGGGCGACAAGGCATTGGTGCAGGATTGGGTGCGGGCATGTGTGACGTGCCAGCGCAACAAGACGGAGACGCAGCGGCCAGCGGGCCTCTTGCAGCCCCTCGAGGTCCCCTCGCAGGTGTGGGCGGATATCTCCATGGACTTCATCGAGGGGCTTCCCAAAGTGGGCGGCAAGTCCGTCATCCTCACGGTGGTCGACCGCTTCTCCAAGTACGCGCACTTCATCGCGCTCGGTCATCCTTACACGGCCGCCT
Source organism: Poa pratensis (assembly GCA_947311845.1). NCBI lineage: Eukaryota > Viridiplantae > Streptophyta > Magnoliopsida > Poales > Poaceae > Poa > Poa pratensis. Next base: position 28,608,611 of record CAMZMU010000052.1, on the reverse strand, counting down.
CCGTGGCTCGAGCTTTCTTCGACGGGGTCGTCCGGCTACATGGGTTCCCGGCGTCGATCGTCAGCGACCGTGATCCGGTGTTCACGGGGCACGTCTGGCGGGATCTCTTTCGGTTGGCCGGCGTCAAGCTTCGCTTCAGCACCGCGTTCCACCCTCAGACCGACGGGCAATCTGAGGTGGTCAACAAGGTGATTGCCATGTACCTGCGCTGCGTCACGGGAGATCGCCCACGAGCTTGGGTGGACTGGCTGGCATGGGCGGAGTATTGCTACAACACCTCCTATCACGCCGCCCTGCACGCCACACCCTTCGAGATGGTCTATGGCAGGCCGCCTCCGCGTATGCTGCCCTTTGAGGACGGGGCGGCCCGGACTGAGGCCGCGGGAGACTTGCTCCGCACCCGCGACGAGATATTGGACGAGGCGCGGCAGCGCCTTCTCCAGGCGCAGCAGCTGTCCAAGAAGTACTATGATGCACACCATCGCGACGCGGAGTTCGCGGTGGGGGATTGGGTGTGGCTCCGCCTTCTACATCGGACTACGCAGTCCTTAGACCCACGCTCCAAGCGCAAGCTGGGACCTCGTTACGCGGGTCCATTCCGTGTTGTGGAGCGCGTCGGGTCGCTCGCTTACCGGCTGGAGCTGCCGGAGGGGTCCCGTCTTCACGACGTCTTCCACGTGGGCCTGCTCAAGGCCTACCACGGTGACCCACCTGCGGCGCCCCCGGCTTTACCACCTACAGCTAGGGGGCGACTTCTTCCAGCCCGGAGAAGGTACTGAAGGCTCAGAAGCGCCGTGATGTTTGGCATGTCCTGGTGCAGTGGACAGGACTTCCGGGAGTGACGCTACTTGGGAGAAGCTCGACGAGTTCCGCCAGCAGTTTCCAGATGTCCAGCTCGAGGACGAGCTGTTTGTCGAGGCGGGGAGAGATGTTATGACCGGTTTGGTCTATAGTCGGAAAAAGCCCGTTAGTGGGCCGAATTAGGGGCTTAGCCCATTATCTTTTATTATACTAGTTGAATGCCCGTGCGTTGCTACGGTCCCATTAATTATAAGAACACTCGTATAGGTAATACCCTAATAAGAACACTCTTCCCTCTGCATTTAGTCGTGATGGCGACAACCAGCTAGCTTTCTCTCCACTCTCCACATTCAACAATATAAGAAAAACTGTCTTTCTACAAATTGACAAACCAAGTCTAGAGTGAATTATATTTGTAATGGTATGCACCATGTTTTGCGGATGAATGGATACTGGATAATTAATCATTTGTATATGCTTTTTCTTCTGCTGTGTTCCAACAAATCAAAACTGACATAAAGTGAAAAGTGGTGGTATTAATGAAACATATGTATGCAGCAAGTGTGGTCATAATCTACATTATTTGTCCCCTCTTTTAATATCTTACATCAGGAATCAAATCACTTTTGCTATGGTTAAATCCTGGTATAGGGGAGGCGGATCCCATCGAGGATCCCAGTTGAGCAAGCATCCACAACGAGGGCTTGTACACCGAGTCACAAAAGAGGGAGATAGAGTCCTAGAAGCCTGATTCGTAACATTAGCAGTATAGAGTCTAAGACCGCATCCGTTACACCCGCCTCCTCCGAACCGGACACTTTTCTTGTCACGGCTACACGCCTATAACCACATCCTCCTGGTATAACACCAAGAAACCCATTCTAAACTACCAATGGTGCCAATGGAATTCATTTAACATCCTCCTGATATGCAGTAGTACTTCAGCCAATGACTAAATTTTTCATGGGAAAGCAAAATATTGATCTACTCACGTTTCCAAAGTACTTCAGACTAACCCTGCTGAGATAGAAAATAGACTCATAAACAAAATATAGTCCTGAATCAACATGTTTCAGCCCAATCAGTAGAATGCTACCGATGTGTTCATCTTAACTATTCATTAAAAATATACACTCTTAAATAGCATGTGTTTATTTAAAATTACTCACCACAATATAATCTTATGTAGTCGTTGTCTAATTATGGTGAGGCTAATTGGCCGACCAGGGAGTGGATGCTTTCTAACACTATCATAGACCATGTCCTGATTGTATAGATCGCCAGCTGCAAAGCAGAAAAGGGAGACTATATTTCAAGATAATTTATTTCGCTTTTAGATGGTTGCGTATTTGGCCAGCTGCATTTTTTAACAAGTACAACATAATTTATTTCACATTCTAGATATGAGATGAAATGAAGAAGGACATGATAAAAACAACTTTAAGATTATTGTACCAAATTTTTTTGAAGCATGTGACACTTTAGAGAGACAAATAACAATTTATATATCAAAGTGATGATCTTCAGTTGTTTGTGGTGATCAGTATAAGCAGCATAAATCAACGAAGCAAAGGAATCAAGCAGCAGCAGTTAATTTAAAAGCAGAGCCCACCTTCACTGATTCCACGTTAACAAATCCGTCCATCCAGTCTTCTGTAACATTCTTCCGCAAATCATCCAGATGTCCTTTGTCCCATGGCTGAGCTCCAACAATTCCTTATGACCGATCTACTTCCGTCTCTGTCCCCGTTGGCCATGGACATGCTCAACCGAGGCCTAATTTGCAGTGTGCAGTATAGACTTTAGATTTAGAATAAGAAAAAGGGGAAAGACCAGGGATTCAGAAGGGCGTGCTTTACTCTTCAAGCTTGAGAAATCTTCAGATGCGTTAGTGGTTGTAGCCCTGCTGTAAAAATCACCATCAATTAAATTTTGCGAATAGTCAGTAACACAGCGGGGTGCTGGCTGATGAAACACAGCAAGCTTCTGCAATTTCAGAACCGAACTGTCTCAAGGAATCTATCTCCAGGTAATCCACTAAGCAACCAGAAAAGTGCAGTTTGCAGCTAACCAGGTTGCTCGGCAACCAGACGGTCTGGAGTTGGAGGCGTCCAAGTAGGAGCTGCGAAGGAAGGAGCAGAGAGCTCGTTGACCTCGTCCTCCAAGTGGCCATGGAGCAGGACGACACGCGGTACCAGGTGCAGCACCTCCTCGCCGCCGCCAAGCAGGCGACATCGGCGGCGTTGGTCACGTCGAGCGTCATCCACTCTGATTGCAGCCTGTGTCGTCCTCGATTCCCCGGTGGATCCCTTCTTCCACCACGTCACCTCCTCAGACCGGCGGCGCTGCTGTGGCGGCAAGACCGGCGTCGGTAGGCTGCCTCCTCCGGCCAAGCAGCAGTGCGGCGCCGACGCCATCGTCAACGTGCTCGCCGGGAAGAAGCCGCTGCCGCGAGGGGATGGTTGCCGCAGTCCGTCATGCAGCCGGGGCCCTCATGTAGAACCTCATGTGCCCCAACGCATGACCGAGCTGGTACAGAGCAACTCGGGAGAGGCCAGCGGCGGCGACTGTGGTGTGGTGGAGGCCGGCGTGGGCGGCGACGCCCGTGTTTTTGAGTCCGGGGGCGGCCGCCAGGGAGAGGAAGGGAAGGAAGAAGGAGAGAGGGCGTTGAGCTGGATGTTTTTGGGCTTTGGCCTTTGGCCCATTTGATCGCGAGCGGAGAGAAGCGTTGACATACAAGGTACGATCTTGTTGGACGAAGGTCGACGAAGTGGCAGGCTAAGAACCAAATTTACTTTTTAGATAGGAGAGATAGGAGAGATAAGAGTTGTAATAGGATTTTGAGAATCAAGCAATAATCAAGAATATTATTGCCGACTCCTAGAGGAGTCGGCCTTCTCCAACTCGTCGCCGCCTCCTGCCCTAGCCGCCGCCTCCTCGATCTCGCGCAACGGCGCCCAGCCGCCGGCAGCGAGCCCCTCGCCTCCACACAACCCCCTCCTTCCCATACAACCTACGTCCCCGACCCGGTAGACTCCTAGGTTCTACCAATGGATGTGCCATGTAACGGATTTATGCTAAGTAAAAAAACTAAAAATAAACAATCTGTAGAAAAAGTTGAAGCAAGGAAACTGTTGACTAAGATAGAACTTGAAATGGAAGCTCTCTATGAGGTAATCATCGACTCTTCACCACAACATGTTTGATTTGTTAATTGTAACAGGATATGTGCCTGCTGTTCACCATGTTTATTTCTCAGTGCTATTTTTCTCAGATTTGTTGTACAAATACACAGTGCTGTACTAACACAAGCATGTCTTATGCCGCTTTGATCTAATACAGACTTCAGTCTGGAAAGAGTACTACTGATTTATCGATCAGGTATCTGGTTTGTAAGGTCCAGAATTTGGGTTCTGGTTTTGTGATAGCGATTGGCATGTTGGATCCTGCCTAGTCTTTGTACCACTGGGTGCACAAAAAAAGTTGAGACCAACAATTTTTCTGGCCACAAGAAATATCAGAAAGTGGGAGGCAGAAACGAAAAGGACAGTGCCATACTCTTGAACCACTCACTTCTTGTGAGGTGTTCTGGCAGATGCCGCACCAGCACTCCACCACAAAATCCATAAAAACTCTCAATAACAATGAGAGCTAAGGTTCCAAGCACGGTAATTTCATGATGCTGATGCCATTTTCAGCTTGGATCTCTCAGACTATACAGCCTGCTCCAAGGTTCTCTGGGCTGCATCACCCCCACGGTAAGAATTCTGGCTGTTTGAGTTCTTGATCTCAGCTTTTATAGTAACTCTTGATACTTTTCCAGTGTATGCATATACAGTATACACAGTTAAGTTAAATCTTCCTGTGCTGATATGTCCCAGTGTTTTCCAGCATGCTTCTGAATCGGGAGGAACCGTAGGCTTCAATATTTTGCTTCTTCCTTGCTTGTGTTTTGTGTTTCTTCTTATGTTTTCTGATATTCCCCTCCCTTGTATCTCTTCTTTAACCCATATCGGTTCAATCTCTGTAATGGCTTCCAGCCTTCCTCCGGGTGAAATATAACAAGCGGTGGAGGGCTAGGAGTAAGGTGCTTCTTTCCCCTCTATGTGCAATTGGAGTCGGCAATGGCGCTCCATCTGGTGATAATGTGAAGAAAAGGTGGGGTACTCTGTTTTATGCTATAATTTACCTTAAGATCACAAAAATGAAATGGTCATCGTGAGATTTACATTGTGTAATATTTCCCTTGAAATGGTGCTTTGGAGTGTTTAATATAGTATGTTAATGTGCATACTCTAATGTGGTAGCTTTGGCAGGAAGATTGCAGAGCATATTATTCTGCTTAGAGCCAAGCCAAACATCTCTGATGCTGAAGAAAAGGACATGCTTGATTACTTGTATACATGTCAGTATCAGATGAGAGGAATACTTACAGTGTCATTAGGTCAGATACTTGTACCTATCTGTTGATGTATAATTTCATTAAAGTTATGAATTGTACTTCGATGTGTTCTCATCTGTCTGTTGGATGCAGGCCGCATAGAGGACCCTAATAGTGAGAACTTCACGCATGCTGTCTTCATGCGTTTCCAACAGAAAGAAGACATTGCAAAATTTCAAAGTAGCGCATACCATTCCAAAGTTCTTGATGACCACGTGAAACCCGTTTCCTATGTACGCCTCGCCATGTAATCTCCTTTCCAATTAATAAGCCATACTGATTTGTATGCTCATAGCATTGTGAGTCACTATTTGGATGACTTACAGGGCTTGGTTTCTGTAGATTTTGAATCTGAGGTGGAAGATGACATTACCCCTCTCTTTCGTAGGGGTGAGGTAATATAATTGACTTATTCTGGCGTAAATTTTTATCTTCTTTTTTCTTAGCATTGTGTTTGAGCACAAGTTTGCTTTGCCCAACAGGATTTCAACTACGGAGTTGAGTTTATGTTGTTGATATCTTTCTCGGAGACTGCATCCAAAGAGGCAGTGGAGGATGCATTAACTCATCTTCAGAATCTGATCATGCAATACAGTTCTTTTATTGTGCAAGCAACCTTAGGTGGAACGAACGACTTCCTTTTACTTCTTCAGTATCATTGCCAATTTGTGAATTTCCATCTCCGTTGCTTCAGCCATATAGATAAATCAAATTTCACAAATTTTCCCCGATATTTTTTCCTTGGTCTGAAAGAACCAATCATGTCATCATGTTTCAAATTAGGTTGCTGTCTTAATCATATCGACAGTCAGTACAGTCATGCGGCAGTCATCCGTTTTCCATCACGTAAGTGTTCCATTTTTATTTTTTAGAATCCATAAACCATATTGATGTTAAGCAGAGCTAAATGATGGACATCTTGCCTAATACCAAGGCTAATTACTCCACTTTCTTGTTTCCGGTAGTCGACGACTTCAAATTGTTCAGGGGGAGCATCGAATATAAGGATGTAAGTTTTTCTGCAGTTTCGCCGATTGCAATTTGGGTTTCGCTAAATTCTATTCACAATGATTCAGGATAGGGATTGTTTTTCTGTATCAAAAAGGAAGGAAATGCCACGAGATTAATACAATTTTCATTGCACACAAGAAACACCCTCTAGGCACAGAATGATGATGAATATTGACCTTTGTTATCTTTTGGCCAGCTTCTACTCTCAAACTATACCCGTTTTGTAGCTTATGGTTAAAAAATGCAGCAGTATAATAATGTATCACAGCTTCAAACTGTCAGCTCGTGCGACCTTAAAAAATGCCTTATTAAGTCATGAGTCAATAGTTTCTTTGTTTTGCTTCATGAAATGCAGATGTGGGCATCGAAGTTTCATCAGGTCACGACGAGGTGTCTCGACTTGTATTTCATTGTTGACCCCGTGGGCAACCAGCTCATGTAGTCGCGCTTTGGAAATGGAACGGACTGGGTCTGGTTGGTACTGTTTTTAGTTATTGAAAGGAAGATATGTTGAAATGGAAACGTCGTACATCCTTAAGAGCTGTGATCTTGTCGTGCTAATTCCTATTATGCATTTATAAATGTGACATGTTTGGCACCTCATCAGTACTATCCTCCAAGGACAGCTATGCTTATGGCTGTCTTGTGTCCAAATTGGTGCTAATCTGTAATGTCTCCTCTTTCTGTGACTTCGGATGACTTGGTTGCTTACCCTGCTAAATAATAATTTCGTTGGTTCTTCAGAGATTTTATCTTCAATCTTGAAGCACAAAATCATAAAATTTACTCCCTCCGTTCCGAACTATAAGATGTTTTGGATATTTGAATATGGGCTACCCTGAAATGAGTAAGCAAACACATTAAAACACGTTTATTTACATGCGATTAAAAATGTTAGAGCATCTTATCATGGTTTTTGAGTCGCGTCTCATGCCCACGACTCGCTGATAAATCGCCATTAGTTGATATATCGCCCAAGTCGCCTGATTAGTCGCGAGTCGACCCCATTTTGAGAAAACGACTTGACGATATATCAGTGATATATCGGCGACTCAAAAACCATGCATCTTATAATTCATAACGGAGGAAGTAGTTGCTACTAATATATTAGCCTTAACAGATTTGTGAGGGGAACATTATTGTGCGACTGCACATATATACAGCAAAACCTTAAAATGTTGGATATCTATGAACAAACACTATTCATCAATAGAGATTTCCAGTTACATAATTATACAATAAGCTTATAGCCCACATAAGCTTACTGTCAGGTAACCCACATCTTATACTGCCACATAATCACGGGTGTCTAAAATAGTTGCTACAGATACCCAATGAACATCCATATTTGAACCAAACACAACATATCTATTTTGAATTTAAAACATTGATTATATATATTTGATAACCTATTTTGGACAGAAAACATATGTGCTATGTGCAAAGACTACGGATATTGTGTTGTATAGGGACATGAGTACATGGCATGGCCGAAGCCGAAGGTCCGGTGGAAACATAGCGAGAGCATAGACTAACCAGCGAACATCGCATGCTAACCGGATCCTTTAAAGTTTAAACATCAATTCATCTATAATAAAAAGATGCTAATTAAATGCACCTTCAACATAAACTACACTAAATTCATATCAAGAGCAACCAGCAAGATAAGGTACCCTTGCCACACCTATGGCTAAAATTGCATAAGATCCATGCTAGAACTGGGAACAGAAGTCTAGACAATTACCAACAACATACTTTGGAAGTGGATTCGAACTCTAGATAATTAAAAGATCAGTACATATTATAAAATTTTATTCGGGTAACTATGGTTGGAACTTGGAAATTTTCTTGAAATGATGGGAAACAGAGTGAATTAGTTCTGACAAGAGAGTACATAAGTCATTCATCAGTTTAAATGGCATGACCATCAAATCAAATTGGTGGGAGTGATCTATTAGCTCAGCAGCCTCGCCCATTATGCGAGTACTGAAGAGTAAGACCATCGTTGAGATTTTAAACTCAATGTTCACACTGGATGCCTTTGCACTTGGAGTGGTGAGCACCAAGATATTTGCATCTACCTTGATTTTTTTTTATAGAAAAGTGGATGCCTTTCCACTTGGAGTGGTGTTCACACTGCATCTACCTTGAATAAAAGCATCAAATAGAGTCGTATGTCCCGGAGATTTAAGGTTTAGAAGTTCCACCAGATATAATCAGAACAGGAATTTGAAAATGTATTCAGAAGGCTAGTCTGTAGTAACTTGATTAATACACGGGATCTTTGTCCCAAATCAGTCTAACATTATTCAAAAGCATAGGAAGACATAAATATAGCAACCGACTAAGTGAACGGTGTGCATAATATGGTCCGCAAGACCTTTATTTGTGTCCATCAAGCTCAACCTGCAGACGGCGCATCAGGCATCCTCAACGATGTTGGCATGGACGGCATCTTTGATCTTCCTGATGACACGACAGAGCAGGTTCCCGGCGTAGTCGCTGTCCTCGTGGGAGGGCACCTCTGGTGGCTGGCCATTCAGCCGTTTCTGGTACATGACAGCAACGAGCGATCCGCTCCCGTGACTGACGGCAGTGCTGGAGGAGCACTCAGCGGAAACCGGAGGCGCGCCATCGGGGAGGATTACCACCCCGGACGGCAGGAGGGGGAGGGAGGCGGGGCCGCCATTGCTCATGGCATGCTGCATCATGTATTGCTCGTCCAATGTAGCATACGCCAATACCATGCATGATGTATCGGCACACGTCTCTTGCAGGATCAGCTTGCTATTGGTTACGTCAGAAGCCTATAAGAATTTGATGGAAATTTGAAGACCATTAGAGTTTTGGAGCACAAGAAGTCAAGAACACGACTTTCTGGTTAGTAATCTTCACATTGTCTCATGGCAGCACAACTTCAACTCAAATGTAGAGGTGTAGTGATCAATGTATGCAGCAACAAATTAAACGTTATCAGAACTAGCAGATCGAGTAGGAGCACACCAAACTTACACTGGTGCGGAGGACTGAGACGGCGTTGCCAGGGAGCTGTGCAGTGGTATAATGGCCCTCCTGGAGAACGGGTGCACCGTTGGCAAGGCTGTCCCACTCGCCGCGGCAATTCACGTCGCAGAGGTAGTCGAATACCTGCTGCGGCGGTACGCCGGGGAGCCATACCGGCGCTATGGCATTCAGAACAACGGCACCAGCCTGCTCCAAGGTCACAACGCGGGCAACCACCTTAAACATCTCTGCGCCTATGCCACAGGCGCCATCCCACTCACCAATGCTGCTGCATGGCTGCCTCCACGGGCCAGACACCGCCAGGTAGAAGCTCCTTCTCATCCGCTGTGCTACATGGAAGATGTTCATCCTCCCCTTGGGCGTCATATCACCTGCTCCATATTTAGGAAAGTAGGAAACCATAGATACATTACACAACCTTTGGAATTATGGATGCTCATCATGCTCATGGATGACTCACCGTTGTTTGTGTAGGAATGCAGTATGACAAGATAATCGCACTGTCTCTGGAGGGATGCAAGCCAGCGGCACGCGCCGAGTGCATGGCCGGAACGAAGGAGTGGATGGTACACCTCTGACTTAGTGGCCACCTCGTACTCCATGTTCACGATCCATGTTACCTGGAGTTGATGTGAAAATTGAACATTTTCTTAACATGTGGCAATCATGTCTGGTTTCATTGTCATGTAAGTTGCGAACGGAATGCACATATAATAGCAGAATAGTTGAACTCATAGTTCTTTATCTAAAAAGAAGTTGAACTCATAGTTAAATGCAACTTAGGTTAGCATGCAGAGTAGTTGAACGATAAGTTGCGAACAACTGCATTCGGGATATTCGACCAAGTTGAATGCCAATGTCTAATTCCAAGCCTCAATGCAAACATCCAAACAAAGCATAAGGGTGTGTTTGGATTGTGAGCAAAATATGTACCATACCAATATTTTGGTCATGACCAATGATCGAGTTGGTTATCGTTTGGATAGTTGTCAACTTTTGGGATGCCAACGCTCATAGTAGCAACTCTAGTACGATTTTCTAGTCAATGTTGGCCAACTTGTGGGCAAGAAATACCTCAACTAGTTTTTTTAGCTAAATTTTGGTAGGGCAACCTTGGGCAAAAACCAAAAACCAAAAGCAGTTTTGGTTCCCGAGTTCATATGCAACTTTTGAGCACAGAATTCGAAACAAACAGAAACAAAATTTAAACATTCTGCAACAAATCAGAAACAAACATGTTTAAGTGTTCGACATACGGTCAAAATTTCATAAAGAAATAACATTTTTGTGCTATGTGAAAAAAATCAATGCTCTTAAAATACATTTTTAAATTTTATGTTGGCCAGTACTTTTTGTTTTTTCCACACAGGTTACAAAATTTGTATCCCTTAGCGAATCTTTGTACATTTTTTAAACTTTTGAATATGTTTGTCCTGATCTTCAGAATTGTTTTGAAGTGTTTTTCCGTTCTTCACAAATTTTGTACTCAAACAGGAGCATATGAGGTCAGGAGCTATATTGAATTTCCAACAGTATCACGTCTACAAGAAAACATTATTTTACTGTGCAATATATCATAAACTGAAATACGAAAGAAAATAATGTATTTTTTGTTCGAATATGAATCAGCCAAGCATAAGCTAGGCACGTAGGTATATATCCTTATGAAAAATTCTAAGATGACCCCAATAGCCGTTAATTTCATGTGATCCAACGTTTTTTATATACTATTAACTCTTGGGAGCTTAAAAGTGATCTTATAGGGTTAGTATGGACTTTCACTTTATATAAGTTAGAAAATAAATAATAAAGAGTTAAAATGAAGTATATAATGCCATCTATGTATTCCTTTAAACAATGAAATAATAAGACTGTGAATTCATATTTTCCACTTAGACATTTGGCTATGTTGCATTGCAGGTTCATGGCATTGAGCGAGAATTATTTGTTACAAATCCGTGTCATCAGAACAAGCTAGGTGGCAAAGAATGCTATTTGTTGATTTTGTTGTAAACTTCAATAGAGGACCTACAAAAAAAACCATAAAAATAATATTCTAATATGTTCACCACAAACCTTTTTTTGCAAGTGAAAATAGTGAACCATTATAAATAATGTGTTGTACTTCTTCCGTTTCAAAAATTGAAATTTTAGAATTTCCCTTCATCACAATGCCTTAAGTTTGACAGAGTTTATTGAAAAAAAATAGCAACATCAAAAAACCTAAATTTAGTTCATTACAAAATATATTATTGAACTATATAGATTTGAAGTTAAAGATAATATCATATTACCACCCATAAATAGTTTTTCAATTTTCATATCTTAGTTTTGTCAAAGATAGATGATTTTTTTGGGAACAAGGATACACCAACAAGTTTGCCCAAATACTTTGTAAACACACATCTATTTACACGATGCGCATACTGAATAATCTAGCTATAGCGGTAAAGTATACCTTGCAGTAGCTATTGTTCCTCTCCTCAATAAGGCAGCCACTCGGCAGAACCCTGGCCTTGTGTACTGGTGGCGCGCCGCCGCCGTCCTCCCCGAGAATTTCATCAAAGGACACATCAACCACAGCCCATGTGCCAGGCTCTACCATGCGGCATTGCCTCAGGAACCTGACCTTGCGGACCGGCAACCGCGGGGACAACACCCTCAACACTGCATCCATCTGCAATGTGCGCCATATATATTTATGTCGGGAAGCAGCTAAACTTGGCATATATAGCGTCCGTGTTCAAACAGCATGCATGCAAAGCGTTGCTTCTCACCACTATAATCATTTCATGTCCTGAAGTAGTGGTGGGAATGACGATGTGGCTGGCGCTCACCACGATCCCCGGGAACATCTCCGACCAGTTGGCCTGCAAACAATTCAAACACGAATTTCCTCTATATATGATGATACTGATATGAGCATCATTTTACAGATATGAGAAGTTTTACTAGAATGAAATAATGGATGGAGGTCGTCTGTACCGAGTCCATGAGGACGCCGACGAGGTTATGGGCGGTGCACATCACGGCACCGCTCTTCCTAGTTCCATCCACGACAGACCCCGTTCGGTAAGGCCCGAAGATGCTTGGGCACATAGTGTCGACGTAATTCTGCAAGTTGAGCAGCTCCGCCTCGCCGTCAGGGGCCGGCATCCACATCGGCGAGCCACTGTACACGAGAGCCCTGAATTCATTCAACGCCCGGGCAGCAATGTCAATCAGCATGTCGTTGGTGTCACGCTGGCTGCGCTCAAGGCGCTCATTGGCTGACACCATTGAACCGGCGAGAGCACGGTGAGGTGGTGCATGGTCAGTCGCCACGGCCTTGCCCTTGCCGGCGCCGACGACGTTGTGGTTGGTCGCAGGGCCATGGCCGCCACAGGGCACGGTGACCGGCATCGGTTCCGCCCTTCCGCCTGAGACCCTTTCAAGGAAGGCGTTTGCACGCCGGAGTTTCTCCTTGAGCCTCTCATTCTCGGAGAGCAGGTGCTGCCGCTCCCCAGCTCCTCGGCATGTGAGGCAAGAACGGTTCTGTGTTGCCAACCTGAGGTCTCGGCTTTCAGCTTGTAGCGCCTGATACTCTTCTTTCAGCTTAGTCGACTCCTGCCTCTTGTCCTGGTTCTGCATTTATCCATACATAACCGCATATTGTGACCCAGGTGGTGACAATGAAATCTCATGTAACTCACCGTGTGGAAGGGAATGGTACACCTACCCTCTGGGCGGAGCGTCGGTTCTGGAACCAGAATTTGACCTGCGGCTTCTTCATGCCAATCCTCATGCCAAGGTTCGCACGTTGTTTATCATCTGGATGCTGGGTTACCTGGTACAGACTACACACGACGTTATAGTGATCAATGGATCAGTAATTCAGTACGCCTGCATCTTCTTCAATGAGAATGATGTATAGATTAATTAGTGATGTATTGCATACGCCTCAAGTTCCTGGATCTGGTCCCTGCGGTGACGCTTCCTGTTGGATTTGGTCTCTCCGCCGTTGTTGTCTTGGTCAGCAGCTGCTGCTGCGCTAGCATCAGCAGTGTTGCCCATGGTGGCGTTTGGCTCGAGTTCAAGAAGGCCATCAAAGTCATCACCAAGGTCTTGCAACAACAGGTTGAAGTCACCGGGGCTTGCCATGGCGAGGTCATGCTCAGCGTGCACATCACTGTTATGCTGCTGCCACTGTCCGTCCATGGCGATCTGTTAAAAAAGCATTGTGCGGATAGATATCACTAGGAAATAGTGCTTGAGAAGCCTGCTGTACAATAAGTTTCCATATATGTTTATTCTCCAATGGACGAGTAAAAACAAAATAGCGATGAAAAAAAGGCCGATGTGCAAAACTTTACAACTCAAAGTACATCTACAATTTTATCTTTATTCACCTACTATTGAGTAACAGGAGTAGGCCGGTGAGTGAGATCGATCTAGTGGATGCAGATCTAACAAATTAGAATTTCCTTGCATCGCCCCTATAAAAAGATATATTGACGTACTTTCTTTACTCTCCCATAATACTCTCAGGGTATATGCAGATCTCTCTTTTGATTGCTTACCACATACAGATCTAACGGACAGACCGATTAAAAAAGATTTCAAATTAAGGGCAAAATCTTTCATACGAGGGGGGCAAAATATGCTAGTCAATGCCACCCCACTATAGGAGCAAGATCTAAAAAAAACACTTCACAGTGACATGTCGATAAGCATGCCATAAACAGCCAAACGATGTGATCTTGCAAAGATATTGAGTGGAGAAAAAAACCATGATCCCACTATAGGAGCAATGTTTTTTTTAAAGAATCTCAAGAAATACTACACTACATCGTGTTCATATGCATACCATAAATAATCAAATGACGTGATTCCTACACAAAGATAGTTTGGAGGGAAAACATACTATCCATAAACAATCCCACTATAGGTATGCAGTACTAATAACATCAATGTTATATGTTTTTACAATTGAAGCTCTTTTACAACCAGATACTACATATCCCGAAACAGCACGGGGCACGCTACTTTGTGCGTCCACGTGCTACTCACACCGTTGTGGATCTAATGGTCTTTCCAAGAACACGTGGGATCTTGATGCGGAGAACCCGTGCTCAAGTTTAGACATTATAGATCTAAGAAAAGTTAGAGTAAACAATTAACATAAAGTTGATGGTCTAGTGCATGGAAATAACGTTGAATTCAGTAGCAGCCTTCCGTACTAGCAATGGGGCTAAGCGACAAAAGTACAGGAGTGTTATGTTCAGACTGAGATCTGAAATTGTTAGGAGGCAAAGCATATATAGCCGTCGGCATTTGAAAGCGATAACTATGCGTAATTATGGCACTACCAAAGATTGAAACAAGCATTAATTTCTATATAAATATTGGGCTTCACATGGTTCATCACATGCTCGGGGTTTGGACCGACACCCTATAGCCTAAAGATAGAGCACAATTAATACTTGAATAGGAAGGAATTATTATCATTTTTAAGTAATATTCTAAATGGAGGTACATATAATCTTATAATAAAATCTAACTTTATATACTCGAATAAGTCCAATAAGGTATTTCCATTTCTATACAGATTTACACTCCATTGGTACTTATTGGCATTTGTTAATTCTGTTTTATGTAAGGAGATACTTATATTAGCTTTGTAAAGTATTATTGTCCTTCGCAACAAGTTTGACCAAGAAGTGTGGAGCTGAGGTATGCAACACACCCTTCCACAAATATTTCCTACAAAAGAAAAACAAAAAGTACGAGAAACATTCTTATGGGCTCATAAAGTTACAATGAAACACTCTATAGTAACACCACATTGCTCTCGATAAAAACTACTCCCTCCGTTCACAAAAGGATGTCACAATCAAATCATGAATAAAAAACATGCAAATTTGATGTTGGTTGTGATATCCTTTTGTGAACGGAGGGAGTATTAGATGAGAATAAAAAACATCATACAAATCATGAATAATGGGCTAAGTACAACCATTGTCGCTCGGTAGAGCGCTACTTATGTGCCTCCAAACCTAGAAACACCCGTCCATCAAGTCCTCCTTCACATGTACTACTGCCATAGAATGGTGCCAGACGGATCCCACATGGCAGATAACAACATGAGTGTGGCAGAGAACGATGACGATTGATGGGAACAGTGGATCTCGACGACATTGGAAGGGAAATGTTATCACAACTACGGTGGAGGTGAGATCTGTCGGCCAGTAGAAACATGCATCATTTTGCATATACCCAAGGGTGAATGATCTATATCCAGTTCAGAATGTTGAGTTCTCAAATCTTCATTCCATTCTATGATAACCTCTGCTATTGCCATCCCCAACAGAGGTCTTTAAAGCAGGTAGTTGATTAGTGAATCTACTTGGGCACCTGGCATGCATAATCTTGATGGTGGTAATTAATGAGAGGACATGTCTCACGTGTCTCATATGTTTCCATTGATAGTGTGCTAACGAGTGTAGCTAGTTTAGCGGATCCTATAAGCGGCTTGTAAATCCTTCCTTCCCAGCATACGTAGTTCATGCTTTGCCTCATGAGGTGAAGAACACTGATTTGTTCTAATCTAAGGTTGTTCTTGTCCGTGTTAGTGCACGCCTTGGATGAGTTCTTGGGATATATACGACCATATGGTTTCTATATCTGGAGGACCCCATGATTTTGTTGAGTAGATGAATGGGTGGTGATGTCCATCTCACTAATACTGAACACCAATATGTGAACTCTAACACCATTTCATTCCAGTGGTGAAAACTGAAGATATTATTTTACTGATTAAGTCTAGCACCAACTTACATTCCATGTGAAAGCATGAATGCTAGGTGTTTTTTTACTAAGATTCACACGGAAAAGTTAACTAGTGGTATCACGCAATTTGTTTATGAGAATGTCCGTTAAAAACCAACCATTTTGATAGTTCATTTAGTTCAACCTATTGTCTTGATCCACCATAGAATTTCTCACACTAGATGATAAAATGTGGTGCTAAATAGGATGCGCTAAGACAATTGCATCCGAGATTCATGAACTTCTCCGCACATGTAAATTTAGAATATCAAGTTGGAAACCGTCTAAGGGCTCGTTTGATTCGTAGGAATAGGAATTTCATAGGATTAGGATGACATGTCTAATTGAATCCTATGGGAAGAGAGGTTTGTTTGATTGTGGTGAAGGAATTTTTCATGAGGTTGGAGCTCATGTTATTTTCCTATGAAGTTTGTACCACAAGATTCCAAAAGCAATATTTCCTATGAAAATTATCCTATGAATCAAACGGCTTCAAAGGAAAAAATCCTATAGGATTTCAATCCCATACAAATCCTTTGCCAATCCTATGAATCAAACAATCCTTAAATCTTATTACTGAACTTGTCTTGTAGGTTCACTCTAGTTGATCAAATCGAAACACATAAGGCATATCCATCCATCGTAGCATGCCATCATTTGACCGTTCCAACTCGCACATGGTTGGCATATGTGAGAAGTCTTATGAAGCACATAGTGAACATAGACCATCAAGGGTCGTTGATTATCCTGCTTCTCCCAGTTGGTTTGTCACCCACATCTTCCATCACTGCCCTCTAGCCGTGATGCGTCTAAGGATAGAATAGGGAGAGGCTATGGCCAGCCAATGTGCATGATTCTTGAGGGAGTTGTCATGTTGGCACACTAGTGTGGACAAGTTAGTATTACATGCCTCGTTGCCTCGCTTTTGACCTAGAGGGGAACCAAAATGCAGATTTTAGGGTCCATCTACCAGGCCTGGACCATCATTTTATAGTAGCATATCATTCATTTCAAATTCCCATATACTATGGAAATGAAAAACATATACTAAAGTGGGATGGATATTACTATAGGAGTAAGAGTAGAAATTATATTGATCATTAGTCTAGAACTCATGCATAAGTTAATCATATCCTTCAACTTCTATTGCAGATTTCCTTAAATAGCAAATGTCTCCAACCAATAGATACTTGTACCCATATCAAAATCTAGACTTTATTGTTGATACAACAACAGTCGACCAATTTCGAGATATGAACTATAATACCTTATAAAAAATGGACATGTAGAAACAAGTAAGATATTTTTTGTTTGTTAAAACATGTATAAATGCCTCATTATTATACCCATTCTAGAACTGAGAGTCACGCGACTTACGATTAGGGATTGGTTTTAATCCAACTAGAACCAAATATATTATGAACCCTAAACCGTTATTAACCGTTTATTAAGGACAAATTCAACATCATAGGAAAAACCATTTATTTTAATTATTTAACTTAGAGTATATCCTATTTTAAAATACTAATAATATAATTCGTAAAATATTAAGGACAGTTTATTAAGGCCTCATACTTACTATACCCTGCTCTAAGTTCAAAGCATGCCAACTTTAACCAAATGAGTTAAGGATTTTGAGCTATTCCTTAGCGTTTACGTCTAAGTGTAGGCATAAACTTACGCATGTTGAGGTTAATTTTAATACTCATCATTCATAGGTAATTATGTTGCTATATAATACTATTCATCTTTTATTCCAATAAACATATACTTAGTGCGCAATAAACATAATGGTTATGCAACATACATCCATAAGTGTTTTAAATAATCATCCATAATTTAGCAATAATAACGTATTAAAACAATATGGCGGTCGATCCATCGTCCATACTTAAACAATAAATAAACACGCTATGAACATACATTAGGGATATAGGTAGGTAGGTTCCACTAGCACAAAATTTCTACCATGTAAATCAAGAGTTAAGATGGTAATAAATCAAGATACATTACCAATTTGAAAAACGCACCCCACATCAGAAGATAGAGTTGGCCTACCATGCATGTCTGGGTAGTGTAGTCATACAGGCTCTTCTTTGGCTTTTTTTAAGGAATGTGGTAGGGGAAGCTCCCACACCGGTTTTTCTTAAATAATAAGAACCTAGATCTACTTCCATGAAGATTTGAACCTGATGGTTGGGTTGTGCATCCAATTTACAAACCAAGTGAGCTAGGTTCACTTCTGCCTCTCCTCCTGCTCACGACGTCATGCAGAGAGCTTGGCACGGATCCCACCGATGTTTCGTCATAGCACATCAACACCTCCATTGTATGCACACAATCAGGAAGGAGAGTGCTTGCTGGATTGCGATATATATGTAGCAACTTGGGGCTGGGACTTCTTTTAGGAAATCAGAATTAAGAAACCCTAAATCATTGATCCCTCCCCTTTATAGACTTCTCATAATAGGATTCTACATTTGAGTCCCCTTAGGACTTGGTGCCCAGACCCATCCAAATAATTAGGTTCCAAGAACTCAATTGTGATACCCTATGATTTAAGCACGGTAAACATGACACGTGTACTCGAACTCGGTCAGTAATTTGTAGCGGTCCCTAGTAGGACATGCCAACTCCCAAACGCACACAAAGATCATATTAGATGAACCATCACAATGTTATATACATCTCATCCATTTTCCTCATGATATCTGCTCAAGTTCATACTTGACCGTGATAACCCACAAGTATAGGGGATCGCAACAGTCTTCGAGGGAAGTAAAACCCAAATTTATTGATTCGACACAAGGAAACTTGCACAATATCTTCTGTCCTACCAACCCGTTGCAGCGGGGCCTCAAGGGAAACTACTGGTAATTAAGGTACTCCTTTTAATAGAGTACCGGAGCAAAGCATTAACACTCCGTGAACACATGTGATCCTCACATCACAGCCATCCCCTCCGGTTGTCCCAATTGCTGTCACTTCGGGGCCTCGGGTTCCGGACAATAATATGTGTATACAACTTGCAGATATGATCTAAAACAATGATTATCCTCATGATACAATAACATGTTCAGATCTGAAATCATGGCACTCGGGCCCTAGTGACAAGCATTAAGCATAACAAGTTGCAACAATGACATAAAGTACTAACAACGGATACTAGGCACCATGCCCTAACAATCTTATAGCTATTACATGAACAATCTCATCCAATTCCTACCATCCCCTTCAGCCTACAGCGGGGAATTACTGACACATGGATGGGGGAAACATGGATGGTCGATGGAGAGGCGTCAGTGATGATGATGGCGATGATCTCCTCCAATTCCCCGTCTCGGCGGAGTGCCAGAACAGAGTTTCTGGTCCCCGAAATAGGGTTTTCGATGGCGGCGGCGCTCTGAGGTGTTTCTGGAAAAAGTGATCGACCCCCCGACGTTTTTAGGTCAGAGGCAATATGTAGTCTAGAGGGGGGTCGAGGTCGTGGCCGAGTCGGCCTCACCAGGTGGTGGCGCGGCCCAGGGCCCACCACGCTGCCACGTGGTGAGGGCGGCTGGTTGCCCCCTCCGTCTCCTCTTCTGGCACCGTGGGTCTCTTGGTAAAATAGGGGCTTTGCGATCTTTTCTGGGGATTTTCCTGAAAGTCGACTTTCTGCACAAAAACAAGACACCAGGGCAATTCTGCTGAAAACAACGTTAGTCCGTGTTAGTTGTATTCAAAACACACCAACTAGAGGCAAAACAACAGCAAAAGTGTTCGGGAAAGTAGATACGTTTTGGACGTATCAACTCCCCCAAGCTTAGCTTATTGCTTTTCCTCAAGCAATTCAGTTGACAACTGAGTGCGATAAAAGAAGCTTTCACAAACACATTTGCTTCATATGATGTATATATTCTCACTATATGGACAAGTGCTTAGGCAATTCAATATAAGGTGTATGCAAGTAATGTCACCTAATAGCCATGTAAACCATGAAAAGATGCCAACATACTAATAACAAACAACATGAAACATATCCATCTGCAAGATTGCAATGCTCATAATAAGATATGATAAAGTGGTATCTCACTTGCCCGTATTTGTACAGCAAAACATAAATGCCCAGGCACCTCTGAAGTTCAAGGGAAGACTAGAAGTAAAGATATCAAAGATAAAAGCATCAAAGTTATACCACAGTTAACCGCATTCTGGGACAAGCACATTACACTAAGAATGACAACTATGCTCTCGAGAAGGTGCTCAAAGAAAGGATGGTGACTCAGCATAAAAGTAAATGATAGGCCCTTCGCAGAGGGAAGCAGGGATTAACATGTGCTAGAGCTTTTTATTTTAAAAACAGAAGTAAAATTGTTTTGGGAGGTGGTTGTTCTTGTCAACGAATGACAATAGAGTTTCTGTTGTCTTCCATACTAAACAAGTTGAGAGCGGTTCCGAGATGTTGATATTAAGCACTTATAGCGTGCACTTTATATATAGTTTGACACTCCTCCCAACCTTTACTTACACAAGCCATGGCTAACCGAATCCTCGGGTGCCTTCCAACAATCACATACCATTGAGGAGTGCCTATTTTATTTGTTTTTAGCTTTATGATGTTACAATGGTCTAACCAGCTCTTTGCAAAATTAGTGACAAGCAGATGAAGCATGCAAGTCGGGGTACTTAATTTAGTATGGAAGATAACAAACCCAACTACTACTTCCTCATGAGCTAAAAACAGTGTCACAAAATGAGAAGTAATTTGAATGTTTTAAAGGTAGCACATGAAAATTTACTTGAATGGTTTGAAATGGCATGCATAGGAATTTATAGTGGACTCTTTGGGATAACTTGGTTTTCAGGGATTTGGAAGCACGAGCAGCGTTCCCGCTTAGTACAAGTGGAGGCTAGCAATAGACTGGAAAGCGACAATCAAGAGAGCAATAACCGTCATAATCATGCTTGCGACAAAACAAAATTAATGGAGGCATAAAAGTGATACAAGAACTCTGAGGCAAAATAAATCATCAAGGCTTAATTGACTTTTTGTTTTTCAGTCATATGCATGCGTGAGCATGCATGTGCCAAGTCAATTCAAATGAATTATTCAGAGGAGGATACCATTGTGTCATACCCTTTTATGAATAGAACAATGCAAGCAAACATCAATATAACATGCTACCCACTATTAATAAGTTGGAACTGATCATAAGAGAACATGAACTACTAAGCATCCACTAAATAACATATACCTCATATGAACCAACTAAGCATGCTCACATGGATGAGTATATGTACAAAAATGAAAACAAATAGAGTTCATACCAGCCTCTCACACCAACTCGAATCGTCGTAAATCGTCCTTATTGCTTTTCACTTGTGTGGCTTGAATGATATGAAATGATAACCAAGCTCCACTGGAGTCACGGAAGGCTGTCGAACTCTGCAGCAAACTGTACAAGACCGAAAAAGAACAACAAATATTTTTGGGTTTTTCGAATTTAAAACAAGAGCAAAAAGAAGCAAGCAATAAAGCAAAATATTTTTGGATTTTTGAATAACAAACCGAATTTAAACAGCTAAGCAAACTAATACTAGAGACTTAAAGAAACAAATAAAGAGAAACAACAGAAATATTTTTGGTCTTTTTGTGTTTTGGAAAGCAAAAATAAACAACAAAAAGAAAGAAAAGAAAACGAAACATGAATATACAAAGTACCGACAGAACATGATATATAAATGAGTGAGATATCGGTATACCTCCCCCCAAGCTTAGGCTTTTGGCCTAAGTGGAGGTCAATCCCATGGCGCCCATGAAGTGGCGCCTCCAAAGTACGACGAAGAAGGATCCTCGTCCTGATACGAACTGGAAGACGCACTGGGATAGGTGACGGTGTAGTCCTCGGAGGGTGTCGTGTCCTCGGAGTCATGCTGCTGGTGGAAACCACGCAGACGCAACTGCTCGTCCAACTCCTCCTTTGAGCGCGACCATGGCCTCCTGTGAATACTGAACAAATCGGGCTGGGGCAAAGGAACTTTCCTTTCGTCCCCGTCAGTGAACAAAACTCTATAAACAAGACTGTCGGAGATTGATTCCCACGGAACAGGGGTGGTCAACTCGCGAAGAGAGTTCGTGTAAGGGGCTGAACACAACGTCAAACAACCCTCAACCAGCACGGCGACGGTGCTCATCGCGCAGGAGGAGGGACATCACGGCAGGGATGGAACACAGGCCCTTACCCAGGTTCACGACCCTCGTGTGGAGGTAAAACCGCTACTCCTGCTTGTCTGTATTGCACTGCAGTAGTTCACAGTACAATGAGCTTGCCGAGGGCTCTCTTATGGCAACAGTGTATACAAGGAAGGACTAGCTTGAGTCTTCTTCCTTGCGCGTAGATGGTAAGTGATCGATCGATCCGGGGTCCTTTGCTATGGTGGAGCACCTCCTCCTTTTATAGGCGCCCCAGGCCTCTTCCCTGCACATGCTGCAGCAGAAGGGCTACCACATGGCGTCGAACGGAGGTGCGCGGTGCACCGCAGCCCGGCCGCCCATGGACGCGGTCCACCAGCATAAAGCTGACACCGGTGGCAGGCAGACCACCGTCCATGGAGGACGGCCAGCTGGTGCTGCAGAGGAGTGTGGGGGGTGCCCACGCTGACACAGGCCTTGGAGCGTAGCGCCGGCCGGCTTCTTTATCACCAAAGAGGGAAGTCTCGTGGTCCGGTGCGGGTGGCACAGCTTTGTTGACCCCTTTAATCACCGGAATGGCAACTGCGGTGTCGTCGTCACCGCGCACAGGGGCGCGCGTCACTCTGCGGCCGTTGCAGAGCCCATGTGCGCTCTGCGGAGCTTGCTTCAGAGTGAAGCGGCCCTGTGGAGGATTTGGCGTTGACTTCTCTCCAGGGGAAGAAACCTTGTAGAGGGGGCAGCAGTGCAGAAAACCTCCACAGGCCGTTGCTGTCTCCCGAGGCCTCGCGAGGCGATTCTCCTCGCGAGTCTCTCCAAGCCGTGAGCTTGGTCCTTAGCGGATTTTATCCGTCGAGTGTTGAGGGCTGTAAAGGACAAGGCCCAGCACACCCTGGTTCTCACTGGGCCGACAAAGACTTCCTGCACGAGATTTAGCTGTAACAAATTTATGATCTTTCATAGCAGCAAGGTTAAGCCTGAAAGGGGTTAGCAACTCATCACTAGGATCAATAGGAAGGCCTAGATATGCTGCAACTCGCGAAGCAACTATCCCTCCATGGATGGGACCATCAGCAGCTAAGCGACGAGCTATGAGAGCACCAAGATTATAAGATGTGTTACCAGTAAGTGCAGCAGCCAGAAAAGCAAGATGATAGTTATAAATGTTGCTGGTGTTCTCCCTACCAAGGATGCTAGTAGCAAGATAATAAGCAAAGTATCTAATGGCGAGGAGCTGAATGTTCCTTATCTTGCTGCGCTGGGCGGTGCGGTCATCATCATTGGTCACCCCTCGGTAAAGTTCCAGGGCGCCCTTGAATCCTCTTTGTTGTACCTGAAGGAGCAATACCTATGGCAGCACAAAAGTTATCCAAAGTCATGGAGACAGGCTTATCATAAATCTTAAATCCAATGGAAGGCTTGTAGGACGTGTTTCCAAATTTAAAACTCTCAACAATTTGTTTGGTGAGATTATAATAATGGTTGCGTTCATCCTCCATATAGGTGGTCAAACCAACCCTCTGGACAAGGAACAAGAAATCATCAAGGAGACCTGCATCATGCAAAAAGTTAGGGCATAGGAAAGATGATGGGTGTGGAACTCCATCATCCCTCTCATCACCAATGCTTGGTGCAAGGAGATCTTCATTGTAGGATCGCAGAACTCGAGTGGCTGCTCTCGGGGGCCTTGCCACCCTTTGCGAATCCCTCTAAAAAATCTCTCCATAGGTGTGGTTATGCATCTTCCTTTTCTGAAATTGTTGGTAAACACTATAAAAATTGAATTTGAGACAACTAAATGAAGGAAACTACTATAGGAACTTGCTAGAGGATTAAACATGCATCAAAACTAATTATTCTAACTTAGAACAAGCATGCAAACTCACTTAACATGTCACCTATGGCAGCAAAATACTCAAGAAATACTCCACTAAACAAAATTCTACTTGGATAATCGGAGGAGTCACATACTGGAGAACAAATGCCCCAAATCTCAGTAGCAAAGATGGGCTGAGCAAGGAGATTGAAAATCGCGAGGAAGAACAGCAAGAACATGGGTTTGAGCAGGGAAAATGTGTTTGGTCGTGAAAGAGGAAGAAGTGGTAGGTGACTGAGTGAGTGGATGGCCAGGTGGGGCCGTCACCATGCCATGGCGCGGCCAGATGCCTGCCGCGCCACCATGTGGTGAGGTGGCATGGTGGGTCCCCCTGGTCATCACCAGGCACTCCCACGTTGCTCTTTCAAAAATAGGACCAGTGGTATAATTTTTATAAATTTTTGAGAACTTTCAATTTGGACAATTTCTGGTGCTTAAGATAATAAAATTCAGGCAGAAAACTGATTTCAAAAATCAAACTCAGCTAAACTTTTTCAAACTAAGCAACATTGCAAAAGGTAAAACAAGGATGGGGAATAAAATGTTGTTTAGAACCTTCATGTACATAAAGTGTATTTGTTAGCAAGGTTGATCAAGTCTTGCCACCAAATAAATTTATATGACACAAATGAATTAAACATCATGAGACAATCATGTTACCTTGAATTGTATTGATATAGATCCAATCATAATGTTTTGATATCCTTCTTGATGATCATATACAGGGCAATTAATACTCCCCACTTTGATAGTTCTAAAATTAGAAATTGTATTAATTTCAAATACCTTGTCCACTTTCTTGGGGAAATAAACAGTGTGCTCTTTGTCATTCACATTAAAAGTTACTTTTCCTTTATTGCAATCAATAACGGCACCTGCAGTATTTAGAAAAGGTCTCCCAAGAATACAGCTTTACCGCTCCCGCAGCATATAGAGCTAATAGCCCCCGACTGAAAACTTCCTCAGCTATGATTCAAAAACTTGGAGCCAGCGGGTCTCCCTGCCTTAGTCCCCATGACGATTTTGCCATGCAAGGACGCGATCTAATAGATCATTGTATCGAGTAGTTGGATCATAGTATCTTACCATAAAAATTGCTGCATGTGCAGCAGCATCTCTTCTCCACAGGCACTCAATCCCTATTTGAGACAGCAAGTAGACATATTATCATCTTCAGGCATTTCAAGCACAACAAAATCAGTTAAAATCAAACAATTATTAGCCACTTGAACATGGACATCCTCACAAATGCCAACAGGAACAGCAGTAGATTTATCAGCCATTTGCAAAGATATATCAGTAGGTATAAACTTATCAAGGTAGTCTCTTATAAAGAGAGAAAGGCATAACGCTAACTCCTGCTTCCAAATCACATAGAGCAGTTCTAACATAATTATTTTTGATGGAACAGGGAATGGTTGGTATACCTGGATCTCCAAGCTTCTTTGGGACCTTACCATTGAAATAATAATTAGCAAGCATAGTAGAAATTTCCTCATTGGGAATTTTCCTCATGTTAGAAACAATATCTTTCATATACTTTGAATAAGGAGGCAATTTAATAGCATCAGTCAAAGGAATTTGCAAGAACAAAGGTTTCATCCAATCACAAAATTTATTATAGTGTTCTTCTTCCTTTGATTTGAGTTTCTTTGCAGGAAAGGGCATTTGCTTTTGGACCCAAGGTTCTCTCTCATTACCATGTTTCTTAGCAATGAAGTCCTCCTTACCATACTTTTTACCCTTAGCATGCTTTTCAGGTTCCTCTTCAATTTCTTCTTTATCAGAAGCATCATTATTATCATTATCATTGTTGTGTTCATTACCACTTTCAGTTTCAACATCAGAAATAGATATACTATTAGGATCATTAACAGGTTCAGAGGATTCTACAACAGTTTTATGTTTCTTCTTCTTTTTCTTAGAAGGAGCACTAGTTTCATTAACTCGTTGAGAATCTTGTTCAATTCTTTTAGGATGCCCCTTAGGATATAAAGGATCCTGAGTAGAAATTCCTCCTCTAGTTGTTACTTCACAAACATGTTTCTCTTTATCCCTAGAGGCATTGACTAACAAGTCTTTTTGCACTTTAGTGAGTTGATCAATTTGAGTTTGAACCATATGAAAATGTTTAATAAGCATCTTAACATCATTGGAGGTTCTCTCCACAATATCATGCAATTTACTAATAGCTTGAGAATTCTCATTTAAATGATTTTCCACTCTCATATTAAAGTTATCTTGCTTAACAACATAATTATCAAATTCATCTAAGCATTGATCAGGGGTTTAGAGTATGGAATATCTCCCTCATCAAACCGTTGGAGAGAGTGTACCTCAATTATGGATGAATGGGGAATTGGCTTACATAATTCTTCTATAGGAGGAAGATTCTTCACATCTTCAGATTTAATACCCTTCTCTTTAAGAGATTTCTTGGTTTCCCTTATCCCTTCATCATTTAATTCAATCATACCCCTCTTCTTCAGTATTGGTGTTGGAGTTGGTTCAGGTAAAGTCCAATCATCATGATTTTGGCTTATTTTAGCTATTAATTCCTCAGCTTCGCCTGGAGTTTTTTTTCCTGAAAACACAACCAGCACAACTATCCAGGTATGTCCTAGATTCAACAGTTAGTCCATTATAAAATATATCAAGAAGTTCATTTTTGGCCAATTGATGTCCAGGATGAGCTCTAATTAAAGAACAAAACCTTGGCCAAGATTCAGGCATTTTCTCTCCTTCAACCTGTTTGAAGTTAAAAATCCTCTGCAAGGCAGCATGTTGAGCACTAGAGGATAATATTTCTGAAAGAAAGCATTAAGCAAGCCAATAGGACTATCAATAGAACCAGGAGATAGATTATTATACCAAGTTTTAGCTTCATCTTTCAATGAGAAAGGAAAAAATTTAGTAACAAAGTAGCTGCGTTTCTTTATATCATCAGAAAATAAGCTACTCAAAGTAGAGAGCTCATTCATGTGTTCTACAACACTTTCATTTTCAGTACCACAAAAAGGTTCTTTCTCAACAATGGATATATGCGACAAATCAAGAGAGAAGTCATAATCCTTATCTTTAATGTTTATGGGAGATGTGGCAAATTTAGCATCAGGAGAAAGTTTATATTTAACAACATGTTTTGCAAGAAGATTTTTAATGTTACTTGCACCACTAGTACCATTACATTCACGTCAAGTTCCACATAAGTTTCATCAAGATCATCACAAGTATAATCCCTCAACTCAGGTGAATCGACAGGGGTAGTGGGACTTCCATTAGGTGTTTCAGCATTTTCAATTTGTTTAGACCTAGCAATAGTAGCATCTAAAAAGGGACCTAAAGAACCACTTTCATCAAGAACAGTAGAAGCATCATCAAAATTATCAGAAGCATTTTCAGATTCAGCAGAAGTAACAGTGCGTGTAGCTTGTGGTGGTGTAATAAGTTGACTCATCACAGATGGTGAATCAAGAGCAGCAGAGGTACTCAGAGTTGTACCTTTCCTTGTAGTGGATGGCAGTATGTGAACCTTCTCATCACGAGTCTTCCCCATGATGAATAAATTTCAGCGAACAATATTACTCTCAAGTGAACTTACAAATAAAGCTATGCTCCCCGGCAACGGCGGCAGAAAATAGTCTTGATAACCCACAAGTATAGGGGATCGCAACAGTCTTCGAGGGAAGTAAAACCCAAATTTATTGATTCGACACAAGGGGACCAAAGAATATTTGTAAGCCTTAACAGATGAATTGTCAGTTCAGCTGCGCCAGTGAATAGACTTGCTCGACACAGATTAGCACTAGCAACAGTTTTATAGCAGTAGCAGTAGTGAAATAATAGCAGCAGTAAAGTAAAGACATCAGTAGTGATTGCGATAAACAGCAAGATTAAAATACTGTAGGCACAGGGATGGATGAATGAGCGTTGCATGGATAAGATAGTTCATATAATAATCAAGACATAGGCATTTGCAGATAAATAATGATAAATCATCCAAGTACTAAGTAACCATAGGCATGTGTTCCATAAATAGTCGTACGTGCTCGCAATGAGAAACTTGCACAACATCTTCGGTCCTACCAGCCCGTTGCAGCGGGGCCTCAAGGGAAACTACTGGTAATTAAGGTACTCCTTTTAATAGAGTACCGGAGCAAAGCATTAACACTCCGTGAACACTTGTGATCCTCACATCACAGCCATCCCCTCCGGTTGTCCCAATTTCTGTCACTTCGGGGCCTCGGGTTCCGGACAATAATATGTGTATACAACTTGCAGATATGATCTAAAACAATGATTACCCTCATGATAAAATAACATGTTCAGATCTGAAATCATGGCACTCGGGCCCTAGTGACAAGCATTAAGTATAACAAGTTGCAACAATGACATAAAGTACTAACAAAGGATACTAGGCACCATGCCCTAACAATCTTATAGCTATTACATGAACAATCTCATCCAATTCCTATCATCCCCTTCAGCCTACACCGGGGAATTACTCAGACATGGATGGGGGAAACATGGATGGCGATGGAGAGACGTCGGTGATGATGATGGCGATGATCTCCTCTAATTCCCCGTCCCGGCGGAGTGCCAGAACGGAGTTTCTGGTCCCTGAAATAGGGTTTTCGATGGCGGCGGCGCTCTGAGGTGTTTGTGGAAAAAGTGGTCGACCCCCGACGTTTTTAGGTCAGAGGCAATATGTAGTCCAGAGGGGGGGTCGAGGTCGTGGCCGGGTCGGCCTCACCAGGTGGTGGCGCGGCCCAGGGCCCACCGCGCCGCCACGTGGTGAGGGCGGCTGGTTGCCCCCCTCCGTCTCCTCTTCTGGCACCGTGAGTCTCTTGGTAAAATAGGGGCTTTGCGATCTTTTCTGGGGATTTTCCTGAAAGTCGACTTTCTGCACAAAAACAAGACACCAGGGCAATTCCGCTGAAAACAACGTTAGTCCGTGTTAGTTGTATTCAAAACACACCAATTAGAAGCAAAACAACAGCAAAAGTGTTCGGGAAAGTAGATACGTTTTGGACGTATCAGACCGCTCTTGTTGATCCCATAATTCTGATTCTTTACAAGATCAATTGTTTACATTTCTAGAACACGTCGACGCATTTCTGGATCTGATCACTCGAAGACTGATACGTGCATTGTGTATCATATAATTTCATCTTATTTTCTTTAGTTCGTATGCTTATTTAGTTTATTTATGCAATAACTACAGACTTAAAGGTGTTTTACGTACTTCACACAAAAAATACACTACTTGTTATTTAATCCTAGATGCTAGAAACCCCTCCTTTTCTAATTTTCAGTTT
The DNA here is from genome assembly GCA_947311845.1 of Poa pratensis. NCBI lineage: Eukaryota > Viridiplantae > Streptophyta > Magnoliopsida > Poales > Poaceae > Poa > Poa pratensis. The sequence goes on along the minus strand of CAMZMU010000052.1, from coordinate 28,579,164 downwards.
CATGGACCTTCTATAAACCAACAAGAAAATTTATAAAGGCATATGCACCACCAACACCGGTAGCAAGCGAGAGGAAGAAACTTGGTAGCATGAGGGCCCATTGTGCGCTTCACTTCTGATACGTCTCCAACGTATCTATAATTTCTGATGTTCCATGCTTATATTATACCAATTGCTACATGTTTTATATACATTTTGTGTCACTTTTATGCATTTTCCGGGACTAACCTATTAACAAGATGCCACAGTGCCAGTTCTTGTTTTCTGCTGTTTTTGGTTCCAGAAAAGTTGTTCTGCGAATATTCTCGGAATTGCACGAAACAAGAACTGAAGTCCCTATTTTTCCAACACGTACACGAAGTCCGAAGGAGAGACGAAGTGGGGCACCGAGGCGCCCACACCCCCTCCTCGCGCGGGTGGGCCCTAGGGCGCGCCGCTAGGGGGTGTGGAGCCCTCGGGCCTCCACGACGCCGCCCCTTCGCCTATATATTGCCCCCGACGCGAAAACCCTAAAATATCAAGTCATATTCCACGAAGAGTTCCGCAGCGCCGCCGCCATCGACGACAAGTTTCGGGGGACAGAAGTCTATGTTTCGGCACGCCGCCGGGACGGGGAATTGCCCCCGGTGCCATCTCCATCGACTCCATCGCCATCTCCAGCGCCGCCGCCGCGCCATGGCTGCAGCGGGCCGCCGTCTCCTCTCCGAGCTGCACCTCTTCATCAACCTCTCCATCAAGTGTGCTCACCATGACCATGTGTGAGTAATCTCCCCGAGGCTGAGGGCTCTACCGGTAGCTATGTGGTTTATCTCTCTCTCCCATGGTGTGATCTTTATGTGATCATGAGCTTTGTAATCTAGTTGAACAATTAGATGTTACTCTTTATCTATTATGCCACTCTAGAGGTTACTTTAATATGAACTCCGACTTCACTCTCCACGGTGTGAAGGTGACAGTGTGCACATCGTGTGTGAATCCTTTATGACGTTGTGGTGTTTGTTTACTCAGACTCTGAGATGTGCTTTTGCAGCCCTACGCAATGAATGGTGTTCGTTATCCAACAAGAGAGTGTTTAAGAGTAGCATTTATTTATTCAATTATGAGGTCATTGTTGAGAGTGTCCACTAGTGAAAGTATGATCCCTAGGCCTTGTTTCTAAGCATTGAAACACCGTTTACAACAAGTTCTGCTACATGTTTGCTTGCTGCCATTTTTATTTCAGATTGCAATTACTACTTATAATCATCCATATTACTTGTATTTCACTATCTCTTCGCCGAACTAGTGCACCCATACATCTGACAAGTGTATTGGGTGTGTTGGGGACACAAGAGACTTCTTGTATATTAATTGCAGGGTTGCTTGAGAGGGATATCTTTGACCTCTACCTCCCTGAGTTCGATAAACCTTGGGTGATTCACTTAAGGGAAACTTGCTGCTGTTCTACAAACCTCTGCTCTTGGAGGCCCAACACTGTCTACAAGAATAGAAGCGTGCGTAGACATCAAGCTATTTTCTGGCGCCGTTGCCGGGGAGGTAAGTGTTGGAAGGTATCTCCTTTAGATTCTGCAATTATTTCTTTTTGTTTCTTGTTTTTATTTTCACTAGTTAGGCTTAATGGAAAACAACAAAAAAATTAGAGATCTTTATGAACTTTATATTGAATTAGGACATGATGCTTTTGAAGAGAAAATTAAAAAACCTATGGAGGCTTGTTTGCATGATGGTAGCAATGGTATTACTATAAATTCTTTGAACACCATTATTGCTAATGCTATGGAAAAGTCTAAGCTTGGGGAAGCTGTTGTGATGAATATGATATTTTTAGTCCCCCAAGCTTTAAGGAGGAAATTTGCTTTGATGATACTTTGCCTCCAATATATGATAATTATAATCATTGTGATATTTTCAGTCCACCTACTATTGAGGATATAGTTTATGTTGATTATGATATGCCTCCTATATATGATGTTTACAATGATGAATATGATATTCTCAGTCCATCTACTATTGAGGATAAAATTCATTATGATTATTCTATGCCTCCAATTTATGATGATTACAATGATGGATGTGATACTTTTACTCCACTATTATAATGATTATGCTTATGTGGAGAGTAATGATACTTTTATGCATGTGGATCATGATAAGAATGCTCTATGTGATAGCTATATTGTTGAGTTTATTCATGATGCCGCTGAAAATTATTTTGAGAGAGGAAAGTATGGTTATAGAAATCTTCATGTTACTAAATTTCTTCTCTTTATGATGAATGTTTTGAGCTTTCTCTTGATTTGCTTTTATTTGCTGGGTACTTTAAGACCTACTGGTCCTTATGAGAGAGGGAGACACGATTTCATATATCACAATAATATTAAGTCTTCTCTCTTTATGTTGAAATTTTTGAAGTTACACTTGTTTTGCATTTCTATGCTAGTCACTTTGTTCTTCATTGACTTGTTTTCTTACAAGACTCCTATGCATAGAAAGAGTGTTAGATTTAAACATGTTTTATATATGCTTCTTGATGCTCTCTTTTATGTTTCAACTCTCATCTTTATGTGAGCATCATAAAAATCACTATGCCTAGCTAAAAGGCTTTAAAGAAAAGCGCTTATGGGAGACAACCCATTGTTTTTATTTTCTGATTTTCTTTTTTTGAGTCAAGGAGCTTGTTACTTCTGTAGCAACTCCTTTGTATCTTTATTTTATTGCATTGTTGTGCCAAGTAAAGTCTTTATTGAAAGTTGATGCTAGATTTGGATTTCTGCGCAGAGACAGATTTTTAGCTGTCACGATTTGAGCTTTTCTCCCTGCAGAAAAATCGAAAAATTCTGAAAAAATCACGCATCTTCCTCAGATATGTACGCAACTTTCATTAATTGGACCAGTTCCATCTGAGCAACTTAAGTGCCTCGAAAAAATTCGTCTTCAGACTGTTCTGTTTTTGACAGATTCTGCCTTTTGTTTTGCATTCGCTCTTTTACTATGTTTGAGTGGATTTCTTTGCTCCACAAAGCATCAGTGGCTGTAGCTAATGTCCAGAAGCTTTTAATGATTGTGTCATCACAGAATATGAATTTTTGATTATGCACTAACCCTCTAATGAGAACTATTTCGAGTTTGGTGTGAAGGAAGTTTTCAAGGATCAAGAGAGAAGGATGATATTATGATCAAGAAGAGTGAAAAGCCTAAGCTTGGGGATGCCCCCGTGGTTCATCCCAGCATATTCAAGAAGACTCAAGCGTCTAAGCTTGGGGATGCCCAAGGCATCCCCTTCTTCATCAACAACTTATCAGGTCATCTCTAGTGAAACTATATTTTAATTCTTTCACATCTTATGTGCTTTACTTGGAGCGTCTGTGTGCTTTATTTTTGTTTGTTTGTTTTTTTTGAATAAATTCGGATCCTAGCAATCCTTGTGTGGGAGAGAGACACGCTCCGCTTTTTCATGTGAATACTCATGTTCTTCACTTATATTTGTTGAGTATTCTTAACTAGCTACTGCAGTGCTTTTAGCTCCTGTTTTTCATGCATCTCTTCGAGCTGTTAGTTTTTTAAAATACTCTCTTGCTGCATTATATTATTTGGAGAGTTTATGTTTAAATAAATTGATTGGTGTTGGTTGGAAAAAGAAAATGCTACATGTGGTAGTTGGTATTGGAAAAGACATATGCATTCTTGTAGATCATTGTCTTGTTTCGATTTGACACTTTGCAATTGTTTTGAGCTCTCAAGTAGATCATGTTTAAGCTCTTGCATCATGTAGTTAAAGCCTAGTAGTGGAGAACTACCGTAGAGCTTGTTGAGACTTGGTGCATATTTGTTCTCTAAGGTCTAGATATTTTCTGGTAAAATGTTTGAGCAACAAGGAAGACAGTGTAGAGTCTTATAATACTTGCAATATGTTTTTATGTGATTCTTGCTGTACCGGTTTATACTTGTGTTTGCTTCAAACAACCTTGCTAGCCTAAACTCTGTACTGAGAGGGAATGCTTCTCGTGCATCCAAACTTGAGCCAAAACCCATGCCATTTGTGTCCACCATACCTACCTACTATGTGGTATTTCCTGCCATTCCAAGTAAATACTTCATGTGCTACCTTTAAACTATTCAAAACTTTATTACTCCTTATTTGTGTCAATGTTTTATAGCTCATGAGGAAGTATGTGGTGTTTTCTCTTTCAATCTTGTCATTTACTTCTGACAGACTTTCACCAATGGACTAGTGGCATATACATCCGCTTATCCAATAATTTGCAAAAAGAGCTGGCAACGGGGTGCCCAGCCCCAATTAATTACAACTTTCATTTAATTCTCTTCACATGTTTTGCCCTGATTTATCAGTAAAAACTTAATTTGCAAATAGACACTCCTCCATGGTATGTGAATGTTGGAAGGCACCCGAGGATTCGGTTAGCCATGGCTTGTGTAAGCAAAGGTTGGGAGGAGTGTCATAAAACTAAAATACATGTGTAAACAAAAGAGAAGAGGGATGATCTACCTTGGGTAGAGATAACGTCCTTCATGGGAGCCGCTCTTGAAAGTCTGGTTGACAAGGGGGTTAGAGTGCCCACTACCATTCGTTGACAACAACAAACACCTCTCAAAACTTACTTTGTGCTCTCTTTATGCTTTCAAAACTTAAAAAGCTCTAGCACATGATTTAATCCCTGCTTCCCTCTGCGAAGGGCCTATCTTTTACTTTATGTTGAGTCAGTTTACCTACTCCTTTCTATCTCAGAAGCAAACACTAGTGTCAACTTTGTGTGCATTGATTCTTACATGTTTACTTATTGCACTTGTTATATTGCTTTATGTTGACAACTATCCATGAGATATACATGTTACAAGTTGAAAGCAATTGCTGAAACTTAATCATCCTTTGTGTTGCTTCAATGCCTTTTACTTTGAATCTATTGCTTTATGAGTTACCTCTTATGCAAAACTTTTTGATGCTTGTCTTGAAAGTACTATTCATGAAAAGTTTTTGCTTATATGATTCATTGTTTACTCTTTATCTACTGTTAGCAAACTATAGACCATTGCTTTGAGTCACTTCATTCATGACATGAGCCTTGCAATATTATTGATCAAGATTGTGTGAAAGCATGTCTCCTCAGAAATTATTTGTTGTTATCGTTTTACCTACTCGAGGACGAGTAGAACTAAGCTTGGGGATGCTTGATACGTCTCCAACGTATCTATAATTTCTGATGTTCCATGCTTATATTATACCAATTGCTACATGTTTTATATACACTTTATCATTTTATGCATTTTCTGGGACTAACCTATTAACAAGATGCCACAGTGCCAGTTCCTGTTTTCTGCTGTTTTTGGTTCCAGAAAAGTTGTTCTGCGAATATTCTCGGAATTGCACGAAACAAAACCGAAGTCCCTATTTTTCCAACACGTACACGAAGTCTGAAGGAGAGACGAAGTGGGGCACCGAGGCGCCCACACCCCCTCCTCGCACGGGTGGGCCCTAGGGCGCGCCGCCAGGGGGTGTGGAGTCCTCGGGCCTCCACCGACGCCGCCCCTTCGCCTATATATTGCCCCCGACGCGAAAACCCTAAAATATCAAGTCATATTCCACGAAGAGTTCCGCAGCACCGCCGCCATCGACGACAAGTTTCGGGGGACAGAAGTCTCTGTTCCGGCACGCCGCCGGGACGGGGAAGTACCCCCGGAGCCATCTCCATCGACTCCATCGCCATCTCCAGCGCCGCCGCCGCGCCGTGGCTGCAGCGGGCCGCCGTCTCCTCTCTGGGCTGCACCTCTTCATCAACCTCTCCATCAAGTGTGCTCACCATGACCATGTGTGAGTAGTCTCCCCCGAGGCTGAGGGCTCTACCGGTAGCTATGTGGTTTATCTCTCTCTCCCATGGTGTGATCTTTATGTGATCATGAGCTTTGTAATCTAGTTGAACAAGTAGATGTTACTCTTTATCTATTATGCCACTCTAGAGGTTACTTTAATATGAACTCCGGCTTCACTCTCCACGGTGTGAAGGTGACAGTGTGCACATCGTGTGTGAATCCTTTATGACGTTGTGGTGTTTGTTTACTCAGACTCTGAGGTGTGCTTTTGCAGCCCTACGCAATGAATGGTGTTCGTTATCCAACAAGAGAGTGTTTAAGAGTAGCATTTATTTATTCAATTATGAGGTCATTGTTGAGAGTGTCCATTAGTGAAAGTATGATCCCTAGGCCTTGTTTCTAAGCATTGAAACACCGTTTACAACAAGTTCTGCTACATGTTTGCTTGCTGCCATTTTTATTTCAGATTGCAATTACTACTTATAATCATCCATATTACTTGTATTTCACTATCTCTTCGCCGAACTAGTGCACCCATACATCTAACAAGTGTATTGGGTGTGTTGGGGACACAAGAGACTTCTTATATATTAATTGCAGGGTTGCTTGAGAGGGATATCTTTGACCTCTACCTCCCTGAGTTCGATAAACCTTGGGTGATTCACTTAAGGGAAACTTGCTGCTGTTCTACAAACCTCTGCTCTTGGAGGCCCAACACTGTCTACAAGAATATAAGCGTGCGTAGACATCAACTTCCTGGAGCACCACGGGGCCCACTCTTCTCCCAAATTTTAGTCTCACAACACCATTTTAGGGATGACTTTGTCCGAGTCAGGGCTGATTCCATTATCATGCCGCGGCTAGAAGGAGTAAAGTGCCGCCGCCTCCAGCGTCGACACCTCCTCGGTGTGGAAAGAGCAGTTCAACCATCATCTTCATCATCTCCACCCAATAGCACTAATGTTCCATCTCTGTGATGAACTTTGTCCTCTTAAAAGTTGTGTAGATCGGAACCCTGGATAGCTTTCTGGTGTTGTTCTTATGCTAGTAGGTGACACATTGTTATTCTTTATTCCTCAAGTTATACTTCCCGACTGTGTAGTATTTCATATGCCTCCAACCATATCAATGTGGCATCATTGTCATTAGTTCCCCACGTTCCTGAGGGCATATAATGTTTTAGCCATGATTTCCATGTAGTAAGCTATGAGCATGTGTTCAAGTTTAATACTTCTATTGTGAATCTATGATGGTAATGTATCAACGTCAACTATATATATGTTGCTTCAGTGTTATGGGGTTCACAGGGTTGCACCTTAGAGTAAGTAGTAGGAGATGTGGCAACGGCGGAGCTGACACGGACCGTTGCAGCCATAGTCGCCTCACCTTTCCCGTGCACGAGGTTAATAGGTTATTCCTCGTGTTACATGACTGCCAGAGCATCATCAACCACCTAGCTCGCATATCTGTGTTCAAACTATTTAGCAATTTTAAGATCCAATATTTCCCTTATCTCCTTAAATTCTCCTATATATTCTTAACTTTGAATAATAAGAGAGAGCTATGTCCTATGTGGTGTCTATTTTGTCTCTATTTTCACGTGTCACTTCGAAGTCTCGACACATTTCTCCACATTTTGAGGAGCAAATCGCTTTCAGCAGTTGAATTCTGATCACATTGCTTAACCTATTTAGCAGACATCTCCAGGTCCCTTCCACGCTGGTGTAACCTGTGAATGATGTCTTTTGTCCTTTGCAATCCTGAAGATCCCGAGTCCGGAACAAATCAAGGACTTCTGAGCCTCAAACCAATCATGTACTAACTTTTTAAGGATACGTCCAAGCGGACGCATCAGTTTCAAGAAGGAGAGGCCAAGCGGCCTTTACAATGCGTTTAGGCACATGTGCCAAAAAACGCCAATCCACCAACAAAACGAAAGCGGATCACTCGCCAACCCTCCACCTGTCTACAGGGCCTAAACTACCCCTAAACATCCTCGCTGCCCGCTGATACGTCCAAAACGTATCTACTTTCCCGAACATTTTTGCTGTTGTTTTGCCTCTAGTTTGTGTGTTTTGAATACAACTAACACGGACTAACGCTGTTTTCAGCAGAATTGCCCTGGTGTCTTATTTTTGTGCAGAAAATCAACTTTCGAGAAAATCCGTGGAAATAATTGCAAAGCCCATATTTTACCAAGAAACCCACGGAGCCAGAAGAGGAGACGGAGGGGGGCAGCGAGCCGCCCTCCCCACGTGGCGGCGCGGTGGGCCCTGGGCCGCGCCACCCTATGGGGAGGCTGACTCGGCCACGTCCCCGAACCCCCCTGGAGTACTTAATCCTCTCGACCTAAAAACGCCAGGAGGTTCGACCACAATTCCAGAAATCCTCCAGAGCGCCGCCGCCATCGAAAACCCTATTTCGGGACCAGAAACTCCGTTCTGGCACTTCGCCGGGATGGGAATTGGAGGAGATCATCGCCATCATCATCACCGACGCCCTCCATCAACCATCCATGATTCCCCCATCCATGTGTGAGTAATTCCCGCTGTAGGCTGAAGGGGATGGAAGGGATTGGATGAGATCATTCATGTAATAGCTATAAGATTGTTAGGGCATGGTGCCTAGTATCCGTTGTTAGTACTTTATTGACATTGTTGCAACTTGTTATGCTTAATGCTTGTCACTAGGGCCCGAGTGCCATGATTTCAGATCTGAACATGTTATTGATTCATGATGATATTCATTGTTTTAAGATCTTACCTGCAAGTTGTTTACACATATTGTTGTCCGGAACCCGAGGCCCCAAAGTGACAGAAATTGGGACAACCGGAGGGGATGGCTGTGATGTGAGGATCACATGTGTTCACGGAGTGTTAATGCTTTGCTCCGGTACTCTATTAAAAGGAGTACCTTAATTACCAGTAGTTTCCCTAGAGGCCCCGCTGCAACGGGCTGGTAGGACAAAAGATGTTGTGCAAGTTTCTCATTGCGAGCACGTACGACTAAACACATGCCTATGGTTACTTAGTACTTGGATACTGTTTTATTATTTATCTGCAAATGCCTTGTCTTGATTATTACATGAATTTCTTATCCATGCAGCGCCCGTTCATCCATCCCTATGCCTACAGTATTTTAATCCTGCTGTCTACTATAATCGTCACTACTGTCTTTACTTTACTGCTGCTGTTATTTCACTACTGCTACTGCTATAAAACTGTTGCTACTGATAATCTGTGTCGAGCAAGTCTATTTCCAGGTGCAGCTGAATTGACAACTCCGCTGTTAAGGCTTATAAATATTCTTTGGCTCCCCTTGTGTCGAATCAATAAATTTGGGTTTTACTTCCCTCGAAGACTGTTGCGATCCCCTATACTTGTGGGTCATCAAGACTATTTTCTGGCGCCGTTGCCGGGGAGCATAGCTTTATTTATAAGCTCACCTGATATTGATATTGTTCGCTGCAACTACTCCATCATGGGCAAGGCTCCTATTGAGAGAGTCCGTGTATTGCCATCCACTACAAGGAAAGGTACGACTCTTAGTACCGCCGCTGCTCTTGATTCACCATCTGTGATGAGTCAACTTGTTACACCACCACAAGCTTCACGTGTTGGTACTTCTGCTGAATCTGAAATTACTTCTGAAAATTTTGATGATGCTTCAACTGTGCTTGATGAGAGTATTCCATTAGGTCCTCTTTTAGATGCTGCTATTGCTAAGTCTAAACAACTTGAAAATGATGAAACACCTAATGAAAATCCTTTTACACCTATTGGTTCACCTGAGTCTGTAGAACACTCTAGTGATGATCTTGATGATACTTATGTGGAACTTGATGATGACTTTATTGATAAATGTCATGCTACTACTAGTGCAAGCGGTATGAAAAGCCTTCTTGCACAACATGCTGTTAGATATAAACTGTCTCCTGATCCTAAATTTGCCACATCTCCCATAAACATTAAGGATAAGGATTATGATTTCTCTCTTGATTTATCTCATATATCTATTGTTGAGAAAACACCTTTTCGGGTACTGAAAAAGAAAGTGCTGTAGAGCACATGAATGAGCTCTCTACTTTGAGTAGCTTGTTTTCTGATGATATCAAGAAGCGTAGTTACTTTGTTGCTAAATTTTTTCCTTTCTCATTAAAGGATGATGCTAAAACTTGGTATAATAATTTGCCTCCTGATTCTATTGATAGTCCTACTGGTTTGCTTAATGTTTTCTTTCAGAAATATTTTCCTGCTAGTGCTCAACATGTTGCTTTGCAGAAAATCTATAATTTTGATCAGGAAGATGGAGAGAAATTGCCTGAAGCTTGGGCAAGGTTTTGCTCTCTTATTAGGGCTCGGCCTGGACATGATTTGGAAAAGCATGACCTTCTTGATATATTTTATAGTGGACTAACCATTGAATCTAGGGCATACCTGGATAGTTGTGCTGGTTGTGTTTTCAGGAAAAGAACTCCAGACGAAGCTGAAGAATTAATGGCTAGAATAAGCCAAAATCATGATGATTGGACTACACCTGAACCGACTCCAACACCAATATTGAAGAAGAGGGGTATGATTGAATTAAATGATGAAGAGATGAGGGAAGCCAAGAAATCTCTTAAAGAGAAGGGTATTAAATCTGAAGATGTGAAGAATCTACCACCCATAGAAGATTTATGTAAGCCAATTCCCCATTCATCTACAATTGAGGTACACTCTCTTCAACGCTTTAATGAGGGAGATATTCCTTACTCAAAACCTCCTGATCAATGCTTAGATGAATTTGATAATTATGTTGTTAAGCAAGAAAACTTTAATATGAGAGTGGAGAATCACTTAATGGAAAATTCTCAAGCTATTAGTAAATTGCATGATATTGTGGAGAGAACCTCCAATGATGTTAAGATGCTTGTTAAACATTTTCATATGGTTCAAACTCAAATTGATCAACTCACTAAAGTGCAAAATGACATGTTAGTTAATACTTCTAAAGAAAAAGAGAAACATGCTTATGAAGTAACAACTAGAGGTGGTGTTTCTACTCAGGATCCTTTATATCCTGAGGGGCATCCCAAAAGAGTTGAACAAGATTCTCAACGAACTAAAGAAACTAGTGCTCCTTCTAAGAAAAAGAAGAAGAAACATAAAACTGTTGTAGAATCTTCTGAACCTGCTAATGATCCTAATAGTATATCTATTTCTGATGCTGAAACTGAAAGTGGTAATGAACATGCAATGATAGTGATAAGAATGATGCTTCTGATAAAGAAGAGGTTGAAGAGGAACCTGAAAAGCATGCTAAAAATAAAAAGTACACTAAAGAAGATTTCATTGCTAAGAAACATGGTAATGAAAGAGAACCTTGGGTTCAAAAGCAAATGCCTTTTCCTGTTAAGAAGCTCAAATCAAAGGAAGAAGAACACTATAATAAATTTTGTGATTGGATGAAACCTTTGTTCTTGCAAATCCTTTGACTGATGCTATTAAATTGCCTCCTTATTCAAAGTATATGAAAGATATTGTTTCTAACAAAAGGAAAATTCCCAATGAGGAGATTTCCACTATGCTTGCTAATTACTCTTTCAATGGCAAGGTTCCAAAGAAGCTGGGAGATCCAGGTATACCAACTATTCCTTGTTCCATCAAGAATAATTATGTTAGAACTGCTCTATGTGATTTGGGAGCAGGAGTTAGTGTTATGCCTTTCTCTCTTTACAAGAGACTTTATTTGGATAAATTGATACCAACTGATATATCTTTGCAAATGGCTGATAAATCTACTGTTGTTCCTGTTGGCATTTGTGAGGATGTCCTGTTCAAGTTGCTAATAATTGTCTAATCTTGACTGATTTTGTTGTGCTTGAAATGCCTGAAGATGATAATATGTCTATTATTCTTGGGAGACCTTTTCTTAATACTGCAGGTGCTGTTATTGATTGCAACAAAGGAAAAGTAACTTTTAATGTGAATGACAAAGAGCATACTGTTTATTTCCCAAGAAGATTGATAAAGTGTTGGAGTTAATACAATTTCTAATTTGAGAGCTATCAAAGTGGGAAGTATTGATTGTCCTATATATGATCATCAAGAGGGATATCAAAATATTATGATTGGATCCATATCAATACAATTTAAGGTAACATGATTGTTTTGTGAGGTTTAATTCTTCTTATGTCATATAAAATTTATTTGGTGGCAAGACTTGATCAACCTTGTTAACAAATACATTTTAAATGCATGAAGGAACTAAACAACATTTCTTTCTCCACCTTTGTTTTACCTTCTGTAGTATAACTTGTTTTGCAAGAAGTTTAGTTGTGTTTAAATCTTTGAAAACCTTTTTCTGCCCTGAAACTATTACTTTAACACCCAGAAAATGTGCGTTTTAAAAAATTTCAAACATTTATAAAAATTATGTCACTGGTCCTATTTTCAAAATGCAACGTGGGAGTGCCTGGAGCAGACCAGTGGGACCCACCATGCCAGCTCCCTACCTGGCGGCGCGGCCAGGCAGGTGGGCGCGCCACGGTATGGGGAGGGCCCCACCTGGCCCTCCACTCACTCAGCCACCTACCACCTCACTCACTCTCACGAAAAAAACACTCCACCATTGTTCAAACCCGAGTTCTTGTTGTTCTTGCTCGCGATTTTCGATCTCTTTGCTCAGCCCATCTTTGCTGCACATATTTGGGGCTTTTGTTCTCCGGTATTGCTCCCTCAGGTACAGCGAAGAGGATTGAGGGACGCCCCAATGATTTGTTGGAACTCTACCGAGGGTGACCAACGATGATGACCGCACGCTCAGCGCGGCAAGATAAGGAACATTCAGCTCCCTGCCATTAGATATTTTACTTACTATCTTGCCACCAGCATTCTTGGTAGGGAAAACACCAGCAACATTTCTAATTATCATCTTGCTTTTCTTGCTGCTGCACTTAATGGTAACACATCTTATAATCTTGGTGCCCTTATTGCTCGTCGTCTAGCTGCTAAAGGACCTATCTATGGAGGAATTGTTGCTTCACGTGTTATTGCATATCTAGGCCTTTCTGTTGATCCTAGTGATAAGAAGCTAACCCCTGTCAGGCTTGATCTTGCTGCTATGAGAGACCATTATTTTGTCACACCTGACTCTCATATAGGGAATATCGTTTATAGAGTTTTATTTACTGACGGGGATGAAAGGGAAGTCCCTTTGCCGCAGGCCGATTTGTTCAGTGTTCGCAGGAGGCCGTGGTCGCGCTCCAAGGAGGAGTTGGACGAGCAGCTGAGGTTGTTTGGCTTTCACCAGCAGCATGACTCCGAGGACACCGAGCCCGCTGACGGCTACACCGTCACGTACCCCGGTGCGTCCTCCGGCTCGTACCAGGACGAGGATCCTTCTTCGTCATACTACGGAGGCGCCATCTCATGGGCGCCGTGGGGTTGATCTCCACTTAGGCCAAAAGCCTAAGCTTGGGGGGAGGTATACCGATATCACACTCATTTACATATCATATCTTGTCGTTACTTTGTATATCCATGTTTCGATTTTCTTTCTTTCTTTTTGTTGTTTGTTGTTTATTCCCGCTTTCCAAAACACAAAAAGACCAAAAATATTTCTGTTGTTTCTCTTTATTTCTTTCTTTAGTATTTAGCATTAGTTTGCTTAGTTTTAATTTCAGTTTGATATTCAAAAATCCAAAAATATTTTGCTTTGTTTGCTTGTTTCCTTTTGTTCTTATTTTAAATTCGAAAACACCAAAAATATTTGTCGTTCTTCTTCGGTCTTGTAAAGCTTGTTGTAGAGTTCAGCGGTCTCCGGTGGTTGGAGCTTGGTTTTCATTTCATATTATTCGAGCCACACAAGTGAAAAGCAATAATGACGATCTTCGACAATTCGAGTTGGGTGAGAGGCTGGTATGAACTCTATTTGTTTTCATTTTTGTGCATATACTCATCCATGTGAGCATGCTTAGTTGGTTCATGTGAGGTATATGTCTTTTAATGGATGCTTAGTAGTTCATGTTCTCTTATGGTTAGTTCCAATTCATTAATAGTGAGTAGCATGTCATAAATATTTGCTTGTATTGTTCTATTCATAAATAGGTATGACATAGTGGTATCCTCCTCTGAATAATTCATTTGAATTGACTTGGCACATGCTCATGCATGCATACGACTGAAAAACAAAAAGTCGATAAGCCTCGATGATTTACTTTGCCTCAGAGTACTTGTATCACTTTTATGCCCCTGTTAATTTTGTTTTGTCGCAAGCATAATTATGATGGTTATTGCTCTCTTGATTGTCGCTTCCCAGTCTATTGCTAGCCTCCACTTGTACTGAGCGGGAATGCTGCTCGTGCTTTCAAATCCCTGAAAACCAAGTTATTTCAAAGTATCCACCATAAATACCTATGCATGGCATTTCAAACCATTCAAGTAAATTTTCATGTGCTACCTTTAAAACCTTCAAAGTTACTTCTCATTTTGTGACACTGTTTTTAGCTCATGAGGAAGTAGTAGTTGGGTTTGTTATCTTCCATACTAAATTAAGTACCCCGACTTGCATGCTTCATCGGCTTGTCACTAATTTTGCATAGAGCTGGTTAGTCCATTATAACAACAAAAAGCTAAAAACAATTAAAAAGACACTCCTCCATGGGATGTGATTGTTGGAAGGCACCCGAGGATTCGGTTAGCCATGGTTGTGTAAGCAAAGGTTGGGGGGAGTGTCAAACTATATACAAAGTGCATTATATAAATGCTTAATATCAACATTTCGGAACCGCTCTCAACTTGTTTAGTATGGAAGATAACAAGAACTCTATTGCCATTCGTTGACAGGAACAACCACCTCCCAAAGCAATTTTACTTCTGTTTTTAAAATGAAAAGCTCTAGCACATGATAATCCCTGCTTCCCTCTGCGAAGGGTCAATCTTTTACTTTTATGTTGAGTCACCATCCTTTCTTTGAGCACCTTCTCGAGAGTATAACTGTCATTCTCAGCGTAATGTGCTTGTCCCAGAATACGGTTAACTGTGGTATAACTTTGATACTTTTATCTTTGATAATCTTTACTTCTAGTCTTCCCTTGAACTTTAGAGGTGCCTGGACATTTATGTTTTGTTGTACAAATACGGGCAAGCGAGATACCACCTTATCATATCTTTTTATGAGCATTGCAATCCTGCTGATAGATATGTTTCATGTTGCTTATTATTAGTATCTTGGTATCTTTTCATGATTGATATAACTATTAGGTGGCATTATTTGCATGTATCTTATTATGAATTGCCTAAGCACTTGACAATATAATGAGAATATTTACATCATATGAAGCAAATTTGTTCATGAAAGTTCTTTTATCGCACTCAGTTGTTAACTGAATTGCTTGAGGACAAGCAATAAGCTAAGCTTGGAGGGAGTTGATACGTCAAAAACGTATCTACTTTCCCGAACACTTTTGCTGTTGTTTTGCCTCTAGTTTGTGTGTTTTGAATACAACTAACACGGACTAACGCTGTTTTCAGCAGAATTGCCCGGGTGTCTTATTTTTAGGCAGAAAATCAACTTTCGAGAAAATCCGTCGAAATAATTGTAAAGCCCATATTTTACCAAGAAACCCAAGGAGCCAGAAGAGGAGGCGGAGGGGGGCAGCAAGCCGCCCTCCCCACGTGGCGGCGTGGTGGGCCCTGGGCCGCGCCACCCTATGGGGAGGCCGACTCGGCCACGTCCCCGAGCCCCCCTCGGGAGTACTTAATCCCCTCGACCTAAAAACGCCAGGAGGTTCGACCACAATTCCAGAAAACCTGCAGAGCGCCGCCGCCACCGAAAACCCTATTTCGGGACCAGAAACTCCGTTCTGGCACTTCGCCGGGACGGGGAATTGGAGGAGATCATCGTCATCATCATCACCGACGCCCCGCCATCAATCATCCATGATTCCCCCATCCATGTGTGAGTAATTCCCGCTGTAGGCTGAAGGGGATGGAAGGGATTGGATGAGATCATTCATGTAATAGCTATAAGATTGTTAGGGCATGGTGCCTAGTATCCGTTGTTAGTACTTTATTGACATTGTTGCAATTTGTTATGCTTAATGCTTGTCACTAGGGCCCGAGTGCCATGATTTCAGATCTCAACTTGTTATTGATTCATGATGATATTCATTGTTTTAAGATTTTACCTGCAAGTTGTTTACACATATTGTTGTCCGGAACCCGAGGCCCCAAAGTGACAGAAATTGGGACAACCGGAGGGGATGGCTGTGATGTGAGGATCACATGTGTTCACGGAGTGATAATGCTTTGTTCCGGTACTCTATTAAAAGGAGTGCCTTAATTACCAGTAGTTTCCCTAGAGGCCCGGCTGCAACGGGCTGGTAGGACAAAAGATGTTGTGCAAGTTTCTCATTGCGAGCACGTACGACTATATACGGAACACATGTCTATGGTTACTTAGTACTTGGATACTGTTTTATTATTTATCTGCAGATGCCTTGTCTTGATTATTACATGAATTATCTTATCCATGCAGCGCCCGTTCATCCATCTCTATGCCTACAGTATTTTAATCATGTTGTCTACTATAATCGTCACTGCTGTCTTTACTTTACTGCTGCTGTTATTTCACTACTGCTACTGCTATAAAACTGTTGCTACTAATAATCTGTGTCGAGCAAGTCTATTTCCAGGTGCAGCTGAATTGACAACTCCGCTGTTAGGGCTTATAAATATTTTTTGGCTCCCGTTGTGTCGAATCAATAAATTTGGGTTTTACTTCCCTCGAAGACTGTTGCGATCCCCTATACTTGTGGGTCATCACCCGCCAGAGGTCAGCCTCGGCCTCCACCATACTAACGACAGTCTGAACTGAAGGCATGTGACCTTCGAAGACCACACCGTTCCTATGTCTCCACAAGGTCCAGCAAATCAAATTGATCGCCGTCCACAAGTCTTTCTCATCTCGACCGCCGTCCACAAGTTTTTCTCATCTCGACCTCCCGAGGCCTTGGCTGGTAGCCAATCCACAAGACGATCGAATCATGTACTAACTTAAAACGACGTTTTAACGGGAGACTGTTCCCTTTCTCCATCTTACAGGAACTAGCACAAGCATTCAAAGGCTGGAGACACAAACCACTCTCCCAGTGACACTTGAGGAATCTTCCGTGGTACACACATCGCTGGCTTAAAACTGGCGGGAAGACAATGATTACGACGCTAACTAACGCGCGTGTATCAGCATAAACCATACAAACGAATACTCAAAACTAAGAAACAATAATGCACTCCGGAAATTTGTACTGGATAAGACAATCTGATACGAGAAGCAAAGGGGTCAAATAGGTGATCTTTAGCCTAACCAGAGGTATACTGCATCATGACGAGACAGAGGCAAGAACAAGCTGCAACTCCAAGCCCCGCTCTCTTCGCCCTACATCCCACACTTTTCTTCATGTTCTCATCACTAGATTCCAACTTCCAATTCGCCTCCGTCCGACGAAGAGGCTACCGGCAACGACGAAGGCAGACGATCCTTCACAGGGCGACCATGAAGAGAAGGGATTCCTCCATGCCTGGTGAGTAAGTTGCACGCGCACACACGCGCCCTTACGATCCTAATCTCCATTTTTCTTGGTGTCTGCTTGCAGTACTGTCAATGTCAATGGTCTCAACTCTCGAGTGTCCTGCACTTTGCTGAAATTGCAGAAAACATATCTAATATAATACTACCTCCGATCGGAATTATTTGTCACGGGTTGTACACCAGTTTATACTAAGCTAGCTATATGTCTGCGACAATCAAAAGCGATCGGGGGGAGTAGTATATATTATATGTATATAATTTTCTAAAAAAAAAATATAGATGTGGTTTCTCTTTTTTTTTTCCCATTTGGTTGCTGCAGCTTCTTCATGTTGTGCTGTTGCTTCTGCTGCCACGAGGCCTGAGAGCACTGCCTCAAGTGCTTCTGCGGCTCCGCAACAAGTGCCTCAAGGCCTGGAGTCGCTCATCCATAGATTAAATCTTGCTAATTTGTGATTGTATCTTTACAGTTTGGTTGCCAATTTGCACCATTGTAGTGCAATAGTGCAGTGCAGTCCATGTGTGTACATCTAGAATTCAGCAGATGCTTCTGTTACCAATTTGCATCTGAAAGACCGTATACCAAAGAGATGCAGAATGAGAAAACTGTAGAATTCAGATGATTTAAGAAAAAGTTGTTGTTGTAAAAAAGCAACCTTATTGCCTAGCTGTTGGGACCCATAAACTAATGGTGTACTAGTTACACGTCATGATGGAGGCAACAAGGTTGATGAAAATTCTCGAGTGAGAGACTTCCCTTCTGACAGAGTACGAGCTTTGGCTCTGTGTCTAGTCTCGTAAAATAACTCGGCTTCGATGTCTTTAGGTCATACGAAATATAAAGGCATAGAGTTGTCACGAGGGGGTACCCGAGAAAACGGCGCGGTAGGGCAACGTAGCCTCTGGCTTGTGCGACGTGACTACGCCAGGGATAGGGAGGACCCCTATCGCCCATCTGGTACCTCCTGCGTTCACCTCGAAAAATCAGAATGTTGGTATTTTCCCATATTTATTGGACTCCGTAAATAGGTATTTTCTGTGATGCAAAAACATGTAGAAAATAGGAAATGACACTTGGCACTAGGTTAATAGGTTGGTCCAATAAAAATGATGTAAATTGATATGAAAACATAGCAATAAAAATAAGTATTGATATAATAATAGCATATATCAATTAGAACATCGATAACTATTCGATTGTCTTCCATCGTTTAGTGAAACATGATCTCATCATCGCTATTAATAATATATTGGATTACAGTGAATTAACAATCAAGCAAACAAGCCAGTTGGCAAACGGCCGAACTCCTGACTCGAGCGGGGTGGGAGTGACGTAGTGATGTCAACGGCAAAACAAGTTGTGAGGGCTCAAAACGAGGACAAGAAGCAATTGCAAGTTGTCTTGTGTGATCGCTACATACTCCCAGTGAGTTCACAATGCCAAGAGGTGGCGACGGTGGTGCGATTTGTTATTTTTGTGTGTCAAATATGTGTATAGGCTACAGTTGGACTTGGTTTACGGTAAGGTTTAGCTGTTGGAGTCGAACACTTGTAATATGAGCCTAATATATAAAGGCACCGGTGCTAGCCAAAATTGACTAGACGAAAAAGCTAGGTTAGACATAAGATCTAAACGAGGACGGACGGCGGCCATGGCAGGGCCGGCCGGACCGGCGTGGCGTGGCGTGTGTGATCTGACGTGTTTGTACACCGTGGTGGGCTTCTCGTCGACAGTAATATGTTGAATAGAACAATGGGGAGAAGCGTCCGTAAGCATGCATGCCCCGCAGATGTCGACAATGTTACCGAACTGCGTTATCAAACATGTCCCTCCCTCTACTTTTTGCAATGATCTACTGCGTACATTTACAGCACATTCAATGGTTAGGGTAAACTAAAGAACAGGGTGGAGGCAAACTACTACCAACATCTACCGTGTTATGCCTAACATGCGAGTCCCGCTTGTTGGTTGACATGTCCGTCCATTGTCAACGTAGTCGAGCAAGCGCCTGCAATATTTGTTGGGGCGGTTCATTGGTCGGACACCTATTTTGTGAACTTAATATTAGATTGAAATTTTTCCGTTGTGTTGATTTAAAAGAAAGGAATCAATGAAGCATTATATCCAATACTTTAATCTAATTTTTGCAAAACATATTTTAAAACTTTTTGTGTTGAAAGTAGACATATATAAAAGAGCTAGCCGACGAATAAGCAACCTATAAATCGATTAATCGGCGATAAACGATTAATTTCTAATCTCATATGGGCCAACGGTAAACCATATGATCTTGAATATCGGCTTTATCGAAAGGGAAAAAGGTAAGCCACGGACTGCCGACTGCCCGGCTCGCGCGGATAGCCAGATACCCCCTCGCCGCGCATCAGCGGCCGCCACCGCAAGAGGCTTGTACCGTCGACGTCCTAGCCGAACGCTCGCGCGCGCGGCCTGGGTCCGGGCAATACAGGCACAAATCCACCAGACAAGTAGGGAAGGAACAGAGGATGTTGAGGTGTCCCGGTGTCCGTGATGGAACAGAGGATTCGATGTCGATTCGGCCGCGGGGGACACGGGATCGGCCGCCGGCAGGGCCGATTGGTGGCAGGGGAGGTGAGAACAGCAACCTCCCTTATGGCTTGGTCTTATGGCAATTGGTGTTGTAATTTATTCATTGCTCAGTAGCGGACCTGTTGTCGAAGTTGATTAACTCAAAAAGAAACGCGTTGGTCTTATGATACAAAATTAATTTTCTATCCCCACAAATTCATGTTTGCTGAGACAATTGCAGCTCCCGGTAAAAACGGAAAACAAGCTTTCCACTTCAGTATTTGTTGAAATGACAAAATTGAAGTTCATATCAGTTTCCAAAGAGCTAGATTCCAAAGGAAATTTCTCTAGTCTCCAACAATGTTCTTGGCATTATATGTAACATGTCGAATCGTTGACCTTTTTTCTAGTAGGCAATTGAATCAAAGAAAAACAATCTTCTGGAAAAAATATTCATCACTGAACTCTAGATTATTTTACAAAGTTACAGTGCCCCCTTTTCTGTTAATTACAGACTGTACATAATTGAACTACTGATCTAGGAACACTGTTAACTGCCTAAGAATGAAACTAATTCTGAGTATATTGTCTCCTCGTTTACTTACGCCGATGCCAAACTGTCATCACTCAACAGCAAGCTGAACCAAAGCTGATATGTTGAGATTGCTTCTGTCATCTTCTTTGGAAGTTAAAGACTTTGATGGCGAAGGCAAAGACAAAAGCAAAGAGAATAGCGAAACCTACAACACCAATTGCCATGAAACCTACGTAATCATGCCTGAATCCAAAGAATCTGTGGATGAAGGCATCCACCGCTTCTCCATCCTCCAGCCTAACGTCTGCGATATCTCCATACTGTGAAGCGACAAGTCCGTAGAGAGTCCATGCCACAGGACATGCCCAGGAGTACCATCTCCACCAAATTGGTATCCTCTGCAAGCCAGACATAATAATTAGCATCGGTGATATGGAGAGAATATAGAGTTTGGTTCATACAACTGAACTAGTAATAGACACTTACTGGTCGAGGGACAAGGAAGCCAGCAAAGATATTCCATACAGCATAGAATGCAGTTGCCACTATGGCAGCAATGTCGCTGTTTGGTGTCATGGCGACTGCCATCATGCCATAAAAGGTGAAGTATAGGAAGGTGAAGAACATGAAGAACATGTACCAAAAGAATTTCATAAATGCCCAGTCTAAACCAATCAAGCTGTAGACAATCAGACCATAAACAAGGGTCTGGAGGAACACGTGTGGGATCTCAATGAAAACCTGTTGAATGGTTAACACTGTTAGAACTTAGACGTAAATTGGAGGAAGAAAACTGCGAACTTTTATGTTCGAATTTTGTGGCCGCAATTACCTGTGCAAAAGCATAGGGTAGAGCAGAGTACATCCCAGCAGCCTTTTCTCGGTAGAAGACTGTTCGTTCTACGTCTACAATTGGTTGAACGCACTGGCCATTCTGAATTCCAATGAAAATAACTGCTGCATACATGGAACCTAGAGAATTGAACAGGTCCTGTCTCTTGCCTCTGAAAAGAAAACATAGAGTACAAATAAGTTAATTTTCTCATCATGGCATTGTAGATCAGGTCTCAGTTGGAGCTTTAACAAAGGTACTTACACTTTCTTGCCTAGGTTCAAGAAATTGTGCCGAAGATGAGGGCGATAACCATCGTGAAGAAGATTCTAGTTGCAGTGTATGATGGATTTCTCCAGTATGACCAATGCTGCTTCCACAGGCAAGCAATACATTGTGTGAAGAAGGACTGCGCGTACTGGCTTGGGAAGTACAGGTCCGTCGATCCAGGAGGTGGTGTGCTTAGTTCACTGATCAAAGCTTTGTTCCTCCTGCCATGATGCATATGAATCAGAGAGATGAGAAAGAAGTACTGAAAAAATCAAACATCATTCTGGGACTGAACATACCGGTATAGGTCAGAATTCATGTATACTTCAGCAAAGTTGACCCCAGGGCATCTTCTTGAGCTAGGGTGGTCACTTCCAACATCCAAGTTGCAGGGTTGTAACCATCCTTGATTTTCTTCACTCCTTGTATTCCCTACATTTGGAGCACCAAACAAAGTTATGATGCATGCCATAAGTTGGAAATGGGTGTCATGTTGGTCAGTACTGAGGCTCACCTCAAAGTAATTGATCAGATGGCATGAGTTGTGTCCCAAGGGCCCGACATAAATTTCTTCACCTCCCCGTTTCATCAGAAATAGCTGTACAAGTTCAAGAAAACATGTGAGTACTCATATGGAGACATCCAATGCTTCTACAGATTGTGATTTTGTCATCCTTGCTGCAGTTTACCTCATCAAAAGCTTCAAAGATGTCAATACTTGGCTGATGGATGGTGCAGACAACTGTTCTTCCTGTGTCAACCGTGTTTCTGACCGCCCTCATCACGATGGCAGCAGCCCTGGCGTCTAGTCCAGAAGTTGGTTCATCCATGAATATTATGGACGGGTTGGCAACAAGCTCAACAGCAATGGTGAGCCTTTTACGCTGTTCTGTGGACAAACCATTCACTCCTGGCAGTCCCACCAATGCTCCCCTCAGTGATGTCAGCTCGACGAGTTCCATGACTTGTTCCACAAACATCTGCAACCATGAAGTGAATCAGTTCAGTACTCATGTGATAGTTGCAATAAGAAATGTGCAATGAACTATTAGGAGTACTTGTCAACTAGCAGAATAAAGTTCATTCAACTTACTTTTCTTGCCTCCGAGTCTACGTCGGGGGACAATCGAAGCCATGCTGAGTATACGAGGGATTCATAGACAGTGACATGTGGAGAGTGGATGTCATTTTGCTCACAGTAACCAGCAATCCGGGCAAAAGTTTCTTGGTTCTTCGGGTATCCAGAGATGCTGATGTCTCCTTCAATGTAACCACCAGTTTTGCGTCCCGCCAACACATCCATCAAAGTTGTTTACCCGCCCCACTGACCCCCATCAATGCTGTAAGAACTCCTGGCCTGAAAGCTCCGCTTACACCTTTCAGGAGCAATAGCCGGTCTTCAGTTATACCTTTGTCCTTCATTTCCTGTCAAAGATGTGTGCATCAGATTTAGTATGCACATTCGCACTGACTGTGTTGAACAAGGGATAAGGACTTCTGGGTTATGCTTACCGAAGGCATGTCCACAGAATATCTGATATTGTCGAAGGTGATCGACAGGGAGTAAATGGTAGTGCCATTCCCCTACTCCTGGTGTCAGCTCCAGTGATTTCCCCTCTTCCTGCATTTATTACACTTGTTACAAGGATGCAACAGTGATATGTGTTCCTTGATGCATTTTATGGATTGTTACTGACCATTGGAAGGTGAATTCGGGTTTTCCGTTCCAAGAAGCTGCAACTCGATGGTTTCTCCTGTGCGATTCACATGCTTCTCCCTCAATTCCTCTTCGGAAACAACATTTTGGCCCTTTCCAAGTGCTGTAGTTACAAAAAGGATGTCAGCACCAACATAAGATGTTTACGATGTGTAAATCACAGCTAACAAGGTACTCACGGTCAAGTAAGTCGAGGAACACAATGAAGAGTACATTGAAGAGCATGATGTATCCAAGTAAGGCACCAACACCGATCCAGTACCAGTTTGGGTCAACAAAATGCCGCGTGCTTTCAAGACTTGTACCCCGAGCGTGTCGGTGCTCACGGTCGCATCAACAACCTGCACAAAGATTGGCATTGCTATTGAGTATCTGTCTTAGATTATAGGGGGCGAGGGCTTAGAGACACTGCATTACCATCCGCCAGCTACGGCCCAGGAACTCGTTCACCGCTATAGCATTCTGGGCATACATCAGAGGGGAGCACCAGTAGCCCCAAATCCACCATGCCTTGATGTTATCTGCAGAAAGAGAACTCAGCACGATGGTCTTGAAATTGACACAATATCTCTGAATGGAGAATCGACGTACCTCTAGCTATCAAGTAGCCACCGAGAATCAGAAGCACAAGCTGAGCAAATGACCCAAACGTGTCTGCAACAACCATATCTCTTCCCAATGCAGCAAGAACCCGGAAGAGACCGGATGCCATCTGGCTGATCAGTACAAGCAGCAGGTAATGGCGGAAGAACCTTACGATGCTTGGATCGAAGCCGATAACATAGTAAGTCATACAGATCCACACAGCACATTCCAAGAATGATATTGGGATCTTCAGCAGCCATGTAGGCAAACCATATGCCCATGATGGATAGAATAGTAGGTCCCTCTGCTTATAGAATATGGGCAGCTTCGCAATGCTCATGGCGAGCTCGGCGAATCCATTGAACAAATGTGTGACTAGGCCAAGGAACATTGCACCCATGAAGATCACTCCATCTTCGACAGTGTCCCGGTGCATCTTCGTACGCAGGAAGACAGTCATCGCAATGCTCCCAAGGATTATGAGCTGGTACATACACGTAATTCCATCAGACTTTGCTATCCAAATTCAGGATCAAGGAGGACTTCAAGGAGCAAGATGCATACCTGGACTACTTTAAAGATGTAAACAAATGAGTTTCTCTTCATCAGCAGCCACTCCCTAGAGAAGCATGCCTTCAGAAGCTCCATCTTGCTGATACCGAACTTCGAAGTCGTGAGTGCAGCGGGATGGTTCCTGGATCGGTCGAACGGCACCCTGAGCTCTGAGCCCATCTTACGGCCAACATGGAATTCTTTGAATGCCTTTGTGAAGTCGTTGACCGAGATGTATCGATATGGTTCGTCACTTCGGTACCAGTACTGGTGTTGATCCTTCCTAGATGTAACCTGTGATATCACAATGAACACTGTCAATGGAGTTTCTAGTTCCAACATGCATCATAGAGCACTGTGGATCACTTACTTCTTGCAAGAAGTCTGCAACACCTTTCCTCTCAGGGCATCTGAATCCCATGGCCTCAAAGAACTCGAGGACATTTTCTCGAGGACCCTGGTACACGATTTTCCCCTCGGTGAGCAGAACAATGTCATCAAAGAGCTCGTATGTTTCAGGTGCAGGCTGTAGCAATGCAATCAGCGCTGTGCCGCCCAGGATGTGGACAGATTGCCTGAGGGAGTTGACGATCTGGTACGTCGTGGAGCTGTCCAGACCGGTGGAGATTTCATCCATGAACAGTGCCTTTGCTGGCCCGACAAGCATCTCACCTGTGTAAATTCAGCAATTTGATAGATGAGATTTTACTGCCATGAGCAAAAATCAATTTTGTGTTTTCCTTAACTGCATATTGCACATACCTGTTGTTACACGCTTCTTTTGTCCTCCTGAGATGCCTCTGATCATACCATCACCAACCATTGTATCTGCACAGATTTCCAAACCCAAAATCTGCACGAGAAATGAAGTTTTGTTAGGGTTATATAGTGTTTCTTTGGCTTCTTTTCATGTATATATGGCACTCACTTTGAGGATGTAATCTGTGATCACACTTTCTTGACCCTCCACAGAGATGGCCTGTTTGGACAGACAAGTAGAGTAACTTCAGTAATTCATGTTTATTTCTGTTCAGTCAAAAGGGAATTCTCGTCTAATTCTGAATAAATAAGGAGATTGGTTCAAAGGAAATGCATCCCACCTTCATGTAAACATCAATATCAGGATCTGGCTTAATATTAGCTTCTTTCTCCCTTCTTGAGAGTTCAGAAAGCATGTCTGTAACATGAAAGTATCATAAGAACCACTCTGCACAATGTGAATGATTATCATTTTTCTCTTTTGCAGTGTGTGTGTCACATACCGTAACGGGTTCCGACTCCTTGGCATCTTGCAGAAAAGGCCAGCGTCTCCCTCACCGTCATTTCACCGACGTGAAGGTCGTGCTGCCCGATGTATGCCGACGTCCTCTGGGGGACGAACTCATCCATGTCATGCCCATTGTAGGTTACTCTCCCAGACACCTGAACATATCCAATTCAGAATTCATCAAAATATTGCAGCTTACAACTTATATTCTGATTAACTGTGTTTCTGTATAAATAACTCAAAATCAAGGAGGATGAAGATGTGGTACCTTCAGTGTTGAATCCAGTTTCCCTGCCAAGGCTAGGAGCAGACTGGTTTTTCCAGATCCCGGGGGACCAAGCAGCAAGGACATCCTGAACAAACTCCACATCGTTAGAACTCCAATCTACAGAAGAGCTCTGAGATCATGTAAGCAAAACAGTTCCTTGCTTTCTCACTCACCTGCCGGGTCTTACGACTCCGCTGATGTCGTGGATGATAGAGATGGGTCTCTTCCCGCTCGAAACGATGCGCAGAGCACTCAACACGTCCTGAAGAATCCAAGCAGTCTCATGAGAATCAGAAACCGATCACTCAACATTTGCATGTACTGAACTTTTTGGTTCTTCCATGACTGAAAGCATAATCAAGCTGATGTACTAAATATGCTTATATGCATACCATGATTTTGTTGGAGAAGAAGTTGGTGAAGGTCGGGATGCCCCGGTTGCCTACGTACGCCTCGGCGTCGATGTTCAATTTCTCGAACCGCACCTCGATTGTCGGGTTGTCGATGCCAACTCTGCAAACATTTTTTTAAGAGGAAAAGATTTTTTAGAAGCAAAAAGAAATGATGATACTACTATAAATGATTTTGCACTGCGTGATCAAACAGTTGTCTACTAGTAGAAATGAATCATTCTTGGTGCCATTTATGTTCATAAATGGATGAAGAAGATGAGGAAGCTCATCGGATATTCGGATGACGGACGTACCGCTCCATCCGGTCGCGGAGCTTGAGTAGGAAGCGCTCGTTGTCCTCCTCGGCGGTGCGCATGAGGCGCTCGATGAGGTTCTTCCTCTCGGACATGCCGAGCCCCTGGATGTCCACCTCCTGCCCCGCCCCGCCGACGGCGCCGGGGAGGAGGATGCCCTTGCGCATGCGGTCGTATGTCGGGAGCCTCTCGATGGCCGCCCACCGCAGCGCCTCCTCGTCGTCCTCCTCCCGCACCGACCTCGCGAAGACGTCGCTCCGCCCCGACGCGCCCCGCCACGAGGACGCCGTCCGCCGCACGCTCCCTCCCGCCGAGCTCCCCATCCTCACGATCTCCTCCATCGATCAATCCCTCCTCCTTCCTTCTTTCACTTGCTGTTTATCAGTCGATCTCCTTGGTTTGCAGTATCGATCCTCCTCACTGTCCAGTCCAACTCGATCGATCTACCTGTGTTCTTGCTTGGTGCTCTCATCTCATGGAGGATGAAAGAAGTGTCTGAGGAGGAAGAGCGGCTGGACCGCCAAGTATAAATACCTGCGCCCTCGCGCCGTCCGCCGACAGCGACGATGGTGGGCTGGGTGGCGCCTGGCGGGCGTGACATTGCGCTGCATTTGCATGGCTACACCACACTGCACAGCTTTCTTTCTTAATTGGGCGGTCTCGAGCGTGCATAGTTTGACCTTCCCGGCGCCGCAACGGCTTGACCGGTTCACGTCGCTCTTGTCGGACCGGCCGCCCGCTACCGTCCAGCCCGGGCATCGGGCTCGTCGCAGCCGTCCGTCCGCGGATCTGCGGCTTGCGTGCTACACGTGTCGTCCTGGAGCTCAGTCAGCCGTGTAGGTGAAACATCGATTTGTGGCTGTGTGTCTGTGAGCTAGACAGTCCCTGGATTCACATTTGTGGAATACCATCATAAACGTATTTTTTTTGTCGAATATTAGGAAGATATCATCGGAATAAGGTGTGGACACTGGAACGGCTGGTATATCGAATATTAGGGAAATATTTACTTTTTCTTACGCGTCGCGCCTGATCGATCTTGCTAATACAGCTAGTGTTGCCATCACACATTGTACTTGTCACATTCAGACTGTTAGAAAATCTGTGATTTCAGCGAGTAAAAAAATTAGAACTGAATCTCTCCAGTGATTGGGATCCTCTTAATAACCATTTAATTAACATTAAAAACGACTAATCTCTAGGTAATCACGAGCAACACGTCAGTCCTCTCGACGACCGTGTCACGTGTACCTCAGTCATCCTGGTTCCTTCGACTGGAAGTACAGCGAGGTATCAGTCAACAAGGGCCTGCGCCTCCCCTCCGGCGCAAAAGACAATAAAGCCGGCAGCAACGACGTCTGTAAATCTGTACTCCAACGGAGATCATTTCAAGGGCTCTCGGGTCTAGTCACTAGTCAAGGATGGATAGCCACTTAGCCAGCACTTGGATGGATGATCCGATCGTACCTTGTTTCTTTCAACTGAGAATTGTACAGAGATATATGGGTAATAGTGTCTTTCTTTTTAGATCGTTCTTGTTGAGTACTCGGTGTTATATAATTTCAAATCCAAATTTATTTCAGTTGGTAACTGTTGACGATCCTACTATCCTTTTGGTGTCTAGATATGTATTCACACCAAAACCTAAAAGCACAAGTATTCCTTCTCAGAGCGAAGCATGGTCCACGTCTGGCTGTGTTTTTGGTTACTTCATTTTTATCTAGAGAGTAAGAGTCATTTTTTCTCCACATTTAGATAGTGTCCCTCAAATAAAGGGCAATGCACGCAAATACTTGCGCAGAAATTTCTGAACAGCGTCCATTAAAAGTTATGGCCAGGCAATGAAGAGATTCTTGAACTTAAATTACTGCGCTGATTGACATACTACTACGGGAAGCTTTTACATTACAAACGGAGAAGTCAGACAGGTACTGGGACAAATAGGTCTTGATGGAATCAATCAAGGCACATAATTCAGTTTCAACAAACAGATCTTCAGACCACACCGTTCTCATACCCTGAACCGTCTTTGGTTGTGGCATCTTCTGCCATGTCGATCTCAGCCATCGCACCATCGACGAGGGCCTGTCATGTGGAAACACAGTGCAAGTCAAGACAGCATGTACTACAGCGTGAAAATTCGCCTGTAAGAATTAGGAACTGTCAAGCTGCAGCCAGCTTTATTAACACTGCTGAGGCACAAGACAATGATGCCCCCACAGACAATTTTGCCATAAAAAAGGACTTCATGGAAAAATAACCTTGAGATCATTTTCAGCATTCTTGGCCCTCTCATTGAAGTCCTGAAGTTGAAGAAAGCATTTGTACAGCTGCACAAATAAGATGTGTATAAATATCAGTTGCTTGACTTGCTTCTCCTCAGAAAAGCAGCAGCTAACCAGTGAAGACAAGAACACATACTTTCGTGACAACCAATTGTCGCTCTGACGAAACTTTACGTGCAGTAGCCAGTTCTTCCTCTAATTTCTGCATTGTAAGAAAAATGTTTTTGAACTTGCCATCACAATTTACACAGGCTAGCTAAAACAAGAAAATGCCAAGTAATATAAGAAGACAGGTTCTAATATCAGATAGAGATTACCAGAGATTTCTTTTGCAAATCTGCAATGTGGTGTTCTTTGGTTGTAACTTTATCTCTGAACTGAGAAACCTGCAAAACCATGACATTGACATTCTATCATAGCATGAAATGCAAATAATGGTATAGCAGCTGCCAATACTAGTAAACTTAAATTACATTATTAGTCTATGATCAGTTTTCTGTTGTTGTGGCTGATATATTTCTGCAATGAACAAATAGTACAACAGTTGTAAAGTCACCTGCGAGCATATATGCCTGAGAGTAAGTAACTAGCATGATTCAACCAGAATAAGTGATACTGGACATTCACATTACTGACTATAAAAGGCCTATCACATTCTATGTTTAGGTCTTTGTTGGCATTCTGCTCGTACTTATGGAATGTAGAATTGTTTGGTCAAATGGATCCTACGAAGAAACAGATTCACATTGCTTACAGCCTTACACGACTTTCTTGAGATTGTATACTAGTTTGAGCAAACACGTTGACAGTAATATAGTACAGAGCTCTACACAAAAATGTAGTAGTACCTCGTTTTCAAGATCCTCGTGCATCTGAATGGCCTTGTCCAGCTGATGTTTTACCTGATACAAACACACAAAGAGAGACGTTAATTTCCCGAAAAAGAAGATATAGGGAGCAAGTGACAAGAGTCAGGAAACTTGTGGACAAAGAAGCATTCAAAAAACATAGAATGGCAGATGCAATTACATCATTCTGAAGCTCATCACTGGAACTTGACATCTCTCTGCTATCACGACCTTTCGGGCGGCTGCATGCAAAAGATAGGAAAGTGAGCACCTAATCCTGGGAAGATTTCTATGCCACTTCATAACTATATAAAAGCTCGCTTCTAAATACTATGATTTTGAAGAAGCAGAAACAAACATTTTGAACGTCGAAACCCGTGTTACATTTCAGAGTTAAATAAATAATTTAACCAATAATTTATTAGCAATATTGGGCAACCAAGTTTCAAGAAGTATGAGTAAGTATTGTTATTGCTCAAAACAATATCATGGGTCCAGGTACATTACTTATATCTTAAAGAGAAATCGATTAACTTGTTTTTAAAGATTAAAATACAAAATATAAATCATTCTTAACACCTCATCAGCACGTCAAGTGCATAACGTTGATCTGAACATTGTCATTCCTGGTCATTAATATTATAGTGCAAACTTACTTCAACAGTGTACCTCCAATACTGTCATTCAAGTAATATTAACTAAATAATTTGCAATCTACCATGCAAAAGCACAAATAACAATGAATGGTCATATATGTAACAGCTGGTTGTCAGATTTCTACTAATGATGCTCGTTTGACTAACGGCGTGCATTTTAGCAAATTAAAGCAATCTAACCACTGACAATGATGATATACAATTTCTTGGTAATCCTCTAAAAGATCCTCTAAAAGCAATCTAACCACTGACTAACGGCGTGCATTTTAGCAAATTAAAGCAATCCTCTAAAAGATAATGATCTCATTCTCATCCAACAAGCTCATTACTAGTAACTTGGCAATATGAACATGCCGTAACTATGAAAAAGTAATACCTGAACCTTTTTCTTGGTGGCTGTTCCTTGTCTTTATCTCTTTCACTATCATAGCCTTTTGAAGTTTCCTTCTCTCTGTCATTATCAGAATCCATATTACGTGTCTCCACTGGACGATCATGGTCTCCCCGGTAATGGTCTCTAGCGCGCCTCTCATCTCCTTCATGATCTCGATCCATGGGATAGTCAATTTCTTGATCAAATCCCCCACGGTCATCGTATCTGTCTCTACCATGGTCGCGAGGTCTATCAACATCCCTGTCATGGTATGGATCTCTATCACGGTGACGTCATAACTCCTCTCCCTATCCCTTCGGTCCCAGTATCCATCCCTTTCATCTCTTATAGGATCCCGTCGGAAGCCATCACGCACAAAATCACGGGTATTACCTCTTGTGCGCACTTCATTTACTCTAACAGCACGATTGCCTATTTGCTGTTCCAAAAAACAAAATACTCAATACAAGAGGAGAAAAATAAACAGGCCTTCAAGTTTCACGTAGGAAATATACCTTGCCATCCATTTGCATGATGGCACGCTGAGCAGCCTTAGGGTGGGTGTAAGTAACAAACCCATAACATTTGCCCCTGACTCTCTGGTCATTTATCACCTGCAAATTGCCACAAATCGATCAGGAAAGGATGGTATCTAATTGCAGGGACAATCTCAATTTCACATTGGTCATATCACAAGGAACCACTTCAAGGAAAACGTAGCAATAAATCTAATAATTCAAAGCAAACAAGCAAAAAATGGATAGCCATTTATGGCCTGTGATGTTGTATGGCGCATAATGTTGGCCTACTATAGGATAATAGTCCAGCAGACGTGTAGCAGATGCATATGCTATGGTGGATCTGTGGTCATACAAGGAACGACCAAAATCAAAATGACAGAATTGAAGAAAAGCAACATTGTGTGATATGGTTTGGACATAAGTAGGCCTCCAGATGCTCTGGTGCATCGTTGAATTTTAATGTCAAGGAGAGTCATGGCTCAGTCATAAGAGATCTGAAGGACCAGAATGCAGCAAAAGATTTGGTTTTTAACCAGCTTTCCCAAGATTTTGGCCTCCAATGATTACATTTACAACCCACACACACACACAGTCATATAATGCCTGATATCTAAGACCAGCTGAATTTTATTCCACATCCAAAACTTCTAGGCGTTATAAATAACTGAAATCCTAACAAACCCATGTACGATAAGAAAACCAAAAAACAGAAACAGGTACACGAAACGCTATCCATCTTAACACTGAATGAACTAAGCAACAAACGAGAGAAGCAACACTGCATCTGCTACCCCCGCCTTTCCATTTCATCTTCAGTGAGGCAAAAGTCCTTTCTTGTCCAGTTAGTGGAGCTCTTACGGAATCAAATTTATCTCACAACTCCATACAATCATCTCGATTGCACGTAATCATACAAAAAGACATGAACAAAGGGAGTGTCTATTGCGCATGCTTCCGCATCGAAGCGGTAACAGCAAAACGGAACCCTAAACAAAACAAAAAACACTTTTTTCCTCCGGAATCAAACGGAATATAGCACAATCCCAAACGCTCCAATCGCGCCAATCCCAGCAAGGCGAAGCTCAAAGGGTGAAGGGGGCAACAAGTAGATGCAGGGTGGGTGCGCAATGCAAAACGGAGGTGGGGGTGGAATACTACCTTGACGGAGACGATGGAGCCGCAGGGCTCAAAGTAGCCGCGGAGCAGCTCCTCGTCGGCGTCGTAGGGCAGGCCGCCGACGTAGACCGAGGTCTCCTCGTTCACGGCCATCTCGCCGGCCGCCGGCGACGGGTGCTAGGGTTTTGGTGGCTTTTTTTCCTCTCGATCTCGCGTCGGAGAGCAGAGCAGAGAACGTGACGGATCTCGCAGAGTAATCCAGGAAGAGAAGACGCCGGCATGCTCCCGTCTGATCCTGCGCTCGGGCAATCTCAGCCGTCGGTTTCGATCGTGGGGTTGAAAGTCGGAAGGAACTGCTCTCCTAGTTTTTGGCCCAAAAGTGCAAAAGCTGGCCCGGTTTGGTAGTCGGCCCAAGTTTATCTCTTCAGACGTAGTTTAGCTTAGTTTCTAAAATGGGTGGCCCAGATAAAGCCAGAAGTGGGATGAAAATGGGCGGCCCAAGTTGATCTCTTCAGACGTGGCCCGCATAAAGCCAGGAGTGGGATGAAAATGGGCGGCCCGTATAAAGCCCAACGATAAGGTCCGAGTGGACTGAAAAATTCCTGTGTTTTTCTTTCGAATGTGAGATGAAAGGAAAATTTAATACTCAATTCTTTTGAACCAAACTGATGAATAGTGACACTGTAGGAAATTCTACATCATTCTTCCACTTTCCAATCCTCAATTGGACCCATCTCGCCACTATTTAAGTCCACGCCATTGTAAAACTTGGGAAACTTTGCAGGCTTGACACCTATTTATGGTTGTTCTATCACACTATTTTTTAAACATGAGAACATGGGACAAAAATGCATGTTCGCTCACCATGCAACGTCATGTGTGTCGGGTTTCATAAACGATTTTAGCTGGCTTATTTTTGTTTTGAACTTCTCAATTTACTCAGAACGTGGATGGACTTGGTTTATCTCATGGTTGTCATTGTTTTTTCCCGGTGTGTTGAGCTCAAATTCTATCCTCTATCATGCATGCATGACCGCGCGTGAAAGCCATCTCCGAAACCGGGCATGTTGGAAAATTATGGTGGATAAGGGGCGACAAGTTCTCTCCTTGGCTACGTCGACACATATGTTTTGATCTTCTCGACTATCAGTCTTTTCTCTTGGTTGGTTATGTGCTCACAAGTTATGCAACGTGAATGTATGATATATACGATTACTTTGTACTTCCCACAAACTCGTATTTCTAGTTTATCGTATGTAATTAATATAGCTAACATTTTGTCATGGTAAGAAGTGAGCCCATCTCACTTGGTTAGGAAGTATATGTACAACCCAGCCGTACAGGTTCAAATCTTCACGGACATGGGGAAAATGTTGTAGGATCTTCCCCACCGCATTCTTTATAAAAACATTTTGTCATGGTACTAATCTTCATTAAATCAATTCACATATTATACTAATTATATGAACAATTGCAACTGCTTAAGCATGAAAGGTGGTAACATGATCCCGACCTGCATCACGTGCCGATGCAGGTCGGAAATAAAATCTTTTCTCGTCGCATGAATCTCCCGAATAAGTGACACAACACAACGCAAGCTTGTTTCATAAGGTGCAAAAGTCGACCAATCGTCACGTGGTTTGCGTTTTGGTAATTGGTGCCAATTTTACGATAAAGGGAAATATCAAAATATATACGTTTTCCAAAAAAATGCTTGGTATATGTATGGGCAATTAGGGCACCTCCAACGGCCCAGCGCATATGGACATGACTTGTCCTAATCTGTCCTTCCGGACAGAGGACCCTCTCCAACGGGCCGGCGCATAGGGACAACTGTCCGCGCGGACAGGTTTTCGGCCCCAAACCTGGCCCAAGTTTGGTCCAGATTTGGGGGCGAAAACGGACAGCCTCTTGTCCTCCCTTGTCCGCGCCTGGCCCTCCCAAACGAACCCCATTCCACACAAACCCTCCCCTGCTCCCACCCTCTGCCGCCGCCGCCCCAGCGCCGCCACCCTAGCTACCGCCGCCGCCGACGATGGAGGACGGACTCTCCGCGGCCACGGCCGCTTCCGGCGCCGCCCTGTTGAAGGTGAAGAAGGAGAGGCTGCCGGCGTCGGAGCAGAGGGCAGGGCGGAGGGAGAAGAAGCGGTTGAAGGACCTTGCGGCCTTGGCGGCCGCCGGGGAGAAGGAGCGGATTGTCGCCATCGAGGCCCGCGCGGCCGCTGACCTCATAGCCACTCAGGCCGCGGCCCGGGCGGTGCTTCTTCTCGGCGGCCTCATCCCATCCGCTGTCCCCGAACTCGTGGCCTCGGCGGCGAGTTTGGCCTCGTCCGCCAAAGGGAAGCCTCCAAGGTCAGCGTCCCCCGTGCTCTCTTCGGCCTCGCCGGTAGGGCACCCTGCCACGGCCGGCATTTCGCGGCTCGGGTCCCGCGAGGCGTCACCGGAGATGGGCACACATGTCCCCGTCCCCGCAGCCCCTGTGGCACCCATCGACCTCAACGTCACGCCGGCCGCGAGCCGCGAGCGCGTCAAGCCGAAGAGCTGGTCGATGTTGGCGGCGGGCTCCGTACCCACGCCTCGGGTGCTCGACTTCGAGGAGCCACCCTTGACGCCGTCCGACATGGCTTTCTTCGATGAGGAGGACGATGGTGATTACATGGACGACATGATCTTCACCGGCCCAAACTACGTCAACGTCGAAGACGCCGAGACACAAGACCCAACCGGAATGGGTGAGACCCAACTGGCCGAGGGTGTCTCAATTGACGAAGAGCCTCTCGACTTTGATGAGGAGCACGCCGCCCTCGTCGCCAACCTCAAGAAGAGGAATGCCCGCACGGCGTCATACACGGACATGGAGGATAAAGTCCTTTGTGAGACGTGGATGACGGTGAGCCAAAATGCCACCATTGGTGCTCAACAAAAGGGCACAATGTTTTGGATTCGGGTGCACAAGCACTTCCATGAGATAAGGAAGTTGCGCCCTTACCAAATTGAGAGTGACCGGACCGACGGGTCCTTAGCAAGAGGTGGTCACACATTCAAACCGAATATAGCAAATTTCAAGACTCCTATGATCGTATGAAGGCCCGGAAGGTGAGTGGGGTTGGCCTTGATGCCCTTGGCTTTCAAGCAATGGACTTCTTCAAGAAGGTGTACAAGACCAAGTTCAACTTGACGCATTGTTGGAAGATGATCAAAGGTTGCCCCAAGTGGATCGAGCTATACAACTCTTTGAAGAATGGATCGAAGAAAAGGGCGATTGAAGGTGATGAAGAGGTTGAGCCCGGCCAAGACTCCAATGGCCGGGCGGTGCGGCCGAGAGGACACAAGTCCACGGGCCAAGATGCCAAGCGCGAGGAGGCCGCGGCCAAATTGGAGGCGACATTGAAGGGGTTGCTCGAAACCAACCAATCTACCATCGCCGCAAGGTATGTCGAGAAACGCAAAGATAAAGAGGAGGCCATGGCATGCTATCTTGCAATGCAAAAGAAGAAGCTTGAGATAGAGGCCGACCGAATCAAGAACGAGGCGGAGCACAACAAGCTCGCGGTGATGGCCGAGGAGAACTGGATCATGATGGCCGACTTGACCATCATGGACCCGGAGACAAGAGCTTGGGTGCTCAAGAAGCAGAAGATAATTCGTGACCGTGGCGATGTTTGATTTGCATCTTGTTTCTAGTTTCCATCATTTGATATCGTTTGTATTTTTAACTATGGATCATTTAGTTGTTTCGAACATGTCTATGTTATGCTTGTTGGACATATATTTTTGTTCGATGGAAATTTGTACAGCAATATCTACGTACGATGCAACTTGTTAATTGTTTGTTACACGCATGTGGGTCCAGCTCCTCACGTACCATGCATGGAGTCCTATATGATTCATTCGCAGGTACGTATACAAGTACGTATACCGTACATCTACGGTCGGCTGGCCGGCCGGAAAGACCCACGCACAGGCGTCTTCTAGAACATGAAGAGATAAAGTTTTAAACGATACGCGTGAAGATAAGACGTGCGGGCGACGAAAGAAACGAGGAGATCGGCGTGTTTGTTCCGATTTTCCTGGCGTCGTTCCTATCCCATCCCGAGCGATCGGTGGCCGCCTATAAAAGGAGAGACCTCGGTGCATACGAGAGGACAGAGAGAACAGAGCCGGAGGCCTGGAGGCTGAGATCGATCTGATCAAGGACTCTCACGCCGCCGAAACAACACTCAACCACATACCATCCAGGAAAGCACAAACACTTGAAGAATCCATTCGGAGGAAGGAGATGGACGCCACCACGATGGCCATGGACGCAAGTAGCATCGGCTTGAAGGGTGAGAACCATTTTTAATCTCTCTCCTCTATTCCCTTCCTCACAGCTAGCATGGCGGACGGAGGCACGAACGGAGCTCGCCAACGAACAGCCCGCCGGCCGACGCGCCTATCACTCCGGCCATATCCGACGCCGCGACCAGCTGCTGGGGGCAAGGAGGATGATGTTCATGTCCTTCGTGTCCGCTGGAAGGCGGAGCCTATGAAGTCACCGCTGCCAAGTCATCGACGGCGGCCAACATACAGTCATGGCGCTGTATCGCGTCTAACATGTCATCGCTCGCCGGAAGCCGGAGTTGATCAAGGCGTACAGGTGCAGCTCCACTTGGCGTACAGGGACGAAACGGCGAACCTCGGCGTACAGGTGCAACTCCACTTGGCGGACAGGCCCAAGGCGGTTGCATCACGTGCCGTCATCGGCATCCCGCGGTGGCGCGTCGTCATTGCCGACGCCCAACGACGGTGACCGGACACAAGCAGCTTGGCGTACAGGTCCTCGGCGTACGCTCCGATGGAGAAGCCCAGTCCAGTTTGGTGTGCAGTTTCATGTCGGCGTGCAGGTCCTTGGCGTACAGGAACAAACAATATAGGCGGCGGCATATCGCTTTGTTATCGTTGGCGTTTCTCGGCGGCGCGTCGCCATTGTCGATGCCCAGCTGCAGCGACCTGACGGGAGCAAACCAGCATGTTAACTCTGTAACTCACACGGCGAGGAGAGCAACAGTCATATATTAGTCTAGATTATGCATGCAGGATTATACATGCAGTCTCAATTATGAGTACATGCGTGGCTGATGCACAGGGCACCGGCGATGGCGTGCATGGCCCATGCAGTGCATGCGTAGAATACGAGCTGATTCTGATGCAGCTCACGGATGAAGCTATGTACGAGATGAGTACACTTCAACTTTCCCCACGACGGCGTACGTACAGGGACAGGTTCCGAAGGCACTACCCGGCGTACAGGACTGCACCCGCAGTGGCGCGTCATCGTCAGTATCCGTCACCCAACGGCACCTTCAACACCCTTTTCTCCACAGGTCCATGAGACAG
Organism: Poa pratensis; assembly: GCA_947311845.1. NCBI lineage: Eukaryota > Viridiplantae > Streptophyta > Magnoliopsida > Poales > Poaceae > Poa > Poa pratensis. The sequence continues at coordinate 28,541,309 of CAMZMU010000052.1, read as the reverse complement.
CGCCCTCGACGATGGTGAGGCTGTCGTGAACTCGACGTCGGACCAAGGCGAGACGCTGACCATACCGGCCATGTCGATATGAGCGAGTGTTGGTTTTATACCGATGCCGGTCTCCTAACTACATACTCCTGCGAGGCTTACCCCTCTACACACCCCGACGAAGCTACTAGTCGTCTAGAAGTCCTAACTCACGGACTGCATCATGCTACTTCAACAACAACAACAACTTTCGCCGTTCAAGACCGACGAGGCGCGACGGCGAGGGCGGGCGAGGCCGGTCAAAGGCCACGCGTTTAGCGGCGCGTGTACCGACGAGGACACGGGCTCTGCCGCCGCCCACACACACACCACACCATCATGCATGCAGGACGTGAAGTGAAGACGACGACGACGACCACACGGCTTAATCGGAGGTGTCTCGCGGCGTAACCCGCGGGAGTAATTAAGCGGGAGCCTTCCGTGGCCCCGTGAACCAGGAGACTGCAATCGCCATAGTCAGGCTGGCCGCGCTAGCAGGCCACGGAGCGCAATGTTCGGGAATTGTATTCGTTATCAATATGATGAATAAAATACTTTTCCCATCTCTTTATGTGTTGTTTTCTTTGTGTATCATTATACACTGGCACGCCCGCATCTTTCTTCCTTTTACATTTCCCCGGTGCGCATGAGAGAGACTACTACTTCGCCCTACTCGCGAAGTCCTAAGTATGTTTTTCTCGTGTCAAACAAAATGGCACGCCCAGTGGGACATTTTATTCACCTGATGAGGTCGTTGTGGTTCCGGCAGGTTCAAGGCTTGATGCTGCATCAACTGGTCGAACATGTCCTTCACCAGCTCCCTGCGAAAAATGTACTGCTTCTTGAGTAGTTCCTGCAGTGATGGACGTTGCCTTCCTCCGGCTTGTTCGCCTCTTGAACCTAAGAAAGGCACATTGCCTTGTGGAGTGGAAGAGAAGACTCTGGTGGAGTTTGCCTCCGCTGGTGCTTTCATCTTAAGGCCGTTGTTGCTCGGCTTAGATGTTGAGGCGAAGCGCTTGGCGGGGTCGTATGCACTAGCATTCTTGTAGAGCTCCATGATCTGCGGAGACTTCTCGAACTCCAGCTTTGTTGCAGCCACCGCTGTGCTTAGAGCACTAAAGGTCTTGGGCTCACGCCGGGAGACCTCCAGCGACCAGTGTTGCTGCATTCCATGGACGCACATCTCAATAGCGTCCTCTAAGTGCATCTCCCGAGCGAGACGCACAAAACTGTTGCGAAAACGGATGACGTAGTCATCGATGGACTCATCTCGTCGCTGTTTAACTTGTGCTAGCTCGACGACGGAGAAGTCCTTCTTCATGGCGACGAAGTGCTTCTTGAAGACGTCCTTCATGGTGGCCCAGTTTCTGATGGATCCAACCGGTAAACGGCTGTACCAATGAAAGGCTGGGCCAGTTAATGACCCTGAGAATTGACGCAGAAGAAGAGAAGGGTTGTTTGCGGTGTCACCGCATGTCGCTTCAAAGTATGCCAAATGCTCCCTTGCGTCGCCAGTCCCATCAAACTGACGGAACGTCGGCGGGTGCCATCCTACGGGGAACGGCACACGATCGTGCCATGCCTCATAAGGCTTTTCCAACTCACTTTCAGAGGTGCGAGGAGCTTGATCTATCGCCATTTGCTTCATCTTCTTTTCGACCATCTCTTCAACAATGTCATGGTAGCCTTTCAACATGCTTGGTGATGGTGTAGCGTTGGGAGCGCCAGCTGGGCTAGCCCATTGCCGAGCATGTGTGCTTGATTCCATGCGATTTTCTTCATGTAGCACCCTTGCTAGGGTGCCGGCTTGTAGTTCCTCCTCTTGCGGGTCGGTCACTCTTTGTGGTTCGTCTTGCGGCGGAGTGCCCTTGTCACTCATCATGGCCTCGATGAAACGGTCAAGCTTTGACGTTAGTTGGTTAATCGACTCGCGCTGCTCCTTGACCTGTTCTTCTAGAGAAGCTTCACCGGCCGCTCGTGCACTTGTTTCTGCAGCCGCAGGTGCAGCGGCCTTTCCAGCCACATCATCCACCGTCATACGAGCAGGGGCAGTATGGAGATCTTCGAGGTCGTCTTCATAATCTGAAAGCACAGACGGGGCAAGCTCCTCGTATGGAGGGGAATTGGGAAGTTTCTCCAACGAAGAGGAAGAAGATGTGTCGGAGAAGTTTTCTTCAGCGTTTCGGTCCTCGTCAAGCTCCTCCTCCTCGGCATATCCATCCGTCAGGCTCTCACGCGCAATGGACCTTAGCCGCGTGTTGGCTCCGGGTCGACTTGCAACCTGAAAAAGCTCCTCTGGGTCTTGAGGAAGCCTTGAGATGATGTCGGTGTAGCGGCGTGGCGATATATCTGAATGGTATGCCATGTCGCCATCAGAGAGTGCGCCTTTTGCCGCCATGATGGGAAGACAGGAGGCACTCGATCTTGCTCCTTCAGGTGTCGAGGAAGCGTTTGATGTGCACTCTACGTCGGTACTCTTGAACCATGAGCGTACATGGTCCAGACGTGGCAAGAAGTTCTTCTTGAAGTTTGCCTTTGGGTTCGGCACTATCTCCTCATCCGAGGGATAGCCAAACTCGTGAGTGACTCTAGGAGGTTGCCATCCATCATTGGTCTCGAGCCTAGGGCGCACTGCTAGAGTGCCGCACAAGGCGAGGTTCTTCTTGATCATGTCTTCCTCCTCTCCAGCCTTCTGCTGAGGAATAGCCTCTCCTACTTGCTCCAATCCTGAAGGGAGAACAAGAGAAGGCTGTGATGGGGTAGTCATACCTTGTCCTGGGTTAACATTAGATGCAGCCCCGAGATCGGCCTCAGGAGTGGAAGAGGGCATTGGATGAGATTCTTCGACGCCTTCCATGGGCGTAGCTGTCTATGTCGGTGTCTTTTCTTTCTCCGGGGTTGGAGTTTTTGACGCCTTTTGCTTCTGTGGAGATGAGGATGTCGTGGTGATCTCCATCTGTTCACCGTCTTGTGGAAGTGCCTGCGGAGGAAACGGTTGTGCATCCGCCTTGAATGGTTGCTCCCTCAGTGCCTTTTGTATTTCCCTCAGCTCCATGCAGATGTACTTCGGCGCGCGAGGTCCCATCGGGCCGCTCCCGGCCGGGAGTGCAAGGCTGGGCTGCACGCAAGTCTGATCAGCCGGAAAGTTCAGCTTCTCAAGTGGGGCGCCCGCTTCAGCAACAATCCCTTGGTGCTTTTCAACCAGGCGCATGAGCTCTTTGGCCTCTGGAGAATAGAAGGCTTCTAAGGTGGTTGCAGCACTCGCGTCACCTGATCAATAAGTAATATAAAAAAAAAATCAGGAAAGTGTTCTGTTCCAAGAGATGTACAAGACGGCAGGAGTAGTACACGTACCAGGAGCAGAAAACTTTGTCTTTTCTGAGCGACGCTAGGAACCACGCCAACAGTTCCTTCGTTGGATGGTTCCAGTGGACGCTTTTTGTCTACTTCAGTTGTGGCGACTGAGGCAGAGGTACCTGCGGGCTGTGCCGATGAATCGCTTGTCATCGGAAGTGCAGGCTTTGACGCTGGCAATGTAGGCTTCGCCGCAGGATCACTTCTTGGCAGAGTTGGAGATGTTAACACCAGATCACGGGTCACCGATGGGGTGGACTTCGCTGCCGGATCGGATGGTGCCGGCTTCACAACCAGATCAGTCTTCGTTGAGGGAAGCTTCATCGCCTCAGCTAAGAGGCGCTCCGCCGAAGCACTCACCGGCACATGCGGCAACACATCGTCAAGATCATCCTGCGTACGGGGCCAAGTGTAAAGGAAAGAAAAGGTAAAAATAAAGGCTAATCGTATTGGTTGGTGTTCTAATATACCTCAGGAACATCGAGAGGAGCCTCTGAATCGATGGGAATGATGGTCATGGAGGAAGAAGTGTTTCTATCACCAGGACGAGAACGTGTACTCCGCGGAGCAGTGACCGGGATCGGGGGCGACACCGATGGCGATTTTTCATAGTGCACCCCGGAGTTCGACAGGCTGCTTGATGCCGCATAGGCGTCATTGGCTTTGTTCCTCTTATTTTTCAGGTCGTCGGCCTTCCGTTTGTTGGGGTCATCTGACCTGTCACCCCGTCCGTTCTTCGGGTCTTTGACTTTGTCATCGCTCCACTTGCTCTTCCTCGTAGGGTCACGGCCCATCCTGATCTGATAGAAGCAAACATCCAATAAGCAACTAGGTAATCATGATAAGAGAAGGAACGTAAAGAAAAGATGCATGCAGCCGACGATGCAAGAGAGGGAGCGCAGCATCGTGCCCCAAACATCTATGCTCGTCGAGATTGCAACACGATCGCGACGGCCGTGCCGGTCATCAAAGCTAGCAGATGAGGGTCGAAAGATCGGTTTTACCTGCTCTTTGAGACAAGGGCTAGCTCGTACTTGGAAGATGGTTAACTTTGTGCAAGGGAAGGTACGGAGGGTTAGCTTTATATAGCCTGCTGCCTGGTCTTTGCGTTGATCGACAGGTCTCTCAGGTGATATGTATGCAGTTGGCGTACGAGTTTCTTTCAAAGCAAAATTCTTTCGCCAAGTTAAAATTCAATCTGCTTCGCGCTTGAACTTTACTTGGCGAGGGGGATTTTGTTCGATGGAAATTTGTACAGCAATATCTACGTACGATGCAACTTGTTAATTGTTTGTTACACGCATGTGGGTCCAGCTCCTCACGTACCATGCATGGAGTCCTATATGATTCATTCGCAGGTACGTATACAAGTACGTATACCGTACATCTACGGTCGGCTGGCCGGCCGGAAAGACCCACGCACAGGCGTCTTCTAGAACATGAAGAGATAAAGTTTTAAACGATACGCGTGAAGATAAGACGTGCGGGCGACGAAAGAAACGAGGAGATCGGCGTGTTTGTTCCGATTTTCCTGGCGTCGTTCCTATCCCATCCCGAGCGATCGGTGGCCGCCTATAAAAGGAGAGACCTCGGTGCATACGAGAGGACAGAGAGAACAGAGCCGGAGGCCTGGAGGCTGAGATCGATCTGATCAAGGACTCTCACGCCGCCGAAACAACACTCAACCACATACCATCCAGGAAAGCACAAACACTTGAAGAATCCATTCGGAGGAAGGAGATGGACGCCACCACGATGGCCATGGACGCAAGTAGCATCGCTTGAAGGGTGAGAACCATTTTTAATCTCTCTCCTCTATTCCCTTCCTCACAGCTAGCATGGCGGACGGAGGCACGAACGGAGCTCGCCAACGAACAGCCCGCCGGCCGACGCGCCTATCACTCCGGCCATATCCGACGCCGCGACCAGCTGCTGGGGGCAAGGAGGATGATGTTCATGTCCTTCGTGTCCGCTGGAAGGCGGAGCCTATGAAGTCACCGCTGCCAAGTCATCGACGGCGGCCAACATACAGTCATGGCGCTGTATCGCGTCTAACATGTCATCGCTCGCCGGAAGCCGGAGTTGATCAAGGCGTACAGGTGCAGCTCCACTTGGCGTACAGGGACGAAACGGCGAACCTCGGCGTACAGGTGCAACTCCACTTGGCGGACAGGCCCAAGGCGGTTGCATCACGTGCCGTCATCGGCATCCCGCGGTGGCGCGTCGTCATTGCCGACGCCCAACGACGGTGACCGGACACAAGCAGCTTGGCGTACAGGTCCTCGGCGTACGCTCCGATGGAGAAGCCCAGTCCAGTTTGGTGTGCAGTTTCATGTCGGCGTGCAGGTCCTTGGCGTACAGGAACAAACAATATAGGCGGCGGCATATCGCTTTGTTATCGTTGGCGTTTCTCGGCGGCGCGTCGCCATTGTCGATGCCCAGCTGCAGCGACCTGACGGGAGCAAACCAGCATGTTAACTCTGTAACTCACACGGCGAGGAGAGCAACAGTCATATATTAGTCTAGATTATGCATGCAGGATTATACATGCAGTCTCAATTATGAGTACATGCGTGGCTGATGCACAGGGCACCGGCGATGGCGTGCATGGCCCATGCAGTGCATGCGTAGAATACGAGCTGATTCTGATGCAGCTCACGGATGAAGCTATGTACGAGATGAGTACACTTCAACTTTCCCCACGACGGCGTACGTACAGGGACAGGTTCCGAAGGCACTACCCGGCGTACAGGACTGCACCCGCAGTGGCGCGTCATCGTCAGTATCCGTCACCCAACGGCACCTTCAACACCCTTTTCTCCACAGGTCCATGAGACAGCGCCCTCGACGATGGTGAGGCTGTCGTGAACTCGACGATGGTGAGGCTGTCGTGAACTCGACGTCGGACCAAGGCGAGACGCTGACCATACCGGCCATGTCGATATGAGCGAGTGTTGGTTTTATACCGATGCCGGTCTCCTAACTACATACTCCTGCGAGGCTTACCCCTCTACACACCCCGACGAAGCTACTAGTCGTCTAGAAGTCCTAACTCACGGACTGCATCATGCTACTTCAACAACAACAACAACTTTCGCCGTTCAAGACCGACGAGGCGCGACGGCGAGGGCGGGCGAGGCCGGTCAAAGGCCACGCGTTTAGCGGCGCGTGTACCGACGAGGACACGGGCTCTGCCGCCGCCCACACACACACCACACCATCATGCATGCAGGACGTGAAGCGAAGGCGACGACGACGACCACACGGCTTAATCGGAGGTGTCTCGCGGCGTAACCCGCGGGAGTAATTAAGCGGGAACCTTTCGAGGCCCCGTGAACCAGGAGACCGCAATCGCTATTGTCAGGCTGGCCGCGCTAGCAGGCAACGGAGCGCAATGTTTGGGAATTGTATTCGTTATCAATATGATGAATAAAATGCTTTTCCCATCTCTTTATGTGTTGTTTTCTTTGTGTATCATTATACACTGGCACGCCCGCATCTTTTCTTCCTTTTACATTTCCCCGGTGCGCATGAGAGAGACTACTACTTCGCCCTACTCGCGAAGTCCTAAGTATGTTTTTCTCGTGTCAAACAATTTTCATATTATTATTTGAATGTTGGTGTGCTATTGTATTTGTTTAGAATTTGATTTAGAAGCCAATCTTTTTTTTTAACGGACTGGTTTTGCGCCTGGCCGTTGGAGGCACCTCCAGCCCAAAGCGGACAAAGGCCCAAATTTTGTCCGCGGACCGCCCAAAGCGGACATAATCGGTCCGCTTTGGTTGTCCGTATGCGCTGTGCCGTTGGAGGTGCCCTTACACATTGTATTTGATACACACGATATGAAAAGTTCGTCAATACACCTAGAATGCACACAACAAAACTGTCAAAAAAAAGTTGATTGGAACTCGTAGCATCTTTACCTTACTTGGCTAAATCGTTCCTGCCGCATTGTTCTCCTGTCGCAGTCGTGCTAGCTCGATCTAGCCGCATTTTGAAACTCCTCTTGCTGGGTGCGCTCGATGGGTGCTTTTGAGGAGAGCAGGAGCCGAGGCCTCTGCTTTTCTTTCCCCAGACCTAGAGCAGAGCATCCAACGAAAGCTGCATGGCACCGCACGCCATGGCCGGAGCGCGGCGCGTGACGAAGACAAAGGCTCGCCCCCACCTCTCTCGTCTCCACTTGGTACTGTCGAGATCCCGGCCACACGTCACGCCCATGCCGCATACGCACGCACGCATGCCGCAGCCAGCGGTCCTTGCTTGTTTCTCTCTCGCTGCCGGATGCAAACTGTAAATCCCGTTTCCCGTTCACCTATCTCTACTCTCGACGGACATGTCTGTCTAAAGACTAGGACGGATCATTTGGTCTCCGTACAGACGTCATTTTGCCTATGATATTGTCGATCCCCACTCGCGTTGTCCATTTTAAAAAAAAAATCGACATTTAAAGACGAAAGTACATTGATTTCATTGAAATTTCGTTAACCTACAGATAGTTCATTTAAACCTAACACAATTCATTCAAAATAAAACTTATACCAAATAAGTAGGATGGCACGCTGGGCACCGGTAGTTCGAGCAGAAGCTCGCGTGCGTAGAAGGCCCAACGGTGGTGAAGGCTATGTCTACATCAATGGCGAGTTGCATGTGGCCCAGGTCCCACTCCGACGACGGAGAGGACTCGGAGCCGTCGTCATCACCGTCAACCTCCTCTACCTCTTGTTGAGGTTACGACGTAGGAGGTTGCACATGGACCTGTTCTGATCTTTCGTGCCTCACCGCCTCGTAACGTACCCTCTCCCTTTCCATGTCGACCGTGAGGGCAACCCCAACGCACCGACGCAATTGAGGCTTGGCCCCTTTTGTGACCGTTTCGTGTCTGGACTGACCCAATTTCAGCCCAAATTTTGGGCCAGCTTTGGGTCAACGCGGACACGAGACAAACCGTCTTTGCGTCCGCGTGTGACCGCCCCTGGCCACGCGTGATCAATGCTGGCCTACCTGCCAGCGACCCACCGCCCCACCGTCTTCCCCACACGGTCCTTTTAAATGGAATGGTCGCGTGTATAGCGACCTCACTCCACTCCACCGCCACCACTAAATTCAGCCCAAAACCCTAACCCTAGATAGCCGGAGCAGCAACCCTGGCCAGAGACGAAGCAAGAGTTGGAGGTCGGCAACTCCTCCGACAAGAGAAGATCTGGCCAGCGCCGCGAGCTCCCTCCTCCACCGCGCGCGGCCCTACCTCCTCCTCAACGGTCCATTCCTCCACCACGCCCTGCGGCGTCCGACATGGCGCCGCACGGCGTGCTAGTGGTCGGGGGAGCCCCAAAGCGGCAGCGGCGCTGCGTGCCCGTCGCGGAGTGCAGGTGGCATTGGAATAATGTCACCCCCTGTCTACTGGCCCGACGTCCACCTCCCGGACGACTGGCACCTAAATCCACATCGGATTCCGGTGCCTCCAATCCCTAGGAGCGGCCGGGCCAGGGTGCAAGAGATTGATGTGAGAAAATAGATGTTCGTTGGGAGACCCCAATAGAAAGGTATGATGTAGTGCAGCAACAATTTTCTCATGATATCTACCAAGGTTATCAATCCAGTAGGAGTTAGGAGTGCTTCAGAAGGTTGTCAACGGCACCAGAAAATGTGGCGTGTGAAGGAAGAGTATGTGGCGCGTCAGTCCCTCCCTTGCAACGATGCCAAGAATTATGGTTTGTTGACGTGGAACCTACATACAACACAATCAAACTAGTTTGCCCCAACGAAATAAGAAGTTTGTCAATCTTCTTGACTTGCTGAATACAAAGGATTAAACGCATGGTGTAAAGAACAATTATTATTGCAATAGATGTTTTTATCAATTTAGAGTAATGGACTGGGGTCCACAGTTCACTAGTGGTGTCTCTCCATAATAGATAACAAGAATGTTGGGTAAACAAATTACAGTTGGGCAATTCACAAATAGTGAGCGCATGGCAATGCAATATATGACAAGACAGTTTATTGTAGTATTTATTGGGCATTACGACATATAAATGGACCGTTTACCAACTGCATCCATGGCTAAATAATCCACTACCAAATTAACGGTTCGTGTCCCCCGGTAGTATTAAGTTGCTAGCAACAGATTATTGTATTAAGTATTGCGCGTAATGTAAACAAATGCATTAGACCTCACAGATGCACCCTTAAGCTAAGCATCGGTTATTTTATCCCTAGTGACAACATCACATCCACAACCTTAGACGTTATTGCCACTCGCCCAGATTACCAAAGACATGAACCCACTATCATGCATAAATACTCCCTCTTGGAGTCGCAAGCATCTACTTGGCCAAAGTATCTAGTAGCAACGGAGAGCATGCAAGAACATAAATAAAACAATAGATATATTGATAAACATCTTGATCATAACATCACTATCCATCGGATTCCAGCAAACACAACATGTAGCATTACAATAATATTTATCATGTTAGACAGCTCACAAGATCTAAATATGATAGCACAAAGTGGAGAGACAACCATCTAGCTAATGCTATGGACCTGTAGTCCAAGGATGAACTACTCATGCATCACTCTCGAGGCAGGCATGATGAAGTAGAGCCCTCCGACGATGATTTCCCTCTCCGGCAGGGTGACGGGAAGAGCGACAGAACCCTCCCGAGCAAGGGTTGAAGGCGGTGGCAGCGAAACTTTCTGGAGGTATGTGCTCGGGTGTTTAGGATTTTCGGGAGGTGATGACATGAAAGCACACGCTCGTTGGGAGACCCCAAGAGGAACGTATGAAGTAATGCAGCAGCAAGTTTTCCCTCGGTAAGATACCAAGGTTATTAATCCAGTAGGAGTAAGAAATCACTTCTGAAGGTTGTTGGTGGCGTCGTTTACTCGATCACCAACGTGGAACCTGCACACAACACAATCAAATGTAACATCCTATGTGTTTCAAGATTTTAAAAAAATCAGAAAAATTTAAAACTTTTTGAAAACTATATGTATTTTGATTTGAAAAGAAAAATCATGCATGCATTCATCATCTTCTTGCATTGTTTGCATTTGAAAATTTCAAAAGTTGGAATATTATTTCCACTTGAAAACATATTTAAGAAAATATATTAAAAGGACAATTTATGTCCTATATATTATTTTGGACTTTATGGCGTTAGTTGTTATGTTTAAATTTTGGTTTTGACTTGATTATAATTATTTGAAATGTAAGTTTAAAATAGCTATTTTCAAATGTTTACAATTGTGGTATTTAAGAACCACATTTGTTTTGTTCTTAAAACCTATTTTAATTTTGACATTAAGAGTCATCTTTGCTTTTAAACATATTTTGAAAAACAAATTTTTGAAAGGTGTGCAAAAGTGTGTTTGAATGTCAAATATGATAGGTTTTGATCTTACAAATCTTTCAAAATTGGTCTGACTCAATTCTGAGTTCAAAATCATGAGTAAAAAAAAACAGTAAAAAAGATAAAGGAAAATGTTTTAAACGAAAAAAATCAGCCGGCCAAGCTAGTTGAGCCAAAACCCAGCCCAACTCGCGCGCGTACTGGCAGCCAGCCAGCCTTGGCCCAAGAAGGTGGCCAGCCCAACAGCAGCGAGTCAGCCCAACACCATCGTCACGTACACGGCAAGAAATCCTAGGACGAACAAAGTTCGTACGTGACGTGTTTTGTCCGCAAAATCCTCGATTTCTTCCGTTTTCCCTTATCGTTTTGCCACAAAACTCCGGCTATAAATAGCCAACAACCTCGCGCATCTTCTACCCTAAAAAGCCCCAAAAACCGTCCACCAGGCTGCCCGAATTTTGGGTCGAAATCGATCTACCGCCGCCGCCGCCATTGACGAGCTTCGGAGGTTGTCGCCTTCGCCTCGCACAACCCTATTCTCTATTTATTTGTCCATCCTGTTACCCTCTGTGTTCCTCACCTTCCTGAAATTTTCTTTTTGAAAACGGTGTACCAGGAAGCTTGTAATCGTCGCCGGAGCGCCGCCGGTACAGGAGCTCGGAGAGCGGTCGCTGCCGTCGTTTGGAGCAGCCGAGGACGTCGCCAAGTATGCCATCGAGTTCGCCGTGATCACCTCTGCCGATTCCTGCCGTCTCCAAGCCTGAAGGAGCAGCAGTACGCCATCTACGATTGCATGCAAGCCGCAGTTCGCCACCGTAGTCGTTTCTCCGGTGAGCACCAGCATGTCTAGGACGGATTCGTGCCTGGCCGCTAGATCGTTGATCCACGGTTCAGATTAGGAGCTATAGGTGAAGAGGAACCGACCAGTAGAATCGCGCAGCGTGGCAGCGGAGTCAGCTGCACAGTCAGCGCCACCGCAGCGCCACGTCGCCAGCCGGGTCAACCCAGTCAACTGTTTTTTATACGAATTTGATAAAATTCCAGAAAATTGTTAAAACTTATAAAATACATATCTCTCAAACCGTATGTCCAAATTTAACAAACTTTATGTCTACGGATTCAGAAAATTGTGATCTGCTCAGATCTGTTAAAATATTTAACTTTTACCGAAACTAAATTTCGGTGATTTTGAAACTCTAAGTTTGAGTATTTTTTACATTACTTTAATTCTATAAGTCCAAATTTTGCAAATAAAATCTTTTTGGAAAACCCTTGACATTTAGAATAGTTTGGCTGAATTAGTTTTATATTTTGCCAAATTTAAATTTATTCAAATTACAAATGTGTTATTTGAGTAAATTTGGCATATCTTTTATTATAAAAAATATTTTTGAGTGAATCCAATTGCATTGGAATTGTATAATTATACTCCTCCTAGGAAAACCTCTCCCTATTATTGCTAAGTATTTTGTTTAGGATTATTTTCGACATAGTGTTCATTTCCCTTTTTGGGAATTGTTTTAATTTTTTTTGACTTAGTAAAAATGGTGTTATTTTAATTATATTTAATATTAAAAATTATTTTTATCACATGTTCGAATCATTCATGACTTAGTATTTTTAGAAGAATAGAGATGCTCTCGAAAACACTTAGAAATAATTTTGACCTCGTATTTGTCATCCTTTCCTTAGCAAAAATTTAGCATATTATAAATTGTGTACTTTCCTTAGAAATGATTTTGTCACTTGTTTTGTTAAAACTTTTCCTTAGAAATATTAGGCATCTCAAAATGGTTAACTTTTCCTTAGCAAAATTTGATATGCTTGTATGCTAGCCCTATTTGACCCTCCAAGTTGAAAATCACCAATGTTAGAAGTAGTGAAAACCATGAAGGACAAGAAGATGTTGAATTCGTCCATCTTTGAAGGCAACAAGAAACAACTACAATGAAGACCAATTAAGTACTTAGCCAAGAAAACAAGACTCCAGAAGCATCTCCAAGAAGAAAGTACTTAGAAGAAATCAAGAGGAAATTCATGAAGACCAACCATCCTACCTTTTTCTAAGTATTTCTTTCCTTTCTCTCCTTTCTTCCTACTTCATGGTGGCTAAGTTATATTCAAGACCAACCTTGGTGCTGCCAACATCATCAAGTCTACCAAATTAAATGAAGTCAATACACCAAGAAGAAAGCTACAAGGAAGCCTGGAGAAGATTTTTGGAAGACCAACTAGTTCTTTCCTTCTATCTTCTCTCTTTCTAAGTTTTGTCTCACTTTGGACATAGACCAAGTCCTTGGTGTTAAGACTCAGTTCCTAGAGTGCTAATTGAAGATCAATGAAGCCTACAGAGGAGTTGAAGATATTTTGAAGATCAAACATGTGAAGGCTTGATAGCCTTACAACTTTTCAAGTTGTTGTTTTAGCAATGTTATGTTTGCTTAGCCTTGACCTTGCCTTAGCCTTTTTGGATTAAGTATTATGTGTTATCCTTATTTTGTTTTGCATGTCTTTCATACCATAATTATTGTGTCTTCCTGCATCTCATGCATATCATAATTTTTTTTAAGTGATGCATTATGATTGTATGTTTATTTGTGGTTTGTTTGACTTGTTAGAAATTCCGGAGAGAGACGAAAGTGGTTGCAACTGCTACTACTACACTCCTGTTTGCCAAGGCAAGTGGCACACCCCCATGAAATTTCCTAAGTATTTTTATATGCATTACTTAGTGTATTTCTTTATATGCATGTGTTGGATAGTATTATTGCTATATGCTAAACCCACCATACCTTTACACTAGTGGTGTCTAGAACCCCAATGATAACTTAGTGGAATTATTGGTGCTATGCAAATTCTTTTTATTGAAACCTTAAATTCTACTAAGTTAATTTACCACCTGGGTGGATTTGGGCTTGCAAGGCTGACAGAGTTGAGTGTTTATTCACTTGTGGATTGCCACCCAGGATTAAAGGGACCAATGTTTCTCTAAGTGAAGTTGCTTACCGTGCAGCCATTAGTCATATGGGCTCTGGCTAGATGGATTAAGTTGCGTGGATTTGTCCCGACTTGACAGGTGGTGGTAGAATGGTTAGAATGGGAGCGCGTCAAGTTGGTATGGGATGGGAAAATGCTTATGAAAAGTCTCGTCTCAACTCTCTCCTTTTCCTTAGCACAAATTGAGTGCTTGAGGATAGTTTGGGTTTGTTGGGTCTAATGGTGAAAGTGCACAACCTCTGCAGAGTTAAAACTAAGTACTTAGTCGTGTCCCCGGTTACGGACAATTCAAGCAGCTGATCAAGGATGTCAACGGAGGCTCCCAACATCTCAATTTCTCTAAGTAAAATTTTGATGGGTGAAAAAGGGTAAACGAGACTATGGACGTCATGCCATATTGTCTCAAACATTTGAAGAAAATGTTTTACAAAGTGTTAGGCAAAATTAGCTTTTATGCAAAACAGCCTTGAACTCCACCAGCCAAATATGCATATAGGTTATAGAGTTATTCCATTAAGTGTCCACATAGTGTTACTTGCCAGATCCATTTTTAATGGTATCTGACCCACTCTGTTGCAAATTTTTATTTGTTGCAGATTGTTCTGACGACGAGTGAGTTTCGTTAAGGGTTTCGAGTCTACAACCAACATGTTTTCGCCTGTGGCACATGATGATGATGGAGACACCATGAAGAGTAATTTTCCGCTGCTTTACTCTTTCAAAGCTAGCTTCGTGCTATGCAATTTGTAATGAATATTTTCCTAAGTACTGGATCCGCGTGTAATAATTGATACTTCTTTGTGATATTCATCTTAAACTGTGTGTGCAAATGAAACGATCCAGGGGTTTGCACTATACACAGGTACCTTGCCATATTTTAAGTGCAGGTACGTTACAGATGGTATCAGAGCACTGTATTGCATGTAGGTTCGAAACCCTAAGTCTGGATAGAAATAGGTTTTGACCATAGGATTGAAAATATATTTTTATCTAGTTTTCTAAAAGCAAAACTTTTCATTTTATCTCTCTTGTACTCTAACCTACTCCGTACATTCTAAAAATTTCTTTTCTTATTCTAGATAACCATGTCCAAAGTCTGAGTCTGCTGCTTCATATGCAATTCTACGAGTCAACACGAAGCACTACATGCATGGAAGACTATTGAAGAATCTAGATTCAGAGCTCAAACACTTAGAAGATTTTGAAGAAAGTTGGAGAAGAACTTGAAGCACTCGTGAAGGAGATAGACTAGAGACCACCACTTAAATAGAACAACGATATCGTGTTAGTGTACTTGTCATACGAACTTGGTTGTATGACAATACTAGATTGTTGTTTTTGTTTGTTAGATGTTGTTTGTAAGATGATTTTCCTGATCTGCTGTGTTGGGTAGGATTCTTCCTTAGCATCTTTCTATCCTTTACTCATCTATGCTAAACCCAAACAGATGCCTCGCCAAAGCCCCAACGTTGAATAGAAGACAAATGCAATTCAACTATTAGAAGCACAGAACCCGATGAGCCTGCTGATGAACCAAAAACAAGAAGACAACAAGGACATTCTTGCACCACCTCCATCTCAAATGGATATGCTGATCAAATTCTTAAAGCTTCGACCAACGAAGTTCTCAAGAACTTCTGAACCTATTTTGGCTGATGATTGGCTACGTTCAGTAACTAAGGATTTAGTGACCATTGGATGCACAGATGCTGAGAAGGTTAGATTCGCGGCACATCTACTAGAAGGACCTGCAGCAGACTGGTGGGACAGCTACCAAATCACTTACCCCATTGAAGAGATGACATGGGATTTGTTCCAAGAAGGATTCCGTGCTGCACATATTTCATCAGGAGTGATGAAACTGAAGAGAGAGGAATTTTTCGACCTTCGACAAGGCGAACAAAATGTAATTGAATACATGAATGAGTTCAATAATCAGGCACGCTACGCACTGGATGATGTTGATACAGATGCCAAGAAAAGGAAGAGGTTTCTAAATGGTCTGGATGGCGAACTATCCATTCTATTGACAGTTGCCAATACTCCTGACTACCAGTCACTTGTTGATCAAGTTGTAGTCTTGGAAAGCAAATTGAAGCAATTTGCAAACAAGAAACAAAAGCAAAAATTGGAGAACCATCACTTAGCATCACAGCAGGAATGGCACACTTCACATGATGAACATGCTCATTTTGAGTCCAACCACCATGAAGACAATAACCACCATTGCCTTAATGGACATGACTTCCCTGGAGAAAGTGACCACCACATCAACCATGAACACCATAGCCCCGTCCATACTGAAGAGGTCTATGAACTAGGAGATGGACACCTTATGGAAGAAAACAGTAGTCATAATCCCCACCCCAAACCCAACATGGACCCCGGTTTGGTAGAGTGTTTCAAATGCAAGAAAAAGGGACACTATTCCCGAAGTTGTCCAGAAAAGAAGATTAGTATTGGGACCAAGCCAATTCAGTTCCGAAAGGGACATGTGTTTTCTATAAACATTGAGAGAGTTCGCAAGAAACCAGACTCAGTTATTGAAGGATTGTTGGTCAACTCCTATCCTGCCTTAGTACTCTTTGATACTGAAGCAACACATTCATTCATATCAAAAGACTTTGTGAGTAAAACATGACCTTGAGAATTGAGACACACAATTTTCCAAGCGAGTTGTTTGTGCTGGACCTACAAGGCTTTGATATAATCATAGGCAAGGACTGGATGTCCAAATATGATGGTCAGATTAATCAAGCCAGCAAAGTGGTCACGCTCACTACACCAGATAAGAAGCAGACCAGATATCAGTGTAAGGCCAGAAACGAAGACACCCAGAGAGACTTCATGAGGAGTTCAGCCAATTAGGACCAGAGTCATCGTAAAGGTGTTAAGGTTGTAATAATTGTCACTAAATTTTTTACTACCAACACGAATTGCTTTTAAGGGTGGTAGCCACCCAGACATCCTCGTCATAACCTTTTGCTAGCCTTCTCGAATCTCGGGGATGAGATTCCTTTTAAGGGTGGTAGTCTGTAACATCCTATGTGTTTCAAGATTTTAAAAAAATCAGAAAAATTTAAAACTTTTTGAAAACTATATGTATTTTGATTTGAAAAGAAAAATCATGCATGCATTCATCATCTTCTTACATTGTTTGCATTTGAAAATTTCAAACGTTGGAATATTATTTCCACTTGAAAACATATTTAAGAAAATATATTAAAAGGACAATTTATGTCCTATATATTATTTTGGACTTTATGGCGTTAGTTGTTATGTTTAAATTTTGGTTTTGACTTGATTATAATTATTTGAAATGTAAGTTTAAAATAGCTATTTTCAAATGTTTACAGTTGTGGTATTTAAGAACCACATTTGTTTTGTTCATAAAACCTATTTTAATTTTGACATTAAGAGTCATTTTTGCTTTTAAACATATTTTGAAAAACAAATTTTGAAAGGTGTGCAAAAGTGTGTTTGAATGTCAAATATGACAGGTTTTGATCTTACAAATCTTTCAAAATTGGTCTGACTCAATTCTGAGTTCAAAATCATGAGTAAAAAAACAGTAAAAAGATAAAGGAAAATGTTTTAAACGAAAAAAATCAACCGGCCGAGCTAGTTGGGCCAAAACCCAGCCCAACTCGCGCGCGTACTGGCAGCCAGCCAGCCTTGGCCCAAGAAGGTGGCCAGCCCAACAGCAGCGAGTCAGCCCAACACCATCGTCACGTACACGGCAAGAAATCCTAGGACGAACAAAGTTCGTACGTGACGTGTTTTGTCCACAAAATCCTCGATTTCTTCCGTTTTCCCTTATCGTTTTGCCACGAAACTCCGACTATAAATAGCCAACAACCTCGCGCATCTTCTACCCTAAAAAGCCCCAAAAACCGGCCACCAGGCTGCCCGAATTTTGGGTCAAAATCGATCTACCGCCGCCGCCGCCGCCATTGACGAGCTTCGGAGGTTGTCGCCGTCGCCTCGCACAACCCTATTCTCTATTTATTTGGCCATCCTGTTACCCTCTGTGTTCCTCACCTTCCTGAAATTTTCTTTTTGAAAACGGTGTACCAGGAAGCTTGTAATCATCGCCGGAGCGCCGCCGGTACAGGAGCTCGGAGAACGGTCGCTGCCGTCTTTTGGAGCAGCCGAGGACGTCGCCAAGTATGCCATCGAGTTCGCCGTGATCACCTCTGCCGATTCCTGCCGTCTCCAAGCCTGAAGGAGCAGCAGTACGCCATCTACGATCGCAGGCAAGCCGCAGTTCGCCACCGTCGTCGTTTCTCCGGTGAGCACCAGCATGTCCAGGACGGATTCGTCCCTGGCCGCTAGATCGTTGATCCACGGTTCAGATTAGGAGCTATAGGTGAAGAGGAACCGACCAGTAGAATCGCGCCGCCTGGCAGCGGAGTCAGCTGCACAGTCAGCGCCACCGCAGCGCCACGTCGCCAGCCGGGTCAACCCAGTCAACTGTTTTTTATACGAATTTGATAAAATTCCAGAAAATTGTCTAAACTTGTAAAATACATATCTCTCAAACCGTATGTCCAAATTTAACAAACTTTATGTCTACGGATTCAGAAAATTGTGATCTGCTCAGATCTGTTAAAATATTTAACTTTTACCGAAACTAAATTTCGGTGATTTTGAAACTCTAAGTTTGAGTATTTTTTACATTACTTTAATTCTATAAGTCCAAATTTTGCAAATAAAATCTTTTTGGAAAACCCTTGACATTTAGAATAGTTTGGCTGAATTAGTTTTATATTTTTCCAAATTTAAATTTATTCAAATTACAAATGTGTTATTTGAGTAAATTTGGCATATCTTTTATTATAAAAAATATTTTTGAGTGAATCCAATTGCATTGGAATTGTATAATTATACTCCTCCTAGGAAAACCTCTCCCTATTATTGCTAAGTATTTTGTTTAGGATTATTTTCGACATAGTGTTCATTTCCCTTTTTGGGAATTGTTTTAATTTTTTTTGACTTCGTAAAAATGGTGTTATTTTAATTATATTTAATATTAAAAATTATTTTTATCACATGTTCGAATCATTCATGACTTAGTATTTTTAGCAGAATAGAGATGCTCTCAAAAACACTTAGAAATAATTTTGACCTCGTATTTGTCATCCTTTCCTTAGCAAAAATTTAGCATATTATAAATTGTGTACTTTCCTTAGAAATGATTTTGTCACTTGTTTTGTTAAAACTTTTCCTTAGAAATATTAGGCATCTCAAAATGGTTAACTTTTCCTTAGCAAAATTTGATATGCTTGTATGTTAGCCCTATTTGACCCTCCAAGTTGAAAATCACCAATGTTAGAAGTAGTGAAAACCATGAAGGACAAGAAGATGTTGAATTCGTCCATCTTTGAAGGCAACAAGAAACAACTACAATGAAGACCAATTAAGTACTTAGCCAAGAAAACAAGACTCCAGAAGCATCTCCAAGAAGAAAGTACTTAGAAGAAATCAAGAGGAAATTCATGAAGACCAACCATCCTACCTTTTTCTAAGTCTTTCTTTCCTTTCTCTCCTTTCTTCCTTCTTCATGGTGGCTAAGTTATATTCAAGACCAACCTTGGTGCTGCCAACATCATCAAGTCTGCAGAACCATCAAGTCTACCAAATTAAATGAAGTCAATACACCAAGAAGAAAGCTACAAGGAAGCCTGGAGAAGATTTTTGGAAGACCAACTAGTTCTTTCCTTCTATCTTCTCTCTTTCTAAGTTTTGTCTCACTTTGGACATAGACCAAGTCCTTGGTGTTAAGACTCAGTTCCTAGAGTGCTAATTGAAGATCAATGAAGCCTACAGAGGAGTTGAAGATATTTTGAAGATCAAACATGTGAAGGCTTGATAGCCTTACAACTTTTCAAGTTGTTGTTTTAGCAATGTTATGTTTGCTTAGCCTTGACCTTGCCTTAGCCTTTTTGGATTAAGTATTATGTGTTATCCTTATTTTGTTTTGCATGTCTTTCATACCATAATTATTGTGTCTTCCTGCATCTCATGCATATCATAATTTTTTTAAGTGATGCATTATGATTGTATGTTTATTTGTGGTTTGTTTGACTTGTTAGAAATTCCGGAGAGAGACGAAAGTGGTTGCAACTGCTACTACTACACTCCTGTTTGCCAAGGCAAGTGGCACACCCCCATGAAATTTCCTAAGTATTTTTATATGCATTACTTAGTGTATTTCTTTATATGCATGTGTTGGATAGTATTATTGCTATATGCTAAACCCACCATACCTTTACACTAGTGGTGTCTAGAACCCCAATGATAACTTAGTGGAATTATTGGTGCTATGCAAATTCTTTTTATTGAAACCTTAAATTCTACTAAGTTAATTTACCACCTGGGTGGATTTGGGCTTGCAAGGCTGACAGAGTTGAGTGTTTATTCACTTGTGGATTGCCACCCAGGATTAAAGGGACCAATGTTTCTCTAAGTGAAGTTGCTTACCGTGCAGCCATTAGTCATATGGGCCCTGGCTAGATGGATTAAGTTGCGTGGACTCGTCCCGACTTGACAGGTGGTGGTAGAATGGTTAGAATGGGAGCGCGTCAAGTTGGTATGGGATGGGAAAATGCTTCTGAAAAGTCTCGTCTCAACTCTCTCTTTTCCTTAGCACAAATTGAGTGCTTGAGGATAGTTTGGGTTTGTTGGGTCTAATGGTGAAAATGCACAACCTCTGCAGAGTTAAAACTAAGTACTTAGCCGTGTCCCCGGTTACGGACAATTCAAGCAGCTGATCAAGGATGTCAACGGAGGCTCCCAACATCTCAATTTCTCTAAGTAAAATTTTGATGGTGAAAAAGGGTAAACGAGACTATGGACTTCATGCCATATTGTCTCAAACATTTGAAGAAAATGTTTTATAAAGTGTTAGGCAAAATTGGCTTTTATGCAAAACAGCCGTGAACTCCACCAGCCAAATATGCATATAGGTTATAGAGTTATTCTATTAAGTGTCCACATAGTGTCACTTGCCAGATCCATTTTTAATGGTATCTGACCCACTCTGTTGCAAATTTTTATTTGTTGCAGATTGTTCTGACGACGAGTGAGTTTCGTGAAGGGTTTCGAGTCTGCAACCAACATGTTTTCGCCTGTGGCACATGATGATGATGGAGACACCATGAAGAATAATTTTCCGCTGCTTTACTCTTTCAAAACTAGCTTCGTGCTATGCAATTTGTAATGAATATTTTCCTAAGTACTGGATCCGCGTGTAATAATTGATATTTTGTTGTGATATTCATCTTAAACTGTGTGTGCAAATGAAACGATCCAGGGGTTTGCACTATACACAGGTACCTTGCCATATTTTAAGTGCAGGTACGTTACATCAAACTACTTTGTACCAACGAAACAGTGAGGTTGTCAATCTCACCGGCTTCCTGAAAACAAAGGATTAAATGTATGGTGTGGAAAATAGTATTTAGTTGCAGAGAATGAAAAGGAACAATGATTGCAGTAGGTTGTATTATCGGTGTAAAAGAATGGACCGGGGTCCACAGTCCACTGGTGATGTCTCTTCATGATGGGTAAACAAATTACAGCTGGGCTTGACAAAATCTTGAGCTCATGACAATGCATATATATGGCAAGATGACTACTATGATATTCAATTGGGCATTACAACATGCTACATAGACCGTTGTCCAACAACATCTATGACTAATAATCCACCTTCAGGTTGACTTCTGTGTCCACATTTAGACAGTGTGCCTCAAATAAAGGGCAATAAACGCAAATACTTGCGCGGAAATTTCTGAACAGCGTCCATTAAAAGTTATGGCCAGGCAATGAAGAGATTCTTGAACTTAAATTACTGCGCTGATTGACATACTACTACGGGAGGCTTTTACATTACAAACGGAGAAGTCAGACAGGTACTGGGACAAATAGGTCTTGATGGAACCAATCAAGGCACATAATTCAGTTTCAACAAACAGATCTTCAGACCACACCGTTCTCATACCCTGAACCGTCTTTGGTTGTGGCATCTTCTGCCATGTCGATCTCAGCCATCGCACCATCGACGAGGGCCTGTCATGTGGAAACACAGTGCAAGTCAAGACAGCATGTACTACAGCGTGAAAATTCGCCTGTAAGAATTAGGAACTGTCAAGCTGCAGCCAGCTTTATTAACACTGCTGAGGCACAAGACAATGATGCCCCCACAGACAATTTTGCCATAGAAAAGGACTTCATGGAAAAATAACCTTGAGATCATTTTCAGCATTCTTGGCCCTCTCATTGAAGTCCTGAAGTTGAAGAAAGCATTTGTACAGCTGCACAAATAAGATGTGTATTAAATATCAGTTGCTTGACTTGCTTCTCCTCATAAAAGCAGCAGCTAACCAGTGAGACAAGAACACATACTTTCGTGACAATCAATTGTCGCTCTGACGAAACTTTACGTGCAGTAGCCAGTTCTTCCTCTAATTTCTGCATTGTAAGAAAAATGTTTTTGAACTTGCCATCACAATTTAGCACAGGCTAGCTAAAACAAGAAACAGCCAAGTAATATAAGAAGACAGGTTCTAATATCAGATAGAGATTACCTGAGATTTCTTTTGCAAATCTGCAATGTGGTGTTCTTTGGTTGTAACTTTATCTCTGAACTGAGAAACCTGCAAAACCATGACATTGACATTCTATCATAGCATGAAATGCAAATAATTGAATAGCAGCTGCCAATACTAGTAAACTTAAATTACATTATTAGTCTATGATCAGTTTTCTGTTGTTGTGGCTGATATATTTCTGCAATGAACAAATAGTACAACAGTTGTAAAGTCACCTGCGAGCATATATGCCTGCGAGTAAGTAACTAGCATGATTCAACCAGAATAAGTAATACTGGACATTCACATTACTGACTATATAAGGCCTATCACATTCTATGTTTAGGTCTTTGTTGGCAGTCTGCTCGTACTTATGGAATGTAGAAATGTTTGGTCAAATGGATCCTACGAAGAAACAGATTCACATTGCTTACAGCCTTACACGACTTTCTTGAGATTGTATACTAGTTTGACCAAACACGTTGACAGTACTATAGTACAGAGCTCTACACAAACATGTAACAATTGGTATAATATCAACATGGAATATCACAAATTATAGATACATTTGAGACGTATCAGGAGGCGAGAAATAAATAGGCGAAAGGGCGACGACATAGGGCACCCAGGGGGCCCACAAGCCACCTTGGCGCGCCGGCCTAGGGGCCGTGCCCAGGTGCGGTGTGGCTGCCCTGGGTCGCCTCTTCGTGCGCTCTTCGGACTTTGTGATTATCTCGGTGAAATATTGGGGTCCTTTGATTTTCTTCCGATTCTGAGGATATTTACTTAACATTTTTTCTGAAACAGAAAAATAGCAGAAAAAAGGAACTCGCATGTTGTTAATAGGTTAGTTCCATAAAATGCATGAAAATATTATGATGTGTGTATAAAACATGTAGCAATTGGTATAAAACAAGCATGGAACACCTGAAATTATATATACGTTTGAGACGTATCAGAGATAGCTCGCCGCCGCGCTCTGCTCCCGCCGGAGCCCCTCAACGAGTCGGCCTTCTCGTCCAGTTCCAGGAACTGGGACCAATGGTTCGCGGACGAGCACGACGACCTCCGCCACACACTGTTCGTGCCGGCTCCCCTACCACCGCAGGTCCCCGAGCAGTATTCCTCCATGGCGCCGCCCGGCCTGGAGAAGGCCCTATGGTTTGAGGAGGAGGTCGTCGACGACGAAGACCCAAAAATACAGGCCACCTATGATCAAGCGATGTGAGCACGTGCTGGCGAAGGCCCAGCCACCGGCGCCATGGTGGCACCACCTGCAGCAGGAGCATGAGGACGAGGAGATGGAGCAGGAAGCTGCTCCTCCACTGTCTAACGACCTTCTTGGCCAGTCCTGTTGCTGGACATCACCGTCGCCGCCACGCCCGTAGGAGGAGCACTCGGAGCAGCAGCAGCCTCCAACGTCACCGTCGCGCGTGCCGTCGGTCGATCTATGGGTCGCGCCGCCGTACGTCTTCATCGATAGCCGTCGACGACGAGTAGGCCAGCCAGCAGCTATGCAGTAGATCAAGTTTCTTTCTATATTGTATAAGGCCCGTTTGTGGCCCTCCGCCTAAAATGTAACCAGAAAGTCATGTTATCAATATATAAACCTATAAAGAACAAATGGGTCGGTCCCGTTGGGTTGCCTCACTAGCGAGCAGACACTGACGACCATTTGGTGTCCGTCGCTCGAATCAAACGGACAAAAATAACCAAAACTATGTGATCGTTTTTGTCCGAAATGGGTCATGTGTTGGAGTTGCTCTAAATTACTCGTCGGAGGTGTTGGTGAGGTGATATGTCCATTTTGCATCACTATTTTATATCATAATCTACTGTTATTCATTGATATATTACATATTTAGAGATGATACTTATGTTATTTTACTTATTTTGCATGTTTGATGATTATTGGAGAATTAACCACAGGAGTCAGGATTCTGCTGGAAAAAGGACCGTCAAGACGACGTATTTCTGAAGATCAACAATTAGCAGCAAATATCCCGAAGCTCCTATTTTGTCAGATGCCGGAGGCAGCCAAAAGGGGAGGCTAAGGTGGGCCACCATGGGCCCTTACCATGCCATGGCGCGGTCCACCTTGCTGTCGCGCCGCCACGTGGTGAGGACGCCCTGGCCCACCTCAGCCGGTGCCCTTTCGCGTACTTCATCCCCCAGAAACCCTAAGCCTCAGGGAGTCATCGAGGAAATATTCCGCCGCCTCGACGAGGCGGAAAACACCAGAGAGAGAAAAGCTCTCCGGCAGGGAGAAATCTGCCGGGGAAATTCCTTCCCGGAGGGGGGAAATCATCGCCATCGTCACCGTCATCGAGTTGAACTTCATCGGGATCATCATCATCATCATCATCTACACCACCGACACCATCATCTCCACCGCTCCACTCTGTTCCGCTGTAACATCTAGGGTTGAATCTTGTCTAGTTCATAGGGGAAACTTCACCAGTGTTAATTACTCCTTGTGGTTGATATTATTGAGTGAAACCGTTGAATTAAGGTTTATGTCCAGATTGTTATTCATCATTATATCACCTCTGATCATGATCCATATGATGTCTTATGAGTAGTTCGTTTAGTTCTTAAGGACATGGGAGAAGTCTTGATGTTAGTAGTGAACTATGTTGAGTAATATTTAATGGTTTGATATTTAAGTTGTGGTGCTATTCTTCTAGTGGTGTCATGTGAATGTCGACTACATGATACTTCACCTTTATGGGCCTAGGGGAATGCATTGTGTATTTGAATATTAACTGTGGGGTTGCCGGAGTGACAGAAACCTGAACCCCCGTTGGTATATCGATGCATAAGGGATAGCAGGATCTCAGAGTTTAAGGTTGTGGTTAGATTTATCTTAATTACTTTCTTGTATTTACGGATGCTTGCAAGGGGTATAATCACAAGTATGTATTAGTCCTAGGAAGGGCGGTGCGAACGCACTTGACAAAATTCCCGTGTGTCCTCAAGAACGTTTGGTCATCATAAGTAAACCTATCGGCTTGTGCTTTGCTCTAGAAAGGATTGGGCCACTCGCTGCAATTATTATTAGTGTGTTTTATTTACTTGTACTTTATTTATCAGCTATATCAAAAACCCCTAAAAAATTGTCTGCTAGTATTTGCAGTGAATTCCTAATCAAAACTGCTTGTCAACACCTTCTGCTCCTCGTTAGGTTCGACACTCTTATTTATCGAAAGTACTACGATACACCCCCTATACTTGTGTGTCATCAAGACTATTTTCTGGCGCCGTTGCCGAGGAGTGAAGCGCTATTGGTAAGTGGAATTGGTAAGGGAAACTCTTACTGTACGTGCTGTTTTTATTTATGTCTGCTGCTATATTTTATCATGGAGAGATCTTCTCTTGAATTCCTATTTGGAAAAACTACTACCACTGCTAAGGTAGTAGAGGAGGCGCCATCTGTGCAAGTAATCCCATTTAAAATACCTATGCAAATTGTTGAACGTGTTACGAATAACCGCTATGAAGGGGATGGAACTGTCCATCCTGGTGATTATTTGTTATTTTTACATGAATTATGCGAGTTGTTCAAGTGTGCAGGTATTTCAATGGAAGAAGTTAAGAATAAATTATTCTCTATATCGCTGGCTGGTAGAGCCGCACAATGGTATAAATTGCCGAAGAATGGGCGTTCTCTTGGTTGGGAGGAAATTGTACCTCTCTTTTATTCTAAATTCTATCCTCCAAGTGAGATTCACCGAGATCGGAACCTTATATATAATTTCTGGCCTCATGATGGAGAGAGTATTGCCCAAGCTTGGGGGATATTTAAGTCACTAATGCTCAAATGCCCCATTCATGAGCTTTCTGGTAATGTCGTTGTTGATAACTTCTATGCAAGGCTTTCCTTTCAGGATAAAACTTTATTGGATACTGCTTGTTCTGGATCATTCACACGTAATAAATAAGAGTTTAAATGGGACCTTCTTGATCGGATTCAGGAGAACACTGAAGGATGGGAGAACGACAAAGGTAGAGAGTCAGGTATAAAATCTGATTTCGAATGCATTAAAACTTTCATGAACACTGGTGATTTTTGAAATGTTAGTACTGTTTATGGTCTTGACTCTCAAGTTGTTGCAAAATACTATAAAGCTTTTGCCTATTATTTCGGTATGCCAAAGGAGGGTTTTAAGAAATATCATGAACATTATAAAGATAAACCTGTTTCTCCTATGACTAGAAGTATTGAAGTTAATACTGTTGATCACATTATTCATGAGCCTTATATTGAAAAAGTTATTTTTCCTGCTAAAACAAAGGAACATTCTATTATAGCTAGTGTTGTTAACAAAAGTACAAATAAAGCTATAGAACCTGATGAACAAATAACAGTTGAACCTGCTGTAGCAATAATAAAGGACCTTGTCACCGAAAATATAGAAGATGGGCATATTATCTTTTGTAAAGATGCTTCTAATATTGTTTCACATCCTAAAAGCTCTAGGAAAACTAGTGTTCATGTGCTCTCTGTTAGGATAGGTGATCATTGCTATTATGGTTTATGTGATATTGGTGCAGGTTCAAGTGTTATTCCTTATTAGCTTTACAGGGAAATAATGCATGAAATTGGTCCTTGTGAACTTGAAGAAATTGATGTGGTTATTCATCTTGCTAATAGAGAAACTATCTCTCCAATTGGTATTGTTAGAGATGTGGAAGTTTTATGTGGTAAGACTAAATACCCTCCTGATTTTCTAGTACTTGGTTCAGCTACTAGTAAAACTTGTCCTATCATTTTTGGTAGACATTTTCTGAATACTTGTGGTGCTGTTATAGATTGTAAGAAAGAGAAAATCTTTACTAAATTTGCCGGTGAATCTTATGAGTTCAATTTCTCTAAATTTGCCAAAGCTCCTTACGAAACCGAATTGCCTAATGAAGATTTTAAAATTGCTCAGCTTGCCTCTATTGCTCTTGCTCCTAACAGTGCTTTGCAGCAACATATGGAGGACCACGAAAGTGAGCTCTTTATGGAAGAAAGGAACGAGCTTGACGAAATATTCCTTCGTCAACCAATACTTAAACATAATTTACCGGTGGAAGATTTGGGTACCACGCCACCACCCAAGGAGGATCCTGTTTTTGATTTAAAACCTTTACCTGATAATCTTAAATATGCTCATATTGATGATAAGAAAACATATCCTGTTATTATTAGTTCTAAACTATCAGGTAGAGAAGAGGAAAGATTGTTGGAAGTGGTGAACAAACACCGTGGACCTATTGGCTACACTCTTGATGATTTAAAAGGGATTTCCCCTGCTATTTGTCAACACGCTATTAATATGGAACCTGATGCAAAGCTGATACGTCTCCAACGTATCCATAATTTCTGATGTTCCATGCTTATATTATGCCAATTGCTACATGTTTTATATACACTTTATATCATTTTTATGCATTTTCTGGGACTAACCTATTAACAAGATGCCACCGTGCCAGTTCCTGTTTTCTCCTGTTTTTGGTTTTAGAAAGGTTGTTCTGGAAATATTCTCGGAATTGGACGAAACAAAAAGCCAAGTTCCTATTTTTCTGACACGTACACGGAGTCCGAAGGAGAGATGACGGAGGGCAGTGGGCCGTCCTCACCACCTGGTGGCGCAGTCCCACCTCTAGCCACGCCGCCACGTGGTGAGGAGGCCTCGGGCCTCCACCGACGCCGCCCCTTCGCCTATAAATTGCCTTTCTCGGGAAAACCCTAAACACCCGAGTCAATTTCCAAAAAAGTTCCAGAGCCGCCGCCGCCGTTAACCCTAACTCGGGAGGGTTCTGAAGCTCTTCCCGGCACCCTGCCGGAGAGGGGAATCATTACCGGAGGGCTCTACATCGCCATGCCTGCCTCCGGAGTGATGTGTGAGTATTTCATCTTTGTACTATGGGTCCATAGCAGTAGCTAGATGGTTGTCTTCTCCTCTTGTGCCATCATGTTTAGATCTTGTGAGCTTCCTATCATGATCAAGATCATCTTATTGTAATGCTACATGTTGTGTTTGCTGGGATCCGATGAATATTGATACCATGTCAAGTTGAATACTAAAATATTATGTCTATGTTATTTATGATCTTGCATGCTCTCTGTTGCTTGTTGATACTCTGGCCAAGTGATGCTTGTAACTCCAAGAGGGAGTATTTATGCTACATAGTGGGTTCAGTCTCCATTTAATCAGGGGGAGTGACAGCAACCCCTAAGGTTGTGGATGTGATGTTGTCACTAGAGATAACCTAATGATGCTTTGTCTAAGGATAAATGTGTTGTTTACATTATGCACTTTACTTAATGCAATTGTCTGTTGCTTGCAACTTAATACTGGAAGGGGTGCGGATGCTAACCTGAAGGTGGACTATTTAGGCACAGATACATGCTGGATAGCGGTCTGTGTACTTTGTCTTAATGCCCAAATGAATCTCATAGTAGAGTACACTACAACTTGCACATGCATGTTATGCACTTTTCAATATTGTCAATTGTCCAGCTGTAATTTGTTTACCCAGCATGTTAGTTATTTATTATGGAGAGACACCACTAGTGAACTGTGGACCCCGGTCCATTCTTTTACATCTGAAATACAACCTACTGCAATCATTGTTTTCTTTCATTCTCTGCAAACAAACATCATTTTACACACTATACGTCTAATCCTTTGTTTTCAGCAAGCCAGTGAGATTGACAACCTCACTGTTAAGTTGGGGCAAAGTATTTTGATTGTTTTGTGTGCAAGTTCCAAGTCAACCGCCAGGACCTCCCCTACGACACCGCAATTTTTCTGGCACCATTGCTAGGAAGAGGAAGCACTCCACCAACACCACTTTTTCTGGCGCCGTTGACACCTTCAGAAGTGTCTTCATCTCCTACTGGTTCGATAACCTCGGTTTCATACCGAGGGAAAACTTGCTACTGCACTCATCATACCTTCCTCTTGGGGTTCCCAACGAACGTGTGTCTTTCACGTCATCAAGCACTTTTTCTGGCGCCGTTGCCGGGGAGGTCAAGCCTTCTGTTAGGGAAGTCTCTCACTTCCAATCTCTTTACTTTGTTATTATCTTGCTTAGTTTATTTTTATTTTGTCTTGTTTGTTCTCTTTATCAAAAACACAAAAAATTAGTTACTTGTTTTTATTTTGTTATTTCGGCCTAGTGTTCGTTTTGCTAAAATGAGTACTCCTGAGAACACCAAGTTGTGTGACTTCACTAGCACAAATAATGATGATTTCATATGCACTCCTATTGCTCCACCTGCTTCTAAAACAGACTTTTATGAAATTAAACCTGCTCTATTAAATCTTGTTATGAAAGAGCAATTTTCTGGTGTTAGTACTGATGATGCTGCTGCCCATCTTAATAATTTTGTTGAACTTTGTGAGATGCAAAAGTATAAGGATATAGATGGGGATATTATAAAACTGAAATTATTTCCTTTCTCTTTGAGAGGAAGAGCTAAAGAATGGTTGCTATCTTTGCCTAGAAATAGTATTGATTCATGGGCTAAATGCAAAGATGCTTTCATTGGAAAATATTATCCTCCTGCTAAGATTATATCCTTGAGAAGTAGCATTATGAATATCAAACAATTTGATAATGAACATGTTGCCCAGGCATGTGAAAGAATGAAATCATTGGTAAAGAATTGTCCCACCCATGGACTGACTGCTTGGATGATCATCCAAACCTTTTGTGCAGGATTAAATTTTTCTTCAAGAAACCTACTGGATTCGCTGCTGGAGGTACCTTTATGTCCATCACTTTGGGTGATGCAACAAAGCTTCTTGATGATATGATGATTAACTATTCTGAGTGGCACACCGAAAGGACTCCTCAAGGTAAGAAGGTAAATTCTGTTCAAGAAACCTCTTCTTTGAGTGACAAGATTGATGTTATTATGTCTATGCTCGTGAATGGTAAATCTCATGTTGATCCAAATAATGTTCCTTTAGCTTCATTGGTTGCTCAAGAAGAGCATGTTGATGTGAACTTCATTAAAAACAACAATTTCAACAGCAATGCTTATAGGAATAATTTTGGTAACAACAATTATAAGCTTATCCTTCAAATAGTGGTAATGATTATGTCAATTCCTATGGTAATTCCTACAGCAATAATAGAAGTGTATCCTCTGATCTTGAAGTCATGCTTAAGGATTTTATCAGTACACAAACTGCTTTTAATAAAACTGTTGAGGAAAAGCTTGGTAAAATTGATGTTCTTGCTTCTAAGGTTGATAGCCTTTCTCTTGATGTTGATCTTTTGAAACTAAAAGTTATGCCTAATGATGTTAAATAGAATAAGACTTTTTCTACTGCCAATGCTATCCAAATTAAAATTGACAACAATATAGGATGTTGGCTGAATTGCATGCTAGGTGGAAAGAGAGGATAAAATTGAAAAGAGAATAGTATAGCTAGAGTTTGTACTATTACCACCACTAGTAATGCTAATGTTTCACATGCTAGTAAGCCTCCTACTATCAATGATAACATAATTGGTGTTGGCAATGTTTCTACTACCTCTGCAAAGCGTTTAAAATTACCCAAAACCACTGAAACTGTTCCTGATAAGAGTGCTGATTTTTTTGAAATATGGGAGACAATGGTTCCTTTGCCATTGACCATAATGATTTTGATTTTGATGATTGTAATATTTCTGAAGTAATTATGTTCTTGCAAAAGCTAGCTAGAAGTCCTAATGCTAATGCTACTAATATGGCTTTCACAAAACATATTACAAATGCTCTCATACAAGCTAGGGAAGAGAAACTAAAACATGAAGCTTCAATCCCTAGGAAGTTAGAAGATGGTTAGGAGCCCATCATTAAGATGAAGGTGAATGATTTTGATTGTAATGCTTTATGTGATCTTGGTGCTAGCATTTCTGTTATGCCTAAGAAACTCTATGATATGCTTGATTTGCAACCTTGGAACATTGTTATTTGGATGTTTATCTTGCTGATAATGCTGTGAAGAAACCTTTGGGGAGAGTTGATGATGTTCTATTATGGTTAACAATAACCTTGTCCCCGTTGATTTTGTCGTTATGGACATCTGATGCATGTAAAATGCATACATGAACTTTGCACTATATCACTCATATTCCAATCATATTTGCATCATATAAGGTTATACCACTGTTATTTAATGATTTTTGGAAATAAAATAATTGTTTCATTTTCATGGAATTAACCCTGCGCAGGCAGAAAATCCTATTTCTTTCCTTTTATGTTTCAGGGACTTAAACGACGTCATAAAATCTGGAAAAATACATGCGTCAATATTTTGGAAGGAGGAAGACGTAGGAGAAGGAATCAAGCAAACGGAGTCGGAGGGCCAAAAGGGGGTGGCCCACGCGGCCACTGTACCTGGCCACGTGGGGCCCACCATGTTGGGCCTCGGGGCTCCGCTGCCGTCGATCTTTGCTCCACCGACCTAGTCCTGACCTAAAAACGCCTATAAAAAAGGACCCCCGACGTTCTCTGGAAGGAGCGCCGCCACAAGACAGAAACACGAAAACGGAGATCTGGAGCTGCAGATTGGAGGGGAAAACTCCGGCGGGGCGCTGCCGGGGTGGTCTCCACCTTCTCCAACGACTTCTCCACCGTTTCATGATGAAGGGGAGTAGTCCACCCTCTGGACTATGGGTTTGTGGTGGTAACTTATGTATCTCTCCTCTCTTTGAGCTTCACTAATTAGTACCGTATGAGCTGCTGAATGTGATTACGGTCATCTATGCAATTCTTATGGTGGATATTGTGGTGTGAGATGATTTGTTATGCATTTACTGTTGTGTTGGAACTTTTATGACTTGTCATACTTTGATAGGATATTGTTCTTTAAGAAGTATTATGTATGTGGGTACGGGATGGCCGATGTGACACGACATAGGTATTGAGTGACACGATACCGCCCAACATCCTTTATCTGGGGGTAAAAAGGAAGAGTATGATGTGGGAGTGACAGCAACCACGCTAGCCTTACGAGGGTGACCTAGCAACACAAATGAGTATTTCTTCCAACTATGTGTTTTAGGACATATAGCCGTCATAAAAGCTACCATTAAAACATGACAATTGTGTGTACTTTATCTATAACATGATGATCACCGTAGATGAGAGAGAGAGGATTAAGTGAACCCATGAACTCATGTCCATTGTTCCTATAAGAGAAAACATTGTCTTGTCCTCTTGCATTAAAGAGGATTGGGACACTTTTACATTCTTGTTTTGCTACACTTCCATCCATCAAAAACCACCTTGTTCATTAAATTGTTTAGTGCATAATCAACTAGAATTTGTGACACTTTAGTTGTAGGGAATAGATAACTTTTCTTTCTTGCTCCTGCGGATCGATACCTTACTTCCACATTGAGAGGTGCTACAGTGATCCCCTGCTCTTGGGGGTTATCAAGTACTTTTCTGGCGCCATTGCCGGGGAGCGTAGCGCTTAAGTTTCTATTCTTGTGCGCACTAGACTAAGCTTGGGGAGGTTTCTTTAAACTTGTTTTATATCTTGCAATCATCTTAGCTTGGGGAGGTTTATGGCTTTTATGAATCGTGCATCGCTGCATCTTGCTTTATATGAAAGTGCTTATGCCACTACTGCTGAAGTGGTTGAAACTACTGTATCTGAGGTACCTAAAGTGGGATTTAAAGTTCCCATTGGTCATGTTAAAAGAGTTATGAACAAACCATTTACAGGGGATGGACTAAGTCTGCATGTGAACACATAGAAACAATTGATGAAATATGTGGTTCATTTAGGCTTCCTGGTATTTCTGATGATCAAATAAAAAGGAAGCTATTATATTTGTCTTTATCTGGTAATGCTCGTGATTGGTACATGTCTTTGGATGAAGAAGTGAAAACTGATTGGAGCATTTTGAGGGAGGTTTTTCTTAAATATTTTACTCCCCAAGAAAGTACTAATATTTTGCAGGAAGAAGATGATAAAAACCTAAGCTTGGGGATGCCCATGCAATCTCAAGAAGATGCTGAAAAAGATGAACAACTGGAGAATGAAGAGTTGGATCCCCCAACTTCACCATCAACATATGATAGTAACACCCAAACTCAAAAACCTTTTGTTAGTAAACTTATTGATAATAATGAGGAGTGTTGCATAAATATGTTATATGATAATGCTTTAGATGATGGTCCTATGCTTATTGATAATACTCCATGGATAAAAATGATATACTTGCTATTTGTGAAAATACTCTTACTAATAAGAGTCCTACTTTGTTCCTGAATTCTCCTAATACCACCATAGAGGAGAAATTTGCTTATGTTGAGAAATACTTATGTGGTTTACAATTATCTTTAGTTCCAAATCTTTGTTGCAACCATGATATTAAACTTGATATTGATCTTAATAACTATTTTGAAAGAGGGAAGCATGCTAATGAATTACAAAATAAATTTAATGATCCTCTTTATGTGCCTAAATTATCTAAATTGGAAGATCCTATTGGTTATATGGTTGAATACACTTCTATTACTTGCAACTATTATGAGAGAGGAGCTGATGAGAACCCTCTTTATGCTACTAGTAATTATGGGCTGCAAGTAACTTTTGTTAATATGCATTGGAAAACTTCTATTTATTATGATTCATTCATATACAAAATGCCAATGCATATAAAGAAGGTTAGACTTCGTTGTTATTACTTTTGTGTTTTGTTTCTCTCTCTACCAGGTTTCAACTTGACTATTATCTTCATTGGCTTGAGAGCACCATGGGATCCTGGTATTATGCATGAAACACTTCTCAAAGATCAAGAGGGACAACCACTCAAGCTTGGGGATGCCAAGCCACCTCACTCCAACCATCTTGATATCAAGTAAGAAGCCTAGCTATATGGTTATAAAGAAAGCACTTTGTGGGAGGCAACTTTATGGTCAATGAAGAAATTGTTCTTGGACATAAAATCTCTGAAAGAGGCATTGAAGTCGACAGCGCTAAAGTTGAGGCAATCGAGAAAATTCCTTGCCCCAAGGATGTCAAAGGTATTCGTAGTATTCTTGGTCATGCTGGTTTCTATAGAAGGTTTATTAAAGATTTCTCTAAAATTTCAAAGCCTCTTACTAATCTTCTCCAAAAAGATGTACCTTTTGTTTTTTATGATGATTGTAAGGAAGCTTTTGAAACTCTAAAGAAGGCTTTAATTGCTACCCTGTTGTTCAACCACCTGATTGGAACTTACCTTTTGAAATTATGTGTGATGCTAGTGATTTTGCTGTCGGTGCTGTTCTTGGACAGCGAATAGATAAGAAGTTGAATGTTATTCATTATGCTAGTAAGACTCTTGATTCTGCTCAAAAGAATTATGCCACCACTGAAAAGGAATTCCTAGCTGTAGTTTTTGCTTGTGACAAATTTAGACCTTATATTTTGATTCGAAAGTCATTATTCATACCGATCATGTTGCTATTAGGTACCTTATGGAAAAGAAAGATGCTAAGCCTAGGCTTATTAGATGGGTGCTGCTTTTACAAGAGTTTGATTTACATATTGTAGATAGGAAAGGTGCTGAAAATCCTGTTGCTGATAATTTGTCTAGATTGGAAAACATTGCTTATGATCCTATTCCTGTTAATGATAGTTTTCCAAATGAACAGTTGGCTGCAATAAGGGTAAGTTCGCGAGATAGTCCTTGGTATGCTGATTATGCTAACTTTATTGTTTCCAAGTACTTGCCTCCAACCTTTTCAGCTCAACAAAGAAGGAAATTCTTTTATGACTTGAGGCATTATTTTTGGGATGACCCACACTTATATAAAGAAGGAGTGGATGGTATTATGCGAAGATGTGTTCCAGAATATGAACAACAAGAGATATTGAGAAAATGACATGGTAGTGCTTATGGAGGACATCATGCTGGGATAGAACTGCACAAAAAGTTCTACAATCAGGTTTTTATTGGCCTACCCTTTTTAAAGATGCAAGAAAGTTTATTTTATCTTGTGATGAATGTCAAAGAGTTGGTAATATCTCTAGACGCAATGAAATGCCTATGAGTTATTCTCTTGTTATTGAACCATTTGACTGTTGGGGATTCGACTTTATGGGTCCTTTTCCTCCTTCAGAAGGTAATACTCATATACTTGTTGCTGTTGATTATGTTACTAAATGGGTAGAAGCTATACCCACAAAAAGTGCTGATGGTGAGACCTCATTAAAAATGCTTCAAGATGTTATTTTTCCTAGGTTTGGTGTGCCTAGATATCTTATGACTGATGGAGCTTCTCATTTTATTCATGGTGGTTTTAGAAAGACCCTTGCTAAACATGGTGTTAATCATAGAATTGCTTCAGCTTATCATCCCCAAACAAGTGGGCAAGTAGAATTATCAAATAGAGAAATTAAATCTATCTTGCAAAAGACTGTTAATAAATCTAGAAAAATTGGGCTAGTAAGTTAAATGATGCTTTATGGGCTTATAGAACTGCTTATAAAAACCCTATGGGTATGTCTCTTATAAAATGGTTTATGGAAAAGCTTGTCACTTGCCCTTAGAATTAGAACACAAAGCTTATTGGGCAGTGAGAGAACTTAATAGAGATTTAAACTTGCTGGTAAGAAAAGGTTACTTGACTTGAGTTCTTTAGATGAATGGAGAAGTGAGGCTTATGAAAATGCTAGACTTTTTAAAGAGAAAGTTAAGAAATGGCATGATAGGAGAATTCTTAAAAGAGAGTTTAATGTTGGTGAGAAAGTTCTATTGTATAGGTCTCGTCTCAGATTTTTTGCAGGAAAATTACTCTCAAAATGGGAAGGACCTTTTGTTATTGTAGAGGTATATCGTTCAGGTGCAATAAAGATTGCCTCACTCAAAGATAACTCTACACAAGTGGTGAATGGACAAAGACTCAAACATTATATTCTGGAGATTCTTATAATGAAGATGTTGATATTATTCAAGTGGTGACTCCGGAAGTTTTTATTCAGAAGCAAATTCAGGGAACTGCAGAGTCTGTTTTCGAATAGGTAACAGTTTCGGTAAGAAAATGTTCGCGTTTTACTTTCCAAGAGTTATTTTGTCATTTTTTTAAATATGGAAAATTACAAGACGAAAACGAGTAGGAAAGGTGCCCGAGGGCACCTCACCACGTTGTGGCGCGGGCCCACCCCTGGCCGCGCCGCCATATGGTGAGGGCACCTCGGAGCCCGTCTCCGACCAGGTTTCTTCCTGTACCTTCCTTTTGTTACGATTTTTTTTGCTATATAATCCCCCAGATGCCCCGAGGTCCGTATGTCGCCTTTTCGTTGTGTTTTCATTTCGAGCTGTTTCTGCCAGATTTCATCTTCAGTTTTAGAAGCACCATGGTCTCCAACAACAACAACAACAAGGGCAAGGAGCCTTTGGAAGATGATCTCCAAGATCCTAAGCTGGAGGAGAAGGTCAAGAGTGAAGCTGAAGAGGAAGTAGAAGAAGATCCGCGTCAATACCCTCGCGCCACCATTGCAAGCATTGGAGTGGTTGCAAATCCCTTCAACCTCAAGAGAGGCGCGCGGATGAGCACTGGAGGGAAGGTTCCACGTCGCTTTTTGGCTCCAAGGACATCTTCTCCAGGCATCAATAACCCTTCCACACTCTAATCCATAAGCATCAAATTGAAAGAATCCCTGAGGCAGAATTGCCCAATAGCTGGAATATAGATTGTTCTAACAATGCAGGAAAGGGAGCTCTAAGTCTGATGAGAAGTGGGGAAGCAATTCCAAGAGCTGGGATTCACAGTCTGATAAGTTCATGAACCGCATTGAACACAACACGGAGTTGATTCGTATCCTCACCTACAAGATTGATGAACTGAAGGAGCTGGTTGATAAGCTTATTAAGGATTCACCACCACCGCCGAAGGAGTAATTCATCATTGGTATTGGCATCCCCTTGGCTTGTTCCAAGCTTGGGGGAGTGCCGCGGTATCACACCATTATCTTTTACCTTTTACCTTTCAATAGAGTCATATCATGAGTAGGGAAGTTATCTTATAAGATGGTTTGCAGTGTGGAAGTATCTCTCTTTTAGTTGGTTATCTATGTATCCCTTGGTGTGAGTTGCCGTTATGGAATATTAATGAGAAGCTTCATCATTTACATTATGCACACTATATTTTAGTTTGCAAATTCTGTCATGTGATGATCTTGTTATTAGTATTGGTATCACTTTGGGAGCATCAAGTAAATCTTTTTTGTTTTGGCAAACTTAGCATTGGTCAGTAGCTACAATACTTTGAGGCTTAAGTAGAGAGAGGGAAGTGCATGTAGATATATTATTCCATGATCTTTCTTTCTTGTTGGCTCATAAGCTTAGTATTCTCAAGTTAAATTATTTGTGCTTCCAAGGAAGATTGCATGATTGTTTTTACTACATCTATATTTGTTTGTATCCCTCAACTCTTATGCTTGCTACACAACCTTGCTAGCCAAAAACCTGTATTGAGAGGGAATGCTTCTCATACATCCAAACCTTGAGCCAAAACCATTGCCATTTGTGTCCACCATATCTACCTATTATGTGGTATTTCCTGCCACTCTAAGTAAATACTTCATGTGCTACCTTAAATTATTCAAAAACTATTACCTCTCATTTGTGTCACTGTTTATTAGCTCATGAGGAAGTATGTGGGTTATTCTCTATTTAACTTGTCAGACAGACTTTCACCAATGGACTAGTGGCATATACATCCGCTTATCCAATAATTTTGCAAAAAGAGCTGGCAAATGGGGTGCCCAGTCCCAATTAATTACAACTATAACCGTTTAATTCTCTTCACATGTTTTGCCATGATTTATCAGAAGCAATTTTCA
The DNA here is from genome assembly GCA_947311845.1 of Poa pratensis. NCBI lineage: Eukaryota > Viridiplantae > Streptophyta > Magnoliopsida > Poales > Poaceae > Poa > Poa pratensis. Next base: position 28,503,158 of record CAMZMU010000052.1, on the reverse strand, counting down.
AAGTGTTAAACAATATCAAATAGGCACCCCTCCATGGTATGTGATTGTTGGAAGGCACCCGAGGATTCGATTAGCCATGGCTTGTGTAAGCAAAGGTTGGGAGGAGTGTCATACCAATTTATAAATATGCATGTGTAAACAAAAGAGAAGAGGGATGATCTACCCTTGGGTAGAAATAACGTCCTTCAGGGAGCCGCTCTTGAAAGTCTGGATGACATGGGAAATATTGTTTTCACCCACTACCATTCGTTGACAACGACATACATAGCTAAAAACTTATTTTTATACTCTCTATATGATTTCAAAACTTAAAAGCTCTAGCACATGATTTAATCCCTGCTTCCCTCTGCGAAGGGCCTATCTTTTACTTTTATGATTGAGTCAGTAAACCTGTTCCCCTCTGTCTCAAGGAAGCATTTGAGTTGTTGTGATTCAACCATCTATATGTTGATACTTTCAATCATGTCTTTTATGTTTCCTTGTTTAGCACAAAGCTTTTATCTGAATGAATATAACTTTGAAGTTATCAATGACTGTAAGGAGACTGTTATGATTGAGCATGTAAGTTCTGCAATATAAGCTCTAATATAAAGACTCTGCTCGAAAGATAAGTACAATCTGTCAATTGTTCTCTGACCAAGAACAAAGTTTGCCATCATCAACTGTGATTTTCTCTATGCACCTTATTGTGACTCCCTTTACTCGTTTCAAGTTAAGTTATATGAAGGGAAGTTGCTGTCTAAAATGACTTGTGTATTAATAGATGTGATGCTTCTTGTCCGTATTTTGTTTATCGACACTTCACTCCATAAACCTGTGGTCTTACTTACTGAGTTCAGCTTTCGCTTGGCACTCCATAAACCTGTGGTCTTGTTTACTGAGTTCAGCTTTCGCTTGGGGACAAGCGAGGTCTAAGTTTGGGGGGAGTTGATACGTCCATTTTGCATCACTATTTTATATCATAATCTACTGTTATTCATTGATATATTACATATTTAGAGATGATACTTATGTTATTTTACCTATTTTGCATGTTTGATGATTATTGGAGAATTAACCACCAGAGTCAGGATTCTGCTGGAAAAAGGACCGTCAAGACGACGTATTTCTGAAGATCAACAATTAGCAGCAAATATCCAGAAGCTCCTATTTTGTCAGATGCCAGAGGCAGCCAAAAGGGAAGGCTAAGGTGGGCCACCATGGGCCCTTACCATGCCATGGCGCGGCCCACCTTGCTGCCGCGCCGCCACGTGGTGAGGAGGCCCTGGCCCACCTCAGCCGGTGCCCTTTCGCGTAGTTCATCCCCCAGAAACCCTAAGCCTCGGGGAGTCATCGAGGAAATATTCGGCCGCCTCGACGAGGCGGAAAACACCAGAGAGAGAAATGCTCTCCGGCAGGGAGAAATCTGCCGGGGAAATTCCTTCCCGGAGGGGGAAATCATCGCCATCGTCACCGTCATCGAGCTAAACTTCATCGGGATCATCATCATCATCTCTACACCACCGACACCATCATCTCCACCGCTCCACTCCGTTCCGCTGTAACATCTAGGGTTGAATCTTGTCTAGTTCATAGGGGAAACTTCACCGGTGTTAATTACTCCTTGTGGTTGATATTATTGAGTGAAACCGTTGAATTAAGGTTTATGTCCCGATCATGATCCATATGATGTCTTATGAGTAGTTCGTTTAGTTCTTGAGGACATGAGAGAAGTCTTGATATTAGTAGTGAACTATGTTGAGTAATATTTAATGGTTTGATATTTAAGTTGTGGTGCTATTCTTCTAGTGGTGTCATGTGAACGTCGACTACATGATACTTCACTTTTATGGGCCTAGGGGAATGCATTGTGTATTCGAATATTAACTGTGGGGTTGCCGGAGTGACAGAAACCTGAACCCCCGTTGGTATATCAATGCATAAGGGATAGCAGGATCTCAGAGTTTAAGGTTGTGGTTAGATTTATCTTAATTACTTTCTTGTATTTGCGGATGCTTGCAAGGGGTATAATCACAAGTATGTATTAGTCCTAGAAAGGGCGGTGTATTAGCATAGGTTCACCCACACAACACTTATCAAAACAATAAAGATTAATCAGCTATATGGAGCAAAAGTACTTGACGAAATTCCCGTGTGTTCTCAAGAACGTTTGGTCATCATAAGTAAACCTACCGGCTTGTGTTTTGCTCTAGAAAGGATTGGTCCACTCGCTGCAATTATTATTACTGTCTTTTATTTACTTGTACTTTATTTATCAGCTATATCAAAAACCACTAAAAACTTGTCTGCTAGTATTTGCAGTGAATTCCTAATCAAAACTGCTTGTCAACACTTTCTGCTCCTCGTTGGGTTCGACACTCTTATTTATCGAAAGTACTACGATACACCCCATATACTTGTGGGTCAGGACGTTGTCGTTGGAGTCTTGCCAGCTCGCAGACGGCTCACGGGCTAAAAAGGAGTTGAGACGTCAGGCGTGCTCCATCTGCTCGTCCGAGTTTGGCCGAGGCGGCAGGCGAAAGGCTCCCCCACCCCTCTCGCCTTCACTTGGTATTGTCGAGATCCCAGCCACACGCCACGACCATGCCGTGTACGTACGCGCGCATGCCGCATCCAGCAGTCCTTGCTTGTTTCACTTGCTACGTGCAGTGGCCGGACGCAAAATGTAAGGATAACTCCAACAGGTCGACTTAAATGGACGTATATTTGGTATGTTTTTGTCTGTTTGAATCGCCAAACGAACACACATCAGGTCCGTGTTTGTTTCTCTCACCCAGGCAAGGTGGAGTGGCCGGATGCAAGATGAAAATCCCGTTTTGCCGCCCGTGAGATCATCCATGAAGAAATTAAACACCATGATCGCGGATCGCCCGCGCTCTTGAATGTTGGCTGCTTTCTTCACGTCGTCTTCCTCCTACCGATCGTTTGCATGGAGACAGAGAGATTGTATAACTGATCATATATTTTGAATCTGGTTTTGCAAAATAGGAATTGTGAGCACCCACCAAATTTATTTTGAAACATTTGGAAGCCGTGCGAGCGAGATGGCAGTACCCCGACGCGCGTGGCGATGCGGCGTGCACGCGGGCGATGTATACCCATGGAAAAAAATAGCACGATATATCCCCGCTAATAGCACGCTATAGCTTAATTTGAGGGGCTACGCTATATTTGGCTAAAAGTTGCCGCTACAGCGCTAATGAAGTTTTTAGCGCGCTAAATCACGCTAAACGTCGTAACGTTATAGCACGCTAAAAATAACTGGAAATAGTGTGTCGGCCGCTGAGTAAATCTAGTCAAACCAAGCACCCAGCTCACTCGTCCATCACTCCAGTCCATATCGAACCTAATCTAATTCTCTAGATCGAGGCTGGCGGCGGCGGTAGCGCCCAGCTCGTCTTCCTCTGGAGTCTACATCGAGCTCTTCCGTCCAGCTGAGGGCGGCGGCTACGTCTTCCTCTTCTAAATCCACATTTGAATATGGTTACCTGTATAAAGGTTATACATGTATTGATTTTGGACAATTTTTTAGTGTTGAAAAGCTTGAAGTCCTTAATATTTGGGTTATATCTCGCCATTTTTTCATCACGCTATTTTTCACGTAATTTCGCTATATCCCGCTATATCTTCTGTAGCTTCTAGAGAAGGACCACGCTATTTTTGATAGCACGCTATTTTTTTCGTTGTGTATACCAGACACCAGACGGCACGCGCCGCTCGCCGGATTCGCCTTTTCCTCCGGTTGGGTGGCAGTTGGATCGCATCGCACGCGCCCGCGCGCGATCTTTGCATGATCTCCTCTTCTTCTTGGTTTACTGCACGCGCTGCTGCCCTGCAACGCTACTACTACTACGTAGGGTCTAGCTCTAGCGCAATGATGGGCTGGCGTGGCAATACAAGTACTACAGTAGTACAGCCGTAGGATCATGCAGTGCAGCGCTGCCGCACTGTGCCGGCCTGACAAATTCCGCTGCCGCAAGCTAGCTCTCTGCTGCGCATGCACGGACCGCGGCCGCGTCCGGCAAGCTATCGATCGTGTACAGTGGCGGCAGCCGCAGGCGCCAGGGGGAAGATGATCCTAGCCGGACTGCCGGAGTGCTTGCCAGGTACGACTTTGGGCGGAGGAGGCGCGCATGTGTTTGTGTCGCTGGGCGGCGGCTGCATGTCTCGCAGCACGCCGGCAGCCTCGTGAGTCCGCTGCCGGCGTTGTTTGCCTCACACTAGATAAAATAAAATGAGGGTTCCAACTAAAATACTACTCCTAGTAGGATTTGGATCCCCACGAATTTCTGCTACGATTGTCGTTCCAAAAGATTAATACTTACTCCGTTTCAAAATAAATGACTTCCATTTATCTAAATACAGATTTATTTACACTTTACATAGGTAGATACATCTGGATGTAGCCAAATAAAAGTCATCTTTTACAATGTAGGGAGTAGATCAATAAGTCCCCTATCCACGGGAGGCCTCGGTTTCATTATTCGAACGAAAACCATTATAGTTTCATCTCATATACATACACGAAGAAGCCAAAGCTGCAAATAATGCCTCCTGAGTAAACATGATCCTACGAATATTATTTTTTAAGAAAAAATCAAAATGTTATGAAAAAAATGGTGACGAGGATATACAAGTATTTCACAAAGTGCCAATATTCGCAGTGAAATAATTTGTGTGGTGCTCCGTACAAATTTGACCAAAATGAGATTTAGATTTTTTTTTAGGAACATTGATTTTGCTTTTTCGCCATGTTGATTGTAAGTTCTAGACATCGTCCATGTGTAACCTTGCGATCGAGTTATTCCATATGGTACATAATCCTCCTTTGTTAAGGATCTCATCAAGGAAGTCTAAATTGACATCATAAAAGGCTTTTCATTGTGTGATTTTAAAACAACCATTTTTCCTTTTTCTATATGCCATATAATGTAGCACCTAATGGATTGTCACTCCGATCTTTATAAATATATTTAAATTTAATATAAGGTGGTCGGTTGAATAGGAGCTCAGAGGAAAATCCATTATCATACCTAACATGTTAGCTAATTTTTGGTAAACAAAACTTTGAGGACGAAGTTTAAGAAACTAATTGGCCTATTTACACAAAATAGAGTGAGGGCGTCTTAAAATCGAAAGAGTTTCATAATATTTTTGAATGATTTCAATCTATAGGACTTTTCCTAAGAAATCCTCTTGATCATACGAATGACACCTCTAATTTTTTTTATGAAGTGTATTCCTACAACTCAACTTATAGGAATTTAAATACTAATATGTTTTTACACTCATGCACGTAGGATAATACATTTTTTTCTATATTTTTCATGTGTTAGTTCATTCAAATGATGATTTATTTGTTAAAAATGATTATTTCTGCCGTTTTTAGTTTATAATCGTTTGTTTTGCACTTTAAATTTTGTCAAATTAGTGCGTAATTACTGTTCGCATGAACAGTGCTTGGAGCGCTGTGAGGCCGAGAAAACGTAACGCCTTAATAATAATAATAATATAATATAATATATATATTCGGTTTACTATTTATCGCATATTCGCATGAAAGTAGTGCCGTCTTTGAGAATAGCGAGCACGCACCCCCAACCTGGGCGGGGCGCCGGCGCTGCTTTCGACCCGACGGCGACCACCACTGGCACAGCCCGCGATATTAATTCCTTCTCCGGCGAGCTCGCCGAGGCTTCCCTTCCCCAGTTCCCGGCCCACCCCCTCCGGTTGAATAAAAATACCGCCTTTCTGTAGCCTACGCCCTGCGCCACTGTTGGTGACCATGGCCTAGCACCCTCTCCAGATCTTCTTTAACCTTTTACAGTGCTACACTCGTTCTCACTGACGACGCTGGAGTACTCCGTTCGGTAAAAATGCCGTTGCTCAGGCGGAGTTAACGCTTTGGGCACTGCAACGGCGAAGGTTTTTAATGCCGGAGGGAGGCACGCCCGCCCGTTGCCGCGAAGCCTTTTCGTTCGCGTGCTGCGGCCGTCCCGTCAATGCCGACCTCTCTCCCTTTTATGGCGTGTGGAGCTCGAATGTCTCGCCTCCTGTCCCGGTGATCGCGTCCAGCCGTCCTGTCCGCATTGATGCGTTCTAGCTGCTAAAGTCTTGGCTTTCTTCCTCTGCTGCCGCTACTGTTGCTACTTCCCGTTGAGGCGGCGGCGGCGCGGCCATTTCGATCGAGTTTCCTGCCTGCTTGATCGCGAGACGGCTGCGGTTTCTTGTTGTGTGAGTGCGGCTCCTGGTGGCAATGTCCGGCGCGATGCTCGAGGTGTTGGAAGTGCCGTGGACGGTCGTCGGTAAGGGCGCCGATGGCGGCGGCGGCGGCGGCGGGCGTGGGCGCGGACGCCCGGGAGCGCCGAGGCGGAAGCCGCCGCTGCAAAGTAGCTTGGCGCAGCCCAAGGCGGCGGCAGCGCAGCGGCTGCCGGAGGCAGGAGGCAAGAAATGCAATTCCGGGACAAGCGCTCCGCGGCGCGGCAAGCAGGCGCGGAACAAGGTCGCGGCGCCGGCAGAGCGGGTGCCGGTAGCGCGTGGCACCGGCATCATCGCGGAAGCTGATCCGCTGCCGGTGTCGACCAGCAAGGGTCTGGAGCTCTGCCGGCGCCCGGGGTTCGGGACGGTGGGCGCGCGCTGCGTGGTGAAGGCCAACCACTTCCTCGCGGAGGTCGCCGACAAGGACCTCACCCAGTACGACGTAAGTTGCCAAACCTCTCGCCAAGCATAGTGTGGTCGTGCAATGCGCAAGTTTACTGACGCTGACACCCGTCCTGCAGATCAAGATCACGCCGGACTCGAGGTGCCGGAGCGTGAACCGGGCCATCGTGGCCGAGCTGGTCCGCCTCTACCGCGCGTCCGACCTCGGCATGCGCCTCCCGGCCTACGATGGCCGCAGCAACCTCTACACCGCCGGCCGCCTCCCCTTCGACTCCCGAGAGTTCGTCGTGCGCCTCGCCGTCGACGACGACTCCGGCACCACCGCCCGGTATGAACATTCTTACACAATCGACTCATCCGTACACAGCCACATTGTCAGCGCCACCTCTTTTGACAACTGATTAGTTCGGTTCGCCTGTACCTGCAGGGAGAGGGAGTACAAGGTGGCCATCAAATTCGCGGCCCGCGCTGACCTGCACCACCTGCGGCAGTTCATCGCGGGGCGGCAGCCCGATGCCCCACAGGAGGCCCTGCAGGTCCTCGACGTCGTGCTCCGGGAAGTCGCCAACCAGAGGTAGCTGGCAACTGTGGTGGATTGCATGTTTCAGGCTAATTCGTATCTTCATGGACGTGGTGCGTAATGGCTTCTTGGCTATTGGGTAAGGTACCTCGCCGTGAGACGGTCCTTCTATTCGCCGGACATCAGGACGCCGCAGAGGCTTGGTGATGGCTTGCAGTCGTGGTTTGGCTTCTACCAAAGCATCCGGCCGACCCAAATGGGATTGTCACTGAACATTGGTGAGATATGCCTTGGTTTCTTGATGATCCAAGTGATTGTTTTCTTCTGTGTTTTCGAACTTACGTTTGGGTGCCGGTTTCAGACATGTCAGCCACGGCGTTTATTGAGCCGCTACCGGTGATCGATTTCGTGGTGCAGATCCTGGGGAAGGATGTCATGTCAAGAAGGTTGTCTGACGCGAACCGAATCAAGGTAAATCGTGTTACATGATATCCGAACTAGTGATGTCTACTACTTATATAGGCAAAGGCCATGTCACAATTGCTACTTGTTTGTTTGGTTGTGAACTGGAGGCTTGTCAGTACTTCGTGCCTTATGCCGTCCCCACTGGAACGATTAGTTTATATGGTTGCGTTCAATGTTAAGCAGATTAAGAAAGCTCTACGAGATCTGAAGATCGAAATCACTCACCGAGGAAGTCTAAGGCGGAAATACCGCGTCTCTGGCTTGACAGCGCAACCAACTCATGAGCTAATGTATGGTTTGGAATATCTCTCATTGTTATCTCATGTTTCTGTTTATGCCTTCCATTTCCTTTTCCAAGTAACTGTGGGTTGTCAATTTTAATCTCACAAATTGACCTGATTGGACATTTTTAAATGCTATGAATTTTTTAGTATATATTACTTTAGTTCACTCCAGGATGATTCCTAACACTGTACTGGCAGCTAAAATGTTTATGCAGTAATTAAAGGTATTGGAAGAAAGATCATTCAACAAGCATACAATAGTCACGATGGATGTGCTGTAAAACATATAGCATAAATTTTGTACTTAAAATATGATCTAGTGTGATTAATATTTTAAACAACTTGAGCATTGAACTACTTGATGCGTTAAACTGAACATAGTAATTGTTAGTGATTTTTGTTTTGTAAACAAATATGTACTTAAACATGCAAAATGTTGAAAACATAGTAATCTTGCTTATGCTAACATTTCTGCACCTGGTTTGCTATTTTTCTTAAAAGTTTTCCAATCGAGGATGAAATGAAATCAGTTGTAGAGTATTTCAAGGAAATGTATGGGTTTACCATAAAGCAACCACATCTTCCCTGCCTTCTTGTAGGAAACCCAAAGAAGCCAAATTATCTACCAATGGAGGTCAGTAACTAACGTCCTTTGGTCTCGTGCTGTCACAGCTTTCTATTAGCCACAGCCAGTACAATACATGATGCTTTTTGACAGGCCTGCAAGATTGTTGAAGGTCAGAGATATAAGAAGCGGTTGAACGAAAAGCAGATCACATCATTACTGAAGGTTACATGCCAAAGGCCGAGAGAGAAGGAAATGGATATTCGACGGGTAGGAAGTGTTTCTTGGTATACTCAGAAGTGAATGAACTTGGCAATATTTGCAGTGGCCGTTTGTAACATTCAGATCATAACTTACCAAGTCTATTTCTCATTGAACTTGGTTTGTCTCATTGGCACACTTTAAAATATAAGTTTCATTGTTTCACATTCACAGCTGTAGTTGTCATGTAGCACTTCAGCGACCTGCTCCACCTGTTCTAGGACCAATTTCTTTGCCATACCTTTTCTAGCTTGGTACAGTATATCAGGAAAAAGTTTGGCAAAGCTTGGTTAGTTGGTTATGAACCAAACATGCTTGTGGTCTCTATTTTTTTTCAGTGCAACGACATAATTCAATCAAAACCTGACAAACATTATCAATTTTTCATTGCTCAGTGCTATATTGTTCTTATTTAGTGTCATTACACAACTTCTACTGACGTAGATACATGTTCTGGTCCCACCAAAATTGCCTAAAAGACTATAATTGACTATTTTCAGACCGTTCACCAAAATGAATATGATCAAGATCCCTATGCGAAGGAATTTGGTATAAACATAAGTGACAAACTCACCTGTGTTGAAGCACGAGTTCTGCCTGCACCCTGGGTAAGATAATTGATATTTTCCAATTTACTATTACCAGCTATATTCTCTGCTTATTACTGACTACTTTTTTGTGAGGGAAGTTAAAATATCATGATAACGGAAAAGAGAAGGAGTGCTTACCTCGTGATGGTCAATGGGACATGAAAAACAAGGTTAATATCAACTTTTCTGAACTTGTCACCTCTCATTTGTAGCACAGTTACTTTAGTGGCGAGCTAGGAGGAGATACTGTCTTCACCACTGAAATAAAATATTTTTTCTTGCAGAAAGTTGTCAATGGGTGCACTGTGAATTATTGGGCATGCATTAACTTCTCAAGAAGTGTTCAAGAAAGCACTGCCAGTGGATTTTGCCAGGAGTTAGCACAAACGTGTAAAATTCTAGGCATGGTATGCATCTGCTTTATTCTACGTAGTAGTATTGTATAGAGACATGCTTTCTTGAGTTGCGAGGTAGCAATGTTCTTTCAATTGTTAATGATGACTCCTGTGTATTGCAGGAGTTCAATAGTGAGCCTGCTATGCCGATATATTCGGGTAGACCAGATCAAGCAGTACAGGCACTTAAGCATGTATACAGAGCTGCACTGAACAAACTTAAGGGAAAGGAGCTTGAGCTTCTTTTGGTGATTCTACCTGACAACAATGGTCCATTGTATGGTGAGCTGCATTTTCGTTTGGTCCGTCTGATTGTTGCATAATTTTCTTGCTACTCTTCTAAACCTACTTTTTTTTTACATACATCCTTTCTGGTTTTCTCACACATAATGTGTATTATTTTTCAGGCGACATAAAACGCATATGTGAAACTGAATTGGGATTATTATCACAGTGTTTCTTAACAAAGCATGTATTTAAGATCTGCAAACGATACTTGGCAAATGTCTCGCTCAAAATCAATGTTAAGGTAGTTATCAACTGGTTCTCGTTTACTCGTAGATTACATGTTCAGAAAGTTAATCTCTGCCAATAGAGATTATGCACCACTTTCATGTTTTAACAATTTTGGTGAATTCAGATGGGTGGAAGAAATACTGTACTTTTGGATGCGGTAAGTCGGAGGATTCCGTTGGTCAGTGATATACCGACAATAATATTTGGTGCCGATGTAACACATCCTGAAACCAGAGAAGATACCAGCCCGTCGATTGCTGCAGTAAGATTAGCATCGCTCTGCTGCTTCTTCACCGGGTTTTCCATAAGATTTTCCTCTAATAGGATGCTTACAGGTTGTTGCTTCTCAAGACTGGCCAGAAGTTACGAAGTATGCTGGATTGGTGTGTGCTCAACCTCATCGGCAAGAGCTCATCCAGGACCTCTACAAAACATGGCATGATCCTCAGAGAGGCACTGTAACCGGAGGCATGATCAGGTATTTCTCATGCATTTGATGCGCCATAGTGCCGTGATTCACCCTTAATAACACATCATGTGTAAAGACGATACACACCTTCACTCAGTACAGAAAAATATGCGCATTTTGATTATCTGTCATCATGCATTGGTGGAAGTGTTAATCCAACTGGATATCATTGGATCACTCTGAAAATATCAGAACCACCATGCACAGAATGAGCTTGACGAAGTTCCTTTTCTGCATTTGACATTATGCAGGGAGCTTTTAATTTCCTTCAGGAAAGCCACAGGGCAGAAACCATTAAGAATCATCTTCTACAGGTACTTCACCGTGCATCTTGGATACATCTTGCTGAGTATAAAGGCTTGCTAGTGTCACCAGCTTTTGTGTTGTATCGAAGTTCAGATGGTTATTTTTTATGTTGTAGTCTAGTTCAGATAATTACAAATTCTCCTTTCTACAGGGATGGTGTCAGTGCAGGACAGTTCCACCAAGTATTACTTTATGAGTTAGATGCTATCCGCAAGGTTGTCAACTGATGTCAAGACTATTATTTTGACTTGCTTACAAGTTAAAATATCCTAATGTAACCTTTACAATATTTTCAGGCTTGTGCATCTTTAGAACCAAATTACCAACCTCCGGTGACGTTCGTGATAGTCCAAAAGCGTCACCATACGAACTATTTGCGGACAATCACAACGACAGAAGTAGCATAGACAAGAGCGGAAATATTCTTCCTGGTACATGTCACGCCATTTCCATTTTCAAGATATTGATAGCTACTGTATTAACTTGCCTTATCTTTACCCTAATAAATTCCATATCTGCTCACTGCTTCCTCCTAAAATAGGCACTGTTGTTGATTCGAAGATATGTCATCCCACACAGTTTGACTTCTACCTGTGCAGCCATGCTGGAATTCAGGTAAAATAACCATCTGAACTTCGATACAACACAAGTTAATACAGTAATTTGCAATCTGGAATTCAGGATGTGTCAGATTAGATTTTGAGAGGAACACATTGATTTGCAAAGGCTCTGATTATTGACATGAATGTAGAAAATACATGTTCTTGATCCAAAGAACAGCTCCGTAGAATAGTTTTACTGTTAATGCTGAGATTGTCTTTATGGGTGTGACATTACCAGGGAACTAGTAGGCCAGCACATTATCATGTTCTGTGGGACGAGAACAATTTCACGGCAGACGAAATGCAGACTTTGACAAACAACCTTTGTTACACGTATGGTGTTGCCATCCTATAACTCATGATTTCTTTCAAAATCAAAATAATTTTGATGTTCAGTCTGAAGAATATCCTTACTAGCCGTGTGATTTTTGTTACAGGTATGCGCGTTGCACACGATCCGTTTCTGTTGGTAAGTTCTTCCTTTTGCACTCACTGGAAAATATTTCCTTTTCTTACGTAAAATTTGGTGACGAATTTGAAATTTGGTCTTTCATCTGTTGTGCTGTTTGAGCAGTGCCGCCTGTCTACTATGCTCATCTGGCTGCATTCCGGGCACGTTTCTACATGGACCAAGATACGCCGGAAAACCGCTCGGTGAAGAATGACAACAGGGCGAATGGAACTGCCATGAAGACCATGCCAGCGGTAAAAGAGAAGGTGAAGAGGGTGATGTTCTACTGCTGACAAGGGAACATAATTGGTACTTGACATGTTATGCCTAACACCAGAAATTAGGGGTTTATATTAGATATGTAGGAGGGGAAGACTGAAAAATGAAGAGCTAGGTATTTTGTCCTATACAAAATTCGACAGTTGTTAAGGGCTGACAATCCTCCATTATATACAGCTTATAGATTGGCAACATAAGTCTGCAAAATGTGCAGAAATATGGTTCTGAAGCGGGCTCCTTTTCTGAACTTTGTAGGAAACTGTGTTATATTTTGGGCACGTATGGAATAATGGAACACATGAATTTTATGTAAGGCTGTAAAATAAATGCAAGAATTTGGCAAGTCCTGACTACAGATTGTCAATCAAGTTTTTTAAAAAAGAATAACAAGTAGTAGTAACTTGGGAAGATGCACTAGCTAATAGATTTATGGAAGCACATTCGGGAAAAAAAATACAGAAGCAGATTTTCGGCAAAATTGTAATATAATCAAGAGAAGAACGGTTCCATATCTACCGAATGGCACACACCAAACAGCTACAGATACTCCCATGGTGAAGTCAAAATATGCTACAACAACAGAAGAACATGCCACCTTATTTTTCTTATCACTGCTGCCTAACCTAGCAGCTCCCAATGGCAGGCCTTAAGCAAGCAACATTTGGTTCCTTTAAAGACCTGTACTAACAAAATTTCTTGGGAGGGAACTTATTGAGACTGCTGGCCAGATTTTTCAGAGGGAGTACTCTCGGGTTCTTGCGACGGTTTGATGACCGCGCCGTTTGTTGGAGCACCGTTTGTGGGAGCAACACTTTCTTGGAGGGAACCATTTCCTGTCCCAACAACTTGAGCTGTTGTTTCAATCGCCTCTGCTTTCTCCGTCTGCTCCCTCTCCAGATCCTCCTTTGCCAGGGAAGAGAACTGCGAGTCAAGGGACCTTACAGCGCCCAGCCACGCAAGAACAATCACAAGCAATATTCCTCCAAGGTATGGGGTTGAATTCGCAAGAGATCCAAATGACAAGATCATGAACTGCTGGATCAAGGCACCTCCAGATTTCCCCAGTGGGTTGCATACCACATCAATTGCTGCCTTACCTTTGACCTACAATCACGACAAGAGAATAAGTTACTCAACATGTATGGAGAACTCGACAATAGTCAAATATATTTTTTACAAAGCATCAAGGCTTCAAAGTAACACTAGTCATTTCGAGTTCAGATTTTGTCCAAAACCATATGGAACATGACTGGTTGGTTTTGCTGCTAACAGGTAAAAATAATAGTTTGCAGTCAAAGGCTGGAAGTACACGGGGATTTGAGACCTGGTTTGTGCAAAATTAGTGTATGACAGGGCTTACATGCCGTGTTCCCACGCTACTACGATATCAGATGAGTAATAACAGAAATATTTTGTACATTAGGAACAATAAACTTTCAATACTAACCTTCATGTCCTCGTCCAAAGGAATGTACGCCATTTCTTTGCAAGGATCGAACAAACTGTACTTTGCACTCTTACTGAAAATGTTCTGCAGTGCTCCAACGAAGACAGCAGCAAGCAAAGGCGTCATTCCAAACTTTGCTAGAAGGGGAGTCAATGGCTCACCAAACAAAAGCAATGAGAAGAATCCAACTCCAGTGGCAAGCAACACTGCAGGGGTGATTGTAGCTGCAACTCCCCAGCCGAATTTTCTAAAGATTACTCTCCCTAACAACATCATTGTGAACGTAGCTATGCCAGTAGCTGTTGAGAAATCGCCCATGAACGAAGAATACTCATTAGGGCTTGGGAACTGCAACATGAAAACATAGAGTTAACTACTTGCCGTCTATATACTACAAACAATTTATAAGCCGTGTTCTATGCAAAAACAAATTACCTGTGCCTTCAATTTTGATTTCCATGTGACCTCAACAAGGTTGATGCTTATACCATAAGCAACGACCAGTGTGGCAAGATCCCTCACATATCGAGATGACACCAGCACCTTCAAACTCTCCCCCATACTAAGCTTTGGCTTATTCTGTAAGGATTATAATTACAGAACCGTCAATAGAAGTCCATAAACACAACTAGGGAAAAAAATCACAGTAACCATAACAAAGCTAACCTTCTTCTTCCGCTCGACTGTTGGCAGAGCTGCTTTATCAATAACAAATTTGTTCACTCCCCAATAGATACCAGCAATGACAAAACCCAGTAAAACCACTATGCTCATCATGCCCTTGAGTGAAATTGCCCATCCGTCCACCCCTGGACCCAAATTCTGCCTCATGTTTGAGAAGTATTTCACCGTGCGGCCAGAGAAGATGAGAGCAACATTGGCCCCAAGCCCGAACAGTGGGTAGAACTCTTTAGCCTCTTCAACAGTAGTAATCTACAAACAAACAAACAAAAACAGTAAGGGCACCTGAGAAATTGCAAAACTACAGAACATAATTATCTAAACAAAGTTGATTTTAGAACAGGAATTAAAATTCATGTCCGCACGAAATTAGCTGTTCCCAATATTTTCGAACAAGGGAACACCCGACGACAATTCAGAAAATTTGCAAACCTGACCTACATCACCAGGTAACTATTGCAAGATTCGAATTAGTACCTGATTAGCGAATCCCCAGAAGAGGACGGAGATCACGACGCTTCCCCAGAGCTCTGCCATGACGTAGAAGAGGCAGAAACTCCAGACGCGCAGGATGGCGACGGGTCCGAGGAAGCTGGGTCCGAGCGATGCGAGGAGTCGGTCGGCGAGCGCGGTGGGGTGTATGGCGTCGCGCATCGGGTAGAGCACGTACCCGAAGACGCCGAAGAAGGCGATGAAGGGGAAGATGACGGTGTAGAAGAGGGCCTCCTTGGAGAGGACGTCGGCGAGCTTGGAGTAGAGGAGCATGAAGCCGATGGCCATGGGGAGGTTGACCCAGGTCTTGAGGAAGGGGATGATCTCGGCGCTGCTGCCCTTGGCGGTGACGACGAGCACGTCCTTGGTGTCGCGCAGGATGGTGTAGTTGAAGAGGATGCAGAAGAACATGAGGCCCAAAGGCACGATCTTTTTTAGCGTGAGCGCGTCGACGCCGAGGAACTTCTTGTTGTTGTCCGCGGGCGCCGGCGCGGGGGAGGCGGAGGCGAGGGAGGCGGCGCGGAGGGGCTTCAGGCAGGGGCGGAGCGGGAGCGCGGCGGGCTGGCGGAGAGGGGTCGGGGTGGTGGTGGGGAGGCGGTGGAGGGGCGTGGCCGCGAGGCGGTGGCGGTGGCGGAGGAGGTGGGCATGGGCGGCGGAGGGGAGGGCCGGGAGGCGGAGGCGGTGGCTTGCGACGAGGCCGGACTCCATGGCCTCGGGATGGAGGATGGAATTTGGAGGAGGAGATAAGGTGAGGCGCCTCGGGCAAGCAGGGGTTTGGGGAAGGGAGGGTTCTCTCTTATACCACTCCCCTGCTGCTCTGCTCTGCCGCTGCCGGGGAGAGATTAGGGAAGATGACAGTGGCTTTGGTCCGAGATTGATAGTATAACCAACGTTCCTAATTGTGGTTACTGGTTAGGGAGAGAAGGGCACTGAGAAAACTTCTAGGGTAACAATATCCTCATAGGGATTTAAATGTTTTTTCTTTACCTTATTTCTCATGGGAAATCAAAATCATAGATGTCGCCGGCCAATATGATCGAAAATAAGGGGTTATAAGAGCATGCTCTCGTGCCGCGACAACCGCCGCAGTTAAGTTCGAATTCCACTGTGGGGCTAAACTTGGCGTGGTTTGATCAGTGTGCGCCTATTAAGAAACGACATGAGATGAAATCACGACGATGTAGCCATCACCAAGGTGGAGGCGACCGTCGAGCTCTTCACCCGCCATCGGCCCGAGAACCGTAGTCGGTGTGGTGGTCTCAACCTCAACTGGGTTTGACCTAGTCCTGCCGCATGCATTGCCGCCGCGCACCTAGCAAGGGAGTTTCCTTCGCGCCCTCTCTGTATGTATCTCGTTTGGCATCGCTATTGTTGTTTGCGGCCATGATTGGTGTGGTGGTCTCAGTCTTGAAATACTTTGATTTGGTAATGGTACTGGGCAAGCAAGATAGGAAAAAATATGGAAATAATTGAGCAGGGGTGGGGACCGCAAGAGAGGAGAGACCACACCATTTACGTTTAGATTATCAGTTTTGAGGAGTCACATATGCAGCTCATGTCTTATGTTCATGATTTTTGAATACAACAATGCAATGTTAATGTAGAACATAAAGCTCATTCTAGCATCATCAGGGTTTGTAAAAAGAAATATACTGCAAAAGGGAAATCATGGCACTCTGGCTGCATGATACTTCCATCATTAATCACATTGTGAAACGCCAATTATGAAACGAACATTTGACATACATATAAATACAAACCTTAATTACCTATCAGAGGTTGGGGAAACCTTCATTTTCCTTTTTTCAGAAGTATTTACGTAATAAATCCGAAGGTAAGAACACTTTCAAGGTTGCACTTGGTTATCCTATTTGTACTTGAAAACATGAAACAATATTAACGTACATTAGGCAGCAAAAGTACATCATCATCTTATAAGATTGCTGCAATACTAATAACCGATTCCTCACTTTGAACCTCTCATTGGGGGCGATCATGTGTCCGTGCCCCGTATGGGCAGGTGCCGTGTTCGAGGCGACGCACTCCGATTGACGGCCAGGAACCTTGGCTTGCCCGGCCGTACCACAGTCCCACGTGCCCCTCTCTCACGCTTCACGGCGTCCCGTAAAAAAACTAGCGGTCGAGCTGTGTGAGAGTGAGACGGAGGGCCGGCGGTTGGAGCGGCGTGCTACTAGCTGTTCGCCGCCCGGTGCAATCTCTTTTTGGCTCCACGTACGCCCCACCCCACGCTGTTTGTGGAACTACCTCGCTCGATCGATGCCGTGACGTCTTCTCCCTTTTGCACTTTTCGTCGACGCATCACGGCTCCACGAGGGCGTCGGTCGACGTCGCGTGCTGTAATTCGGCTTCCTTCTCCGGTAGATTAGATTTTTTCCCTTTTCAAGGAACCTTCTTCTCAGTAGAAGAAATAGAAGAAGGGTAGCTTCGTGAGTTCGTTCCGACTCCTAGTAAATGCTTTACTTTTTCTTACTAACACATCACCTCTCATCTATATATATACCTAATAATAATAAATAAAGATATCAGTGCTTCTCTTGCCTATGCACCTCTCGGGGGCGTCGTTTGTGGTCACGGGTGATAATCGATATATAATTTTAGATGCCGTGTCGCGGCTCCCTTGGCACTAGCGTCAGGTGGTTGCGACGATTTGTTGATTTGCATATACTGATTTTGTTCTTGTTGTGACAAATGTAAAATAAGGTTGTTTTCCTATAATTTTAACTCATACAAACCAAGCAAGATATAGAGCAAACATTTCCAAGGAAACCCACATAAATTTTCTAGAGAATTATGTCTTCACATAGTTGTCATGGAAACAACGGAAATTTTCATGACGTTGAACATAAGGAAAAACTTCATATGAAATTACATGGAAAAAAAGAACATAGAAAAATCTTAACGAACCAAACAAGTTTCATAGGAAAGAAAGTCCTAAGAAACTGAATCCTCCAAGGGTCTCTTTTAGTCACATGAATAGTGGAGGACAGACTTAGAATGGAAAATCTTCCTTTACTAACAAGATTCAACCATTTGATTCATAGAATGGAGCATAGGAAAAAGGAGGATATTTTCCTTAGATTACGGTCTCGAAAGGGAAAACAAAAAATCCACAATCAAACCTCCTTTTTACATTCGTATGCATAAAGAACAAGTTAGGGATGATAAGTTGCATAAAATGACCTAATATTAACTTTGTATTTGTTTTAACTTTTATGGATTCATGTTGGTTTCCTATGTCTTCTAGGCATAGCCGGTCCCAAGCCCGGGTAAAGGAGGAGGGTTGTGATAGTCTTGGCGAGCCAACGTAAAAACTAGCCAGTCCCATGGATATGAAACCCACGAGAGTAGTACTAGGGTGGGTGACCTCCTAGGAAGTCCTCGTGAAAGGTTTCATATCTAAGGGTTGTGATAGGCTTGGCGAGCCAACGTAAAAACTAGCCAGTCCTATGGGTATGAAACCCATTTGGGCGAGAGTAGTACCAGGATGGGTGACCTCCTGAGAAGTCCTCGTGAAAGGGTTTCATATCTAGCCTACCCCTACTTGTTTGGGACAAAAGGCTTTGTTAAGGTTAAGGTAAGGTAAGGATTCATGTTGGTTTCCTATTCCTGTAAATTTAACACACGGTTCAAATTCATGTGTTTTCACATTTTTTTATCTTGAATAATGCATACACAATACTACCTATTCTTGTGTTTTTTACCATTCCAACGTTTTTGAAATCCTGCGAACTAAAGAGGCCCTAAAATTTCTAATAACTATTTTAAATCAAACAAGCCTTTAGAAGTTCAGGACAGGAAATGCCCAATTAGAATGACGAAACTCGACATAAAACATTCGCCGATACGAAGCATTCGACGAAGAAGTGTGCGGTGTGTCGGTGTTAAAATGTGTAGTCTGAGAATCAACGGTGGACTGAGCCTTAGTTCTACTTTGATCTGATCTCGAAATCCTTTTAGCATCTTTTTGGAAACAACGGTTCCGGGTTTAGTACTCTTACTATAGCCTGAAGTCTGAAGATTTGTTAGGTTTTGCACACAATTCATAGTTCAGCAGAACTTATGGAAATGCAAAATCGATCAGAGTACCGTTGTTATTATCAGTTTCAGATCTTTAGTCTCTCTGGAAACAGAGTTTCAGATCTGTAGACGCAAACGGAACACGAATAACATCATCCCCGTAGAACAGTACTGTGTGAACTGAAGGACAAAGAGAAATGTGCAGAAAAAACACGTCTGATCAGGCCATCGCCACCTGCTTGGCGTCGTCGTTCGCAGCGGCGCTGTAAAGGCGGACACGCTCATCGATCCATGCGTGCATGTCGGCGAGCACGCGGTCGCGGTTCTCGTCGGACGCCCCCTGCAGAAGAGAGTGGTGCATCCCGTCGTACAAGATGAGCGACTTGTCCTCGCTCGCGGCGCGCTCGTACAGCATCTTGGACCCCTCCGGCGAGGTGACCACGTCGTCGGTGCCGTGGACCGCCAGGAACGGCGCCGTCACCTCCCCGAAGCTTTCCCTGAGCAGCTCCGTGACGCGGGCCAGCTCCCGCATCGTGCCCACCCGCTGCGCGCCGGTGTACCGCCTCGGGTTGCACGCGATCACCTTCGCCTTATCGGTGTCCCGACTCGACTTCGGCTTGCCCCCCGTGCTCGTGCCCGCCATCCTCGTGTCCGGGAGCACGGCCCAGGTGTCGGCGAGCCCGAAGAGGAGGCCGTAGAGGAAAGGAACAGCCGCGTCCGTGACGGGCACATCTCGTCCGGGATGAGGAACAGCGGCGCCGAGAAGATGAGCCCCGTCCACCCGGCGTCCGGCGGGGAGCGGAGGTACATGAGCAGCGTGGCGGCGCCGCCCATGGACTCGCCGAAGAGGAAGGCCGGGAGCGGCGCGTAGACGGGGGCCTTCCGGACGGAGAGGAAGAAGGAGAGCGAGGCCCTGGCGACGGACTCCATGTCGCCGAGGTAGCCGCGGATCCCGTCGGAGCGGCCGTGACCGAGGAGGTCGGCGCAGAACACGGCGTAGCCCCACTGCGCGTAGCTGATGGCGATGGTCTGGAAGAGCCAGGAGGAGTCGTTGCCGAAACCGTGGGTCATGAACACGACGCCCTTGACGTCGCCGTCGCGCGCGGCGGAGTGCGGGTGGAAGGAGTGGGTGAAGACGCGGCCGCAGGGGGACTGGTAGTAGGACTCGGTGTGGCGGACCCCCATCGAGGCGTAGTACTCCTCGGGCTCCGGCGTGTCGCCCCAGAAGTACTTCATCGCCGGCGGTGGGAGTGGGACTCTACTGGGTTGCGCCATGGCGGGGCGGTCGAAGGCTGTGGCGTGTCACGATTGTGCTGTGGAAATGCGACCGAAATCGAGCGACGAACATGCTTTATGCGCGGTGGCGATTTGTTGGGAGGCATCCCGGCGGTAAAGGAGCATGGCGAGTGGCAACGGGGAACAGTCCCCATGCCGGCGTCGGTGAAGGCATGGCGACATGGGAGTATCGCTGAGCTGAACATGGGGATAGCGGTGGAATTAAGACTCGGTGCCCGCCACCAAAATGAGTAAATTGCCTTGACTCGGTTTAAACTCGTTGACCAATGAGTAATCTTAACAAGCTGCTTGTTTCAAACGATTTCTTCATTTTAACTCGTTAAGTTATTTAATTATGATATACTCCAACATTATTATTGTTGACTGTTCTTTAACTTTTTTTTTTGAAAAGGGGGTGCGGATCCCGGCCTCTGCATCAAATTGATGCACACAACCAGCCGCATTATTAATAATCAAAGGTCTCAAAGTTTACAGATCATGGGTCGCATAAAGTTGATACAAAAACCAGCCACTGAAAAAAAGCAACACTAAACATCGATTCTTCTAGTGTGCTGCCACCCAGCCCGACAGAAGATAGCCCATACGATCGTCAATATGCGGGTACATCCAGCTTCCATAACTCCATAAGACCACGCCGATCCACCGGAAGGAGATATGACCACAGCCGGATCCGGTGTATAGCCGTATTGATAACCTGCAAGTAGTGAGAAGAGTTTTTGTTGTTAAATACAATGTCATTGCGGCAGTTCCAAATAGCCCAAAGAATGGCCGCAACACCAATCCAATGTGAGCTTTGGTGCCTTTGTCTATCCCACTTAACCATGACCCAAACATGTTCGATATACTAGTCGGTGGAGAGACATTGAATGTAAAATGTACAAGTCTCCAAATATCCTTTGCAAAAGTACATGAGATAAACAAGTGCTCAACAGACTCATCTGCATCACAGAAAACACATTTCTTACGCCCTATCCAATGTCTCTTAGCCAAATTATCCTTAGTCAATATCTCTTTTCTATTTAAGAACCACATAAACATCTTTATCTTCAAGTGGATTTTTAGTTTCCACAAGTATTTCCGCAGATATCTTGTGTGCCCATTAAGCAAGTCGAGATAGTAAGATTTTACGGGGTATATACCATCAGTGGTGAGGCTCCATTTAAATCTGTCCGGTTGTTCTAAAAGATTAACACACATTAGTCTATCTATTAGATGAAACCAATTATTTCTATTAGCTCCAATTAAAGTTCGTCGGAAAGGAAGGTTTATAGGTCTCGTACTAAGAACTGCACTCACTGTCGCATTTTTGTTCGAAGTGATAGCATATAGGTTTGGATATTCATTCGCTAATGAATTTTTTCCTAACCAAACATCCTCCCAAAACCGAATTTGCTCGCCATTGCCCAACCTGAATTCTCCTCGCTGTAGAAATTCATTCTTTACCTTCATCAAACCTTTCCAAGAAAGGTGAATCAAATGGTTTAGATTGTACTTGGGATAACGTTTTACCCCCTAAATACTTATTGACCAACAGCTCTTGCTACACTTTCTTCATTCATTAATTTGAATAACCACTTGCTTAATAGGCATTTATTCTTAGTTTCTAGGACCGCAATTCCTAAACCCCCTTGATCTTTCAGCCTACACACAATGTTCCACTTTGTTCACCTATACTTGCGCTTTAACTGATCACTTTGCCAAAAAAAACTTGACCGGTAAAAGTCTAATCGTTTTCGTACTCCTTTAGGTATTTCAAAGAAGGATAGAAGGAACATGGGGAGACTTGTTAAAACTGACTTAATAAGCACAAGACGGTCTCCGTATGATAACATCTTGGCCACCCATGATGCTAATTTTTTCGCAAACTGATCCTCCACACTTTTCCATTCCTTATTTAACAATTTTCTATAATGTATTGGAATCCCCAGATATCTAAACGGCAGATTCCCGATCTCACAACCGAAAATGTGACGGTACTCTTCTTCCTTATCTTTTGCTTTTCCAAAACAATACAACTCTCTTTTGTGAAAGTTAATTTTTAATCCCGATAGTTGTTTAAACAAGGACAAGATTAATTTCATGTTCACGGCTTTCACAATGTCGTGCTCCATGAATAAAATGGTATCATCTGCATATTGAAGGATGGAAACTCCTCCATCCACAAGATGAGGAATTAACCCACCGACTTGGTCATCCTCCTTGGCTCTCGCAATTATAATTGCCAGCATGTCGGCCACTACGTTAAAAAGTAGCGGTGACAAGGGGTCTCCATGTCTTAAACCCTTTAGAGTTTGGAAGTAATGACCGATATCGTCATTAACTCGTATTCCGACACTCCCTCCCTGGATAAACCTTGCAATCCACTCACACCACTGAGGTGCGAATCCTTTCATGCGTAAAACCTATTGTACAAATGACCATTTTAATTACCTTGTCATAAGCCTTTTCAAAGTCTATCTTGAACAGTACCCCATCCATTTTTTTCGTATGTAACTCATGAATCGTTTCATGGAGCACAACGATACCTTCAAGAACATTTCTCCCTGGTATGAAAGCAGTTTGAGTCGGACGCACGACCCTACTTGCTATCAAAGTTACTCTATTTGTTCCTACTTTTGTGAAGATTTTAAAACTCACATTCAATAAACAGATGGGTCTATATTGCTCAATGCGACTTGCATCTTCCTTTTTGGGTAGCAGTGCAATAATTCCAAATTTTAACTTATATAATGGCAGGTTTCCTTCTCACAGTTGAGAAAACATCGCCATTAAGTCACACTTTAAAATGCCCCAAAACTTTTGGTAAAACTCCGCAAGGAACCCGTCTGGTCCTGAGGCTTTATTATGCTCCATCTGATAAATAGTATCGTATACTTCATTCTCCGCAAATGCTTGAGTTAGAATGACATTCTCCTCAGCCGAAGTCTGAGGCATATCGTGAGTCATTTCCTCCTCCATCGAAAAGTGATTTGGAATCGGTGATCCAAATACATTTTTATAATATTCTGAGATAAAGAACTTGAGGTCTTCTTGTCCCACAATAGTACCCTCATCTTGTTCTAATTGAAAATATCATTTTCTTCCTATGTTTGCCATTTGCTATGATATGGAAATATCGCGTATTACTTCCACCCTCTTGAATGTACTTTACTTTAGCCCGTTGTGCCTGATACGTCCAAAACGTATCTACTTTCCCGAACACTTTTGCTATTGTTTTACCTCTAATTTATGTGTTTTGAATACAACTAATGCGGACTAACGCTGTTTTCAGCAGAATTGCCCTGGTGTCTCTTTTTGTGCAGGAATTCAACTTTCGGGAAAAACCGTGGAAAATATCGCGAAGCTCCTATTTTACCAGGAAAGCCACGGTGCCAGAAGACGAGACGGAGAGGGGCAAGGAGCCGCCCTCCTCACTAGCTGGAGCGGTGGGCCCATGGGCCGCGCCAGCCTATGAGGAGGCCGACTCGGCCACCTCCCCTAGCCCATCTTTCGACTACTTAACCCTCTCTGACCTAAAACGCGAGGGGGTCGTCCACTTCATCCAGAAACATCTCTGTACGCCGTCGCCATCGCGAAACCTATTTCGGGGACCAGAAACTCCGTTCTGGCACTCCGCCGGGACGGGGAATTGGAGGAGATCATCGCCATCATCATCACCGACGCTTCTCCATCGACCATCCATGTTTCCCCCATCCATGTGTGAGTAATTCCCTGCTGTAGGCTGAGGGGGATGGTAGGGATTGGATGGGATTGTTCATGTAATAAGTTATAAGATCATTAGGGCATGGTGCCTAGTATCCGTTTTTAGTACTTATTGACGTTGTTGCAACTTGTTGAGCTTAATGCTTGTCACTAGGGCCCGAGTGCCATGATCTCAGATCTGAACATGTTATTGTTTCATAATAATATGCACTGTTTATTGATCATACCTGCAAGTTTTATACACATATTGTTGTCCGGAACCCGAGGTCCCAAGGTGACAATAATTGGGACAGCCGAGGGGAATGGCTGCGATGTGAGGATCACATGTGTTCACGGCGTGTTAATGCTTTGCTCCGGTACTCTATTAAAAGGAGTACCTTAATTACCAGTAGTTTCCCTTGAGGCCCACTGCAACGGGCAGGTAGGACAGAAGATGTCATGCAAGTTTCTCATTGCGAGCACATGCGACTATATACGGAACACATGCCTATGATTACTTAGTACTTGGATGCTTTATCATTATTATCTGCAATGCCTATGTCTTGATTATTATATGAACTATCTTATCCATGCAACGCCCGTTCATCCATCCCTATGCCTACAGTGTTTTAATCCTATTGTTTACCGCAATCACTACTGCTGTCATTACTTTACCGCTGCTATTATTTCACCGCTGCTACTATTATAAACTGTTGCTACTGATAATCTGTGTCGAGCAAGACTTCACAGGTGCAGCTGAATTGACAACTCCGCTGTTAAGGCTCACAAGTATTCTTTGGCTCCCCTTGTGTCGAATCAATAAATTGGGTTTTACTTCCCTCGAAGACTGTTGCGATCCCCTATACTTGTGGGTCATCAAGACTATTTTCTGGCGCCGTTGCCGGGGAGCATAGCTTTATTTGTGAGTTCACTTGTGATCTATATTGCTCGCTGAAATTTATTCATCATGGGTAAAGCTCCTCTTGAGAGGGTTCATGTATTGCCATCCACTACAAGAAAAGGTACGACACTTAGTACCTCTGCTACTCTTGACTCACCATCTGTATGAGTCAACTTGTACACCACCACAAGCCACACGTGTTACTTCTGATGATGAATCTGAAATTGCCTCTGATAATATTGATGATGCTTCTACTGTGATTGATGAGTATTTCATTAGGTCCACTTTTAGATGCTGCTATTGCTAAGTCTAAACAACTTGAAAATACTAGAACATCTAATGGAAGTCCTACTACTCCTGTTTATTCACCTGAGTTAAGGGATTATACTTGTGATGATGATCCTGATGAAACTTATGTGGAACTTGATGATGATTTTATTGATAAATGTAATGCTACTACTGGTGCAAGTAATATTAAAATTTTCTTGCACAACATGCTGTTAAATACAAGTTGTCACCTGATCCTAAGTTTGCCACTTCTCCTATAAACATTAAAGATAAGGATTATGATTTTTCTCTTGATTTATCTCATATATCTATTGTTGAGAAAACTCCTTTTTGTGGCACTAAGAGTGAAAGTGCTGTAGAGCACATGAATGAGCTCTCTACTTTGAGTGGCTTATTTTCTGATGATATCAAGAAGCGTAGCTACTTTGTTGCTAAGATTTTTCCTTTCTCATTAAAAGATGATGCTAAAGCTTGGTATAACAACTTGTCTCCTGGTTCTATTACTAGTCCTACTGGTTTGCTTAATGTTTTCTTTCAGAAATATTTCCCTGCTAGTGCTCAACATGATGCTTTGCAGAGAATTTATAACTTTGACCAGGAAGATGAAGAGAAACTTCCAGAGGCATGGACAAGGTTTTGCTCTCTTATCAGAGCTCGGCCTGGACATGATTTGGAAAAGCATGATCTACTTGATATATTTTACAGTGGACTAACTATTGAATCTAGAGCATATCTGGATAGTTGTGCTAGTTGTGTTTTCAGGAAAAGAACCCCTGAAGAAGCTGAAGAATTATTGGCTAAAATCAGCCAGAATTATGATGATTGGACTCTACCTGCGCCGACCCCCACACCTACACCGACACCAATATCAAAGAAGAGGGGAGGTATGATTGAATTGAATGATGAAACAATGAGGGAAGCCAAGAAGACTCTCATTGAGAAGGGTATTAAATCTGAAGATGTGAAGAACCTTCCACCTATTGAAGATTTGTGTAAGCCAATTCCCATCCATCCATAATTGAGGTTCACTCTCTCCACAGGTTCGATGAAGGAGATATTCCCTACTCTAAACCACCTGATCAATGCTTAGATGAATTTGATAATTATGTTATTAAGCAAGATAATTTTAATATGAGAGTAGAGAATCATTTGCATGAAAATTCTCAAGCTATTAGTAAGTTGCATGATATTGTGGAGAGAACCTCCAATGATGTTAAGATGCTTATTAAACATTTCCATATGGTTCAAACTCAAATTGATCAACTCACTAAAGTGCAACAAGACATTTTAGTGAATGCTTCTAAGAAAGAAAACATGTATGTTAGCACTAGAGGAGTATCTCGACAGGATCCTTTATATCCTGAAGGACATCCTAAAAGAATTGAACAAGATTCTCAACTGAAAATCCAGTTTCTCCTTCTAAGAAAAAGAAGAAGAAACATAAAAATGTTGTAGAATCCTCTGAAACTGTTAATGATCCTAATAGTATATCTATCTCTGATGCTGAAACTGAAAGTGGTAGTGAATAATGTGATAATGATAAGGATAAAATGATGCTCTGATAAAGAAGTTAGTGAAAAGGAACCTGAAAAGCATACTAAAAACACAAAGTACACTAAGGAAGACTTCATTGCTAAGAAACATGGTAATGAAAGGGAACCTTGGGTTCAAAAGCAAATGCCTTTTCCAACTAAGAAACTAAAATCAAAGGAAGAAGAACATTATAATAAATTTTGTGAATGGATGAAACCCTTGTTCTTGCAAATTCCTTTGACTGATGCTATTAAATTGCCTCCTTACTCAAAGTATATGAAAGATATTGTTTCTAACAAGAGGAAAATTCCTAATGAGGAAATTTCTACTATGCTTGCTAATTATTCTTTCAATGGCAAGGTTCCTAAGAAGCTTGGAGATCCAGGTATACCAACCATCCCTTGCTCCATCAAGAATAATTATGTTAGAACTGCTTTATGTGATTTGGGAGCAGGAGTTAGTGTTATGCCTTTTTCTCTTTATAAGAGACTCTATCTTGATAAATTGATACCTACTGATATATCTTTGCAAATGGCTGATAAATCTACTGCTGTTCCTGTTGGCATTTGTGAGGATGTCCCTGTTCAAGTGGCTAACAATTGTTTAATTTTGACTGATTTTGTTGTTCTTGAAATGCCTGAAGATGATAATATGTCTATTATTCTTGGAAGACCTTTTCTAAATACTGCAGGTGCTGTTATTGATTGCAATAAAGGAAAAGTAACTTTCAATGTTAATGATAAAGAACATACTGTTTATTTCCCCAAGAAAGTTGACAAGATTTATGGAGTCAATACCATCTCCAATTTTAAAACTATCAAAGTGGGAAGTATTGATTGCCCTATATATGATCATCAAGAAGGATATCAAAACATTATGATTGGATCCATATCAATACAATACAAGGTAACATGAGTGTTTCATGATGTTTAAATCATTTGTGTCATGTAAATTTATTTGGTGCCAAGACTTGATCAACCTTGTTATCAAATGTATTTGCATACATGAAAGAGCTAAACAACATTTCTTTCTTCAACTTTGTTTTACCTCCTGTAGTGATAATTAGGTTGCAAAAGTTTAGTTGTTTTGAATTTTAAAAATAATTTTTCTGCCCAAGTTTTATTAATTTAAATATCCAGATTTCGTGCAAATTGAAAGTTTTCAAAAATCTGTAAAAATTATACCATTGGTCCTATTTTTCAAAGAGCATCGTGGGAGTGCCTGGTGCTGACCAAGGGGACCCACCATGGGGTCAAACCACATGGTGGCGCGGCTGCCCCCTTGGCCGCGCCAGCCAGTGAGGTGGGCCCCTTGGCCCTCCAACAGTTCCCCACCTACCACTTCTTCCTCTTGCATCACTCAGCTCGTTTTTCTCTCTCACACCCGAGTTTTGCTGTTCTTCCTCGCGATTTCGATCTCTTTGTTCAGCCCATCTCAGCTGCTGAGATTTGGGGCAATTGCTCTCCGGTATGTGACTCCTCCATGTATCCAAGTAGAATTTTGTTTAGTAAGTATACCTTGAGTATTTTGCTGCTGTAGGTGACTTGTTAAGTGAGTATGCATGCTTGTTCTATGTTGAAATAATTAGTTTTGATGCATGTTTAGTCCTCTAGCAAGTTCATATAGTAGTTCCCCTCATTTGTATGCTTCAAAATAATTTTTATGATGATTGTTCAAAAATTTCAGAGGATGGAGGGAAATGAACACCAACTAAATCAATATGAATTGGTGGTTCCTGAGGTCATGGGGATCCATCGTGAAGAAGGAGTGTTCCCATCCTGCTATCCATGCTTGGAATTCATGAGAAGTTCGGGGATCTTGCGTGATTTTCGTACTCTTGTCTCTAATACAGGATTGAGTGATTTTGTAGGGGAGAACCCTACCAATATGCAAAGCTAACTGTGTCTGTGGTGCAGGACTTTAGATTTGATTGGTCTTCACCTAACCCTATGGTTCACTATAAAATTTACAACAAAAGTGTCCACTTGCCTTTTGATGCTTTTTGTGCAGCAATTAGGGTGCCGCAATGGGGATCACGAGGGAAGATACATGGGCAACCCAAGCATTTGACGGACCTATACGAGGTAATATGTCAAGGAAGAACCTACTCAGATGAAAGTGGTAAAATTCGAAGTATTCAATTTCCATGCATTCGATATTTTGCTTACTTCATCACGAGGTGTGTACTTGCTAGGAAGACTGCAAATAAATTATCCATTCCTGATTTAGCTTTCCTAGCAGCAGCCTTGCAACATGATAAGAGTTATAATTTGGGTGCCTTGATAGCTTTCGCATTGCTGCCAATCGCGAGAAAGGTGGATTTTGTGGAGGACTCATTGCTTCTCGTTTATTAGCTATGCATGGTGTAGTAGCTCTCCCTAATGATTTGCAGCTTCCTTTAGAGAGGCTCGATTTTGCTTCCATGGGGAGGCATGGCTTTGTTACTAGTTGGTCTACTTTGAATAATCTATCTTATGAGGTGCCTTTTGCCAAGAAGGTGAGGTGGAAAATGGTTAAATCTGAGCGAATAGTCGCTTTGCCTGCACCACGTTTGTTTGATCTTGGTTTCAGGAATGTTTGGTCAGTCACCGAGGATGAATTCGATGCATACTTGAGGGAACATGCCCTGCACACAGAGGATGATGGAGAATGGGCGACGAGGACTCCACTCAGTTTTCCGGGACTGGGGGCTCGCGCCCCTATCCTGGGGATGCTGGACCCTCTGCCTCATCTTCCTCAGCGGAGCCGGATGTTGAGCACGCCCAGTATGACCCGCCGGCTTGGAGTTCCTACCCGCGTTATTATTGACCTCCACTTAGGCCAAAAGCCTAAGCTTGGGGGGAGGTATATCGACATCTCACTCATTACATATCATATCTTGTCGATACTTTGTATATCCATGTTGTTGTTTTCTTTCTTTCTTTCTTTTTTGTGTTTACCTTTTATTGCTGCATTCCAAAACACAAAAAGACCAAAAATATTTCTGTTGTTTCTCTTCATTTGTTTCTTTAAGTTTCAGTATTAGTTTGCTTAGTTTTAAAATTCGGTTTGTTATTCAAAAATCCAAAAATATTTTGCTTTATTGTTTGTTTCTTTTTGCTCTTGTTTCAAAAACTCGAAAACCCAAAAATATTTGTTGTTTCTTTTTGGTTTTGTATAGTGTTTTCAGAGTTGGACAGCCATCCGTGACTCCGATGGAGCTTGGTTTTCATTCTTATCATTCGAAGCAACACAAGTGAAAAAGCAATAAGGATGATCTACAACAACTCGAGTTGGGGTGAGAGGCTGGTATGAACTCTATTTGTTTTCATTTTTGTACATATACTCATCTATGTGAGCATGCTTAGTTGGTTCATGTGAGGTATATGTCATTTAGTGGATGCTTAGTAGTTCTTGTTCTCTCATGATCGGTCCCAATTTATTAATAGTGGTAGCATGTTATGTTGATGTTTGCTTGCATTGTTCTATTCATAAGGGTATGACATTGTGGTATCCTCCTCTGAATAATTCATTCGAATTGACTTGGCACATGCTCATGCATGCACATGACTGAAAAACAAAAGTCAATTAAGCCTTGATGATTTATTTTGACTCAGAGTTCTTGTATCACTTTTATGCCTCAATTAATTTCATTTTGTCGCAAGCATGATTATGACGGTTATTGCTCTCTTGATTGTCGCTTCCCAGTCTATTGCTAGCCTTCACTTGTACTGAGGGGAATGCTGCTCGTGCTTCCAAAACCATGAAAACCAAGTTATTCCAAAGTGTCCACCATAAATACCTATGCATGGCATTTCGAACCATTCAAGTAAATTTTCATGTGCTACCTTTAAAACCTTCAAAGTACTTCTCAATTTGTGTCAATGTTTTATAGCTCATGAGGAAGTATGTTGTGTTTTATCTTTCAATCTTGTCATCATCAGACTTTCACCAATGGACTAGTGGCATATACATCCGCTTATCCAATAATTTTGCAAAAAGAGCTGGCAACGGGGTGCCCAGTCCCAATTAATTACAACTTTCATCAATAATTCTCTTCACATGTTTTGCCCTGATTTATCAGTAAGCAACTTAATTTGCAAATAGACACTCCTCCATGGTATGTGAATGTTGGAAGGCACCCGAGGATTCGGTTAGCCATGGCTTGTGCAAGCAAAGGTTGGGGGGAGTGTCACCCATAATGAAACTAAAATACATGTGTAAACAAAAGAGAAGAGGGATGATCTACCTTGCTGGTAGAAATAACGTCCTTCATGGGAGCCGCTCTTGAAAGTCTGGTTGACAAGGGGGTTAGAGTACCCACTACCATTCGTTGACAACAACAAACACTTCCCAAAACAATTTTGCTTCTGTTTTAAAAATAAAAGCTCTAGCACATGATAATCCCTGCTTCCCTCTGCGAAGGGCCAATCTTTTACTTTCATGTTGAGTCACCATCCTTTCTTTGAGCACTTTCTCGAGAGCATAGTTGTCATTCTTAGTGTAATGTGCTTGTCCCAGAATGTGGTTAACTGTGATATAACTTTGATGCTTTTATCTTTGATATCTTTGATTCTAGTCTTCCCATGAACTTCAGAGGTGCCTGGGCATTTATGTTTTGCTGTACAAAAACGGGCAAGCGAGATACCATCTTATCATATCCTATTATGAGCATTACAATCTTGTGAATTAATATGTTTCATGTTTGTCGCTATTAGTATGTTGGTATCTTTTCATAGTTTACATGCCTATTGAGTGACATTATTTGCATTTGCCTCATCTTGAATTGCCTAAGCATTTGTTCATATAGTGAGAATATATGCATCATATGAAGCAAATGTGTTCGTGAAAGTCTTTTATCGCACTCAGTTGTTAACTGAATTGCTTGAGGACAAGCAATAAGCTAAGCTTGGGGGGGGTTGATACGTCCAAAACGTATCTACTTTCCCGAACACTTTTGCTATTGTTTTACCTCTAACTTGTGTGTTTTGAATACAACTAATGCGGACTAATGCTGTTTCCAGCAAATTGCCCTGGTGTCTCGTTTTTGTGCAGGAATTCAACTTTCGGGAAAAACCGTGAAAATATCACGAAGCTCCTATTTTACCAGGAAAGCCACGGTGCCAGAAGACGAGACGGAGAGGGGCAAGGGGCCACTCCTCACCAGCTGGCGCGGTGGGTCCATGGGCTGCGCCAGCCTATGAGGAGGCCGACTCGGCCACCTCCCCGAGCCCATCTTTCGACTACTTAACCCTCTCTGACCTAAAACGCGAGGGGGTCATAAACTTCATCCAGAAACATCTCCGTACGCCGCCGCCATCGCGAAACCTATTTCGGGGACCAGAAACTCCGTTCTGGCACTCCGCCGGGACGAGGAATTGGAGGAGATCATCGCCATCATCATCACCGACGCTTCTCCATCGACCATCCATGTTTCCCCCATCCATGTGTTAGTAATTCCCTGCTGTAGGCTGAGGGGGATGGTAGGGATTGGATGGGATTGTTCATGTAATAAGTTATAAGATCATTAGGGCATGGTGCCTAGTATCCGTTGTTAGTACTTATTGACGTTGTTGCAACTTGTTGAGCTTAATGCTTGTCACTAGGGCCCGAGTGCCATGATCTCAGATCTGAACATGTTATTGTTTCATAATAATATGCATTGTTTATTGATCATACCTGCAAGTTGTATACACATATTGTTGTCCGGAACCCGAGGTCCCAAGGTGACAATAATTGGGACAGCCGAGGGGAATGGCTGCGATGTGAGGATCACATGTGTTCACGGCATGTTAATGCTTTGCTTCGGTACTCTATTAAAAGGAGTACCTTAATTACCAGTAGTTTCCCTTGAGACCCCGCTGCAACGGCTGGTAGGACAGAAGATGTCATGCAAGTTTCTCATTGCGAGCACGTACGACTATATACTGAACACATGCCTATGATTACTTAGTACTTGGATGCTTTATCATTATTATCTACAATGCCTATGTCTTGATTATTATATGAACTATCCTATCCATGCAACTCCCGTTCATCCATCCCTATGCCTACAGTGTTTTAATCCTATTGTTTACCGCAATCACTACTGCTGTCATTACTTTACCGCTGCCATTATTTCACCGCTGCTACTATTATAAACTGTTGCTACTGATAATCTGTGTCAAGCAAGACTGTTCACAGGTGCAGCTGAATTGACAACTCCGCTGTTAAGGCTCACAAGTATTCTTTGGGTCCCCTTGTGTCGAATCAATAAATTGGGTTTTACTTCATCTCTTCTCAGTTTTGCCAGATATTCATCCGCCTCTTTTTTTGCGGCCTACTCTGCTGCATTGAGAGGTATTGTTTCGGCCTTTATATCTAGTTGACTAATTAGCAGGGATAGTTTGTCACACAACTTTTTATATTCCCCACTTTGACTCTTAGCCCATCCTCGCAAAAATTGGCATAAGTGTCTAATCTTGTGCTGCCACCTTTCAACAGGTGAACTACCGGTTTTAACCGAATTCCACTCTTTTTTATCATTTCAGAAAAACCGTCTTGGCGCATCCAAGACAGCTCAAATGAAAAGTGCCTCGAGTTTCCTAACAAAGCTTGTTCCCATGTATCCAACAACAAGGGTGTATGATCCGACCCCGTACGTGTCATCGCATGAATAGACACTAGTGGAAATTTTTGCTCCCATTCAACACTCGCCAGAAAACGATCCAACTTCTCAAATGTTGGAGTCCCCATTCTGCTAGCCCAAGTATATTGTCTTCCGGATAATTTTAATTCCTTTAGATTGAGACTTTCTATTATGGCATTGAACAAAAAGGGCCATCTTGCATTAAAATTTGCATTGTTTTTTTTCTTCTTGTTTCTTATTATGTTGAAGTCCCCCCAACTAAAAGTGGAATTGTTTCATCATCACACACTCTGACTAATTCAGCCAAGAAATCAGGTTTCTTAGCATCTTGTGCAGCCCCGTATACCACAACAAAAGCCCACGAAAAAACCATCTAATTTATTTCTCACATGAAATTTAACGCAAAAATCTCATGTGAGCACATTGTTTGCTACCAGAGTGTTGTAGTTAAAACCTACCAACATACCACCTGACCGACCGTGTGGGGGAATACAAAACCACGTAAAGTCTAATCCCCCAGCTAAAAATTTCAAAAAGGGTGTCGCAAAGGAAGACCTCCGGTCTCTACAATAGCAACAAAATCAAGATGTTGTTCCTTTACCGATTCATTTATTGTTAGGTGTTTCGCAGTGTCACCAAAACCATCAGAGTTCCAAACCATGAATTTCATTCGTAATGATTATTAATTTTTCTTATCCTAGCACTTCTCCTAAGCTCCCGTTTGGAGTAGCTATTTTTCTTACGACCTCGTTTCTCTTTTCCTTTAGGTATGTGATACGTCTCCAACGTATCTATAATTTCTGATGTTCCGTGCTTGTATTATACCAATTGCTACATGTTTTATATACACTTCATATCACTTTTATGCATTTTTTGGGACTAACCTATTAACAAGATGGCACAGTGCCAGTTCCCTGTTTTCTGCTGTTTTTGGTTCCAGAAAAGTACTTCTGCGAATATTCTCGGAATTGCACGAAACAAAAGGCCACGTCCCTATTTTTCCAACACGTACACGAAGTCCGAAGGAGAGACGAAGAGGAGTCGGGAGCCATCCAAACCACATGGCGGTGCGGTGGGCCCCCTGCCGCGCCAGCCTATGGGTTGGGCCCCTCGGGGCTCCCCGACGTCGCCCCTTCGCCTATTTATTCCCCTCGAGGCGAAAACCCTAAAACACCGAGCCTTTCATGCAGAATATTTCCTCCGCCGTCGCCGTCGTCAACCCTAACTCGGGAGGGTTCTGAAGCTCTTCCCGGCACCCTGCCGGAGAGGGGAATCATCACCGAAGGGCTCTACACCACCATGCCCGCCTCCGGAGTGATGTGTGAGTAGTTCATCCCTGGACTATGGGTCTATAGCAGTAGCTAGATAGTTGTCTTCTCCACTTGTGCCATCATGTTTAGATCTTGTGAGCTGCCTATCATGATCAAGATCATCTTATTGTAATGCTACATGTTGTGTTTGCTGGGATCCGATGAATATTGATACCTATGTCAAGTTGAATATTATATTATCATGTCTATGTCATTTGTGATCTTGCATGCTCTCTGTTACTAGTTGAAGCCTTGGCCAAGTGAATACTTGTGACTCCAAGAGGGAGTATTTATGCATGATAGTTGGGTTCAACCTCTATTTAACCTGGGATAGTGACAGCAAGTTCTAAGGTTGTAGATGTGTTGTTGCCACTAGGGGTAAAACAGCAATGCTTTATCCAAGGATGAATGTATTGTTTACATTATGCACGTTACTTCATGCAATTGTCTATTGCTTGCAACTTAATACTGAAAGGGGTGCGGATGCTAACCGGAAGGTGGACTATTTAGGCATAGATGCATGCTGGATAGCGGTCTATGTACTTTGTCGTAATGCCCAAATGAATCTCATAGTAGACACCACAACTTGCACATGCATGTTTTATGCACTTATCAATTGTCGATTGCCCAGCTGTAATTTGTTTACCCAACATGTTAGTTATCTTATTGGAGAGACACCACTAGTGAACTGTGGACCCCGGTCCATTCTTTTACATCTGTACTACAACCAACTGCAATCATTGTTCTCTACTGTTTTCTGCAAGCAAACATCATTTTCCACACTATACGTTTAACCCTTTGTTTTCAGCAAGCCGGTGAGGTTGACACCCTCACTGTCTCATCGGGGCAAAGTAGTTTGATTGTGTTGTGTGCAGGTTCCACGTCACGCCGAAGCTTTCTGGCACCATTGTCAGGGAGATCATGCGCCTCATCATCCCCAACAACTCATCACCACTAAGTTTCTGGCGCCGTTGACACCTTAAGAACATCGTTGATCTCCTACTGGTTCGATAACCTTGGTTTCATAACTGAGGGAAGACTTGCTGCTGTACTCATCAAACCTTACACTTGAGGTATCCTGACGAACGTGCACTTCGCACGCATCAAGCAAGTTTTCTGGTGCCGTTGCCGGGGAGGTCGAGGTGTTTTTGCTTAGACGCAACTTCCCCTACGACGCAAGTTTTCTGGGAAGTCATCGCTGCTACAGCAAGGGAGTCTCTCACTTCCAATCAGTTTACTTTGTTATTTGTCTTGCTTAGTTTATTTTTATTTAGTCTTGTTTGCTCTCTTTATCAAAAACACAAAAAAATTAGTTACTTTTTATTATTGTTTTGATTTTGTTTTTCAAAATGAGTACTCCTGAGAACACTAAGTTGTGTGACTTCACTAGCACAAACAACAATGATTTCATATGCACTCCTATTGCTCCACCTGCTTCTAAGCAGAATTTTATGAAATTAAACCTGCTCTATTAAATCTTGTTATGAAAGAGCAATTTTCTGGTGTTAGTACTGATGATGCTGCTGCCCATCTTAATAACTTTGTTGAACTTTGTGAAATGCAAAAGTATAAGGATATGGATGGGGATATTATAAAACTGAAACTTTTTCCTTTCTCCTTGAGAGGAAGAGCTAAAGAATGGTTGCTTTCTTTGCCTAGAAATAGTATTGATTCTTGGACAAAATGCAAAGATGCTTTCATAGGGAAATATTATCCTCCTGCTAAGATTATATCCTTGAGAAGTAGCATTATGAATTTTAAACAACTTGATAATGAACATGTTGCTCAAGCTTGGGAAAGAATGAAATCTTTGGTGAAGAATTGTCCCACTCATGGACTGACTACTTGGATGATCATCCAAACCTTTTATGCAGGATTAAATTTTTCCTCAAGGAACTTATTGGATTCAGCCTCTGGAGGAACCTTTATGTCCATCACTTTAGGTGCAGCAACAAAGCTACTTGATGATATGATGATCAACTATTCCGAATGGCACACCGAAAGAGCTCCTCAAGGTAAGAAGGTAAATTCTGTTGAAGAAACCTCCTCTTTGAGTGATAAGATTGATGCTATTATGTCTATGCTTGTGAATGGTAGATCTCATGTTGATCCTAATAATGTTCCTTTAGCTTCATTGGTTGCTCAAGAAGAGCATGTTGATGTAAACTTCATTAAAAACAACAACTTCAACAACAATGCTTATAGGAATAATTTTGGTAGCAACAATTATAAGCCTTATCCTTCAAATGGTTATGGCAATTCTTATGGTAATTCCTACAGCAACAATAGAAGTGTGTCCTCTGATCTTGAAGCTATGCTTAAAGAATTTATTAGCACACAAAAAGCTTTCAATAAAACTGTTGAGGAAAAGTTTGAAAAAATTGATGATCTTGCTTCTAAAGTTGATAGTCTTGCTCATGATGTTGAAATTCTAAAACTGAAAGTTATGCCTAATGAAGTTAAAGATACTAAGTCATTTGCTACAGCAAATGCCATCCAAGTTCGAATTGATAATAATATTAGGATGTTGGCTGAATTGCATGCTAGGTGGGAAAAAGAGGAAGAACTTGAAAAAGAGAATAGTATAGTTAGAGTTTGTACTATCACCACCACTAGTAATGCTAATGTTTCACATGCTAGTAAGCCTCCTACTATTGATGGTAATGTTATTGGTGTTGGTAATGTCTCTACTACTTCTGCAAAGCGTTTGAAATTGCCTAAAACTGCTGAAACTTTTTCTGATAAAAGTGCTGAAATTTTTCAAACTATTGGAGACAATGGTTCCACCACCATTGACAATAATGATTTTGATTTTGATGATTGTAACATCTCTGAAGTTATTATGTTCTTGCAAAAATTAGCTAGAAGTCCCAATGCTAGCACTATTAATTTGGCTTTTACAAAGCATATTACAAATGCTCTTTTGCAAGCTAGGGAGGAGAAGTTGAAACTTAAAGCTTCTATTCCTAGGAAATTAGAAGATGGTTGGGAACCCATCATTAAGGTAAAGGTGAATGATTTTGATTGCAATGCCTTGTGTGATCTTGGTGCAAGTATTTCGTTTTGCCCAAGAAGCTTTATGATATTCTTGATTTGCCACCTTTGGAACATTGTTATTTGGATGTTTTTCTCGCTGATAATGCTATGAAGAAACCTTTGGGGCGAGTTAATGATGTTTTTATTACAGTAAAAATAACCTTGTCCCCGTTGATTTTATTGTTATGGATATTGAATGCAATGCATCTTGTCCTATTGTTTTGGGAAGACCTTTTCTTCGAACTGTTGGTGCCATCATTGATATGAAAGAAGGTAATATAAGGTACCAATTTCCTCTCAAGAAAGGTATGGAACACTTCCCTAGGAAGAGAATGAAGTTACCTTTTGACTCTATTGTTAGAGCAAGTTATGATGTTGATGCTTCTTCTCTTGATAACACTTGATTTTCACTTTCTGCGCCTAGCTGAAAGGCGTTAAAGAAAAGCGCTTATGGGAGACAACCCATCGTTTTTATTTGCTGTTATTTTTGTTTTCTTTGAGTCAAGGAGTTTTGTTACTTCTGTAGCAACTCCTTTGTATCTTTATTTTATCGCAATGTTGTGCCAAGTAAAGTTCTATATTGAAAGTTGATGCAAGATTTGGATTTCTGCGCAGTGACAGATTTTTAGCTGTCACGGATTTGAGCTTATCTCCCTGTAGAAAATTCAAAAAATTCTGAAAAATCACGCATATTCCTGAGATATGTACGCAACTTTCATTATTTTAGGCCAGATCCATCTGAGCAACTTAAGTGCCTCGAAAAAATTCGTCATTCCAGACTGTTCTGTTTTTGACAGATTCTGCCTTTTGTTTTGCATTCGCTCTTTTACTGTGTTTGTGTGGATTTCTTTGCTCCACAAAGCATTGGTGGCTGTAGCTAATGTCCAGAAGCTTTGGGATTGATTGTATCATTACAGAATATGAGAATTTTTGATTATGCACTAACCCTCTAATGAGAACTGTCTTGAGTTTGGTGTGAAGGAAGTTTTCAAGGATCAAGCGAGAAGGGTGATATTATGTGATCAAGAAGAGTGAAAAGCCTAAGCTTGGGGATGCCCCCGTGGTTCATCCCAACCATATTCAGAGAGACTCAAGCGTCTAAGCTTGGGGATGCCCAAGGCATCCCCTTCTTCATCAACAAACTTATCAGGTCATCTCTAGTGAAACTATATTTTAATTCTTTCACATCTTATGCGCTTTACTTGGAGCGTCTGTGTGTTTTTTTTTGTTTTTGTTTGAATAAATTCGGATCCTAGCAATCCTTGTGTGGGAGAGAGACACGCTCCGCTTTTTCATGTGAATACTCATGTTCTTCACTTATATTTGTTGAGTATTCTTAACTAGCTACTGCAGTGCTTTTAGCTCCTGTTTTTCATGCATCTCTTCGAGCTGTTAGCACTTGTTTATAAATACTCTCTTGCTGCATTATATTATCATTTGGAGAGTTTATGTTTAAATAAATTGATTGGTGTTTGTTTGGAAGAAAGAAAATGCTACATGTAGTAGTTGGTATTGGAAAAGACATATGCATTCTTGTAGATCATTGTCTTGTTTTGATTTGACTTTGCAATTGTTTTGAGCTCTCAAGTAGATCATGTTTAAGCTCTTGCATCATGTAGTTAAAGCCTAGTAGTGGAGAACTACCGTAGAGCTTGTTGAGACTTGGGATGCATATTTGTTCTCTCTAAGGTCTAGATATTTTCTGGTAAAATGTTTGAGCAACAAGGAAGACAGTGTAGAGTCTTATAATACTTGCAATATGTTTTTATGTGATTCTTGCTGTACCGGTTTATACTTGTGTTTGCTTCAAACAACCTTGCTAGCCTAAACTCTGTACTGAGAGGGAATGCTTCTCGTGCATCCAAAACTTGAGCCAAAACCCATGCCATTTGTGTCCACCATACCTACCTACTATGTGGTATTTCCTGCCATTCCAAGTAAATATTTCATGTGCTACCTTTAAACTATTCAAAACTTTATTACTCCTTATTTGTGTCAATGTTTTATAGCTCATGAGGAAGTATGTGGTGTTTTATCTTTCAATCTTGTCATTTACTGACAGACTTTCACCAATGGACTAGTGGCATATACATCCGCTTATCCAATAATTTGCAAAAAGAGCTGGCAACGGGGTGCCCAGCCCCAATTAATTACAACTTTCATTAATAATTCTCTTCACATGTTTTGCCCTGATTTATCAGTAAGCAACTTAATTTTGCAATAGACACTCCTCCATGGTATGTGAATGTTGGAAGGCACCCGAGGATTCGGTTAGCCATGGCTTGTGTAAGCAAAAGGTTGGGAGGAGTGTCATCTATAAAGAAACTAAAATACATGTGTAAACAAAAGAGAAGAGGGATGATCTACCTTGCTGGTAGAGATAACGTCCTTCATGGGAGCCGCTCTTGAAAGTCTGGTTGACAAGGGGGTTAGAGTGCCCACTACCATTCGTTGACAACAACAAACACCTCTCAAATACTTATTTTGTGCTCTCTATATGCTTTCGAAAACTTAAAAAGCTCTAGCACATGATTTAATCCCTGCTTCCCTCTGCGAAGGGCCTATCTTTTACTTTATGTTGAGTCAGTTTACCTACTCCTTTCTATCTTAGAAGCAAACACTTGTGTCAACTTTGTGTGCATTGATTCTTACATTTACTTATTGCACTTGTTATATTGCTTTATGTTGACAACTATCCATGAGATATACATGTTACAAGTTGAAAGCAAATGCTGAAACTTAATCATCCTTTGTGTTGCTTCAATGCCTTTTACTTTGAATCTATTGCTTTATGAGTTACCTCTTATGCAAAACTTTTTGATGCTTGTCTTGAAAGTACTATTCATGAAAAGTTTTTGCTTATATGATTCATTGTTTACTCTTTATCTATTTGTTAGCAAACTATAGATCATTGCTTTGAGTCACTTCATTCATGACATGAGCCTTGCAATATATTGATCAAGATTGTGTGAAAGCATGTCTCCTCAGAAATTATTTGTTGTTATCGTTTTACCTACTCGAGGACGAGTAGAACTAAGCTTGGGGATGCTTGATACGTCTCCAACGTATCCATAATTTCTGCTGTTCCATGCTTATATTATACCATTTGCTACATGTTTTATATACACTTCGTATCACTTTTATGCATTTTCTGGGACTAACCTATTAACAAGATGCCACAGTGCCAGTTCCCTGTTTTCTGCTGTTTTTGGTTTCAGAAAGTTACTTCTGGAAATATTCTCGGAATTGCACGAAACAAAAGGCCAGTCCCTATTTTTCCAGCACGTACACGGAGTCCGAAGGAGAGACGAAGAGAGCCGGGTGGCCAAACCATGGCGCGCGGTGGGCCCCCGCGCGCCTGTGGTTTGGGCCCCTCGGGGGTCCGCCGACATCGCCCCTTCGCCTATTTATTCCCCGAGCGAAAACCCTAAAACACCGAGCCTTTCATCCAGAACATATTCGCTGCCGCCGCCGTCGTCAACCCTAACTCGGGGGGTTCTGAAGCTCTTCCCGGCACCCTGCCGGAGAGGGGAATCATCACCGGAGGGCTCTACATCGCCATGCCCGCCTCCGGAGTGATGCGTGAGTAGTTCATCCTTGGACTATGGGTCCATAGCAGTAGCTAGATGGTTGTCTTCTCCACTTGTGCCATCATGTTTAGATCTTGTGAGCTGCCTATCATGATCAAGATCATCTTATTGTAATGCTACATGTTGTGTTTGCTGGGATCTGACTTATATTGATACCTATGTGGAGCTGAATATTATATTATCATGTCTATGTCATTTGTGATCTTGCATGCTCTCCGTTACTTGTTGAAGCCTTGGCCAAGTGAATACTTGTAACTCCAAGAGGGGGTATTTATGCATGATAGTTGGGTTCAACCTCTATTTAACCTGGGATAGTGACAGCAAGTTCTAAGGTTGTAGATGTGTTGTTGCCACTAGGGGTAAAACAGCAATGCTTTATTCAAGGATGAATGTATTGTTTACATTACGCACATTACTTAATGCAATTGTCTGTTGCTTGCAACTTAATACTGGAAGGGGTACGGATGTTAACCGGAAAGTGGACTATTTAGGCATAGATGCATGCTGGATAGCGGTCTATGTACTTTGTCGTAATGCCCAAATGAATCTCATAGTAGACACCAACTCACACATGCATGTTATATGCACTTATCAATTGTCAATTGCCCAGCTGTAATTTGTTTACCCAGCATGTTAGTTATCTTATTGGAGAGACACCACTAGTGAACTGTGGACCCCGGTCCATTCTTTTACATCTGAAATACAATCTACTGCAATCATTGTTCTCTACTGTTTTCTGTAAGCAAATATCATTTTCCACACTATACGTTTAACCCTTTGTTTTCAACAAGCCGGTGTAGCGTACCTGCACTTAAAAATATGGCAAGGTACCTGTGTATAGTGCAAACCCCTGGATCGTTTCATTTGCACACACAGTTTAAGATTAGTATCACAACAAAGTATCATTATTACATCGAATGATCCAGACTTGGTAAAATATTCATTACAACTGCATAGCATATAGCTAGCTTGAAAGAGTAAAGCAGAAAAAATATTCTTCATGGAGTCCTCATCCTTTGCATGTGCCACAGGCGAAAACATGTTGGTTGCAGACTCGAAACCTTAACGAAACTCACTCGTCGTCAGAACAATCTGCAACAAAATAAAATTTGCAACAAAGTGGGTCAGATACCATTAAAATGGATCTGGCAAGTGACACTATGTGGACACTTAATGGAATAACTCTAATAGCCTATATGCATATTTGGTTGGTGGAGTTTCAAGGCTATT
The DNA here is from genome assembly GCA_947311845.1 of Poa pratensis. Taxonomy (NCBI): domain Eukaryota; kingdom Viridiplantae; phylum Streptophyta; class Magnoliopsida; order Poales; family Poaceae; genus Poa; species Poa pratensis. The sequence goes on along the minus strand of CAMZMU010000052.1, from coordinate 28,460,665 downwards.
TTGTATAAAAGCCAATTTTGCCTATCACTTTGTAAAACATTTTCTTCAAAAGTTGGAGACGATATGTATAAAACCATAGTCTCATCTACCCTTGTTCACCATCAAGTTTTACTTTTGAAATTGGAATGATGAAGCCTCCGTTGAATCCTTGATCAGCTGCTCAAATTGTCCGTAACTGGGACACGGCTAAGTACTTAGTTTTTAACTCTGCAGAGGTTGTGCACTTTCACCATTAGACCCAACTAACCCAAACTATCCTCAAGCACACATTTTGTGCTAAGGAAAAGGAGAGAGTTGAGACGAGATTTTTCAGAAGCATTTCCTCATCCCATGCCGCCTTGACCCGTTCCCATTCTAACCATCTACCACCACCTGTCAAGACGGGACGAGTCCACGCAACTTAATCCATCAAGTCAGAGCCCATATGACTAATGGTTGCACGGTAAGCAATCTTCACTTAGAGAAAACATTGGCCCCTTATTACCCTGGGTGGCAACCACAAGTGACCATCCTTAGAGGTCACCCCTAAGAGATGACACTCAACCTTTCCATCATCTTTTCATAACCAAGTCCACCCAGGTGATAAATTACTTAGTAGAATTAAGCTTTAAAGAAAACACATTTGCATAGCATCAAATATCCTACTAAGTTATCAAAGGGTTCTAGACACAACTAGTGTAAAGATATGGTGGGTTCAGCACATAGCAATAATACTATCCAACACATGCATATAAGAAATACACTAAGTAATGCATAGAAAAATACTTAGGAAATTATGGGGTGTGCCACTTGCCTTGGCAAACAGAAGTGTCGTAGTAGCAGTTGCAACCATTCGTCTCTCTCCGGAATTTCTAACATCAAAAAAATCACAAATAAACATACAATCATAAATGCAACACTTAGAAAAATTATGATGTGCATGCGATGCAGGATGATACAAAGAATTATGGTATGAATGACAAGCAAAACAATTTAAGGAAAAAGACATCATATAACTTAATCCCACATGACTAAGGCAAGGTCAAGGTTGAGTAAAACAAATTTGATAAAATCACAACTTGAAAAGTTGTAAGGCTATTCATGAGTTTGATCTTCAAAACGTCCTTCAACTCCTTTGTAGTTTCATTGATCTTCAGTGGTCCTCAATTAGCACTCTAGAAACTTAGTCTTAAACACAAAGGACTTGGTCTATGTCCATAGTGAGACAAAAATAGAAAGAAGAGAAGATAGAAAGAAAGTAGTTGGTCTTCCAAGAATCTTCTCCAGACTTCCTTGTAGCTTTCTCCTTGGTGACTTCTTTGAAATTTGTGGACTTGATGGTTCTGCAGACTTGATGATGTTGGCAGCAGCAAGGTTGGTCTTGAATATAACTTAGCCACCATGAAGTAGGAAGAAAAGAGAGAAAGGAAAGAAAGACTTAGAAAATTGTAGGTGGTTGGTCTTCATGAACTTCTTCTTGATTTTCTTCTAAGTACTTTACTTCTTGGAGATGCTTCTGGAGTCTTGTTTTCTTGGCTAAGTCCTTCATTGGTTTCCACTAATTCTAACTTAGTGGTTTTTCGACTAGGAGGGTCAAAAGGACTAACATGCATCCTCAATTTTTTTTCTAAGGAGGAATGTCATGTAAGAAGTGCAAAATATTTCTAAGGACTAGAGATGCATGCCATGCCATCAAATTATTCTAAGTTAATGCAAGACAAGTCAGATGGTCCAAAAATGACTAAGGACCAAAGGTCAAACAATGAGTCCAAATAATTTCTAAGGAAAAGTAAACAAAACATAGTTGCTAAATTTTCTAAGGAAAATACTTTAAAACAATAGTTGATAAAATTTCTAAGGACAAACACTTAAACAATATCACTTAGAAAGATATTATAAAACAACTAAGTTTTCAAGATGCTAAATTTTTCTAAGGAGAAGATTTAGCAATATTAAGATGTTGAAATTTTTCTAAGGAAATAATGTTGTCAAAATAATTATCAAATATTTTCCAAGGAAGAAAAATACTTTGTTTGGAGAGGCAAAATATTTCTAAGTACTTTTTGTAACTAAAGTGATCAGAATATGACTAAGTCATTTTATTAATCGAATATATGAAGAAAAATAATTTAATTAATTGTAATTATTAAAATAACACCTAAAAAGCATTTAATCAATATTAATTACAAAAATCATAGAAAATACTTTTACAAAAATATAGAGTATTACTACGGCCAAGTATTAATTAAAAAAGTTCAAGCAATTGGATTTGCCCAAAAATCAATTTTTAAATTTAAGTTAAGTCAAAATTACTTAAACAACCATTTTAAAATTGAACCAAAATAAGATTGACAAAACATAAAATTAATTATGCCAAAAGTTTCTACGTGTCATAAGATTTTCAAAAATATAAAGTTTGCAAAAATTGGCCGAGCCAATAAAAAGTAGTGATAGATCTAATCTACAGGGACCTATCTGCAAAACCGCCAATTAAAAAGAAAACAGAGAAATTCTTCTCCCCGCTGGCGCTGACGTGGCATTGACTGGCTGACTGGCGCTGACGAGGCTTCGACGTGGCGCTGACGAGGATGCTGACGGTGCATCCAAGTGGCATGTTCTGATTCACCGGTACCTGTTCGCGTAAGGATCTAATCTGGATCGGTAGATCTGGATCCAATGGATCAGATCCAACTGACCATAGAGGGGCGGCGCTTCTGACCGGAGTTCTGCCGGAAACCTAGCTCCTGCGGCGGCGCCATGGTCGGCGAGCGCGCGAGAGAGATATGGGAGGCGAGGTTCATACCACGGGGTGCAGGAGGTCAAGGCGAGCTTGATGGCGACGTCGGGGTCGCGGGCGTGCTCTGCTTCTCCTCTAGTGCTCGCTGGAGTTGAGGACGGCGGCGGCAACCTTCGGTCGAGGATGGACGCGTCGATTTCGCTGCGAAATAAAATACCGCAAAATTACAGAAGATGCGCTAGGAGGATAGAAAGAGGATGGAGCAGAGAGGATGGCTCGGGGTCGACCACGTTCGCCAGAATTTGCAGAACACGGCGGTGGTAGTGGCGGCACGGCGGGGATCAATGCGAGCAGCCTGGGGCGTATTCGCTAGGGTTTTGGGGGCAAACGAGAGAGGGGTTCGGGTGGGTTTATATGGGGGAGGAGGGAGCAGATAAATCTCGTTTAAACGAACGAATTCGATCCGGATTTTGAGCTAGGGTTCGGTGCGATTTCTTGCGGGAGAGGAAGATGATGATGACGTCATCGTTGGCATCACCATGCGGGTCCCGGCTGTCAGTGGAGAAGGAGGTGTTGGGCTGCTGTGCTGCTATCCGCTGCGTGTGCGAGAGAGAAAAGGATGGGCTTGGCCCAGTTGGACTATGTTCGCATTTTTTTTCCGGTCTCTTTTCCTTTTCTAATTTCTGAAAACTTTTGTAACTTTTGTTTTATAAATCCAAATGGATTCAAACCAAATTCTATAGTTTTATAAAATAAAATCCTTTGTGTTAAAACTTTCAAAAATCATTTTCCAACTTTTCAAATTTTGAAAATTCAAACATTACATAAAGGTTTAATTAGACCTTTATGTTAAATTTTTATAAATAGGATTTTATAAAATTCTTTTGAACATAAATTTTAAAATCCATACCAAAATATGAGTAATCTCATTCCATATCACTCAAAATGATAATTGTGCACTAAAACATTTTGTTTATAAAAGAGTTTGATAATTTAAAATGAAATCAAAACTCAAATTAAAATCCAAATAAATATTTTCATTCAAAATCAAGAATAACTTCCAATACATACAAACAATTCACAACCAAACTTTTACTCACAGGAGTATACCACAATACTTCCCAATAATATATTGGACATAGTTAGTCCTTTTAATATATATATATATTTCATACATAGGTTTTCAAGTGGAAATAATATTCCAACTTTTGAAACATACAAATGCAACAATACAATATGCAGATGAATGCATGCATGATTTTACTTTTTAAAGTAAAATACATAATAGTTTTCAAAGTTTTAAAATTTTCTGATTTTTCAACTTTTTGAAAAACTTGGGATGTTACAGCCGGTGAGGTTGACACCCTCACTGTCTCGTCGGGGCAAAGTAGTTTGATTGTGTTGTGTGCAGGTTCCACGTCACACCGAAGCTTTCTGGCACCATTGTCAGGGAGATCACGCGCCTCATCATCCCCAACAACTTATCTCCACTAAGTTTCTGGCGCCGTTGACACCTTAAGAACATCGTCGATCTCCTACTGGTTCGATAACCTTGGTTTCATAACTGAGGGAAGACTTGCTGCTGTACTCATCAAACCTTACACTTGAGGTATCCTGACGAACGTGCACTTCGCACGCATCAGTATGTCGTGATCCGCATGATCCAACAAACCCTCGAGTTCCTCCTCCTCTAGATCTTCACTTAACTGTTGTGCTCTTTTTAAAGCTAGGCTAGATTCATCATTATCATCTCTCGGTGGTAAAGAGTTGTGTAGGTAAATAACCTCCCTTCTTTTTCTACACTTCTAATTGTTGCAATTGACGAGACTACTTGCTCCCTAGATTTACCTAAAGTAATTCCTAGTCTATCCGCTCTATACTTGATTTTAGAATCATTAAAAGCTAACAAAGATAACTTGGAAGAGATAGGAGTACCTATTGTATACATGAAATTTTTCCGAGGCGCCAAGTCCATCGCCCTCGCAAGAATTGGGGTATTCGCATTGACTTGTGCTTGAATCATCTGACTTGATCGCACCTCCCTCTTCCATCCCACCGAATGCTAATAATTCTTGTTCTGTGTGTCCTATTATCGCATGTAACACCGGAGCAGCTCCCATTTCATCATGCAGACGATGGTTTGCTACTGTATTGCCCCATCTATCCAAGTATAAACCTCCATCAGACGTGTCAGAGCGACATCGGCTTGTTGAAGACATACAAGGCGGTGCCGTCCATGCACTCTTATCTCTGATTCAATAGTGTAGAAGGCGTCCGCAGTGGCCTTCTTGTCCAACCCAGCTCTTCGTTCATGGCCGCTGCAGGGACTCGCAAACTGTCCCGTTGCAATAACTCAGTAGACTCGCAAGCTGAGGTCTTGTCCGGCGATACCCCGCGGCCACATGTGCCTCATCCCGCGCCACCCTCTCCGAGCGCACCTCGGACTGAGTATTGGCCTCCTGAGTATATTCCTTTGATTCCTCATCATCCCTAATATTCTCAATTTCTGTGAGTCTCAGCTGGAATGGGTCAGCTTGCTCACACTACTTCCCTCAACCATTGGTGCCGCATGCACCTCACTTTCAGCCGCAGAATCGTAGCCACTCCCATTGCCGTGCCTGTCAATCTGAATATCATGTTTAGCTGCATCAACCCAGCCTCTGGAGCATCCTTCTCATGTAAGCTTTGCACCCTATTACTGATCATACGTTGCAACTCCTCATGTGCTAGCCGAAACGGCTTTTGCACACTAGGAGAAAAATCACACCCGTTTTCATCTCTTGCATAACATCAGGAATTACCTCTCCACATTTTCTTTCGTTTCCAAATCTTTTGTTTCTGCATCCGTGGTCATATCAGCAAGTTCATTTGATGCACTTCTTTTGTTCTCAGTCTCATCATTGTTCTGTTTAGATGATCCCTCTTCATCCCCCTCATCTTCATCATCATCCGGCGGTGGTGACCTAGGAGCATTGCCCTCCTTATCAGCTTCATCCACCGGATTCTCCACTTCGAATTTCAGCCTATAAAATCCATCTTTAATAAATATCGTCCAGCCTTTGGCATCAATGTGTAGTCCACACAGGCCACAAGTATGCGCAAACCCCATGTCTCCGAGTGTACTTCATATCCACTTTTATGGTTTTCCGAAACAAGGACCCCAAGCTCCAGAGAGATAAAAAATCACCAATGTGTTTAGGAGGGATGCCATAGATTCTAATCCACTTCTTTGGAAGATGTTCCATGGGCTCCATATTGGTGATCCACGGCACCACAGTGATTTCACACTTAGTATTAGGAGCCTTGCAAGCACCAAAGATGGCCAATCTGTCTAGTTCGCTCCTAGATGGGAAAGGCACCTTGTAGACATTATTTCCAACTTGAACAACTTCCCAATGAAACATTGAAGACACCAGACGTTGCAGTTGAGCAACAACTTCAGGAATACCGAGCTTTCCTCTTGTAATCGTGAGCTTAGACAGACGCACATTATCTATCTTCGGCTTGTAAGTTTCAGTTATTGGCTGCTCGAAAAACATAAGGCCCTCATTAATCAAGTCGTGCACTATGACTTGCGGCTTCGGTGCAGTCAACAGAGGACACACCTCAGGTTCGTGCTCCTTGCTCTCGCATATATCACAAACATCAACTGTACACTCCTTACCATGGTGTCCAGGTTCGCCACATCGGTAACAACGAGCCTTCTCATTCCACTTTGCTTTTTTGCTGCTGCACCCTCACCACCCACGTGAGCAGGGTGATCACGCTGTGTATCAGTTTGCGAGGTTGCCACTGCCCCCTCCGAGCTCCCACCCTTGGATGCAACCACTTGTTTGGGTATGGGTACATAGCGAAGGGTCTGAGCCACACGATTTGCATCAGTCGACCCAGCTGGTAACACCCCGGCTGCCGTAGCGCGTCCGTCACCTATTTGACAACTTTTGCTAACATACCCTCCATAAGATTCATCAAGTCATTGTTGGGTCTTTGATTCGCATACCCTTTAGGAGGATGTCTAGGATAGTTGTTGTTTCCTCCCCCAAATCTTCCTCCCTCGGGGCTTGAAACGATCTATTGTAGTGTCTTGGTTGGCCGCCATTGCCAAAACAAGAGCCCGCATTGAAGCCCCCAAACCCAGCGTTGTTTTCCGTCTCAAAGCCTTGATGCCGATAATCCGCCTGTCCTGCCGTCCCGCTTGACCTGGCCCCTGGATGATTCTGCCCTATGGCGAAGTTCCTCTGCCCGCACCACCTCGAGGAGGAGGAGCACTCCACCATAGCAATTGTTAACGATAGCTAGGTTTAGGAACTGTGATCGATACCTCTCAGGGTTCGGCTGTTATGTATTATATAGGGTACAAATACAGAGTACATGAGTTCGTATACAATACGTACAACTACTATATACATAGTCTAACACCCTCCCTCAATCTTAACTATGTCCTGAAACACTAAGGTGGTTAAGATTGCGTCGACATCCTTCAAAAGAAGGTAAGGGCAAGGGCTTAGTAAAAATATCAGCAAGCTGATCCTTAGAAGACACAGACTTGATCTCAAGTAGCTTCTGTGCAACACGTTCCCTCACAAAATGATAATCAACTTCGATGTGTTTTGTTCGGGCATGAAATACTGGATTTGATGATAGATATGTAGCACCGATGTTATCACACCAAAGGGCAGGCGGTGTTGAGCTTGAGAGATCTTCAACTCTCTAAGTAAGGACTGCACCCAGATGATCTCAGCTGTGGAATTGGCAACTGCTTTGTGTTCAGCTTCAGTACTACTACGAGACACTGTAGCTTGCTTGCGAGCTTGCCAGGCGATCAAGTTAGGACCAAAGAACACTGCATATCCCCCCGTGGATCGCCGATCATCAGGACTACCAGCCCAATCTGCATCAGAAAAGGCTGAGAGCAAGCCAGAAGGTGCATGTTGTAGATGTAAACCATATGAAGCAGTGTGACGAATATAGCGCAGAATGCGCTTAACAGCTGAGCGATGAGGATCACGTGGCGCATGAAGATACTGACACACACGATTAATTGCAAATGATATGTCTGGTCGAGTGATGAGCAGGTACTCGAGACCACCAACAATGCTATGGTACTCGATGGCGTCATCAGAAGAGAGCAAGTCTCCAGCAAGAGCTGACAATTTGTCAGTGGCAGACATGGGAGTGGCGTCATCAGAAGAGAGCAAGTCTCCAGTAAGAGCTGACAATTTGTCAGTGGCAGACATGGGAGTAGTAGCAGGCTTGCACTGCAACATACCCGCACGACGTAACAAATCCTGAGAGTACTCTGAGAGTACTTCTGCTGAGTAAGAGTCAAACCATTGTCAGAATGAGTAATCTCAATGCCCAGAAAATAATGAAGTTTACCCAGATCCTTGATAGCACACAGAGAAAGAACTAGCCGATCAGCAGCGGTGACTGAAGAACTGATAAGTATAATATCATCAACGTAGACCAGAATATACATAGCCACCTCAGGTCGCTTGAGAATAAACAGGGACGTGTCAGCTGTACACGGCGCAAACCCATGCGCATGAAGAGCAGCGCCAAGCCATGCATGCCACGCACGAGGAGCCTGCTTGAGACCATAGAGCGCCTTGACAAGGCGACACAAATGATGTGGCTGAGCAGGATCAACAAAAACCTGGTGGCTGGCGCATATATACCTCTTCCTCTAGAACTCCACGGAGGAAAGCATTCTGAACATCCAGCTGACGAAGTGACCAGCCTCGAGTAACAGCCAATGAAAGTAGAAGTCGGATAGTGGTGGGCTTAACAACGGGACTGAATGTATCCTCATAATCAAGACCATACCGTTGTTTGAAGCCTTTAGCAACTAATCGTGCCTTGTACCTTTCAATGGAGCCGTAAGCATGTTTCTTCACCTTGAACACCCATTTAGAGTCAATAATGTTGACACCAGGCGGAGGCGAGACTAGGCGCCAAGTATTATTTTTCTGAAGAGCCTGAATCTCCTGCTCCATAGCAGCCCGCCAGTGTGGAATGCCAAGTGCTGCCTGAAAGTGTTGCGGTTCAGATGTAGGATCAGCCTGGGCATGAGCAACACAAGACGCAAGCCATGCGACAGTGCCATCTTTGCGTTCTAGAGGACAAAAAATGCCACTCTGACTGCGCGTGTGAGGACGCCGTATCACCGGTGGCGTCGGAGAAGTCGTTGACGCAGATGTCGTAGAAGTCATAGAGGAGCCGACGTCGGGCGAGGCAGGCGACGAGGTTGGCACGCTCCATGGCGAGCGCACTGGCTCCACAGACGATGCTGGGTCTGGAGTGACCGTCGGTGACGGGCCGGGCGTGGAACGCCCATGCGGCGTGGACGCGCGCGGAGCGTCGCTTGGAGAGGCCGCTGGCTCAGGCGATGTTGGGCCAGAGTCCAGGGACGGCATGTGCATGCGCATGTGATGTCCAGGCGGTGACTCGATCGATGGACGTGCATGTGCACCTGCATGTGCATGTCCCATGCACGCTCGATCAACATCAGGTATATCCGACGCAGTAGGAGCATCAGGCGGAGCAGTGATATGTGGTGCAGCAGGCAAATCGTCCAGAAGCTCAAGTTGAGCGCCTCGTCTAGTTCCTGCACCATGGTTAGGCAACAACATAGGCGAATATGCAGCATCTACAAATTGATCGGGCAAAACTGGAAAAGAATGCAACAAGGTAGCGGAGGTGTCTGTAGGTGGTGGTAGTGTTGAAAACGGGAAAACAGTCTCATCAAACACGACATCATGGGATATGTAAACACGATTCGATGGAACGTGAAGACACTTGTAACCCTTGTGGAGAGGACTATACCCAAGAAACACACATTTTTTAGAACAATACTCAAGTTTACGACTATTGTACGGACGAAGGTGTGGCCAACAAGCACAACCGAACGCTTTGAGAAAGGAGTAGTCTGGAGTTTCATGAAGCAAAACTTCGAGGGGAGATTTCATATGAAGGAGTCGTGTGGGTAGCCTGTTTATGAGAAAACAAGCGGTAACAAAAGCATCACTCCAAAAACGAAATGGTACAGAGGCATGTGCAAGAAGTGTTAAGCCAGTTTCAACTATGTGACGGTGCTTGCGTTCAGCGGCACCGTTCTGCTGATGTGTATGACAACAAGACACGTGATGCGAGATACCAAGTTTCTGAAAGTAGGTATAAAGATTGCGATATTCACCTCCCCAATCAGATTGAACATTAATAATTTTGTGATTAAGTAAACGCTCAACATGTGCTTGAAATTGTAGGAAAACAGGGAACACATCGAATTTGCGCTTAATGAGATAAAGCCAAGTAAAGCGACTAAAAGCATCAATGAAACTGACATAATAGTTGTGACCACTAACAGAAGTTGAGCATGACCCCATACATCCAAAAACACAAGCTCAAGAGGAGCTTTGACAACACGACTCCATACAGAAAAAGGTAACTGGTGACTCTTTCCTTGCTGACAAGCATCACAAACTAAAAACTCCTTATTACTCGACTCAACGGGCAACTCATGGCGATGGAGCACATGGCGCACTATGGGAGTGGCCGGATGACCCAAATGAGAGTGCCACTGCGAAGATGATACACAAACACCACTGAAAACTTGGGAGATGGATTGCACATCAAGAGCATATAGACCATGGCGAGCTCGACCTCTAAGAAGAATGTCCCTCGTGTCCTGATCCTTAACAAAAAAATGGAAAGGATGAAACTCAACAAACACATTGTTGTTACCAGTAAATTTAGGAACGGAGAGCAAACTACGAGTAACTGACGGAACACGTAATATATCAAGAAGACGCAATTTTTTAGAGGTGTGTGAAAGAAGAGATGCCTAACCAACATGCGAGATGTGCATACCTGGCCCGTTGGCGGTGCGGACCTGATCATGTCCATTGTAGGGCTGGTGCGTGGTCAGCTTGTCGAGTTGGCTCGTGAGATGGTATGTGGCACCTGTGTCCATGTACCATGCAGGATCCACATGATAAGATGGAGTAGACCCAGACTCCTGTGTTGCCAGAGCAGCCTGCTTCTCGTTTCGTTTCCCATTGTTCCCGATGCCAAGGAAGTCACGCTTGAAGCGGTGAGGGCAGCGGGACGTCAAGTGCCCCTCAATTCCACAGAGCTGGCACTCAACCCCACCGCCACACGCCTGGCAGGCGAGCCGCTTGCGCCCAGCTATGGGAGGGGCGGGAGCGGACGGGCGGGGCTGGAGGGTCGGTACTGGTGGCGGGGCTGGTTTGCCACCACGAGGACCCGCACGGTGAGCAGCATTGGCTGATGAGCCATCAGTGTATGATCCTACGGAACGGCGAGCGGAGAGGCGCTGCTCCATGTTCAGGAGTCGCGAGTAGAGATCCCGCGGTGGTATCGGTGTCACGTCCATTGATGTTTTCCACCAGGGAGTCGTATTCCTCATCAAGGCCCTTGAGGATGTATGAGGTGAACTCCTCGTCACGCAGGGGCTGCCCAATGGAAGACAACGTATCGGCAAAAAATTTAACCTTGTTGAAAAAGGTCGTGACAGAGAGGTCATGCTTTTTTATGTCACCCAGCTGATTACGAATAGCAGAGGAACGTGCCAGGGACTGCGAGGAGAAGCTCGAGTCAAGTGTTGTACAGGCATCCCTCGACGTCGCGGCAAAGACCACCATGCCAGCCACGGAGGGAGTGAGCGAGGACTGAATAGCACCCAGAATCACTTGATCTTGGGCGACCCACCGACGATGAGCAGGGTTGGGCGCCATAACAGAGCCACCGTTGGCCGAGGACATTGGAACCACAGCCGGAGGACATGGCAACGTGCCGTCAACGTACCCCTCGCGATAATGACTGCGCATCAGCGGCCAAATCTGAGCACGCCATACGAGATAATTATCAGCGTTGAGCTTCACCGTCACCAGATGGGCAAAGTGGAACGGTCCGTGGTCTACAGGCGGTGCGACCGGTGCGGAATACTTCGAGTCATAGTGTAGCGTGGGCGAGCCTACATACGGCGGAAGAGCGTCATACGGGACCAGCGCCTCGCCGGAGGATGGTACATGGTAGTGTTGATGATGACCATAGGGCACCGTCGGGGACACGCCATAGGGCGCCATCTGGGGCGCAACGTGTGACGGTGTCGGGTGGTGGTCTTATGCTGCCATCGGGTGAGCGGCCTGGGGCGCCCCATACAACGCGTCGTAGGACGCCGCGGGAGGCGGGGCATGGAACGCCGGCGACGGCTGGTCATAGGGCGCCGCCGGAGGCGGGGCGTGGAACGCCGACGACGAGGCGACGTAGGGCGCCAGGTAAGCGCCGCCGTAGGGCACCTGCACGTGTGCGCCATAGGCGCCTGACCCTGTGGTCCGTCGCTGGATGAGGACGGGGCAAGGGCGGCCGTGGAAGGTCGCGCCTGCACGGGCATCTCGGAGGGCGCCGATGGTTGACGGGCGGCAGCGGCGACGGAAGAAGATGGATCAGCAGAGCGAGCCCAGGCAAGCGGATGGGAAGCCATGAAGGGAGACCTCGTCGCCAGGGAGGAAGTAGGCGGCGCGGCGGCGGTGGCCGACGCGGCAGCGGCAGAGGATGCGGAAGCTTGGCGGCGCGGATCGAACACGTCGTCTGATACCATGTTAACGATAGCTAGGTTTAGGAACTGTGCTCGATACCCCTCAGGGTTCGGCTGTTATGTATTATATAGGGTACAAATACAGAGTACATGAGTTTGTATACAATATGTACAACTCCTATATACATAGTCTAACAACGATCAAGAGGACGGCCGCCATTGCCCCTGCCAGGAGCACAGCCCCGGCCATCGCCGAAGCCCCGCCCTCCGCCGTTACTCATGGTGGCGGCGCTCGATCTAGGAACCGAGCCATGTAGTTTTTTGCTCAGAAACCTTACGTTCGATCGAGTAGTAGGGTTTGTGTGATCGATTCGGCCACGCATCCGAGATCGTACTTCCCCCTCTTGGCCCATTACCGCAGTAATTTTCGGCCCAGTTCTAAGCATCCGGCCCGCATAGCCATTTTCATTTTATTTTTATTTGAATCTTGCGATCCGGAAACCGCGCCCTTCTTCCCCAGCTCCGGCGAGAGCTGGCCGAAGCGGCGATCGCAACAGTGGCGTTGTACCCTTGTCCACGTCAGACGGCCCGCATGGCCTCTAGCGTGTCCACTCGCATGTCCAGCTTGTAATTTTGAAACTCTACGCCCCGACATCAACCCCGGCATCGCATCACCGGCGCGACCTTGGCGACGCTGAACTATCTCCCAAACGCCCAACCCATCATCCTCCGATGTGGTTGTCGGCGACAAGACCGGTAGTTTCAGACTGACTTCCGTAGCCGACCAGCAGACCCCGACCGCTCGTGGATCCCGCCCTCCGCCTCCATCGAACTCTCTGGCGAGAGTACCTCCAGGGATAGGGCTGCGTACCTTTGCGCCGATCGCTTGAGTAGCCTCTTCTCTTCCCTTGATCTTCGTTCCTCCAAGGTCCTCTGCGAACATGGTGACGGCGTTCGACACAGGTAGCGTAGATCCGCCCCTCCGTCGATCCCGCCCCCATGGTTCCATCAGCTCCGTCGTCGTTCCCGTCATCATGGATCTTCTCGTCGTCGAACTCGTCGGCCAGTGCCCAGAATCGCCCTCCAGTCGCTTCCAACGGCGCTCCGTGAAAGACGGAGCCCATCTCCTCCATCTACCAATGGTTTGATTATGTTTCTAAGATGGACCAATATTCGTGTTAACAATTTGAGTGAAACCATTTTCTCCTTCCAAATGGGGAACATTTATCTGAATCTTTCACACAACATTTCTTTATCACGTACAAAGTTTTAACTGTCAAGTTACATCTCATGGGTCACGTAAAGTGGAAACGCAAAATAAAAAGGGTCACGTAAAGGGGCTTATCGTTTCTGTGCCCTACCTACCTCAGTTTTATCTGTCTGTACCACCCCAGCGTAGTTTCTCTCGTCCGTGCCCTGGCTGGCCCGCAAATGGCCGCGCACGGCCAAGACGGCCGTTTCTGTCTGGTCAACCTTGTTTGACCGTGACTTGGCCTGACTTGTGGGGTCGGCCTGGGCCACTGGCCTGACTGGTGGGGTCGGATTGCTGGGTCCTCCTCGTCCCATCCTTCTCCTCCTCCAAGTGGGACTGCTCAAGTGGGGACAGGAAGCGAGTCTCAAGTGGGGACAGGAAGGGACGAATCTGACGCCCAGGTTGGGTATCTCGGCCCCAATAAACATGTCGTTAACACCTAATTAACTGAATTAACTGAAGTAACTGACTATTCGTTGATTAGTACGTCATTATTTAGTGACAATTCGTTGATTCCAAAGTGGGGACAGGGAGCGAGTCCTTGTTAAGTGGGGACTGAAACTGAAACTCGATTTATAACTGGAATTCATAACTCGATTTATAATAGGATTCATAACTCGATTTGAAACCGAAACTCAATTTATAACTCGATTCACAATAGGATTCATAACAGGATTCATAACTCGATTCATAAATCGATTTGAAACTGAAACTTGATTTGAAACTGACATTCATATTACTATTAACACTGATTACAAAAGATTCTGGCGGTTTTACAAAAGATTAGACAATATTAGCAGTGCTTTATGCACTGCTACTACGCCGGCGGCGGCCTAATACTACTACTAATCAGTAGCAGTGCAACTAATGCACTGCTACTGCTACTACGCCGGCCTCGGCTCCTACATGCGCCGCCTCTGGGCTGGCGGTTCGTCGGTGTCGTCATCAGAGTCGTCCTCGGCGCCGTCGTGGCCGTCTTGGCCGTCGTCGCCGTCATGGCCGTCGTCTTGGCCGTCTTGGCCGTCCTCCTCGTCCTCATTCTCCTCCTCCGCCTCCTCCTCCTCCTCGTCCTCCTTCTCCTCCTCGTCGTCCTCCTCCTCCTCGTCGGAGTCGGAGCCATTGCCGTCCTTTGGCTCCAACTCCAGGTCCAAGTCATCCTCCTCGGACCTGTTGTTGTCGTCGGAGTCGGGGTCGGAGTCGGCGCCATCGCCGTCCTCCCCTGGTCGTCCTCATCGCCCTCGTCGTCGTCGTCGCTCGGCATGTTCTCTTGCCAACGCCCGTGGCCCTCTTCCCACCACTCGATCGGGTTCCCCTCGCTGTCGGAGTCGCTCGGGATGGCTTCGTTCCGCCGCCACGGATCCATTGGAGGGGAAGGGGGTGGTTGGTGGTTTTTTGGGCTGGAGAGAAGAGAGAAAAACTGCACTGCACCAATGCGGAATGTAGAAGAGAGAAGAACTGCACTGCAGCAATAGATTGGGGTTTTTTATGTGTGAAGGATAGTGATGAATTCACTGCCGCCGGCGCATAGATCGATAACCGCTTGGGGCACCGAACAGGCGGCAGGCCGATCGCTTCGTTTCCTTGCCAATGCAGTGTGAAATGACAACACCATTTGCAGATTATATTCGCCATGATGACATCGTGTGACCGCGCTTCACGTCGCGCCGAACTGACATGCCTGTAAATGTTCACCACGTCATCTGGTGCCCCTTGACGTGTAGAGTACAAGTGTTGAACAGTTGATGTGCGTCGTCGTTCTGGTCAAATTGAATGCAGTTGGAGACGCTGTGAGACATCTACACGTAGCAGAAGCATTTTTTGCGAGGACTGACGTGATTAACTTTTTATTTACGTGCAAATATGTGTCGATGCATCCATGTGAACACACCAAGCGCGATCTGGACACGAACTGGACGTGAACGACACCCACAATGCGCGCTCTGTGTAGTTACGCGATCTGAACGTGTTTAGACCTTGTTTGCCAACTTGAATCGTTAGTATATGACATAAGACGACTATGTTTGCAGGATTTTCCTTTTTTTATTTTTTTTTGAATATTTCAGGCTCATTTCAAAATTCGGCCAAATTTCGGTAAAACCTACATTAAACAAGTTTAAAACATGAAAATGAAAAACTAAGCACGGATACTTCTTAGTCACTCCAAAATGAAACTTTGTGAGGTGTTTGAACTTTTTATGTTGAAAAACCAAAAAACCATTCTCTTCACCCTTGAAATCATAGGACATAGTCTTAGATATATGCATTTCTCATACGAAATGTTTATATATGATGTTTATCAACTGGAATCGTTAGTATATGACATAAGACGACTATGTGCGCAGGATTTTTCTTTTTTGGATTTTTTTTTGAATATTTGAGGCTCATTTGAACCTCGAGTTCATACGACATAGTTGGGGAATATCACTCAGATACATGCATTTTTATCTGAATGTGTATAGACATTGTTTATCAGCTTGAATCATTAGTATATGACATAAGACGACTATATACGCAGGATTTTCCATTTTTTAAATTTTTGGGAATATTTGAAGCTCATTTCAAATTGAAGTCAACTTAACGTTGACCGACATTTAAACGAGTTTAAAACATGAAATTTGAAAAACGAAGCCTCAATCCTTCTTAGTCACTTCAAAAGGAAACTTGGACACTTTATCAAACTTTGCAAAACCCTGTTGAGTGCCTCCAAACCCCGTTGAGTGCCTCCAAACCCCATTTGAACAATGACCGTCGAACTAACCTTGCCGCTGAACTGCAGCCGTCCGATCGTTCCTCTAGAAGGAATCTGCAGGCAGACGGGGCGATCTGCGAGAAGCTCATTCTGCGATCTGATTGCACATGCGTGTAGGACTAGACGTTGACGAGTGGACCCAATGGGGATTTTGGCTCGAGGATTTTGGCACACCAAATGGGGATTTTGGTTGTAACCCGTTAGCGTAGGACTTAAATGGGGATTTTGGCTGTAACCCCGTCATCGTAACTTAAATCTAGCTTGAATCCATGAGCTTGGCAAATCTAGCTTGAATCCATATAAATTTTCGAATGAGCTTGGACTCGGACAAATGTGTTTCAAATGAGCTCCAAAGGTAGGGTAAACGGCTCCATTTGTAAGCGAAAATGGTGGAATCGCTGGAAAATGTGTTTCAAATGAGCTCCAAAGGTAGGGTAAACGGCCCCATTTCTAAGCAAAATTTGCAAACTGAAGTGGATTTTGGCACATCAAATGGGGATTTACACACACAATTGGAAACGTCAAGCACAAGGCCTTGCTAAATTTCATGGTAGTACAAATTATAAAATAGATCAACAACTAATAACTAAATTGGCACTTGCCCTTAATAAAACAACTAATAACTAAAATGGACTACCACTCGTCCTCGTCATCGGAAACCTCCACCGGATCGGCCTTGCCCTTGCCCCTGCCCTTGGCATCGACCTCCATTGGGGCGTTGCTCTTCGACGGCGACCACATGCCCTTCTTCTTCCCCTCGAGCCGTTGCTGCACGGCGGCGGAATGCTTGGCCAGCTCCGTGGCTTTATGGTCGGCCATGGCCCAGGCCATACCCGGGTCTAGGACCTCCGTGACCTGGTCCTTCCAGGCCATGGTCCAGTCCATACCCGGGTCCTCGTCGGACAGATCGATGAAGGGAATGGGATCGGGAGCAATGGCCCTATCCCTGCCCCTGCCCCTGCGACTGCGCCTTGGAGACTCCCCGGATCGTTCAACCTCCCATATTGCACGGATCCTGCTTGAACTTGGAGGAGTACGCGCACGCCCACGCCCACGCCCCATGCCGCCCTTGCTCGCCTCAAGAAACCAAGGATAGCGGACGTGGCGGCGGCGGTTCGAGCTGGGAGTGGAGCTGCCATCACCACGAGCCATGGAGAGATAAGGGACTGGGCGAGGGTGTCTAGGAGAGGAAGAGGGGATTTGTGAGCGCAATGGGCAAGGAGATGACTTCTTTTAAAGCCACCAACGACCGGGACTGGGCGAGGACGTCTGGACGACGTCGCGGTCTAGACTGCAGTAATGGCGACCGGGCATTGATTCGTCTCCAGACTGCTCAGCTTGCAGCAGGACAGAGTAGGCAAGAGAGACGCGAGGACGGCGGAGCAGATGCGCGGCCAGGCCGGCAGTGTAGGCGGCGAGACAGCTTTTTGCCGGCCAGGGTGGCATGCCATTGAAGGCGCGGCGCAAATTTGGGGACGGCGAGCACATGCATGGTCGCATGGACGCGCACATCCGGCTGCATGCAAGCACTCCTCCGCCGCTGGCCCCACTTGTAAGCTTTAAGTGGGACGGGGTGCATGCACTTCGTTGGGTCCACATGTTAATGGTCAAAGGGCGGAAACGGCCGTCTTTGCCATCCACGGGCCATTTGCGAGCCAATCATGACACGGACGAGAGAAACTACGCGGGTGGCACAAACAGATAAAACTGAAATAGGTAGGGCACAAAGGCAATTATCCCCACGTAAAGTGGCAACAAGACTGAAACCATTTACCCCTTTAATGAAAATTGTTGATTTAAGTGACTTGTTAAATAAATATGTACCAATAGTATACCGTCGGTAGATTGTTGTATTATTTTATTGTTCACAATTGTGAGAGCTAACTTGCGCGAGTTACACGAGTCGAGATGAGTTGAGTCTTGTTACGTCAACTAGACGAGCCGAGCTAACTCATTATACTTTGTAGCCCTATATGAGGTGTCATGTTCAATGTTGGTTGGTGGGACACACTAATATGTTTGGGATGTCTTCTTCATTGTTTGTAGCTGTCTTTTTGAGTCCCGCTGAACTACGATGTGCGAGTGTTGGGTCCTGATCCCCCGTTTTTGTGAGAGTTGGTATTATTTTATTCAAGCAAGTATGATGTTTGCACATGTTTCTCTAATTGGATCATAAAGTGAGATTGAAACTACGATTTATTCAATTTAACTCGTTAAGTTATTTAATTATGATATACCCCGACATTATTGTTGATTTAGAGGAAGCACAAAAGGCTTTTGTGTTTCATTAAATTGGAAAGGTAGAGTCTGTTACACCCTCCGAAGAGATTTAGGCACGAAACCATTTTTCATCAACGACATTATTGTTGATTGTTCTTCCAGTTGAGTGAAACCATTTTTTTTCAAAATGGGGAACGTACATCTTCATTGAACCGATGCACACAAGATTTTTATTGCAAAGTTTAAACTATCAATTTTATATCTCATGGGTCACACAAAGTGGCAACACGACTGAAACCATTTGCCACTTTAATGAAAATTGTTACCATTTTTGTGATTGTGAAATAAAATATGTACCAATAATATGTCGCTTGTACATTGTTGTAGTATTTTACTGTTCACGACTGTGAAACGATTTACTAGTTAAAGTTAAATGAGCCAACTCACGAGTTACACAAGTCGAGAGGAGTTTGAGTCTTGTTATGTCAACTAGACGGCTCACACGTTATCATAACGACTTGTAGGCTAGTGTGAGGTCTCGTCTTCAATGTTGATTGGCTCACATAAGTAACATAAATTTAGCAGACTCGAATTGTTCAATCGCTTGGCACACGTACACGTGATAAGCTATCACAAACCAACAAACATAAATTGATGCAAGCTTTAAAAAAAATAGAAATCCTGTAGTGTATAACTTATGCTGACAAAGTTTAAAGATATCCTAGAAACTATTTGAATGAAGTGCTTTGATAGAAAACTGGGGAATTTTAATTCATATAAATGTTTCGTATGAAAACATGTTGGATCATAGAATGTGGTCGTTCCGATCCACTCATCTATCCTACATTCCATTTACCATGAGCTTCAAATCTCTCTCTCTCTCTCTCTCTCTCTCTCTCTCTCTCTCTCTCTTGACTCCATTAAATTAGGTGTTTATTTTCAGTGCACTATCCAAAAGCACCTCATAAAAAATCATGTATATATGTAAAAATCAACAATACATGCCACATCCATCATTTGCTTTTCGTATTCCTAAGTTTTTCAATTGCTGTCATTAAAATACTGTATAAAGAGGATTAGCAATACCCACTCGGCTGTCCGTCACAAAATAGAATGTGAAGTGACTACAAGGGAATCTAAGGAACGGAAAAGAAAAGAGGGAGAGATGTTTTGGCTCCCGATCTCATTCGCTCCTGTTATACTATATGAAATTATAAAAATACTAAAAATTGTCAAAAGAATCTGAATTTTTTTGGTCATGAACATATACATGTCTTTTTTTTTAAAAAAACGTGCCAAGTTTCATGATGATATGTCATGTGTGGAGCTCTGTGCAAAATAACAAAATCAGTGCTCTAAAAAATACGTTTTTGAAATTACATTCGACCATAGATATGGGTATGTGTTCACCTCCAAAAAAAATTCAGAAGTTTTAAATGTTTTACTATTTATTAAATTTCGTTTAATATTAGCCAAAGGTTCTTGAACCACTCATTTCACCATAGATATGGCATATGAGAGCATCTCCACCGGGGGCCTCTAAAAGACCCCCAAAGGACCTTTGGGGGGCGGAACACCAAAAACGCCCACCAGCGGCACTCCCCAAAGCCTTGCCCCGAGCGATTTTATATCCGGCACCTCTTGGAGGCCCTCCTGGGGGTGCCAGACATCGCCTCAGGCCTGGACCTGATAGCGCTGGCCCGCCCGTCATACACACGACGCACTCGTCCCGTGTTAATGAAGGCCGCGCAGGAGGCCTCCGCCGCGTTTAATGTCGAGGCGACGAGACGGCGCTACGCCTGTCATCACGCGTCGCAATAACGCCGCTCCCGTTCCCCTAGCGGGCGCAGAGCGAAGCAACGCGTCGCAATAGCGTCGCGCCGCTTCCAATGGCGCAGACGGAAGCGACACGTGCTGGTGTCGCAGTGGCTGGCCGCGGCGGCGCCCTGCAGACGTTTCGTCGGCGTCAATGCGCGGTCAGGGAAAGCGGTGACCGCGTTAATGCAGGCCAGCCAACCCGCTCCTCCGGCCGCCTTTAAAACCCGACGCAGACCAACCCCTTCTCCTCACACCATCTCTTCTCCTTCTCCCTCCCTCTACCTCAAGAACATAGGCCGCCATGGCGAGCAGCCGTGACGCGCGTTGCGGTGAGCAACGCCACGAGCAGCTGGAGGAAGTCCGGCGTCACAACGAGGAGGCAGAGTTGGCCAAGGCGTTCCAGCGAGGCATGTGGCGCGAGGAGGCCGCCAACGCGCCTCCCTATGTGCTCGCTGGAGACCGCAAGGCTGAGCAGCCGCCACCAGCTGCCGGTGGATGACGGCGCCACCCTTCCAGACGGGTGGGTGAGGAGCGCCGCCAACATTCCGGTGGCGCCGCGGCTCAGCGGGCAGGACCGCGTCGAGTTCGTCAAGCGCAAGTGGGCGGAAATGCCGTACGAGTAAAAGCTCGACCCCAAGTACTCCATCTCGGCGCCCTACTGGCACGCCGTGGTGGACAAGGAGTACGAGGCACGTCGTAGCGGTCGACGAGAGGCAACGCCGGAGTTGTCCTCAGCGGACGATGAGCGTGACGGCGAGGACGGCGACGACGACGTCCCCGAGCTGCCCGATCAGCCTTTACAAGCGGTTGCATCTTGGGCAGCAGCGTCGCTATCGCCAAAGAAAGGGGCGGCGCAAGCCGAAGAGGCTTCCCATCAAACGCCCCGCCGCATGTCCCGGCGGTAAATCGAAAACGACGCGTCGGCGAAACCAGAAGCCTCAGCCGGCTCAGCCGAGGCTACGGGACATTCCTCAAGGCCGGAGCCCATGATATGGGGGAATCGGCGGAACGTTTCTAAAGGCCGTAACCGATGGGAACGGAAGACTCGGCCATGGCGCCGGATCATCAAGGCATGCAAGTCTCTTGATGATTCTTTGTCTTGGTTCGCATCTTCTTCTCCTTCGTTCGGCCATGGAGCGGCATCTCTTCTCCTCGCCGGCGCGTGTATTGGTTGGCGAGAAGCTGATAGGCCTCCTTCTCTCCGCCTAGTTTAGATTTAGTTTGTTAAATCTCGTTTAAATTTGAAATTGTAAGTTTGTTAAATCTCGTTTGAATAAAGTTCGAATAAATAAAAATTACAAATACATGCGGCGTACTTCTCGCCGCCTAGTCTACGCATCCTTCTTCTTCTTCTTGGAGGCCGAACCTTCTTGTCGTGGCGAGGACGCTTGGCGGCCTTCGGCTTCTCGATGTCGCCGTCGTAGCCGTCCTCGTCCTTGTCATCGACGACCGCGTCCTTGGCGGCGGGCTTCTCGACTCGCTCTCCTCCCCGCCGGCTGCCTCCTCCTCGGAGGGGGTTCCATGCGGGTTCAACACCTCGTACGGAGATGCGGGGGCTGCCTCGTTCCCGTCGGGCGTGTCGTCCTCCTCCTCCTCCTCCTCGTCCTCCTCCTCGTCGTCCACCTCCTCTACGGGGGTATCCACGTCCGACAAGGAACACGGCGAAGGGGTGTCGTCGAGCCCGTAGAAGAGCTCGAGTTGCTCGACTTCTGACGGCGATGGCTCGACGGAAGAAGCAGTATCCGAGCCCCACTCCTCGGCATTGCCGCTCGAGGATGAAGACACCGGTGCTTAGCCTTCGCCGCCGGACTCTATGCTGTGAGCTCGGGTGGCGAAGTGAATCTGAAAGAAAAGGAAGAAGCCAAACTTCGCGTGGCTATAAATCCGTCTCCACCGTATCAGAGACTATCATCCGGTTCTTGAACCACTCGTACTGCCTAGTTCTTAGTTGCTGCCACGTCTACAATGGCGCCCACGGAGACGACGGAGGAATCCATTATTGCGACGTCAGGGCCGCCGCCTCACTTTGTTCTCGTCCCTCTCGTGGCGCAGGGCCACATCATCCCCATGGTCGACCTTGCACGCCTCCTTGTGGAACGCGGTGCGCGAGCGAGCATCGTCACCACGCCAGTGAACACCGCGCGGCTGCACGGCGTCGCCGACGGAGCGCAGCACGCCAAGCTGTCCCTTGACATAGTCGAGCTCCCCTTCCCACCGGCCGCCGATAGCCTGCCCCATGGCTGCGAGAACATCGACCAGGTCACGGACAAGGACCACTTCCTCCCCCTGTTCCAGGCAGTTCACAGACCTCGCTGCCGCGGCGCCCGAGCTGCATCATCACCGACTGGTGCAACTCGTGGACTGCCGGCGTCGCTAGCAGCCTCGGCATCCCGCGGCTGGTCTTCCACGGCCCGTCGTGCTTCTACTCGCTCGGCGACCTCAACGCCACCACGCTCGGGCTTCGTGAGCTGGCATCCAGCTCTGGTGAGGACGAGACATACATCGTGCCGGGCATGCCGGTGCGCGTGGAGGTGACGAAGGAGACATGCCACGGATTCTTAGACACGCCTGGGTTCGAGGCGTTCAGGGAGGCATCTCTGGAGGCCATGCGCACGGCGGACGGCGCGGTGGTGAACACGTTCCTGGACCTCGAGGAACAGTTCGTCGCGTGCTACGAGGCGGCGCTCGGCAAGCTGGTGTGGACACTCGGGCCGTTCTGCCTCAACAACAATATGGACGCGGAAGACATGGCGTTGCGCGGGCACAAACTCGGCGTCGACCAGAGCGCTGTCACTCAGTGGCTCGATACCATGGATTCCGGGTGCGTCATCTATGTCAGCTTCGGCAGCCTCGCGCGGAAGCTTCCCAAGCAGCTGTACGAGGTTGGGCACGGCCTTGAGGACTCCGGCAAGCCGTTCCTTTGGGTCATGAAGGAGTCCGAGGTTGCCTCGCCGGAGGTGCAAGAGTGGCTGCAAGCTCTGGAGGCACGCACGGCTGGTCGTGGCCTCATGGTGCGTGGCTGGGCGCCGCAGCTCGCCATCCTGTCGCACCGCGCCGTGGGGGGATTCTTGACGCACTGCGGGTGGAACTCGCTGCTGGAGTCCATCGCGCACGGCGTGCCGGTCGTGACGTGGCCGCACTTCAGCGACCAGTTCCTCAATGAGCGTCTTGTCGTGGACGTGCTCCGCGTCGGCGTGAAAGTCGGCACGACTTTCCCGGCCGTGACGCACTTGGGCGACGAGGCCGTGGCGGTGGTGCGGGGCGACGTCGCGCGGGCAGTGTCGGAGCTCATGGGCGGAGGGGAGTCTGCTGGGGATAGGAGGAAGAAGGTCAGGGAGTACGGGGAGAGAGCTCGCAGGGCCATGGAGAAAGGAGGCTCGTCGTATGAAAACCTGACGCGGCTAATACAGAGCTTCATGCACAGTGGCGCCAGGGAGACCAATAACTGTTGATTACAGAAGGAACAGCAGGAAAAGTACATGCTCAGAAGCTAATCTGTTTGCCATGAAAGCACTTGGGATCCTGAAATTGTAATGTTGAATTATGAATACTCGATCTTCTTGAATAAATTTCAGGCTTAACGCTGCGCTGGGACACTTCAGTACTTATTCTTGGATGCATGTGTTTGCTTATTGTACGAGGTAGGAGTACAATCCAGTGAAAAATATTTCGTCGAAATTTCGTTCGAATTTCGCGAAATTGACGAATCTCGAAGATGGGCGAGAAACGGTAATATCGACTGAAAATTTCGACTATGTTTAAAAATATGAAATATACTATGCTTATAAGATACATCAATCACATATCCATCAGAAACTTGGCTTTAGCCTGCTGGTGGAGTGTTTAGTTGATGCTGCGCAAGGTCTTGAGTTCGAATCTGTACTTTTTGATTTATTTTGCTAAATATTTTTAAGCTCTAAAATTTGAATCTGGCCGAAATATTTGAATTTTTTCTTCGAAATTTCGGTAATTTCTCGAAATTTGCGAATCTCGAAGATGGGCGAAAGAAAACCTGAAAACGAAATATTGAACCCTGGTACAATCTCTCCTTCTTCTCTCCTATCTAAAAAGCGAAGAATTTCCCTTCGTCCAGCCTCCAGTTTTCTCCCCACATTTTCTTTTTAAAAAATCAATTTCGGCCTCTCAATTTATTTTCTCCCCGTATCCCGTCATCCGCACAGAGCAAAATATACCATAACTGCAGTGTTATTAAATGACCTTCCCTATAATAATTATTCTAAGGTTAAAACAACGTACTGTACCAGGGAAACATATGATCACACGTTTCAAAATCTACCATAATTGGATCGACATTATTAAATGATAATCCGCCGGCCGCCGTGGTGCGGGTGGAGATAGGGGACGAGGCGGTGGCACGTCAAAATGTTTTGCTGGGGAATTGCAGACTGGCGCGCCGGTGCAGCCAGCGAGGCCATACCATTATCCACCGCCTGCAGCGGGAGAAGGCCGAGGCCATGATGGAGGCGCGCCAGTTCCGGCGCTACGCGGAGGAGAAGATGTCCCACGACGCCGTCGAGCTTGCCGCACTTGAGGAGGCCGTGGCCAAGCGCGACACCTCGATCTCGATCCGCGGCGCCCAATCCCAGTCCCGCCTCGCCGCGACGTCGAGGGCCTCCTCACCGCGCGCCTCCTCCACGCCGCGCCACCCTTCCACGCCGTCGATGGCAGCCGCGTCCGGCGGGTACTACCCGTCCCTGCGGTGCTTCAGCGGCCGCTTCAACGACAACCTGCCGACTGCGTCGGAGGCGGACGTGCTCGACGCACAGACCCCGCGTGACCACCTCGCCCACCGAGGCCAAATGCTCGAGCGGCGCGCGCCTCCCACGTCCACCACGACGCCCATCATACGCGTCGCGCCGGGCTTCGCCGTCCCCCGCAACTCGCGAGGCTTCTCTGACACCGACAGCCTACACTTCTGCGACGGCGAGTTCTTCCAGGACGACGATCGCGGCGCCAGCGACCGGGTGTACACCGTGGACGCCATCCACGGTCGGGGCGTTCCCATAGCCGTGCCCGAAGAATCGTACAACTGCGGCGGTAGGCCGGTCGAGAGCGCCGGTCGAGAGCAACTGCTGCGGCGGCGGGTCGTCGGCAGAGGACGAGGAGATGCGGCGGCTCACCTCGTGCCTCCAGGCTCTTGAAGCCGACCGGGAGACCATGCGCCAGGCCCTGATTTCCATGGGTGCCGAGAAGGCGCAGGTCGTGCTGCTCAAGGAGATCACGCAGCAGCTCTGGAAGGACGCCCCGCCACCTCTGCCGGTCGTCACCGTTGGACATCATTACTACAAGGGGGCAGCGACACCGGCCATGACTATCACCGTGCCACGATCACAGCGACCCTGGTTATGCACAGGATGGTTCTAAAGCGCTCCCGTCCACTCCAGGTCTCCCGCATTTCTGCGAGCCGCTTACGAGAACGTCATACTTCGCGCCAATGGCAAAGGTGCTCTCGTACAATCTTATGTTAATTGCAGACTTGCAGTGGGGATTTGTCTGCATGCATTGCAGTTGTTGCAAACAGGAACTATTTCTGAATGTGAATAGTTCACCTGAGAGAAAATGTGTGTAAATATTGTTTTGCTGTAGCCTGTAGTTGACAATTAAACAGAAATGTTATTCTTGATAGCTCTGAAATCTGTTGTATCTTTAATATTAGATAATTGTGTGGATCCATTACATTGTTAAAATGCTCAAAGCTTCCATGGAAGCTATTTATATATGCTTATCTGAAAACGGTAATATTTACTTACAGGGAACACTCGTCCATAAGTTTAGACCAAAGTTTTACAGTAAATGAAGTATGGTTCAGTGATATGGATTCAGTATGTTTTAAGGAGTTCATAAAATTCAAATTTTTATTTTTATGAATGAAACATGCAAAAAATGGTAGCTTCGTTTTATAGTCTTCCTATTTTCCAAAATTCGATGCATTAGATGTTGGCACCCTGGATTGGAAGCTTTGGTATTCCCTGAGAATTTTGTGGTTCACCTTTGGTTAACATTATGTTTAGGATTTCTTTCTTCGATAGACATTACTAAGATTAGATTGTCAGCTTCAGGCTTGATAAATCTGTGAACCATGTTGAAGCTTGATGCGGAAATCCACTTTGGGTAGCAGGTGCAGATGCACCCACTACCCCAAAAACAACTTTGCAAATGTCAAAAAATTCAAAATAGAAATTTCGCATATATGTCAAGACATTTCATGTTAGCACACAAAGTTACATGAAGAAAAAATATTTTTTGTGACATGTACAAAAAAAAGACAAATCCGGACACACCAACATGTTTTTATACAAGTCATTTTTTTGTCTTCTTTGCACAGGTCACAAAAAATGTTTGTTCACCACGCCATTGTTTGTGCTAACACATAATGTTCTAATACACATCCGAATTTTTTCTGTAACTTTGTGACATTTTGAGAAAAAACTAAAAAACTTTTACGTAATAGGTGCAGATGCACCCATGAGCCAAATCGCCTCCTCCAAGCTTGATGGTACTAACTTAACTTTCGTTTTACATGCGCCTCTCAGATCTGTATGTGATCTGCTTTAAACTATCCCTATTTATACTATTAAAGTGAAGACATTGCTATTTAATATTGCATCTATCATGCATGTGCCTTTTACCTGTTTTGTCATCTTTTATTTAGGGCAAGAAAAAGAAAAAAAATACATATTTTGTTCTTCATGAAGTAGCACCACATGTCTCACTCGGCGCACCACATTGATAACATGTTGCAGTTCTACCAACAAGAACTTACTTCGTAAGCCTGCATAAAGTATATTCTTTTTCACCCGTTGCAACGCACGGACATATTAGCTAGGAGAGGAAAGAAGGGAGCCAATGAGGGAGCTGAGAGAGCACCCTGGAGCAAATCCCCTCACCCCAGAGCGACAGAGCACCGTCCGCCCCAGCAAGAGAAAGAAGGGAGCTGGAAGCACGGCCATGCTTCTTTGTGGAGGCGCATGTGAGGGGATCCCGCATGTGAGAGAGTAGGGAGAATCGGGAGTGGCTGAGACGGAGCTGGAAGAGAGAGTGGGGACCTGGTGCCATTTCCTTTTTTTTTTTTTTGATGTAGCTTACCACGTGGTGCTATTTCTTTTTTCTTTATTTGCTTCCAGCAAAAAAAAACTACACGTATGGCGATGCTATGTTTGTTGTTTATATAAATTCTTTCATATGATTCAGCAATAATATTTACCTGAAATTTATAGAACATATTATGGATTACGATAAACAGGATAATAAAATTCATTGTTCGTATAGAAAATTCATTGTTCACTTGCTCAATTTAGTTAGGGATATCAATCTTTTTGATTTCCCATTGCATTCTCATCTATCACTTTTCAATACTTGATATAATATTCACACTCCCGTAGCAGCACACGGGCATTTAAATATTTGATATGATATAGTTATTGATCTTTGACAATACCTAATAAAGCACGTTAGAAAAGAGACATTAGTAAACCAAATATAATTTTATGTTCATCGACGTCAAATTATAGATTTTATCAAAATACACTTCGGTGGAGGCTTGATCTTTTAAGAATACTATGTGGCCATCTTTTCCAAACTTTGTGGTGCCAAAAGAAAAATAGGTTGTGGCCACGCACGGACATCCTTTTCGTCACAAAATAGTTTTAACTTGTTCTCGTTGTATCTTGTTTATTACATATAGGGATACTCGCCTTAATTATTGAGGGAGACTTGTGTCATGTGTCCACCTATTGATCCAAAAACCTCAGAGGCAACATGTTAAGGAGCTGTATGCGCATACATACAAAATGTGAATTAATTAAGAAGTGTGATACATCTTTTACTTGTGTCACCTGTTGCAACGCACGGGCACTTTACTAGTGTATTAAAATCAGTTTTGGGTTTTAGGACCATATGCTCTCACCACTAGAAAACTGAATTTCAAAATGTGGAAAAATTCAAACAAAAAATCGGTGCACATACAATGAACATTCTATGTTTGTAACAAATTTCGCGAAGACAAGACATTTTTTGTGGCCGCTATAAAAAAAAAATGTTTCGTGAGAAAAATTATGAAACACCGGTGCCTTTTTTGCGCCGGCCAAACAAAAATTTATTTTCTTCAAAAAACTTTTTTTTCAAACATAGAATGTTCATGTACACCCAACAGATTTTTCTTTTTCATTATTATAAGTTTAAATGTAATTAAAATATATTTTCCACACATTCGACCTACTAGTCAAAACACCATGTCCTACAATGTTTCTCTTTCTTTTTGTGACGCGGTGTCTTCAATTTCATTTCGGTATCTAAACCATCTAGTAGTTGACTACAAAGTCTTCTAGTTCAGAGATGTCTGTCCTCGAATTTAAGGCGCAGATCTTGCAGACTATCTGAGCGTGCTTTCATTGGTGATGTTCGTTGTTCGGAGTACCAGCTACCTGCAGAACTTGGCTTGTATACCTTCTGCAAATATCTTGCATCATCGGATGATATATTGCGTCAATTTTGTTTTCGGTTCTTC
This sequence comes from Poa pratensis, assembly GCA_947311845.1. Classification (NCBI taxonomy): domain Eukaryota; kingdom Viridiplantae; phylum Streptophyta; class Magnoliopsida; order Poales; family Poaceae; genus Poa; species Poa pratensis. The sequence goes on along the minus strand of CAMZMU010000052.1, from coordinate 28,431,824 downwards.
TTTCTTGTGTCCCGAGAAACGATAAGGTGGTGCATCAGCGGTCTAGTACAAGCATCTTTTGAGACGGTACGTGAGTGAGAAAGAAAGAAGAAAAACCCATCAGGGTACATCAGGGTACATCGCGTGGAACCAAGGGTGAAGAGGACTAGGTAGAGCGTTGTCGCTGCGGGTTGGGCCGCAAGGATTCAAGTGAAGTAGGAACAAGAGCCATGAACGATCTCAATTTTGTTTAATTATTCTGTTGTTTCTTATTTTTTCGGACAATGCCTAGATTTGTCTTCTTTTAGTTGTTGAACTACCTCAATATGTTTTAAAAATGTGTACATTGTTTAAACTCGAGAGCATATACTTTGACGGCATGAACAACTTTTCAACCTTCATAAAAAAAATATCAAAACATTATGCAAATTTTATGTCGGTGAGTGCATTTTTGCAGGTAAAAAATTGTTCCCTAGTAAAATGTGTTCGCTAAAAAATATTCACGGGTAAATAAAATGTTTAGCAGACTCTAGAAAAGTGTTTAAATTTTATTTAAAAAGTTCACAATTTTAAAATATATTCACAGGTTTGAAAATTATCCACAAGTTAAAAAAACGACTAAATATCAATGTTGGGAATATCGCTTATCAGTAACTTATCGGTCGACTCAAGATAAGGGGTAAATCGACCGATTTATCGGCATATCAGACGGTTTATCGGCATATCAGCTGACTTATCGGCCAATTTATCTTATCGGTCAGACATCGATAAGAGATAAGTCGGCCGATTAATCAGCATACCGAAATATATCTTGAACAATGCTAAATATGAGATAAAAAAATGTCCTCGTTCATTTAAAATGTTTATGGGTTAAAATATTCCCAGGTTCGAGAAAATTGCTCACGGCTTTCAAAAGATGGTCAAGAGTTTGAAAAAGAAAAAAATCATGAGTTAGTGTTACCAAAATGAATAAAAAGAAAAAAGAAAAGGAAAACGAAAAAGGAAGGTTTCAGTCTGTCACAGGCTGATGCAAGCGGACGAGCGCGCTAGTACTGGCCGCGGTTCCAAATGAATGTGACGTGCCACGATGGTGATCTGCAACTCGGAATGGAAACATAAACAACGTCTGTGCTTAATATATTCAAATTTAGAGTTGCTTGAGACATCCTTAAATTCGTTAATTTGTCTGTTTTAAGGGCGCTAATTTTAAGTTTCAGGACTTGGCCCTGTGCTCTAGCCTGGAAGGCATGGCCATTAATCTTAGTCGACACGTTTCTCCTTCATTCCTCTGAGCCAAAGCATAATTGGGATGCTTCAAATCGGCGAGATCTAAATAATGACGCTCGATCATATGCACCGTTCAGATGTCCTATCACATCGTCATTTTCTTAGTTTGATATGATGCGCTAAACAAATCTGTAATTGACTCTCATGATAGCTCCAAGATGGCAGTCAGCTGATGTTGCGGCCTTTCAATCAAATTGTATAATGGCGGGTACCTTTCAAATGGGAGCTCTGAAAATCAGAGATGAGTATAAAATTCTGATTTCTTGAAACACGACTACAATTCCACTCCACGTGTTCTTTTTTTTTACCGTAACCGGCAGAAGCTCTGCCATTGCATTATTAGAAGAAATAATTGGTCCAGTTTAGAAAGGGAAACCGGACCCAAACCCATACATTGACCGGTTAATTACGGAAATCGGCAAAACCACTCAAATACTCGAAAAGAAATTAAGGCACATCATCGGATCCGGAATAAAGAGTCCCGAGACCCAAGTCCAACGGAAACACCTTGTAATCGGCAAAACCAAGCAACATCAACCGGAGATCACTCACACGACAAAGGGAGGGCTCGCACCTAGCCTTATGAAGATAGCAACTAACCATTAGCTTGCACCAACTCACGAATTGCCTGAAGCGCCGTCGGCGAAGAAGGGTGCTTGCACAATCGTAGGAAAGGCTTCATCTTCTCTTGCACATCTTCCTCCGAGCCTTTCTTTGAGATTGTGTCATTTGGCAGTTCTCCGAAAGACTCAGCCAATCTATGTTCAGCTCGCTTGGCAGTGGGGATGGTGCAGTCCTTGTTTTTCTCTTCCAATCTGGAACTTCGCCTCCCGACCCAAGGGGAGCCGTCTTCGACCTGCAAGCTAATCGATGCATCGAGCAAGGACAGCGGTGCAGTGCAGCTGAAGTTGTTCAGAATCTCATCCAGTAGGGTGGGTGAAGTCTGGGAAAGTGACACTCCATTGCCACCAAGTGATATGTCGGGGTCGAAGACCTTCAGGCTGGGAGAATCTATCGGTAACGTCACCTCCCCAACAGAGTTGTCGGCCAAAATCTCCTCACCCAGCTCCAAACCCTCTCGAGACCAAACCCTCTCGCAACAAGCAGCCAACTCAACGCCCTTGCAAGACGTCACGACTTGTTCACCTTGGTCTTGCTCCTCCATGCCCTGAAGTTCCGTCACAGGGAGGGCAATGTCAGAGACAAGAGGATCATCCATGGCCATCTCAGACAAGCAGCCATCTCCGACAGCCTCACTAGTATGAGCAATCCTTTCGCCCATAGCCTCCATTAGCTCCCATATGCCAGAGACCTGTTCAGTCCAACCCTGCACAGCAGCGACAAGATCATGGAGGGGCTGGAACACCTTCTCCAAACGGGCCGCGAACATGGCTTGCAGCTCAACACCCAGTGCTTCCGCCTGAGTTGCAAGGAGGGGCTGCAACACCTTCTCCAAACGGGTCGTGAACATGGCTTGCAGCTCAACGCCCAGTGCTTCCGCCTGAGTCGCAAGGAGGGGCTGCAACATCTCCAAGGCAATAGCAGCATTGCCGGGACCAGCCGCAGCGGTTACCGCCCCATGTACAACTTCCAGACTGGGCGTGTCCCGCTCGGCGACCACTGAAGCCCAAGAACACTGACGACGAGTGGCTGTAGGCGAGTGGCCACCAACAGGCGCATCCCTCGAGCGACCAGGAGGTGGCGGAGGCGAGCGATTGAGAGCTCCAGCTCCTCCAACGGAGGTCGCAGGCGAGGGGACCGGGCCATGGCAATCCCGCTCGCGATGGCCAGGACAGCGACATCTCAGGCACCGAACAGGTCCGTGGCAGTCAGCGACGAAGTGATCCGGCACCAAGCATCGGAAGCAGAGGCCGAAGGTCCTTCTGCATTCTTGGTCGACGGCGATCCCCAACCTCCACCCATCCCTGCTCTGCCGGCGCCGAGAGGACCTCAGAGATGTGCACCGGTGTGAAATCAGGAGGGAGCCGAGCAGGGGGAGGTGGCAGAAGGACCCCGGAGGCTCCAAGTCCTCCAACCGCAACAATGGAGGCGGCAGGAGTCGCAACTCCTACTCCTCCACCCGCAGCAACAGCGGCAACTCTAGCCTCCGTGAGCGCCCCGCCAGCGGCGAGGCCTAGCAACTCAGTCGAGGTCCCATGCACCTGCTCCTCCACAGACGGGGAGGGAGGCCCTGCAGGCGGAGCCGGCGGCGGAGTCACTCCCTCAAGATCTGGATCGATGGGACCACGCTGGGAGGAGAGGCCGTGGAGAGTTTGAGGGGACGAACCTGCAGGGAGGGCAGCAAGCTCTAACGGCAGCACGGAGGGAGACCGGGGCTGGGAAGGGGAGGGGCAGGGGGTGGGCGACGGCGTCGGAGTGGCGGCTGCCGCGTCGCGCACCGAGTCGCGAGAGCTCATGAGTTAGCAATCACTGTTGCTATATTCATCCTCATCATCGGCGAAGTGAACCACAAAGTTGCAACTTTCCAGACCACGGCAGTTCCTCAGAGCTATAAATTTGAGAGACTCCACGTGTTCTGACAACCACACATGTATCACATCTTCTGGTTTCATGTTCCATAAAAGAATCGCTATTTTTCTTCAAATAATAGAAAGCCTTTTTTTTAAAGCTGGAGATACAAGAACGCGGGAGCAGAGAAACGTGGAGTGTCAGCCATGGATGAAGGAAATAGTTGAGCACGATGAGATGTTAAATTAGTGGGACAGTGGGAAACGCTGCAGCAGCCTCAGATAATCTGCACGTTCTTAAAGTGACCATTAAAACCCATTACTACTTCTTTCAGGCCATCATCACTAACTTAAACCACTTGTGAGCTACGACTACGACGTCGTTGAGTGTGCCCAGAACCAAAATGGCGCCAACGCAGCAAGCATCTGCCGCTGCCGCGACGGCAAAGCCGCCGCCGCACTTCGTCCTAGTCCCTCTGGCGACGCACGGCCATCTCATCCCCATGGTCGACCTCGCGCGCCTCCTAGCGTCCCGCGGTGCTCGCGCGAGCCTCGTCACCACGCCACTAAACGCCAGGCGCCTGCGGGACGGTGGCGTCCACCATGCGCTCCTCGAGATCGTCGAGCTCCCGTTCTCGCCGGCCGACTACGGCCTGCCACCTGACTGCCAGAACGCCGATAAGATCGCCGACAACGCCCAGATCCTCCCCTTCTTCCTCGCCCTGCACGACCTCGCCGCACCGTTCCAGGCCTACTTGCGCGCACTGGCGCCCCGCCCAAGCTGCATCATCTCGGACTGGTTCAACTCGTGGACGGCCGGCGTCGCCAGCAGCCTCGGCATCCCGCGGCTCTTCTTCCACGGGCCATCGTGCTTCTTCTCGCTCTGTGACCTCAACGCTTCGGCGCACGGGCTGCACGAGCGGATTGCAGACGGCGACGACCGGGAGCCGCACGTCGTGCCCGGCATGCCCGTGCCCGTAAAGGTGTGCAAGGGAATGGTTCCCGGCTTCCTCACCTCACCTGGGTGCAAGGAGCTGCGTCACGAGGCCATGGCGGCCATGCGGGCGTCCGACGGCGTGGTGGTGAACACCTTCCTGGACCTTGAAGGCAAGTTCGTCAAGTCCTACAAGGCCGCTCTCGGCAAGCCGGTGTGGACGCTCGGACCGTTGTGCCTGCAAAGCCAGGAGGCCAAGGACAGGGAGTCGCGCGGGGGCGACAAGCCCGGCGTTAGCGAGAGCGCGATCACCGCGTGGCTGGACGATCAAGTGCCCGACTCCGTCGTGTATGTCAGCTTCGGCAGCGTCGCACGGAAACTTCCTAAGCAACTGTTCGAGGTCGGTCATGGCCTAGAGAATTCCAGGAAGCCGTTTCTCTGGGTTGTGAAAGAATCCGAGCTGGCCTCGCCGGAGGCTCGAGTATGGCTAGAGGCCCTGGAGGCCCGCACGGCGGGGCGTGGTCTTGTGGTGCGTGGCTGGGCGCCGCAGCTCGCCGTCCTGTCGCACCGCGCCGTCGGGGGATTCATCACGCACTGCGGGTGGAACTCGCTGCTGGAGTCAATCGCGCACGGCGTGCCGGTCGTGACGTGGCCGCATTTCGCCGATCAGTTCCTGAACGAGCAGCTGGCCGTGGACGTGCTCGGGGCCGGCCTCCCGATCGGAGTGACGACGCCCGTAATGATCCTGGACGACCAAGCGGCCGTCCCGGTGCTGCGGGAAGACATAGCGCGCGCGGTTTCGGCGCTCATGGACGGAGGGGAGGAGGCCAAGGAGAGGAGGAGGAAGGCCAAGGAGTATGGGGTGAAAGCTCGCGACGCCATGTCGAAAGGAGGCGATTCGTACGAAAACCTTCAGCAGCTGATCGAAACCTTCAGCAGACACGGTAGAGGAGAAGCAATAAACATTGGAACATTGTGACGACCTCAACCTTGATTTTCTTCACTATACTGCAGTACTATATTACCAAGTACTCTAAAACTTGTCGGAAAGAGCATTTTGCTCCCGGGCACACTGCTCACTCCCATTTAAAAAACATGGAAATCATATTTCTGAGCTTTAAAAATTCTGAAAAAAAAATGTATGTAGTTGATGATATATCCCAACAACGTCAACGTGTAAATTTTCAATTCAAAATACTTTATAATTTGGCCTCAATAAAAATAACAAATATGATCAAACTTAGAGATTGAAAATATGTATACTTAGATCCACATTTTTGTTATTTTTGTGTAGCTCAAAATACAACTTATTTGAATTTGATCTTTTACACGTTTGTAGGGTATATCATTAACTATCTCCCGGATTTTTTTTCAGAATTTTAAAATCTTATAAATATGTTTTTCGATTTTTTTAATAGGAGGGAGCAGTGGTGCCCGGGCAAAACTTGTATCATATAATCTTTTATTAGAGGCTAACGAAAATGTAAAATGACTATACTGCCCCTGTTTCTCTTAGTCACGCACGAGCCTGCAAACGGAACTCGTTCGTTTTCCTCGCAGCTCGCCGCCCTGGCCGTGACCTTGCCGTCGCCCTGGCCGCTCGCTGCCGGGCCTCACCTCCCTTGCACCAGGAATCCCCGCCGTCGGGCCTCGCCTCGCTCACGCCAGGAAGCCCCGCCGTCCGGCCTCGCCTCCCTCGCGACAGGAAGTCCCTGGCCGCCCGCCGCATCGCCTCGTCGCCCCTGGAAGCTCCGCAGCCAGATCCGCCTCCGTCGTCCCTATATACTCCGCCGCCGGGCCTCCACTCCTTCATCCCCGGCCGCTCTGCCGCATATCTTTGACGTAGGCCGCAATTTCTCTGCCGTCGGCGCCCTCCATTGTTGCCCCAAAGGTAAGACAAGCATGTATTACTGTATATTTCTGTCCCCATTTGTTAGTTAAAAATTGACAAACTTCTTAAACATACCAAAGGGTGGCGTACGAACAGGGGGTTAAAATCAATTCTCCCACAGATCTGGGCGATTTCTCCCTCTCCTCTCCATCAATCAGGCAGGCCTTCCCAACTTGCTTTAGGCGAGCGCGGCCATCGCCGGTGTTTCTGCTTGCTTGCTTGCTTGTTCAAATCCGTAGGGTCTTGGAATTTCCTAGGATTCAGTCGACAGTTTCCTTTTCGGGCACGGCGGCGCTACTGCGTAACCGAGGAGGGTTAGGATTCCGGCCTCTCCTCTCTAGCTCGCCTGGCCTATATGTAGATCCAATCCCATCGATTGGGAGGGAGATAATCGTATCGCTTGGGCGATCTGTCTCGATGGGATCCTGGTTCTCTTCCCCTGACCGCCCACGATACGTTATTCATCACCTTGGACAACAACTCAAGGACGCAGCCTACACAGAAGAGTATGTAACCCCCCTCCTTGGAATCGGTCGATTTTGTGCTGAATCTACTCTCCTTGTTTTGTTTAATGTGTTCGTTCGTTCATTCGATGACAGAGTATCTGAGGACGCCTACTGCATTCGTAATCTTGCCTCCGAGGCCCTCAAACATTACAACTCCAACCACCCGGTACGTGCGTTCTACTGATGCGCAACTCCTCTTGCATCCATGTGTATGTGTATTGCCTAAGTAATCCATGTTTGAGATCGATATTATACATGTGCAGGGTGCCGAGTTCCTGTTTCCTGCTCAGCGCACCATGGCCACCTACGCGTGTGTCGTGTGTCCTCCTACCAAGGACATGAAGGGTGCATCCGTTGGTTTTAGGAGAAATCTCTGGTACCACGTCAACTTCGTGGCTCGCCCCTGGAAGGGCGACGGCCATGACGAGCGGACCTTCTTCGCCGAGCTATGCTATGACAACAGCTCCCACCGCCTAATCGTTCAGACATGTACTATCTTGGAGGAGAAGCCCTCTAGAAGCAGCTGCGCAATGTGTCCCGAAGAATCCAAGATTTTACACCCAGATGATGCGGAATTCGTATGTGGAAAACAGGGGCACGAAAGGGAGTTCTTCTCCGAGTGGTCCTGGGACGGGCACACAAAGGAATTCTTCAGCCAAAGCGCTATGCTAAGCACACCCTTCTTGTTAGGAGGACAAACGCCTCGATATAGACTGCCGGATGAATGACCATGATTTATGTATCATCCATCCTTGTGTAACTTCCTGGATCGTTAAGAAACTAAGTATTTCGACCAGACCAGGATTGACAAGCATGGGTGGAGCTAGAGCATGCTCACCTAGTGATATGAAATAGTGCTTAATAATTGTAATTTAATTTACCCAGACGGGGTTTCAAATTACTTGACCCTTCGCAGTTTTGGCAGCAATTCATTGCTTGCCTTTTGACTTCCTTTGTTTGTTGACGAGAATGTAATGATATTGAACTGCTATATGTCCGACACTTTACAGTCCGATGTTTGTACGGCACGAAGCCACGAACACATAGCCCTTCGATTGCATCGTAGCAGCAGCCTTGTCCGACTGATGGAAGAGTCCTATGTGAATCAGATATTGGGTGTCGTTGAAGAAATTATATATGAAGGTAAGTTTTTCCAGATGCTTGTATTTTAGTTGAAAACATGATATATCGATGTGGCTTCAATTGATATTTCAGCTTTGGTTTATAAGACTTGCTCCCCGTCAGGTTCCTTCCCTTGTTGATTAGTTGTCTGGTACTACTGGTCATACTGTCTTTTCTGGCAATTTCTCCTGAGTTTCTTCTCAGCAGATACTATCATTGTCTCAATTGAATCATTTGCAACACTTCCTTCATGCAGAGTATCATTACGTGGTGCCACAGAATGCAAGCGTTTCAAAGCATCAAGCACAAAATTCTTTTGAGGCTGTTCACTTCTCAGCAGAGCAGGTAACTGATTAATATCCTCTACTGAAGGAATCCGTTGAGTGGTTAAGTATTCTTAAACATTTCTTCTGACGTTTTTTCTTAGGTTGTAAGAATTATCTAAGCAATTTCTTGCTAGCCTCTTAAATTAAGATACAAATCGTGCTCCCTGTAAGAAAAAAAATACCAACTGTGCATTCTCTTAAATTGCTCTGTTTTCCATTAGGATTACAGTTTCTGGTATATCCAGTTGTGAGAATAATTGAATTATTAGACGGGCCGAAGCCTGGAATGATAGTCCAGCCTGTGGTTGCATACTATTGCTATTCTTTGTTGGGAACTGTGCATTCTGTTCTGTTTTCTTCTCCCAATCCTTGATTGATCCTGGGTTGTCATGTATAGCTTCTTTTTTGCATTTTTTTTGTACTTTTGATTGTGGTAGAAAGTCCCAGTATTGCACAGTTATGAGAAAAGATACTGCAAAAATATTCTGTAGTCATAGTATTTTCTGTGTTGTGAGAGTGTCGAACAAGGTTTACTCTTTTTTGTAACGTCAACTAACAACCACATGCAAAAGTATTCATTGTGAATGCTATATGATGAAAACAAGATATTTACTTCCTGGATGAACGGTATAACTCTAGAACCCATTGTACCCTATGATTTCCACAGTTATGGTTATTTCACTTGGTGATTGTGATCCTCTGCCACCCCCATCCTATCTCTTGTATGGTGGATTAGTTTTTTTTTTCGTCAACGTGTTTCGGATGTCAAGATTTCTTTAAGCTCTAGCTGCTAAACTATGCTATGTTGTAAGTTTGATCATTTCACTATTCAGTACTCAACAAAATGATTGTTTGATCCTATGTTGTAAGTGTTGAAGAAAAGCATATCCTTTTCTAATGTAAAAAATGCTTTCCAATAATAGCACCGGTGTGTCTTATGTTTACGTGGAGATGCAAGTGGAAGTGGGTCACTATTAGGGTGCCTCTTTCCGTTTTTAGTTCAAAATGATGATTTCATTGAAAAAGTTGGTTCATTTTGTTGAACTAGAGAAGGTAGAAGGTGCACCAAACAATTTGTATTTTACAAAGGATTTATTATTTGTAAGCAGACTTTGTGTTTTTATCATCAGTCGATACGCACGTTAGATAGATAGGGATCTGAATTAAGAATTGACATTTGGAATTGAAAGAGATATATGAACAGCTAGGTTTCAGTCACCGTACATGGATCTGTACCTTTCCCAAGCAAACAAGGGGATCTCTACCAGCAAAAATGTGCTGCCAGTTACAACTAGAAGAAGTAGTAAAACTGCATGCATATATGCGTTTGGTCGCTCACTAAACATCGCTATATCATCATCAGGCCAAAACACCATATTGCCTTACAGATGAGTTGCGCTGGTGCTGCACCTCCTTGCGGTGTTGTGTTAATAGCTCTGTAGTTTAGAATTTAAATCTGTGTTAATTATCTACTGGTATCAATGATTTAGGTTTGAATGCTAACTCCTAATTTTTGTATGGAGTATGAATTTGTGATCCTAGGATCGTTTCCTGTACGAAATGTGCAGGTTCCTCTCTAGATGAGACTCCATGAAGACTTCCGCTTTGCTTCTGAAACTCTGTGTTCTTTTACATAAGCTCTGCTGTTACCTATTAGTAGCAGCTCCTGTGGCTAAAGCTCCTGTCTCTAAAATTCTACCGATGTTTCGTTAATATGATATATACTAGAAAAAAATGGTTAAGAAAATGTTCACTTTGTCATGATAGGGGTATTTGCGGGGTAGGATTTACTGTGAATCTGTGTTGCTAAATGTGCCTTCTTTGTTAGGAGTAATTGCAAAGTTCTGTTGAATATTTGGTAACCTATTGACCGAGCCATAATATATCTGATTCTGGTTTTCAGGTAACGAATAGATTGAGTTCTTACCTTGGATGAGCGTAATGGCCATCACCTGCTATGGAATGAGGCTGATTATGATCGAACCTGTTTGCACTGGTCGAAGAAGAACAAGCGTCTGATCCACTTCTGCTCGTATGTCTGCATTTGGTGTCTCTAAGTGGCATTTGTTTGTGGATAATAATGTGGTAGTATCGGAGATCTAAAGTTGACACTTTTTTTGGCTGGTTGATCTTGTCTAGGTTTCTAGATTCTGATGTTGAGTTGTAATTATTCTGTCTTTGTAGTACTGTCCATACTTAGATGTATGCATATCACCAAGTGTTATTGTATTTGCTGCTCATGAATTAATCTCTATCGATAGAGCTGTTGTGTATCTTCTCTTCTATTCTTCTATCCAAAAAGAGAATTTTGGTTCCTTCTTCGACCTCTTCCGTGTCCTGCCTTCGTCCGCCGGCATTTATTTTTCTCCATCAATTTTCCTAGCCCGAAATTTCGCCTTCAGTTTCGCTACCGAAGAACCATATCCACCTTCGATCTTAACCCCTACCAGGCTACCACCGCCCGGGGACCTGCCCGACCCCGAAATCTTCGCCGAGATCATGTTCCGCCGCCGCCGACGGCTCCTACCAGATCCGCATCGTCCTTGCCCTGCTGCCAACAAAGTGCGGCGGGTTGGGCGGCTGTGGAACCCTGCTGCCAACAAAGTGCGGCGGGTTGGGCGGCTGTGGAACCCGAGCGCATCCTCTGGCTGGTCGTGACGGCGCACGGCGCGGCGGTAAGGAGTGCTCTCCGGCCTCCGCTCCTCCGATGCCGCAGAGGTCTGTGCCAGTATAATTAGGAATTCAGGGTAGTGATTTGCATAAAAGATCTTGCAACCCACACACATAGATTCATAATTGCTGTATGGTTTATGCTTTGTAGAATTAAGAATGTAGGATACTCATGATGCTTTGTAGAATTTGGAATTCATGACTGGTGCTTTGTAGGATCAATCAGGATAATGATTAGCATAAGAGATCTTCCGATACATGATACATTTTAATAGTGAGTAAATTTTGATTGTTAGTAATTTGTTCGTCATCACATGCTTCTCGTTTGAGAGGTCAAAGCAGCTTTGTTTGCGGCTGGTTGCTTCTGTAAGCTGTCAGATTACTCTTCTCATGCATCACCTTCAAGTACTGGCTGGACTGGTTACCTCAACAACATCAGATGATTGCTTACACTCGGCTGGTTATTTAAGAATCAATTAATACTTTCTCGAAGCTTGCTTGCACATCTGCTGTTATCCGTAGAGTTCGTGAGGTTGGAAAGAAGATGGTTTCTAGGCAACATGGAAGATGTATTCAAAGCAGGAATGCTCTTCACGGTATCAAGATGTATTCAAAGAAGATGCTCTGAAATGTTGTTTCTGCTTTTCACAAGTAAATAAAGCACTAGGCAAAATAGGGTCCAAAACATTTTGTGATTCCTTCTGAATTTTGTGTTGCTGCAATCTTCTCTCCTAATTTGCAAGGCATGTTTATTAATCCTCTATCGGAATCATCGTTCGTCAGTTGTCAATTGATTTCAAACTATCTTTATTTCCTTGGTAAATTAGCTATTGCAGTTAGAATTTGTGTTATTGTTTCTCGGACATGAACATTCTCTTCTTATGAAGACTTTGGCTTTAAAGTCACTACACTATGTTTTGCAGAAACACTATCTATCATCCTATTGCCAGTACTATTGGAAAATGGTACTTTTCAAATGCTTTGTGATAAAGCTCCAAGCATTTGGCATATCACTTCCGAGTTATCTAAGCTTCCTCTGGCTACTGGAAGGTTTTTGACTTGCTCTTCTTGGGAGATGCAAGATACTGCTTTCAGTATTCTCGTGGAAATCTTCTTTTGCTTTCTCAAGCAAACAAAGCCACATCAGACCATAAAACTTTGGGGAGTTCATCTGCCGTGGGGCTACCCTTCGACTATCCACGGTGAGGATACCTGGGTCACGCCAAGACTACAAAGGCCCAAGGAAGGCCCAACAAGGACGACGTGCGGCCCAAGTTAGTCGACTAGGTCATGCGACTCATACCTAACTTGTAAGCGCCATCAGCACCGTTCACCCGAGACCTAGCCTACCATATAAAGGCTAGGAGGGTACTTCGTCTAGGGTACGCTCATAGCCGCCACCACAAACCCTAGCGAGATTGCCATCTCGCCATTGTAGCCACAACTCGCCATTCAATACCAGACAAGCAGGAAGTAGGGTGTTATCCTCCGGGAGCCTGAACCTGGGTAAAACGCCTCGCTTGTCAGCCGTCGTGATCACCAGCGCTCAACTCTCTCCCCCTCAATCAACCCGGGGTACTCAACCCTAGGATTTGCCGAGTCCACACCTCGTCAATTGGCGCCGTCTGTGGGAAAGAACGAGCGCTGGAACCATGGTCGCACCGGCCCCATCGACTTTGAAGACCGATGTCTGCATCACCAAGGAGCCAATCTGATTCGGCTCCTTCGAGTACACCTTCCACCCACCGGCCCACCGCTCGGTGTATGCCGATCTGCATGTAGGTATGTGCCTCACCTTCGGTACCATGCACTACTTCGTGGACAGCTGTGGAGTACTCAGATCCACGGCGATCGCACCGCGCGCGGTGGAAGCACCCGCATCTGCCGCGACTGCTACAACCACGCCCCCATCTGCCGCGGAGATCGCATCTGCTGCGACTGCGGAGACAGCATCTTCGACCACTGAGAAGATCGCATCTGCGTCGACTACATCAACCATCTCCGCTGCAGCAGGGATCGCGCCCACCGCGACCACGCCACCCGCGTCTCCGACTGTCAAGGAGATCGCATCGGCTACGACTACATCGACCACTTCGGCGACCACTGCGCGGATCGAGTCTACTTCGACTACCTCGATCGTGTCGCTGGCAAGGCCAAGATTTGCATCAGCTTCGACTACGTCGACCACGCCTTCGCGAGTGACAAAAGTCGCGCCATTCTCGCCCGCGCCACTCGCATCTCCATCGACCTGCGAGATCGTCAACAAGCCGATCACGCCCGCGTCGACGACAGCAACATCACTCCTCATGTCCACGGCAAAGATCGCGGAACTCTAGGGAAAGAGCCTCGGCAGCGACTGCGGTACCCACCACGTTGCAGCCATTTTTGACTCCGAGCACGGCTCGGACGAAGGAAGCGGCAGTGGCAGCGTCCATCTCGCTGCCCAGATCTACCCCGCGCAAGTCTTCATGATCGGCCCGGCGCCGCAGGACAACGACAACGAACCCGCATACCCACTGGAGGTGGTCATGCCTGACCAGGTGACGCGACTCACCATCACCCGTGACATGGCAATCAGAGCCCTGAAGCACGTCGAGGACGGCACGTACCCCCCACCGGACGCACCCCGGGAGGACCTCATGGCGGTCCAATACCTGGTACGGAAGGAAGGCGAGCGACTCCGCGCGGAGAAGGCCGAGCTACTCCGACGCAAGAAGGAGGCTGACGCATCGAACGCCAGGAGGGCCGCTTACTTGTTCACTGCCTCAACAGAGGTATCACAGGGAGCAAGGCGCCACAGAGCACGCGTACCCCTGATGACGGAGGTCGACCGCACCAGAGTCACCCGCAACCTCGAGTCATCATACATGGAAGACGCAGACGGGATACCCGTCCCCAAGACACCCGGAGCCGCACTCATGGCAGTCGAAACATACCTGCGGCTGACACAGCCACCCGAGGGCAACTCGCGCGCTCTCCTCCACAAGCAGCAGATCATGTCTATCAAGGCAGTCGAGGACGCCCTGATGAACAAGGCGCCAACAGAAAGAGCGCGAGAAGATCGGGATCGCCGCGACCGCGAGCCGCAGCACTAGCAGCCCGACGGCAAGACAGCTGCGACAACCGCAGCCAGGCGAAGACCTCCGCAACGTCATCACACAGAGGACGGTGGACAGCAGTCGCACCCAGCGGCCGCTCAGCACGCCCAACCTCGACGACCGCAATGACGGCGACTACGAGCCGTGCGGAGCCGCATGCTTCAGCTTCAACATCCGTGACAAGATGCCCAAAGGGCTTCAAGCTCACGGCAGAAGCAGTCAAGTACGACGGGAAGCAAGACCCAAGATTCTGGCTCGAAGACTACCTCATAGCCTGCACTGCCAGGGCGGTACTTCGACTACGGCCATGCAGTACATCCAGCTGATGCTCACGGGCTCTGCACGCGGGTGGCTAACACTCAACCCAAGAACGCCTTCAGGACGTGGGACGAGTTCGAGGAGGCCTTCGTTAAAACCTTCCTGGGGACGTACTCGAGACCGACGACTTACGTCGAGCTACAAGCATGCAAGCAAGGACGAGACGAGCCGCTCCGGTCGTACATCCAGCGTTGGACCCTGCTCCGCAACACCATGGAGACCGCCTCGGAGGACCGAGTGATGGATGCCTTCATGCACGGCGTCTCCCGCCGCGACCTCCGCGAGGAGTTTGGTAGGCTCCGGCCGAAGAACATGATCGAGGTCATGAAGATAGCCAACCAGTGGGCAGACGGAGAGGACTCGGTCCGCGATAGTTCACGCTACTCCCGAAGGACGAAGCCGGACCAAGCAACTGGCGAGAAGGACGCCACAAGAAGAAGCCGCGTTACAACGGCAACGACTCAATCGAGTTAGTAGCGGCGGGATTCCAAACCCCCCGTGAGGATGAAGCGCGCGACAGCAGTCGCCAATACAGCCATGCAGTACAGTCGAAGCGGCGGTGACCAGAGTCGCCAATACAGCCAAGGGAAATACCGAAGCGGCGGCACAGCTACCGCAGCGACGGAGGCCATAAACGCGAGTGGCAGAAACGCACTAAGCCCAGCGGAAGAGCTGGAACAACCCTGCAGGCACCACATGTTCAGGAACCCGGAAACGGGCAAGTGGGGATCCAACCACCTGTTGAAGGACTGTCGAAAGGCACGCAAGATATACGAAGCCATGCAGAAGATAGTCACTCCAGCACCCGCAGCGCAGCCAGCGCGCAGCTGGCCATCCAGGCAGCACCCGCACCCGCACCCGCAGTCGCTAATCCAGCACAGGCGGCGGGAGCCTTTCTCAGCAGCAGCAGCAGCCGCAGCAAGATGCCCCACCAGTGGTCCATGACGCATATCCAGCGGCACGCGGACAACTCAACATGATACAGAAGGGGCGCCCCTCAAACAGGACCCAGAAGATCATCACTCGCCAAGTTTCCAGGCCATCACCTGTCCACCTGCAGTACCCGACTACCTGAGAGGGTCAGAGACACCAATCACTTCTCCAGAGCAGATCACCCGCCTGCAGTACCACGACCCGGGCACGCCGCTCTGGTAGTCGAAGCTCTGATCGGAGATTACACCCTGAAAAAGGTGTTCATGGACGGAGGCAGCGGCATTAACATCATCTTTGCCGACACCCTCAGAAGGATAAACAGGCCAACGACGGACTTGGCGGCATCAGAGACCACCTTCCATGGCATAGTACCAGGGCAAGCAGTCACGCCCATGGGAACGATCACACTCGACGTCATCTTCGGCACACCCGAAAACTTCAAGAGGGAGTCGATCGACTTCGAGGTAGTCGACTGGAAGTCGCAGTACCACGCGATACTCGGGCGCCCAACCTTCGCCAGATTCATGGCGTACCTCACTACGCCTACCTCATGCTCAAGATGCCTGGACCCAAGGGCGTCATCACGGTGCACGGCGACTTCGACCGCTCCAACAGCTGCGACCGCGAGTTCAGCAAGATCTCCGAGTTCTTCGGAGAAGAAGCACTTCGAGGCAATGGCAGTCGACAACGACAAACCATCTTCCCAGCCCGCAAGAAACCAGCCAAGGACGCTGCCTTCAACGCGGCTGACGACACAACGACCCATCAGGTCCACCCGACTGACGCCAGCAAGACGGTCAAAGTATCGTCGAGTCTGACTCCCGCATAGGAAGGCGCGCTCGTCGAGTTTCTACGTGAGAACTGGAGAATCTTCGCATGGCAACCCTCTGACATGCCAGGAATACCCAGGAACCTCGCCGAGCACTCCTTAAAGGTCCACAAGGACGCCAGACCCGTCAAACAGGCCATGCGACGCTTTTCCGGGCCCAAGCGAGACGAAATCAGCAGAGAAATCGATCGACTGCTGAATGCCAAGTTCATCCGAGAGATCAAGGACTCGGACTGGGTCGCCAACCCAGTCCTGGTGGAGAAGAAGACGAAGAAACTCCGCATGTGCGTCGACTTCACCGCCCTCAACAAATGCTGCCCCAAGGACCATTTCCCGCTCCCGCGGATAGATCAGATCATCGACTCGACTGCAGGCTGCGAACGCCTGTCCTTCCTGGACGCCTACTCAGGTTACCAGCAGATCAGACTGAACGTCGACGATGAGGAGAAGACAGCATTCATCACACCCGACGGCGTTTTCTGCTACCAGACGATGCCCTTCGGGTTGAAGAACGCTGGTGCCACGTACCAGCGCACAATGCAAGCATGCCTCAAAGGGCTCATCGGGCAGATCGTCCAAGTCTACGTCGACGACATCGTCGTCACCACCGAAGGAGGACACCCTCATCGCCGACCTCCGCAAGGTCTTCGCCGCCCTCGACGAGTATCAGATCAAGCTGAACCCAGACAAGTGTGTCTTCGGCGTGCCAGCCGGAGAACTGCTCGGGTACCTCGTCTCTGCAAGAGGAATCGAAGCCAACCCTGAGAAGGTGCAAAACATACTCGCAATGCCAGCACCGACCAAGCTTCACGAGGTGCAACGCCTAGCCGGCCGAGTCGCAGCTCTCAGCCGGTTCATAAGTAAGTTGGGAGAAAAGGCCCTGCCTTTCTACCAACTGATGAAAAAGACAGACAAGTTCGAGTGGACAGAAGAAGCGCAAGTCGCGTTCGACCAACTCAAGAAAACACTCACGACTTCCCCAGTACTGGTGGCTCCACTGGAGAACGAGCCGCTATACCTCTACGTGTCAGCCACAAACAGGGTGGTCAGCACGGTACTCGTAGTCGAACGAGAAGAAGAAGGACACAGTCACCCTGTCCAGCGACCCGTCTACTACCTCAGCGAGGTGCTACCCTGTCCAAGCAGCGCTACCCGCACTACCAGAAGCTGGCCTACGGAGTTTTCATGACTTCAAGGAAAGTAATCCATTACTTCTCCGAGCACCCGATCACGGTGGTAAGCTCCTCCGGGCTCTCCGACATCCTGACCAACCAATGCGCGACAGGACGAGTCGCTAAGTGGGTCGTCGAGCTAGGACCCTGGGGGCTGAAATACGCTCACCCGAAGTCAATCAAGGCCCAAGTGCTCCCAGAATTCACCACCGAGTGGATAGAGGCCCAGCTGCCAGATGTCCCCGACCTGTCCAACGCATGGACAATGTACTTCGACGGCTCCAAAAAGTTCAGATCAGCCGGGGCAGGAGTCATCCTCATCTCCCCCAAAGGCGACAAGCTGAAGTACGTGCTACAGATGGACTTCCCAACACCCTCCAACAACGAGGCTGAGTACGAGCCCTAATCCATGGCATGCGAATGGCCAAGAACTGCGGCGCCACTCACCTCATGATCTACGGCGACTCCTACCTCGTCGTGCAGCAAACCATGAAGGCCTGTGACGCCATCGCCGACAACATGATCGCCTACAGAGACCTGTACAACCAGCTGGAGGGCACCTTCGACGGCTGCGAGTTGCGGCACATCGGCCGCGAAAGCAACGAGGAAGCCGACGCCCTCGCCAACCTGGGCTCAGACAAGGCGCAGGTGCCACCCGGCGTCTTCCTTGAGCGCATCACGCAGCGGTCTGTCAAACTTCGACCCGCGCCCGGATCCTCCACACCATCAACGAGCACCGCCGACCCGCCAGCAAAGAGAAGGAGCCAATGGAGGTTCTGCTGATCGAGCCCACCTGGACGAGCCCATACCTAGCTACATACTGCGGCAGAGGCTACCAACAAACTCAGTCGAAGCCAAGCGCATCATCCGCCGCTCCAAGGCTTCACCGTCATCAACAGAGCTCTACAAGCGAAGCATCTCGGGAGTCCTCCAAAGGTGCATCGACCCAGTCGACGGTCAAGCCATCTTACTCGAGATCCACGCTGGCATCTGCGGGCACCACGCCAGCAGTCGAGCCTTGGTGGCCAAAGCCTTACGAGCCGGGTTCTACTGGCCCACCGCAATGAAAGACGCAGAAGAGCTCGTGAGGAAATGCCTCGGCTGCCAGGAGTTCGCCAACAAGCCGCACGCACCGGCATCAGCACTGAAGACCATTCCACTCGCCTGGCCCTTCGCCCAATGGGGGCTCAATATGGTGGGTCCACTCAAGAAGTCCTCGCCGGGAGGACACACGCATCTCTTGGTGACAGTCGACAAATTCACGAAGTGGATCGAAGCCGATGTTAAGTTCTTCCAGTGTTCCTTGTTGTTCGTTGTTGCAGTGAGGGCATGAGGTTGTTAGTCCGTCACAGTGCTCATCATTCTTATCAGTTGTCGAACTATGGCGATCTGTATATCTCTCCTTTTGAGGGCCGCGCTCCCGCGACTCCTAGGGCGCCGCCGCCTACCGCCCCGCCGCCGGCCCTTCCCCCGCCGCCACGCGGCCCTCCTCCCTCTCCTCCCCCCTCCCGCCCCCCCACCAGCCGCTTCCGCGCCGCCCCCGCGGCGGCCGGCGCGGCTGTAGGTTCTTCTTCCCCCGTCCCCCACTTCCGCCCTTTCCCTGTCGCCACCGTCGGCGCGGCTCGGGCTGGGGCCGGCGGCGGCGGCCGTCCTCTACCCGCGTTGTGGGAGGGCTCACAGGGTGCTCTCCTCTGGAGGCGGTGCGTTTTGGGCAGCGGACGGGCGGCTCCGGCCGGTGGAGATGGCACGGCGGCGCTCCCGCAGTGCAGTGAGGCGCACCGCACGGCGGGGCGGCGAACAACGGCAGGGCGGCGCCAGCTTGCCCATCGGCCCAGGTCTGGCCCCTTTGGGCCTGATCTGGGTTCGCGGGCGGGCCTGCTCTGTTGCCTCGATCTGCAGGTGTAGATGACGGTGCTCGTGCAGGGGTGCAGCAGCGACGACGGCCGCCCCGGTTGTAGCGCGGCTGCGGGCTTTACATACCCAATCTGGGCCCGGCTTGACCCCTTGGGACGTGCAGGTGGCTGGACCTAAAGGGGACCGGTGTGCCTTGTAGCTGCGTCCGGTCGACTACTGTTTCGACGGTGGAGGCAGTTCCCTCCCGCGCGGCTGCGGTTTCCGCTTACCCCGAGTCGAGCTACGTCTCATCTTCGTCTCGCAGACCTCGTGTTGGTTTCCTCGGGGAGATGATGCTGGTGGCGGCTCTGTAACCGTAGTGGCGCAAGTTGGTGGGCGAAGAGGCCGGGTTGACGAGGCTTCGTCGTCGCGGGGCTCCTATGCCATGGATCATCTGGGGTTTGGATATGGCTATCGGGAGAAATCCTTGTCGGCTTGCTCGACACCGATGTGGTGCCATCTTCGGGTGACATCGTTCCTTCTTGAAGGGCGTCGTGGCTACCCTCTATCCATTGCCCTGTGAGTGTCGGGGGAAACCCTAGGACCAGTAATGGTCCGGGCAGCAGTGATTGCTTTCCTTCTTGAAGGTGCTGCTTGGTACTCGACGATTCAAGCGTGGTGGTAATCTTCCGAAGAGGCGCAACGGTTGCGGGTCACCCTAGTTTACTCTTCCCACCTATGTCTCCATTTGTTTCTGTTTTGGACGGTTGTTTGCTGTTGGCCCCAGCTTGTGTGGTGTTGTGTTTGTATGCGTGGTTGTATGATGGTTGCGGCTTTATTTATAAAGCTGGGCGAAAGCTGTTTCGTGTATATCTCTCCTTTTGTGTTGTGTCTGCTTGCAATTGGTAGACTATTGCTCTTCATATTATCTTTCGACAATAAACCCTTTTATTAAAGATCATAAAAAAACCACTAGAAAAGAGATACATCTCAACACAACATGAGTACTACAAAACAAAAAAAAATACACCAAAATCCATACTAGCATTATTCGTAATTCGATTGTTCAACAGCTAACGGAATTTAAAACTACACTGAACAAGCACAAAACAATTGAGACACGTGCAAACGTTTCCTACAGGTCTACTCCCTCCGTTCCAAAATACTTGTCTTTCATTTGTCCAAATTTAGATGTAACTATACACAAAAATATGTCTAGGTACATCCGAATTTGAACAAATGAAAGACAAGTATTTTAGAACGGAGGGAGTACGTCACAAAACACTGCAGGGCTGTTAACAGACTGTAACTGTTTTGGGCCTAGTCTTGAGTTCATTAATCCCAAATGCCAAAAGGTCCAAATTTAAAGTTTGCCTGAAACTAAACCGAAATTTTATTGGCCTGCTAAGCGGCCACACTCAAATTGGGTTTGATTTTTGCGTAATTTTACCGGACCTCCGATGGGCCGGCATCCCAGACCAAATATTTTGTTGACATGTATGTTCTCGTCATTTATGATGGAACGACCCACTTAATTGTAACAAGTCAGCCTAATTAACATTGAGAGGCCGACCCACTTATGTTTAACACGCCGTAAGGTGGGTCTAGTAAAGAGATAACAGTGTGACAGTGAACATAACAGAGTTTGCCACATGTTCGTTATATTCATCTACCATGGTTGTTTTTTTCCGTGGTTGATGCAAAACCATATACCATGGGTTTTGTGAACCATGGTAGATTATTATGTCACACTATTTTTACAATTGTACACTTATGTGGTAAAACCGTTTTACTCACGAAAAAGCCATTACCATGAAATCCGGCCGTGATAAAAGCCACAATTTCTCCTAGTGGAGAAAGGGCTTACTTCTAATGTCGCATAACCGTGTACTTAGAATGAACCAGTGTACCATACAATTGATGAGCGAGTACAAATGATTATCGTTCCATTTGCTTTGGGAATTATATATGTTATGTATGCTATGATTTATATAAGACCATATGATTTGTATAAGACCAGGCGTTTTCTTTGTGCTAACTTTCATCAGCAGGTAGCAAAGTAATCCAAAAATGGGTCATTGGATATAGTTAAAAACATCTTAAATATCTCAATGGGATTAAATGTATGGACGAAAACTTACTCCCATTCCCACACAATCGTGGCAAGTCCATCCAAGGTGCCCTGCCTTTGACATAATGGATGCTTTGTTGGTTCTTATGTGTGTTAGATTATTAACGCATATTAATTTTTGTGGGACATGAATCTTTGTCATAGAATAAAATGGTAAAAACATAAACAAAGGAGGTAAATGGAGAATGAAGATGGAATAATGAAACAAAAAAAGATTCCACAACAAAGCATGATATTGGATAATGATGAAGTGTCGTGTTACTATGTCAATATTTACTGTTTTACATTATTTGTAATGATAATCAAATGTACAAAGTACCGTGAAATAGGAACGAAGAGAATATAGCATGTGAGATTAAAGGGACGTATGACGGGGAAAAGGGACATGGAACTTACGAAATGCATAGCGTAGTTGTAAGAGAAGAATAAGATAATATAGACGTGGTTGAAAATAAAATAAAATTACGACTAATATATCTTTTATTGTCCGTAGCAACATGCGGGCATTCAACTAGTGTTTGTACATGTGATCCAATCTCTTTGCATCTTCATAGTGATCTAGGTTTTGTTCGTAGAATGAAATCAGGGTGGACCCATTGGTTGTGAAAGAACAATGAACACCTAGGGGCCTGATAAGAGAAAGGACAAAATGGTGAATTATATAATAACTACCTAATAAAATATTTAATACTGATCCCTGGTAAAAAATTAAAGGTGAACTTGGGAGAAGAGTATTCTCAGAATACTATGATTTATGAATAATATTACAATTTCACACACGATTTGAGGTGTTTGTCTCTATAAACATTAGAATTATGAAAAATCATGTATGATATCCTTTTAACTATTCTTTTTCTAGAGTATTAGAAAAGGTTGGCCAGCCCTCTTTATTTCTAAAACCGAGATAGGACAAAAAACAAATAATTGTTTACCACACACTAAAATATTATGATATTATAACTTGATTTTGAAAAAATAAATGAGATTCCAAATAGAGTCTAAATCACAATGATTTTTCCTGATAGAAAACACATAATTGGACTAAAAATGCAACGAAGACATATATACATTCAATCCATACACTTCAGAAGTATTTACATGTTTAATTCCATACAATAAATTTTTTTTCCTAAACTGGGTAGGAACTTATATACACCAGATGAAAATAAGCACATTACATAAGAGAATATCTCAAATTTTATTTTATATATGCAGAGATACTAGACTAAATACCATTTTATATTCTTTGGTGATTTCTCTAAGCAATGTCGTTTCAATATCAAGTAACGAGTATGCACACAGTGTTAATTTTGACTTGGTAAATAATTTTGACCACATAATAAGAAGTAAAGAATAATGTCAATGGTTATATAAAATTGTGCACTAGAAACCGCTCTTGAGATATTATTTAGATCATTTTCCTTGCAGATCTTTACCATAAATACGTATAAATTCTATAGAGACGAAGAAATAGTTCTACGATAGAATTTGATAATAAAATACATTTTGTTATAATTCATTGATATTTGTTACAAAAAAATTATGCCAAATAATATTTTGTAAAATTACAAGTTACGTGGTTAAATTATGACAATAAATAGAAAATTATAGTTGTAATAGTGTAACATTCTTAAAATAAGATTATAAAAGCATAAAAGTTTAGTAAAAAATATATTTATCTTTATTGCCATTGAGGCAAAAAATTCATTGCACTAGCCCAAGATGAAATTTTTATTTTATACAGATTTTTGTAACAACTGTTGATCGCTAGCGATTGCCCATTTACTTCCAGCTCTTTATACGTATTTCAGGATGTGCTGGATCCACATATATACTATGTGCAATGTAGAATTCAGATCTAATACTTTGTTTTCTAATCTATCCATAAGTGATTAATAAGGTTGTATCATTTAGTTATTATTTTCTGAAACAAGAATATAATTGTTTTCTACCTAATCCTCTTGTCACAGTTACTCATGTGTATCGAGATTTGATCGCTTTGCTTGTTAAATAGCAACCACTTTAGTAAGCTCTCCTATGTATAATTTAGTCTAGAGTTCAAATCACTTCTTTGTAAAGACATACCATCCATGATGGGACAAACCAAGTAACACACATCATTTAGCCGTCAAAACCACGAGCTAGCGTGATTTCATATCATGCTCCTTCCAACCACGCCAATTTAACTCCGTACATGAAATCCATTCGACCATACACAGTAGCCTCTTTCAAAAGCCCGTATTAAGTTATTTAATGCTTCACAATATTTATTACTCCTGCCGGCTCTGATTATCATTCTATGCCCCCTGTGACATAAGGACCAAGCAAGACCGGGCGCTATTCGTTTGCCTCTAGGTAGACCAAACTATTTCTTCATCTCTTGGCCTTCATTCAGCTTGCGCTTTCCTTTGACTCAGACTTCCTTTTAAGTTTGTCTTTTCCCTCCTCTCTTATCTTGACTTGTTACTCGTGATAAAACCTTAGGTTTTTGTTAGTTTTAGTTTGACACTGTTTGATTTGGCACATGCTAAGTACTAAGTTGGATCCAAACATAGAATGTTCATGTGTACTCCCAAAAGTTTTTTCTCATTTTTATTATAATACTAAATGTGATTAAAATATATTTTCCACACATTCGACCAACTAGTCAAAACACCATGTCCTACAATGTTTCTCTTTCTTTTTGTGACGCGGTGTCTTCAATTTCATTTCGGTATCTAAACCTTCTAGTAGTTGACTACAAAGTCTTCTAGTTCAAAGATGTCTGTCCTCGAATTTAAGGCGCAGATCTTGCAGATTATCTGAGCGTGCTTTCATTGGTGATGTTCGTTGTTCGGAGTACCAGCTACCTGCAGAACTTGGCTTGTATACCTGCTGAGTGCTGAGGACAAATATCTTGCATCATCGGATGATATATTGCGTCAATTTTGTTTTCGGTTCTTCTTTCTTGTGTCCTGAAACGATAAGGTGGTGCATCAGCGGTCTAGTACAAGCATCTTTTGAGACGGTACGTGAGTGAGAAAGAAAGAAGAAGAACTCATCAGGGTACATCAGGGTACATCGCGTGGAACCAAGGGTGAAGAGGACTACGTAGAGCGTTGTCGCTGCGGGTTGGGCCGCAAGGATTCAAGTGAAGTAGGAACAAGAGCCATGAACGATCTCAATTTTGTTTGATTATTCTGTTGTTTCTTATATTTTTCGGACAATGCCTAGATTTGTCTTCTTTTAGTTGTTGAACTACCTCAATATGTTTTAAAAATGTGTACATTGTTTAAACTCGAGAGCATATACTTTGACGTCATGAACAACTTTTCAACCTTCATAAAACAATTATCAAAAAATTATGCAAATTTTATGTCGGTGAGTGCATTTTTGCAGGTAAAAAATTGTTCCCTAGTAAAATGTGTTTGCTAAAAAATATTCACGGGTAAATAAAATGTTTAGCAGACTCTAAAAAAGTGTTTAAATTTTATTAAAAAAGTTCACAATTTTAAAATATATTCACATGTTTGAAAATTATCCACAGGTTAAAAAAACGACTAAATATCAATGTTGGGAATATCGCTTATCAGTCGACTCAAGATAAGGGGTAAATCGGCCGATTTATCGGCATATCAGACGGTTTATCGGCATATCGGCTGACTTATCGGTCAATTTATCTTATCGGTCAGACATTGATAAGAGATAAGTCGGCCGATTAATCGGCATATCGGAAGATATCTTGAACAATGCTAAATATGAGATAAAAAAATGTCCTCGTTCATTTAAAATGTTTATGGGTTAAAATATTGCCAGGTTCGAGAAAATTGCTCACGGGTTTCAAAAGATGGTCAAGAGTTTGAAAAAGAAAAAAATCATGAGTTAGTGTTACCAAAATGAATAAAAAGAAAAAAGAAAACGAAAACGAAAAAGGAAGGTTTCAGTCTGTCACAGGCTGATGCAAGCGGACGAGCGCGATAGTACTGGCCGCGGTTCCAAATGAATGTGACGTGCTTAATCTCTGGACCAGATACCACGATGGTGATCCTGCAACTCGGAATGGAAACATAAACAACGATCTGTGCTTAATATATTCAAATTTAGAGTTGCTTGAGACATCCTTAAATTCGTTAATTTGTCTGTTTTAAGGGCGCTAATTTTAAGTTTCAGGACTTGGCCCTGTGCTCTAGCCTGGAAGGCATGGCCATTAATCTGAGTCGACACGTTTCTCCTTCATTCCTCTGAGCCAAAGCATAATTGTGATGCTTCAAATCGGTGAGATCTAAATAATGACGCTCGATCATATGCACCGTTCAGATGTCCTATCACGTCGTCATTTTCTTAGTTTGATATGATGCGCTAAACAAATCTGTAATTGACTCTCATGATAGCTCCAAGATGGCAGTCAGCTGATGTTGCGGCCTTTCAATCAAATTGTATAATGGCGGGTACCTTTCAAATGGGAGCTCTGAAAATCAGAGATGAGTATAAAATTCTGATTTCTTGAAACACGACTACAATTCCACTCCACGTGTTCTGACAACCACACATGTATCACATCTTCTGGTTTCATGTTCCATAAAAGAATCGATATTTTTCTTCAAATAGTAGAAAGCTTTTTTTTAAGCTGGAGATACAATAAGGCGGGAGCAGAGCAACGTGGAGTGCCAGCCATGGATGAAGGAAATAGTTGAGCACGATGAGAAGTTAAATTAGTGGGACAGTGGGAAATGCTGAAGCAGCCTCAGATAATCAGCACGTTCTTAAAGTGACCATTAAAACCCGTTACATATTTCAGACCCTCATCACTCTCTTAAACCACTTGTGAGCTGCGACTACGACGTTGCCCACAACCACAATGGCGCCAACCGAGCAAGCACTTGCCGCTGCCGCGACGGCAAAGCCGCCGCCGCACTTCGTCCTAGACTCCTAGTCCCTCTGGCGACGCACGGCCATCTCATCCCCATGGTCGACCTCGCGCGCCTCCTCGCGTCCCGGGGTGCTCGCGCGAGCCTCGTCACCACGCCACTAAACGCCAGGCGCCTGCGGGACGGTGGCGTCGACCATGCGCTCCTCGAGATCGTCGAACTCCCGTTCTCGCCGGCCGACTACGGCCTGCCACCTGACTGCCAGAACGCCGACAAGCTCCCCTTCTTCCTCGCCCTGCACGACCTCGCCGCACCGTTCCAGGCCTACTTGCGCGCACTGGCGCCCCGCCCAAGCTGCATCATCTCGGACTGGTTCAACTCGTGGACGGCCGGCGTCGCCAGCAGCCTCGGCATCCCGCGGCTCTTCTTCCACGGTCCGTCGTGCTTCTTCTCGCTCTGTGACCTCAACGCTGCGGCGCACGGGCTGCACGAGCGGATAGCCGCCACCGACGACCGGGAGCCGCACGTCGTGCCCGGGATGCCCGTCTCCGTAAAGGTGTGCAAGGGAAGGGTGCCCGGCTTCCTCACCTCACCTGGATGCAAGGAGCTGCGTGACGAAGCCATGGCGGCCATGCGTGCGTCCGACGGCGTCGTGGTCAACACCTTCTTAGACCTTGAAGACAAGTTCGTCAAGTGCTACGAGGCCGCTCTCGGCAAACCGGTGTGGACGCCCGGACCGTTGTTCCTGCAAAGCCAGGAGGCCAAGGACAGGGAGTCGCGCGGGGGCGACAAGCCCGGCGTCAGCGAGAGCGCGGTCACCGCGTGGCTGGACGATCAAGTACCCGACACCGTCGTGTATGTCAGCTTCGGCAGCGTCGCACGGAAACTTCCCAGGCAACTATTCGAGGTCGGCGGTCGGCCACGGCCTGGAGGATTCCGGGAAGCCGTTTCTCTGGGTTGTGAAGGAGTCCGCGCTGGCCTCGCCGGAGGCTCGAGTATGGCTGGAGGCCCTGAAGGCGCGCACGGCGGGGCGTGGCCTCGTGGTGCGTGGCTGGGCGCCCCGGCTCGCCGTCCTGTCACACAGCGCCGTCGGGGGATTCATCACGCACTGCGGGTGGAACTCGCTGCTGGAGTCCATCGCGCACGGCGTGCCCGTCGTGACGTGGCCGCATTTCGCCGATCAGTTCCTGAACGAGCAGCTGGCCGTGGACGTGCTCGGGGCCGGCCTCCCGATCGGAGTGACGACGCCCGTAATGATCCTGGACGACCAAGCGGCCGTCCCGGTGCTGCGGGAAGACATAGCGCGCGCGGTTTCGGCGCTCATGGACGGAGGGGAGGAGAAGGCGGAGAGGAGGAGGAAGGCCAAGGAGTATGGGGTGAAAGCTCGTGGAGCCATGTCGAAAGGAGGCGATTCGTACGAAAACCTTCAGCAGCTGATCGAAACCTTCAGCAGGTACGGTAGAGGAGAAGCAATAAACATTGGAACATTGTGACGACCTCAACCTTGATTTTCTTCACTATACTGCAGTACTATAAATAAAGAGCTCTGTTACGGTGCTTGGGAAACTACCACAGGTAGTTCACGGTAGTTCCCCTCGTAAATTATATGAGGCGTTGGATTTGATTCGATCCGCCCTAAATAATGTCAGCCGTCCAAGCACCGTAACATTTTTTCTTTCTTTTACAACTTAATTAGTGGGGGTAAGACCTTGGCACTCTGTAGTGGCACTCTACCAGATCGTCTCCGCCGCCACCGTGCGCCTCCGCCGCCGCCACCTCCGAACACAGCCTCGCCTCATCAGCGGAGCTCGCGCACCGCCTGCTCCGCCGCCACGGCTCCGACCTGCGGTCAATCTCCTCACACCGTTGTGTTGCTCCAACTCCGGCAGGCGGAAGTTGGCGGCACCATCGCAGCGGGGGGCACACCACCACGGCGCTACCGTTTGATTCCAAGGTGAGCCAATCCTCCTGCCCGTACTCCATTCCTCTCCGATGCTTCCTGATTGTGTCGAGCTGTTTGTGGAGTTTCAGTCATGGTGTGCCCCCTGATTGTTTTTCCCTGCTACTATATGCTCATTCTAACTGAAAGCGTATGTTGTAGGTGAAGAAATATCAGGTACATGGAGCTAGAAGATGACAATCTGGTGACAAGTGGAGCTGGAGGTTCAGAAATTGAAGGCGGGGGATATACAGGACAAGTGGAGCTAGAGGTTCAGAAATTTCAGGCAGGGAATATACAGGACAAGTGGAGCTAGAGGTTCAGAAATTGAAGGCAACGAATATATAGGAAAATTATAGGGAAAAATGATTTTGTTTGTAGTAGCAGCTTGTTAGTGATGTATGGCTGTGTTGCCTTTATTGTTAGGGGTTTTGTATACTGATGTATGGCTGGGATGTATGAACTTGATGCTGAAATAATAAGAATGTTGCCCGCTTGCAATTTCACTGAAATTTTATATACTGTGATGAAAATTAACAGTACATGAAAATAATATATGCAAGACATGAGCAGGTTTGCTAGCCAGCTAGAAATTGGCAGGCAACTTCGGAGTAATTTGAATGATAAATGTAAAGTATGTGTCAAATACTGTCTTAACCAATGTTAGTTCTTGTACTGCTCAAACGGTACCTAGTAAAACCTGGCATTTTCTTATTTCAGATCAGGTTTGCTAGCACAAATTGCCATTTGTCCTAGTTTGTTTGGTGCCTGTCCAGCACCAAAACCTGACATTTGCTAGCTGGCCAGCTAACCTGATCATTTTTGCTGCCTGCCATTTGTTTATTTGCTGATTGGCATCTTGCGCACTACTATGAAAGCAAACATATTAAATTCATCTTGTACTGGTAAGTAAACCTGCCATCTTAAATTCAGTTAAAATGAAACAAAACAACTGCAACCAATATATTCAAATTCAGTAAAGTTGCAAGCAAATATTTTCAAAAAACCTCACATTCTTATTATTCCAACATCAAATTCATATTATGCAACACTACACACCTTCCAGGTCACAATACAAGCTTCTAGTATATGTATACATCACAATACAAGCTGCTAGTACAAGTAATATCACCATTTCCTTCCTATCTCTATTTCTCAGATATTACATATGATTCTTCATCATTTTCTTCTTATTTTCCTTCATTTTCTGTAGCTCTGGCTCTAATTCAGCAACCTCCTGTCACAAGCCACAACTGTTGAGGGCGTCGCATGAGACCCATAGGCCATAGTGCGTCCATCACCTCCAGTATGCCGGGAGTGAAGACGATACTTCGGCCACGAGGTACACGGGCTCGCTGCTGCTTGGCGGTTTGTTCATCAGAGCTATGAATCCTATGATGGTTGTGGCGCATTCGGCAAGTCCAAACAAATTTGCATGCTTCCAGTTGCCGTCGTTGTTGCCATCCTGTAAAATATAGAGGAATGAAATAGCAATGTTAAAAGTTCAGATGTTGTGAAAATAGTTCTCGAGATGACAACTAGCTAAGTAAGCATTTGATTTTGACTGTATTTATTACATAACTTTTCTCACGCAAAAAAACATTACAGTGAATGAAACTAACAAGCTGCTCCGTAATACTGACGACGAAGCTGACTAATAGGCAATCGGAAATCATCTTCCTGTACAATAATTCATGAAAAAATTAAGAGAGAGAAATTTAAAGAAGGTTGAAGCTGCCTAAATGATGTGGCTAAATACTTACTTGCCTATTTCCTAGCAGGGAATCATAATCACCAGCACATTCTTCACACATCAGTGACATTTGACATGAACAGCAGCTGTACGGAAGCACAATGTTCAGAGGAGCAACAACCTTTGGGCTGAGTACGGTAACCGCTTGCGGCTGCACGCACTGTACGTCGCCGCTGGAAGCGAATTGGCCGGCGTCGGTGATGGACCCGCGGTGCCCGGCGGGGAGGCGGCCGTGGTTCGGCCGCAGTGGCTGCAAGTCGAAGCGGCGCCATAGCTCGGGCTCCCACGCGTCGCCCGCGCCCAGTACTCGCACCTGCCTCGGCAACGAAGAGACCTGCGGTGAGCGGGCGGGGGATCTGCTGCTCGGGATGCGGGAGACGGCGGCGGTGATGGAAGGCGACTTGGCCGGCGTCGGGGGACCCGCGGTGGCCGGCGGCGAGGCGAGCGTGGTTTGGCCGATTTGGGGAAGATTGAGTGGGGAAGGATCAGAGAAGTGGGCGGCGGCGACCACCGGGTCAAAGATTGGGGCGTTGGGACAAATTACCTAAATACCCTTTTAATATCAGATAAAAATAATATAATTTCGGTAGTTTTAGGTAGTTTCAGGTAGTTTGTTTTCGGTAGTTTCAGGTAGCTACAATTTTTCCACTGTCAGATCTAAGAGGATGGACGGTTATTAAAATTGCCAAGTACTCTAAAACTTGTAATAAACCAAAACAAAAGTGCCGCACAGCAGCGGAACTCAATTTAGTTGCAGTGAAAATCAAAATGTGAGACCTGATGTGTATCGGTTTCTTACTTTTTAGCTGCAGCAGCGATAACACGCTCTTCCTAGGACCAGAAAAAGACTGAAAGCTAAACCGGAAACTACCAGATTTCCACAAGCCTCTTGTGCTATCTCCCAAAGAATATAGCTATAAATACCTGAGTGAAATCAAGAACTACATCTCGTTCAAGGCACTCTTTCCAGTTGTACTCATATTAATAATAAGATCCTACCCGTAAATATCAGTGAAAATATAATGTTTTGATGAGGAATAATCATCTTGTAAAAATATTTGAATGTATAAACCTTAAGACCATACTAAATTCGGAAAGATGACCTTGTTGCACTAATTTTATAGAGCTAATTCAAAATTAAATTGATAGATACCACATTTGTCCAAATTTTACAATGACACAGTTTTATGCTTCTAGAGACAACATATCTATCAACATACACACAAGGAAGTTCAATACATGTGTTGGACCATGTACTAAACAGGGGCCAGCAGCAAAACATAAGGGAAAATTTAGCCAAAAAAGAAGCAAAAGCTTTTCCTCCCTTGATGCAACGCTGAGACATATAGCGGCAAACATTGGGATGATCCCATGTTTCAGCTGACAACAACATAGCAAGAGTATAATACAGAAAAACTTCACAAACAATACAACCTCTTTGCAACTTTCAATATCGATACGAGAACCAACTCTAAAAACATCAGCTTTGGAAATGTGCAAGCATCTAAAACATTGGGATAATCCCATTGAAAGAACGAGGATGTCGCCTAGAGAGGGGGGGGGGGGGGGGGGTGAATAGGCGTTTTAAAATAATTACGGTTTATGCTTAAATAAATGCGGAATAAAACTAGCGTTTAATTTATCAAGCACAAAACCTAAACAAGCTAGGTTCACCTATGTGCACCAACAACTTATGCTAAGCAAGATTAACAACTAAGTGATAGCAATAGATAACTTCAAGCTCGACGGCTATCACAAAGGTAAAAGCATAAGTAAAGGTTTGGGTATAGAAGTAACCGCAAAGTGGACACGAGGAGATGTTTCCCGTAGTTCCTTCCCAATGGAAGTACGTCTATCTTGGAGAGGTGTGGAGCCACCTAGGCGCTCCAATAGCACGGATGTGCTCACCCTATTCTCCGTGAGCTTCACCCATGAGGGATTGGCTCGTTCCACTATGAGGTCGACTTGAAGGCGTTGGCCAAACCGATACACAAAGGTCGGGGAACTCCACAATGAGTTGGAGCCTCCCAACAATGCCTCGGACTTCCTCCGAGACTCACAAAGGCACCTAGGGTTACAAGCAACCCAAGATGCAAGGAGAACCACAAAGAGTAATGAGCTTCTCAAACTTCACCTCCACGAATCACCGTGGAGAACTCAAACCGATGCACCTAATGCAATGGCAAGAACACAAGAAGTGCTCAAAGCAAATCTCTCTCAAATCCCACCAAAGCAACTAATGCTATGGAGGAAGATGAGGGGAAGAGCAAGGAAGCAACAAATGAATCCCAAGATCTAGATCCAAAATGCTCCCCTCACTTAGAGGAGAGATTGATTGGTGGAGATGTAGATCTAGATCTCCTCTCTTGTTTCCCTCAAGAATGAGCAAGAATCATTGGAGGGATTGAGAGAAAGCAAGCTTTTGGAGGTCAACAATGGAGGGCAAAACTTGCTAGAAAGGTTGGGGAATCATTGGGGAAGAAGGCCCCTTAAATAGGTCACCCAAATATCCAACCGTTGGGTGCAGATTCGCGCCGCGGCGGTACTACCGCTAGACCCGGCGGTACTACCGCCCCCCTAGGAAGTTAGGACAAGAAAACGGGCAGAAAACGGGCTCCAGGCAGCAGTACTACCGCCCCGGGTAGCGGTACTACCGCCCCGGGAAGTTAGAACACTAGAACAGGCTGAAAACGGGCTCCAGGCAGCGGTACTACCGCCCCGGGTAGCGGTACTACGCCCCGGCGGTACCACCGCTTTTGGTACCGCTGAAAACAGGCTTCTGTTTGCTCCGGCGGTACCTCGGGCGGTACCGGAGCGGTACTACCGCCCCTTTGAAAACTGCAGGAAAGACAAACACTAAAACGACAATATCTTTTGCATCCGGACTCCGTTTTTGATGATCTTTGGCTCGTTGGAATCACAACAATGAGCTCATCAAGAATATAAAGAGAAACATCATTGTCCAACAATGAATCATAAAACCAAATGTGGAAAGGTTAAACCTCTCAAAAATAGAACAACCGGTAAAACCTCCAACACCAAAAACGCTATAAGTTTTCCATACGAAATCCGTTTTTGATGAACTTGAGCTTGCCGTGAAGATCATGACAATCTCTAAAACCACACATGGAGCAAAGCCAAATAAGAATCAAGAAAGATGATGCCAAGTATGCAAAGGTTTGAGCTCTCTCCGAACGATACGATCAAGTTACTCATTCGAGAGCCCCTCTTGAAAGTGTGGCGTCTATCCTATAATCCGGTCTCTCACTAACACCATGAGACCGGTAAAATAGAAACCCTATCAAGGTCATACCTTTGCCTTGCGCGATCCACTTGAGCTAGATGATGACGATCTTGATCACCTCAAGTTGGATCACCTTTCTTGATTGCGCTCCGCTTGATGAAGACTTGTGAATTGTTCCCCCATACACAATATGGGAGAGCCGCTTTTAGGAACATCTTCACTTGGCCATTATCTTGATGACGACCACCGCTTGACGTCATCCGCCATGGGCTATATGTAATCTTCTTTTGATGCATGTCCATGGGAAGATACCTAACCCCACATAGATACTCCACACACACACATGTATATGGGTTAGTTCACAAAGCCATATAGAAAATTGCTTACCATACCATTGGATCACAAGATCCCACATGGTACAACATGTAGCTTTGTGTGTTGATCACTTGAATCCACTCTTTGCACTTAGCCTTGATCAACTTGTATCTTTCTTTCTCTCTTCACAAGGATGATGTCTTGAAGGTGAACATGAATATCCACGCCATCATATTCTTCAAGACATGCTTGAAATATGCTCAACTCTACACATGACCATTCTTCATATAAACCTTTTAATAAGATCTTGGTCATCTTATAATCTTCTAGAGTCCAACACATGAACTCCAACCTTTTCTTATGGACAAGATCTAAGGATATATCAATGCAAACATTAGTCCATAAGGATTGTCATTAATTACCAAAACCACACATGGGGGCACCATGCTCTTTCAATCTCCCCCATTTTGGTAATTGATGACAATCCCTTTTACGAGGGTTTATATAATGAATTAAGCAACCATGCAAAGGAATATGCAAGGATGCATGAGCAAGAAGCGGCAAATGCTTAAGAGCGAAAGCAAAGCATAACACTAAAAACCCTTAAACCCTCTAAACTTCTCCCCCATTAGCAACCATTGCCGAAAATGGGTGAAAAGGTTAGAAGGCCAATATAATAATGGCTCCCCATAAAGTATGCATTTCTCAAGATATGAGTGAAATCAAATGCATATATCCAATGATGAATAGATGGAGGGAGATCAAATTATATTGAGGATCAAAGATTGCAAAAGGATGATATGTTAAAAAAAGGTTTCAATGAATGAAATATGCAATCAAAGATCCCAAATCCAATTGATCAAAAGATTTTATGATTTGAACAAAACAATGTTTCGAGAGAAAATAGAGGAGCTCCCCAATATCATGTACTAATTAGAAAGTTGTATATTTGAGTAACACGTGCACAAAGATGGAATCATCACTCCCCCATAAGCTTTTGAAACATAAAACATGTGCAAGAGAGAATGCATATAAAACAAGGCATAGCACTTGCAACAAAACATATGGTTGAGCATCAAATAGAAGACCGACCAAATATCCAAATGCGAGAACATTTAAAAGATTTTGACTCAACCAAATGATGTGTGTGACATAGCAAATCCCTTTTATAAGAGTACATCATAGGTGAGCATTAAGCATCACCATAGTCTCAAAGGAATGATAAGCAAGGAGCAAAGCATGTCATTTCAACACACACAACCAACAAAAATGAGTGCACAAGATCCAATAAAATAGGGCAAGCACTCCTAAGGCAAATATTTTCCGGAGCCACCAAAGGATCCATAAAACATAAAAGAGGTGGACACCAAGGAAATAGGATATCAATTTGCGATGTAACATTTCTCATGTGTATAGATTTCTAAATAGATAACAATCATATGATATACATCCACAAAGAAACATGTACATACAAAATAGTTACTAGAGAGAAGAACATGATAACCAAGAGGAAGTCATATATACATCATGTAACATCCCAAGTTTTTCAAAAAGTTGAAAAATCAGAAAAATTTAAAACTTTTGAAAACTATTATGTATTTTGCTTTGAAAGGAAAATTCATGCATACATTCAGCATCATATAGCATTGTTTGCATTTGGTTATTTCAAAAGTGGGAAATACATTTCCACTTGAAAACATATTTAAGAAAATATATTAGTAGAGCAATTATGCTCCAATTTTCTTTTGACTTTTATGTATTGTTCTGTTAATGTTGTTTGTGAATTGATTGTTTTTGTTGAAATATAAATATTTTCAAAAGGTTTATCTTGTGATATTCAAGTTTTAGTTAAGCCACCTCAGATTGTTTTAAACCTATTTTAAAATTGGACATCAAGTGTCATATTGTTTATTAAAAACCTAGTTTGGAAATCAAAATGATTTCTATTTGAAAAGTGTGTTGATTGTGAATAGTTTGGATGTATTAAGAAATTATTCTATTACTTACCTAAGCTCTATTCTCAAGTTTTATAGTTTTACTTTTGAAGGAAAATATTTATTTGGATTTCCAAAATGAGTTTTGAAATCATTTTGATTTATCAAAACCCTTTTAAAAACTACTTATGTTTTATACAAAATTATTTTATTGAGTGAGATAAATCAAATTACTTATATTTGACCTTGGGTTAAATTATATATTTCAAAAGGAATTCATAAAACCCTATAGATTTAAAATGGCATTATCATGTCCAAAATCCATTTAAACTCATTTCAAAATTTAGATAATAAAATGTTTTGGAAAATGATATTTAAAGGCTGCAGATCAAAGAGTTTGTTTTTACAAAATTATTGAAAGTGGTTTGAATTGTTTTGGATTTAAAATTCAAAAGTTATTTGATTTTTGAATAAAACAGAAAAGAAAACGTTTTCTGGAAAAAAAAATGCGAAGCCTAGCTAAATGGGCCAAGCCCAACTACTAGCTACCGCTCAGCGCAGCAAGCAGCAGCCCAGGCCCGCTCCTTTCCTCTGACTGACATGTGGGCCCCACCAATGACGTCAGCGATGACGTCATCATCGTCTCCACCGTGTTCATCACGGATTCTTCCCGAACCCTAACCGAATCCGCCCGATTTCGTCGCGATTTGTTGCGTGCTTCGCACGAACCCTTTCCCCCATATAAACCTCAGCCCCCGCCGCATCTTTTCCCCCAGAAACCCTAGCCTCTACGCCCCCAGGCTGCCCACAATCCGCCGCCGCCGTCCGCCATTGCCGCCGCCGTATTTCTTGAACGCCGGTGAGCACGGTCGATCTAAAGCCTTCCAATCCCTCCCATCCTCTTTGTTTTCCTCTTGCGCACCCGTGTGATTTTTTCCCGTGCTTTATTTTGCGCCAGATCGACGGGAGCTTGCTCAACCGAAGCCGCCGCCTCGCCTTCGACTCCGGCGACGAATCCCCGGCGTACCCGACCGTCCCCGTCGTCCACGATCACGCCATCCACTCCGCACCAATCTCCCGCATCGCGTGGTAACAAAATCCCCTCCCGACCTCCATGTTTCGTCGAGTTCGTGTTTTCCGGCCATGGCGCCACCGCACCGGAGCCCCTCCGCGACCTAGCGCCGCCCATCTATGGTCAGTTGGATCTGATCCATTGGATCCAGATCTAACGATCCAGATTAGATCCTTACGCAAACAGGTACCGGCGAATCAGAGCGCGCCACGTCGACAGCCCAGTCAGCAGCAGCGTCAGCAGCACAGTCAGCAGCTCCGCACCAACCAGAAGATGCCACGTCGACGAAGGACTTCATCGCGAAGATCTTTTCAGTTTTCTTTACGTTCTAGCCCCTGCGCGTCACAGATTAGTCCCTGGATTTTTGATTCATTATTAATTTTTATTCCTTTAGCCAAAATTTATGAAATTTATATTTTTGGAAAGCTAATAATGTGTAGAAACTTTCTGTATGCTTAATTTGAGGTTTCGACGAAATTAATTTAGATAAATTTTAAAAATGGTTTAATTGATATTTTGGCTATAATTTAATTATAAAAATTGATAATTGAGCAAATTATTTTGCTATATTTTTGTTTGTATAAATAATGGCCGTAGCATTGCTCTGTATTTTTGTAGAAGTGTTTTTTATGTGTTTTTGCATGTAAATTGTTTTTATTGCTTTTTAGGTGTTATTTTAATAAGTAAATTATATTAAAATTGTTTTCCACATTAATTTCGAATAGAAATTTTAGCTAAGTCATGATGATCATGTTAGATGCAAAATAACTTAGAAATATTTCACCTCTCCCACAAAAGTGTTATTTCTTCCTTAGAAAATTTTGAGTAATAAAATTTTGACAACACTTTTCCTTGGAAAATTTCCTTAGAAAATATTTGATAATTATTTTGACAACCCTATTTCCCTTAGAAAATTTCAACATCTTAAAAGTGTTAAATCTTTTCCTTAGAAAAATTTAGCATCTTGAAAACTTAGTGGTTTTAGAATATTTTCCTAAGTGTTATTTTTGACAAGTGTTTGTCTTTAGAACGTTTATCAACTATGGTTTTAAAAAGTATTTTTCCTTAGAAAAATACCAACACCTTATTTTATGAACTTTTACTTAGAAATTATTTTGACTTATTGTTTGACCTCTTTGGTCCTTAGTTATTTTTGGAACATCTTGTTTGCTTGCATTTCCTTAGAGCTTTTACATAAGCATGGCATGCATAATTAAGTCCTAAGTATTATTTTATAATTTCACATGACTTCCTCCTTAGAAATTTTGAGGATGCATGTTAGCTCTTTTGAACTCTCTAGTCAAAACCACTAAGTTAGAAATTAGTGGAAACAATGAAGAAACAAAGTAGGACTTAGCAAGAAAACAAGACTCCAGAAGCATCTCCAAGAAGAAAGTACTTAGAAGAAATCAAGAGGAAATTCATGAAGACCAACCAGCTACATTTTCTAAGTCTCCCTTCTCTTTCTCTCTTTTCCTTCTTTCTTCTCCTAGACTTCATGGTGACTAAGTTATATTCAAGACCAATCCTGATGCTGCCAACAATTAAGTCTTCAGAACCATCAAGTCTACAAATTGCAATGAAGATATCACATCAAGGAAAAAGCAAGGAGGATATTCTTGGAAGACTAACTACTATCTTCTTCCTTTCTGTTCTTACCTCACTTTGGACATAGACCAAGTCCTTGGTGTTTAAGACTAAGTTCCTAGAGTACTAATTGAAGACCATTGAAGATCAATGAAACTACAAAGGAGTTGAGGATGTTTTGAAGATCAAGCGTGTGAAGACTTAAACTAACCTTACAAATTTTCAAGTTATTTTTATCAAGTTTACTTTAGGCTCAACCTGGACCTTGCCTTAGCTAAATGGGATATTGTTATTTATGTCTTTCCCTTATTTTGTTTTGCATGTCTTTCATATCATAAATTACGGTGTCATCCTGCATCTCATGCATATCATATTTTTCTAAGTGTTGCATTTATGATTGTATGTTTATTTGTGGTTTGTTTGACTTGTTAGAAATTCCGGAGAGAGACGAAAGTGGTTGCAACTGCTACTACTACACTTCTGTTTGCCAAGGCAAGTGGCACACCCCCATGAAGTTTTCCTAAGTATTTTATATGCATTACTTAGTGTATTTCTTATATGCATGTGTTGGATAGAAGTATAGCTATATGCTAAACCCACCATACCTTTACACTAGTTGTGTCTAGAACCCTTTGATAACTTAGTAGAATATTTGATGCTATGCAAATGTGGTTTTCTTTAAAGCTTAATTCTACTAAGTAATTTATCACCTGGGTGGACTTGGTTATGAAAAGATGATGGAAAGGTTGAGTGTCATCTCTTAGGGGTGACCTCTAAGGGATGGTCACTTGTGATTGCCACCCAGGGTATTAAGGGGCCAATGTTTTCTCTAAGTGAAGATTGCTTACCGTGCAGCCATTAGTCATATGGGCTCTGGCTAGATGGATTAAGTTGCGTGGACTCGTCCCGACTTGACAGGTGGTGGTAGAATGGTTAGAATGGGAGCGCGTCAAGTCGGTATGGGATGGGAAAATGCTTCTGAAAAGTCTCGTCTCAACTCTCTCCTTTTCCTTAGCACAATTTGAGTGCTTGAGGATAGTTTGGGTTTGTTGGGTCTAATGGTGAAAGTGCACAACCTCTGCAGAGTTAAAAACTAAGTACTTAGCCGTGTCCCCGGTTACGGACAATTTGAGCAGCTGATCAAGGATTCAACGGAGGCTTCATCATTCCAATTTCGAAAGTAAAACTTGATGGTGAACAAGGGTAGATGAGACTATGGTCTTATACCATATCGTCTCCAACTTTTGAAGAAAATGTTTTGCAAAGTGTTAGGCAAAATTGGCTTTTATGCAAAACAGCCTTGAAACTCCACCAGCCAAATATGCATATAGGCTATTAGAGTTATTCCATTAAGTGTCCACATAGTGTCACTTGCCAGATCCATTTTTAATGGTTCTGACCCACTCTGTTGCAAAATTTTATTTGTTGCAGAAATTTCTGACGATGAGTAAGGTTACGTTTGGGTTTCGAGTCTGCAACCAACATGTTTTCGCCTGTGGCACATGCAAAGGATGAGGACTCCATGAAGATTATTATTTCCGCTGCTTTACTCTTTCAAGCTAGCTATATGCTATGCAAGTTGTAATGAATATTTTACCAAGTCTGGATCATTCGATGTAATAATGATACTTTGTTGTGATACTACATCTTAAACTGTGTGTGCAAATGAAACGATCCAGGGGTTTGCACTATACACAGGTACCTTGCCAATTTCTAAGTGCAGGTACGCTACAGATGGTATCAGAGCACTGTGTTGCCTGTAGGTTCGAAACCCTAAGTCTGGATAGAAATAGGCTGGCCATAGGAATTAAAAGCTAATTTACTCTACTATAAAAGTTTAATCTTGTTTCTTCCTTTTCTTTTGAACTTATTCTAGTAACACTTATCTAATCTTGTTTCCTCAAATTCTGTTTAGATGGTCCCCTTCACCTGCACGGAGATTCTGAGAGACAGCGTGACTTGTCCTTTTGGAGTTCAACTGAATGGTATCTGCAAAGATCTTGATTTGGTTCCCCCAACCTTCAAAATAAGGACGATACCCTCAGAGATAACCAATAAGCAACGCTGGGAGATTGAGACAGAGATCCTACCTGGTACTACCAGGATTCCCACCGAGGCAATTGTCTACAAGAGGGTGTACCCTACCTGGGAGACTGGCCTTCTGCTAGCAAAACATGAGGCACTATCACGTATCTGTGAGGAATTCTACGAGATGTTGCCCCAAAACTCTTCCTACCGTCGCTTCGGGAGGCGTAATGCTAATGAACTACCCCACTGGAGTGGAAAGGATCGCGAGAAGCTAAACCCTACAGAGCTACAAATGGAAGATCTGGAGTTAGCAACACATATAGCTACCACTGCACTCCATGCTGAGATGAAGATGACGGACGAGGCCAAGGAGTTGATTGAGGAGCAGAGGAAGGAGATCGAAACCACTATAGAAATAATAGCCTCCGAAGAACTTCAGAAGCAGAAGCGTGAGACGATCATTCAAAGGCTTGAAGCTGAAAATTTGAAGCTGCTAAACAAGGTCGACAGACAGGAAGCAACGATAGCAGCCCTTCGGGAGCAATGTGCCCAACTCGCAAGGAGTCATTTGAAGAGGAGAACTCAAGGATGAAGCGCCCTAAGACTAAGACCTCCACCTAGTGTTCCAGCAAGAACCAGAGAGAGTAGTCACCCACCAACCCTAGAATTTTGTCAGACGACGTTAGTTTCATTATTGACCAACCAAAATTGTGGTATGGCAGTACTTAGGCTTGTATTTTCAGAATATCCGTTGTTACCTGGGTTTGAAGTCAAGAGAAAAGTTTGAAAGTTTAAAGTTTGTTTTGAGCTTGTTTGTGTTGTGTTATGTGAATGCTTGTATGGGTAGAAATATTTCCCTTAGAATCTGTCTATCTTATACTTATCTATTCCAAAACCCACAGATGTCTCCCCAGAGTGCACCTGAAGACAACAACAACAACACCAGCACCAACAACGTTGAAACAATGTTGCAGAAGATGATGGCAACACAAGCCCAGCTGATGACCATGATGACCCAGATCAAAGCAGATCAAAGTGAACCACCACCACCCCTAACCCATACGGATAGACTTGTCAAATTTTTAAGTCTTGAACCCAACACGTTCCACCCTACAAATGATCCAATTATGGCAACCGACTGGCTACGATCAATAGAGAAGGATCTGATACTTTGTGAGTGCACCGACATAGAGAAAGTGAGTTTTGCATCTTATTTCTTGGAAGGACTTGCGGCTAAATGGTGGAGAACATATCATAGCACTCACACATGTGATACTTTAACCTGGAAAGAGTTCAAGGAAGGGTTCTGTAGTGTTTACAGTTCCCCTGACATGTGGAATATGAAGCAAGAAGAGTTCCTAAACCTGAGGCAAGGGGGCAGGACACTCAAGGAGTATAGAGATGATTTCTATGCACTGTCTCGTTATGCCCCTGAAGGCATAATTATCGAGGAAGAGAGGGAGGAAAGTTTTCTCAAGAGACTATGTGATGAGATGAAAGTCCCTTTCACAGTCACACACGCTTGGGAGTATCAGGCCTTACTGGACCAAGCACTCATACTGGAGGATGATATCAGGAAGACTGGAAATCTGAAGAGAAAGCTAAGTATCAACAAACATCATTCTGAGCCTTCATTCAAAAGACACCATACTCCTGAGGTGAACCATAGCCACAAACAGGGGAATCACCATAATAAAGGGAGTCATCTCAAACATCCTGATCGCAATGGTGGGTCCAAAGGAAGCAATGGAGACCGGAAGGGAAATGGACATGATGACCATAACCATAACAATGGACAGCATCGCCCAAATCCAGAACTCAAGAAAGATAACAGCCAAGTGCTCTGCTTTAAGTGCAATAATAAGGGCCATTATGCCAATAAGTGCCCGGAAAATAAACTCCAGAACAACCCTCCACACAAAGACATCAGCAAGGTGATGTGCTTCAAATGCAAGAACATGGGTCATTACGCCAATAAATGCCCAGCTAAGATGAAGACCGAAGAAATTGCTAAGACAAAGCCTTTTGGTAAAGAATATATGAACCACACCAATGTGGAAGGAGTGATTGAGGAACCTAGCTTGGAGAATGGTACGTTATC
This sequence comes from Poa pratensis, assembly GCA_947311845.1. NCBI lineage: Eukaryota > Viridiplantae > Streptophyta > Magnoliopsida > Poales > Poaceae > Poa > Poa pratensis. The sequence goes on along the minus strand of CAMZMU010000052.1, from coordinate 28,389,507 downwards.
AATCAAGTTTACAGTTTGAAGTTTGACTGCCAACATAGATTTCTTTTAAGGGTGGTAGCCACCCTGATATCCCCGTCACAAACTTTTGCTAGCCTTCCCGAATCTCGGGACGAGATTCCTTTTAAGGGTGGTAGTATGTAACATCCCAAGTTTTTCAAAAAGTTGAAAAATCAGAAAAATTTAAAACTTTTGAAAACTATTATGTATTTTGCTTTGAAAGGAAAATTCATGCATACATTCAGCATCATATAGCATTGTTTGCATTTGGTTATTTCAAAAGTGGGAAATACATTTCCACTTGAAAACATATTTAAGAAAATATATTAGTAGAGCAATTATGCTCCAATTTTCTTTTGACTTTTATGTATTGTTCTGTTAATGTTGTTTGTGAATTGATTGTTTTTGTTGAAATATAAATATTTTCAAAAGGTTTATCTTGTGATATTCAAGTTTTAGTTAAGCCACCTCAGATTGTTTTAAACCTATTTTAAAATTGGACATCAAGTGTCATATTGTTTATTAAAAACCTAGTTTGGAAATCAAAATGATTTCTATTTGAAAAGTGTGTTGATTGTGAATAGTTTGGATGTATTAAGAAATTATTCTATTACTTACCTAAGCTCTATTCTCAAGTTTTATAGTTTTACTTTTGAAGGAAAATATTTATTTGGATTTCCAAAATGAGTTTTGAAATCATTTTGATTTATCAAAACCCTTTTAAAAACTACTTATGTTTTATACAAAATTATTTTATTGAGTGAGATAAATCAAATTACTTATATTTGACCTTGGGTTAAATTATATATTTCAAAAGGAATTCATAAAACCCTATAGATTTAAAATGGCATTATCATGTCCAAAATCCATTTAAACTCATTTCAAAATTTAGATAATAAAATGTTTTGGAAAATGATATTTAAAGGCTGCAGATCAAAGAGTTTGTTTTTACAAAATTATTGAAAGTGGTTTGAATTGTTTTGGATTTAAAATTCAAAAGTTATTTGATTTTTGAATAAAACAGAAAAGAAAACGTTTTCTGGAAAAAAAAATGCGAAGCCTAGCTAAATGGGCCAAGCCCAACTACTAGCTACCGCTCAGCGCAGCAAGCAGCAGCCCAGGCCCGCTCCTTTCCTCTGACTGACATGTGGGCCCCACCAATGACGTCAGCGATGACGTCATCATCGTCTCCACCGTGTTCATCACGGATTCTTCCCGAACCCTAACCGAATCCGCCCGATTTCGTCGCGATTTGTTGCGTGCTTCGCACGAACCCTTTCCCCCATATAAACCTCAGCCCCCGCCGCATCTTTTCCCCCAGAAACCCTAGCCTCTACGCCCCCAGGCTGCCCACAATCCGCCGCCGCCGTCCGCCATTGCCGCCGCCGTATTTCTTGAACGCCGGTGAGCACGGTCGATCTAAAGCCTTCCAATCCCTCCCATCCTCTTTGTTTTCCTCTTGCGCACCCGTGTGATTTTTCCCGTGCTTTATTTTGCGCCAGATCGACGGGAGCTTGCTCAACCGAAGCCGCCGCCTCGCCTTCGACTCCGGCGACGAATCCCCGGCGTACCCGACCGTCCCCGTCGTCCACGATCACGCCATCCACTCCGCACCAATCTCCCGCATCGCGTGGTAACAAAATCCCCTCCCGACCTCCATGTTTCGTCGAGTTCGTGTTTTCCGGCCATGGCGCCACCGCACCGGAGCCCCTCCGGCGACCTAGCGCCGCCCATCTATGGTCAGTTGGATCTGATCCATTGGATCCAGATCTAACGATCCAGATTAGATCCTTACGCAAACAGGTACCGGCGAATCAGAGCGCGCCACGTCGACAGCCCAGTCAGCAGCAGCGTCAGCAGCACAGTCAGCAGCTCCGCACCAACCAGAAGATGCCACGTCGACGAAGGACTTCATCGCGAAGATCTTTTCAGTTTTCTTTACGTTCTAGCCCCTGCGCGTCACAGATTAGTCCCTGGATTTTTGATTCATTATTAATTTTTATTCCTTTAGCCAAAATTTATGAAATTTATATTTTTGGAAAGCTAATAATGTGTAGAAACTTTCTGTATGCTTAATTTGAGGTTTCGACGAAATTAATTTAGATAAATTTTAAAAATGGTTTAATTGATATTTTGGCTATAATTTAATTATAAAAATTGATAATTGAGCAAATTATTTTGCTATATTTTTGTTTGTATAAATAATGGCCGTAGCATTGCTCTGTATTTTTGTAGAAGTGTTTTTTATGTGTTTTTGCATGTAAATTGTTTTTATTGCTTTTTAGGTGTTATTTTAATAAGTAAATTATATTAAAATTGTTTTCCACATTAATTTCGAATAGAAATTTTAGCTAAGTCATGATGATCATGTTAGATGCAAAATAACTTAGAAATATTTCACCTCTCCCACAAAAGTGTTATTTCTTCCTTAGAAAATTTTGAGTAATAAAATTTTGACAACACTTTTCCTTGGAAAATTTCCTTAGAAAATATTTGATAATTATTTTGACAACCCTATTTCCCTTAGAAAATTTCAACATCTTAAAAGTGTTAAATCTTTTCCTTAGAAAAATTTAGCATCTTGAAAACTTAGTGGTTTTAGAATATTTTCCTAAGTGTTATTTTTGACAAGTGTTTGTCTTTAGAACGTTTATCAACTATGGTTTTAAAAAGTATTTTTCCTTAGAAAAATACCAACACCTTATTTTATGAACTTTTACTTAGAAATTATTTTGACTTATTGTTTGACCTCTTTGGTCCTTAGTTATTTTTGGAACATCTTGTTTGCTTGCATTTCCTTAGAGCTTTTACATAAGCATGGCATGCATAATTAAGTCCTAAGTATTATTTTATAATTTCACATGACTTCCTCCTTAGAAATTTTGAGGATGCATGTTAGCTCTTTTGAACTCTCTAGTCAAAACCACTAAGTTAGAAATTAGTGGAAACAATGAAGAAACAAAGTAGGACTTAGCAAGAAAACAAGACTCCAGAAGCATCTCCAAGAAGAAAGTACTTAGAAGAAATCAAGAGGAAATTCATGAAGACCAACCAGCTACATTTTCTAAGTCTCCCTTCTCTTTCTCTCTTTTCCTTCTTTCTTCTCCTAGACTTCATGGTGACTAAGTTATATTCAAGACCAATCCTGATGCTGCCAACAATTAAGTCTTCAGAACCATCAAGTCTACAAATTGCAATGAAGATATCACATCAAGGAAAAAGCAAGGAGGATATTCTTGGAAGACTAACTACTATCTTCTTCCTTTCTGTTCTTACCTCACTTTGGACATAGACCAAGTCCTTGGTGTTTAAGACTAAGTTCCTAGAGTACTAATTGAAGACCATTGAAGATCAATGAAACTACAAAGGAGTTGAGGATGTTTTGAAGATCAAGCGTGTGAAGACTTAAACTAACCTTACAAATTTTCAAGTTATTTTTATCAAGTTTACTTTAGGCTCAACCTGGACCTTGCCTTAGCTAAATGGGATATTGTTATTTATGTCTTTCCCTTATTTTGTTTTGCATGTCTTTCATATCATAAATTACGGTGTCATCCTGCATCTCATGCATATCATATTTTTCTAAGTGTTGCATTTATGATTGTATGTTTATTTGTGGTTTGTTTGACTTGTTAGAAATTCCGGAGAGAGACGAAAGTGGTTGCAACTGCTACTACTACACTTCTGTTTGCCAAGGCAAGTGGCACACCCCCATGAAGTTTTCCTAAGTATTTTATATGCATTACTTAGTGTATTTCTTATATGCATGTGTTGGATAGAAGTATAGCTATATGCTAAACCCACCATACCTTTACACTAGTTGTGTCTAGAACCCTTTGATAACTTAGTAGAATATTTGATGCTATGCAAATGTGGTTTTCTTTAAAGCTTAATTCTACTAAGTAATTTATCACCTGGGTGGACTTGGTTATGAAAAGATGATGGAAAGGTTGAGTGTCATCTCTTAGGGGTGACCTCTAAGGGATGGTCACTTGTGATTGCCACCCAGGGTATTAAGGGGCCAATGTTTTCTCTAAGTGAAGATTGCTTACCGTGCAGCCATTAGTCATATGGGCTCTGGCTAGATGGATTAAGTTGCGTGGACTCGTCCCGACTTGACAGGTGGTGGTAGAATGGTTAGAATGGGAGCGCGTCAAGTCGGTATGGGATGGGAAAATGCTTCTGAAAAGTCTCGTCTCAACTCTCTCCTTTTCCTTAGCACAATTTGAGTGCTTGAGGATAGTTTGGGTTTGTTGGGTCTAATGGTGAAAGTGCACAACCTCTGCAGAGTTAAAAACTAAGTACTTAGCCGTGTCCCCGGTTACGGACAATTTGAGCAGCTGATCAAGGATTCAACGGAGGCTTCATCATTCCAATTTCGAAAGTAAAACTTGATGGTGAACAAGGGTAGATGAGACTATGGTCTTATACCATATCGTCTCCAACTTTTGAAGAAAATGTTTTGCAAAGTGTTAGGCAAAATTGGCTTTTATGCAAAACAGCCTTGAAACTCCACCAGCCAAATATGCATATAGGCTATTAGAGTTATTCCATTAAGTGTCCACATAGTGTCACTTGCCAGATCCATTTTTTAATGGTTCTGACCCACTCTGTTGCAAAATTTTATTTGTTGCAGAAATTTCTGACGATGAGTAAGGGTTACGTTTGGGTTTCGAGTCTGCAACCAACATGTTTTCGCCTGTGGCACATGCAAAGGATGAGGACTCCATGAAGATTATTATTTCCGCTGCTTTACTCTTTCAAGCTAGCTATATGCTATGCAAGTTGTAATGAATATTTTACCAAGTCTGGATCATTCGATGTAATAATGATACTTTGTTGTGATACTACATCTTAAACTGTGTGTGCAAATGAAACGATCCAGGGGTTTGCACTATACACAGGTACCTTGCCAATTTCTAAGTGCAGGTACGCTACACATCATTAAGATCCTTGCTTGAAAGCATAACACATAGCTCAAATTTATCTTGAAGGATATAAATAGACTTCCAACACAAACGCATCAAAGGCATCACAAATATCCACAAGGGAAAAGTGATAGTTGGAATGCTTTGAGAAGGGAAACAAGTATCACAAGGAGCAAAAGGAATCATGCCAAGATGCAACCTACACAAGGTTGTATGCAAGAAATGTATGCATGAGGTAGATACTTGTTACCGAGGTGGCATTGGTGATGTAGAAGATTTAGCAATCACGATCATCATAGCTTGGCATCAATAAGCACATGGTGAGAGCAACTTCCTTATGAAAGGGACAAGGCATCCAATGCATCTCCGAAGTACCTAAAACACAATTCAAGTACAAAATGGTCCCCAAACATATTGGGTCCGAAGTAGTTAGGAAACTACAATACATTGGACAACCTCCACATAAATATGTGCATATGGATATGAAATTGAATTTCATGCACATCTTAGCCGATTTAGGATTCGGTGGAGTTTACCCAATATATTGGATCAAAGAAAGTAAACATGCCATAATATATACATGAAGTAAATATGCATGTCAAGACCTTCAAGAACCAAATGAAGACACAATTTGGACAAAATACGAAGAATACCAAGAAGGCACACCAAAGTGTGACATGCAAGAGAATTGTCCAAATTATATCAAAACCCAAATCAACACATGATTGAGAAAGATACCAAATGAAGAGATACCAAATGAAAGATATATCAAGGAATGAGATAACTAATTCCAAAGAGAGAAAGATTCCAACGAATAGACCAAACCCTCTACACTTTCTATGATGGCACAAAGTACCAAGACAAAAAGGTTTGTCTTTCCATGAGACATGTCATCGGGCTCAAACACCAATTTAAAATAGATCAAGTAGCAATTGAAGACAAATAATGTTCTAAAGCATATAGGATAGCTCCCCCAAGATTTGTGCATTATTTATGATCTTGCATTGGAATGCAAAATGCACACAAATGGGATCATCACACTCCATAATATATTCAAACACTAGTCATATTCAAGGAAAGCAATATGATCCAATACCAATTTAAAGGATGGTGTTCTACTCAAAATAGGATAGCTCCCCCAAGAATAGTGCATTATCTTAGTAGTATGACTTTGAATGTAAATGCACAAGAATGGGATCACGGCTTTTCCTATTTTAAGGAAAGCACAAAACAACATGAGTAGAGCAAGAGGATCCAAAGGTCAAGGAAGACAAAAGAAAGTTTGATCAAAACTAATCCTTGGCAATAAATAAGGCAATTAAGATCAAAAACCAAAGTAAATATGATCAATATACTTTACCACAAATAAGATTATCACTTGTAAAGACAAGTAATGTATGGAGATAATTCTCGGTGGTAAATGACAAAGATATTCGAGATCATATTCTCAAAGCAAGAGCGAATAGGCAAATATGGAACTTGTTTGAGAAACATGCCACATAGGAACAAGATAATTTACAATATCAATTCTAAGTGGCAAAACCTCACTTGTTCACATTTTCTAGGTTCGTAATATGCACAATGCTTATTACTCCCCCATAATGTGATAATCCATTTGTTTTCAACAAGAGGCAAACAAAAACCAAATAGAGATAGTTAATGGACATTTAGAATTCGAATTTCTCATGAGCATGACATACCACATAGAGACTAGATAATATTGATATATCAACACTAAGTGGTATTCCTCATGTATACACATTTTTAGGATTGTGATGTGCCGAAAGCATATCACTCCCCAAAATGGGAAAGTCCATTAAACTCTCAAAAGAGCCAAACAAGATAAAACAAGAAGCAATAGAGGCTCAACACAAACACACACAACCATGATGTGCAAACCAACATACACACACTAGATTACTCAAGATAGGTAAGTGGAAGGCACATCATAGTCAAACACATGCAAGGGGCAAGCAACTTTCAATGTATATATAATTTAAATACACGTTACCGCAAGGAGGCACGTTGGATATAAGATAGAGATATGAAAATCCAAATGACTTGGCTTGAGAGATAGAATGATGAAGATCCCTTAATTCTTCATAATGTGGCCAAGTCTCCAACGCCCTCCACCAACACCTATTGATCAAGTTTTAGCTTGTTGGTCCCCAACCAAGTTGGGTCCTAAGAGGTTAGTCACAATAGGCTTGGCCACCCAAATGGTTCTTTTCTTGACACCACTTTGAGTACCAACAAATTTGGCAAACACATTGCCAACCTTATCCTTCTCAAGAGAGTAAACATCATCAATTATGATTGGGTTGGATAAGGTACCGTTAGTGCATGAAGAAGCAAGATGTCCCTTCTCGCGACATAGATAGCAACATCTACTTCCACCTTTCTTCTTAGTTGATTTCTCAACTTGAGAAGCTTTAGCTTGATTCTCCTTGGGAAGTGGCCTTTCTTCAACGTTGGATACTTGAGTATGAACTTGAGGTCGCTTCCCTTGTTGCTTCTCACTTAGATGCTTCTTCTTCATTAGGCAAGATCTCACATGATGCCCTTCAATCTTGCACTTGAAGCAAACAATCTTGGCCGATCTTTTACTTGTTCTAGGCCCTTCTTCTTGATGGTCTTGGGCTTCTTCTTAATATCGGAGTTGAATCCAAGTCCACTCTTGTCATTGGGAGATTTTTGCACACTCAACATATTGTCAAGTGCCGACTTCCCAACATGACGCTTTTCCAAGTCTTTCTTCAAAGAAGTGACTTGGGCCTTGAGCTCTTTTATCTCCTCTACATGGTTAGTAACAACACAAGTACTAGAGGAAGTATAACTTCATTGTTAGAGCAACAAGGCATGGAAAGCAATTCATCACAAGTGTAACAATATCATGAGTGGATGAACTACTAGGACTAACACAAGACAATATAACATTTCGAGTAGAAGTTGTGCCATTGTCCACATGAGGCTCACAAGATGTTACCTTAGTTGAAGTAGCCTCATGAGCTAACTTTAGCCGATCATGGGAGACTAGAAGATCATTATGAGAGCTCGAGAGCTTTTCATGACTTTCTTCCAATTTCCCATAATTGCTTGTTAGCAACTCAAGTTGAGCCCTTAGCTCAACATTCCCTTTAATATGGATGCTTCACAATAAGTAGAGTTAGTAGCACAAGCATCATCATTTTTAGATTTGAGGACATTAGAAAGAGCAATAGAAAGATCCCCGATCTCATTGGTGTAGTCTTGCTCACGACCTTCCATTTCCACAATGGTGTCCTCATGCTCATAAATAAGTTTATTAACCTCAATAGCATTAGCCAAGATTTCCATGAAATTAGAGCGAGCATTTTTATCTTTACTCAAAGCAAGAAAGACAATTTCACCTTTCTTATTTAGAGAATCAACAATATCATTCTCTTCATTATTATCATCATCTTTAGATTTAATGGGGTTCAAAGTAGGAGATACCTTTGAGTCCTTAGCCATAAGGCAAACGATGGTCGATGAAGATGAAACATTACTTGAGGCACCACTCAAGTACACATCTTGTTCCATAGGAAGTTGGGTTTCCTCTACAATGTTAGAGACCAACGGAATAGAGGAAACACACGCATTTGTAGTATGGCAACAAGATAAAGCAAGCATATCATCATGAGATTTAGACAAACAATTTCCACATGATATGCAAGGACTATCAACACAAGCATGTAAAGCATGAATGGTGCTAGATGTGTTTAAGTCCAAAGGTAGATCATTGCAACAATGTTGAGGCAAAGAATCATCAATAGTAAGTTTACTATCATTGTTGCAAAGTCTAGCACTACTCACCATCTCATTAGGTTGTGGCTTACCACATGTTGGTGAAGTAGAGGAAGTTGAGAACTCATCACGCCCAGAAGTGGAGGGAGAACAATCATCCTCAATAATATTTGACACATCATATTTGTCTTGAAGCTTTGTCCATAAATCATGAGCATTCAAAAATGGCATGATTGACTCAAGAACTACATTGCTCAAAACACCAACAATAGCATGAGATACTAGAGAATTGAGATAAGAGTTTTCCTCATCCTCTAAAGATAAATTTTGGAGATCCTTTTGTAACAGCCCAAAGTTGAAAACCTAAAAACCCGAGTAAAATTTTCGCTTTTGTGTTGCATCGCATCATGGCATCCATGTTTAAATTGCTAAACAACACACTATTTTGGTTTGGCCACATTGGAAAACAAAATGCCAACTTGTTCCGACAAATCTCCAAAAACAATGGAGGCACTTAAACTTGCAAAACAAAAAAACTTGACATCTTATATTTGTCAAGGAAGTTCCAAGAGTTCACAAATTAATATTTTGAGTTGCTTCAAATTTCCAAATGAATATGAATTTGATTTTAGCAAAATACTCTATTTTCAACCCTATGAATAAATGTGGTTAAAAACATTTTATTTTGAGACAACAACAATTGTGGAGCTTCTACAAGCTATGGGGAGCCTCCTCAAATTTTCTCCAATTTCTCTAAAATGGTTGAGTGCCCCAATTAATCACCTAAACTGCTGCTGTTTTTAAAAGGTTTAAAAGAAATAGCGGAAGGGACCTATTTGTATTTGGGAAAGTTCTCCAGGGGCCTCTTTGCAATTCCACCGTCTCTCCCCTGGGCGCTGGCGCCATGCCGCGCCGCACCGCGCTGGGGCCACCTCCTCTGCTCCCTCCCCTACACGAAGAGGAGCACCCCGACGCCCACCTACTCCCTCTCTCGCTCACCCCCGATTTTTCCCTCTCCCGTGCTCTCTCTCTTCTTCCCCACGAGCTCACCACCCGAGCTCTTCGTAGCCGCCGCACTGCCGCCATTTTGAGCGTCCCCGAGCAGATCGCCGAGTATCAACAACACCACCTCGCCGTCCTCTCCGTCCTAGCCAGAGGAATCGACCGGATAAGGCGTGAATCGACCGTACTGCCCGAGTCTTCTCCGACCACCGCCGCGCCATGGCCAAGCTCGATGCCGTCGATTGAGCGCGCAAGGAGCAAAACGAGCACCACCAGCACCTCCGCCTCGCCGTGATGCTCATCCACGTGGAAGGAATCGGCCGGATACGCCGAGGATCGACGCCACGATCCTCTTCTTCCCCGCGGCCGACCTCGCGCCGCCGCGCACGGTTTCGTCGCCGTCGCTGCATCCCCGCACCCGCCGTCTACTCCTACTTGCTGAGGGTGAGCACGACGGTCGTCTGAACCCTTTCCCCTCTCCCCTCTCCCACTAGTTCATGCTCCACGCCGTAGTCATCGCCGCCGTGCCGCTCGCCGTGTTTCTGTCGAAGAAGCTCGCACGCCCGGCCTTGAAATCGGCTAAGCCGGGCTACGGACCGGCCTCCTCTGGGCCCTATCCGGCCTTGGGCCCGGTCCTAACCGGGCCACGAGCCGGACGTTTCTGTCACTAGCCCGGTCCTCCAACCGGCCCAACCGGGCCACAGGCCGGCCCATCTACTGTTTAAATTTTCCTTTTTGGAAAATAAAACAATTTTAAAACAATTGATAACTATTTAAATATTGCTTCAATTTCAGCAAATAAGATATCAAAATGATCAGCAGCTCAAATGCTATCTAACCATGCAAATCTCACCTCATGATCACAAATATTTATTTGATGTTACTCCTAAATTGAATAAAAGAATTAAATTCATTTAATTCTTTAATTCACTAATTATTTCATCGGTACTTGGAAAATTACAAATGAGGTACCAATTCGATCGGGAGAACAAACCCTATCCATTCATGCCATGTTCATGCATATTTGAACCACTTCTTAGTAAGGTATTAAATGTATGAACAATGTAGTCATTAAGTCAAATATGGGGTTGCTCCCAAATAATTGCACTAATTATTTGGCTCTCCATTTAATGTTGCTAGATAAACTAGATGATGTTATCTTTGCATAAACTTGTCATGTCATCATGTGATTGTGCAATGCATGGTACACATGTGTGGTGTTTGATTTTGTTTTTCCGTGTGTGCTTCGTTAGATCAAGCAGACGGGGTTCCACCGCAATACCCCGCCGAGCCGTATTATCAACACGTTGATCAAGGCAAGCGTAATCCCCCTCTGAGCATATCTTATCCTATTTTCCGCAATTATTTTCTCCACTATAATATTGCATGCGGTTCTAAATGTCTTTTGCCTGGATTAGAGTATCCTACTAGTTGCATTAGAATCCTGTTGCTAATACCTGTTTTACCTTCCTAATACCATAGGGTTGTATTGTTGGCCATGGAATACTTACTATGCTATGCAAGTGCTTAGCCATGCTTAGTGGAATGCCTAGTGGTACTAAGGATGGTGAATGCTGGAAACAGGTGTTAACTTGTGACAGTGATGTTGATGGTGGAGAATGGTGGAGATGGATAATAAAATGCTAAGAAGGTGGGGATGAGAGGCCACTGTGGTTGTGGTGTTTTGTCTCGTTCTCACCGCCTAGGTGCGAGTTCTTTACCTCTTGAACCAAGACTGAGCGTGCAACCATGCGTGAGGCCTATGCATTTGCAGGAACCCTCATAGACTAAATAACTCGAGCGGGGCTAGCCAGGGTCCTCTAGTTCGGGCTTCCATTTGCGCATGCGTGATGATGGTGGGATGAACTGAGATGAGGATTGTGGTGTTAGGAAAATGAGTGGCCACGGGGCACGGTGTCGATGATCCGTGCTTCGTCCTCACTGATGATCCTGGGTTAGTCCTTAACGAGGGAGAAGTCGACACCGCTCCCACCCAGCCGACTTTCCATGGAAGAGAGACGGTACGCGTGGCAAACATTTGTACACCCCTGCAGGGTTAAATCTTTTCGAAAAGCCGTGTCCGCGGTTATGGACGAACTTGGGAAGTGAAGGTAGGATCATAGAATAACTTTAACGGAATGATTAAAAACTGGGTACTAGAGGTACCACTCACATATGCAAGGTGAGCTTCCTCGAGGGTGATTCGGGGAGGTGCCTTTGATGAACAGGTACAGTGGTTGATGCTGGTTGTTGATGAGCAAGTTGATCAAAGTAAAGAGTTACTTCTTACCCCTTTTCAAAATAATCTGATTAGTCGATGCCATGGAGTTATGTTTTCATAAATAAAATCAGCTTTATGCAAAACAGCCTAAAACCTTGAAAGCTAATCATCGAGCATATATTAGCTCTTAATCTTGCGAGTTCGTCGAACTCAACGTCTTTGCTTTTGTTTCAGAAGAGGACTTCACCGATCTCGAAGGTGGGTTCTTTGTGGACGTCGACGAGTAGTCTGGGGTTCCCAGGTGGCAGTTTGGGACATCCTGGAACAGCTGGCGTTGTGATGTTTATCTGTAGGCCTCTTAGGCCATATGTTGGATCTTGTTGTTTAGAACAACCTATTTTCGCTTCCGCTTGAGGTAATGTTGGGTCTGTGACCTCTGGTTGTCATTTGCTATCTTTCTCTGTATAAGAGTTGAACTATATGATTTGTGTCGTAGAGTCTGTGATGTGCCAGTTGTTCCACAAGTCTTAATCTTACTATTATGCTTTGATAGTTGTGCCTGTGTTAAGGCATCAATCGGGGTGTTGCGTTGTCTAGAGTGAGGTGTACCCAGCAACGCCTGCCAAAGGTTTTGGCCGGGGATTGGTAAACCCGTAACCTCCGGTTGTATCGCTTAACCGGTGACACACAGCATCACTGTATAGCAGTCGGGTCGGGGCGCCACAAGTTGGTATCAGAGCAGTACTGCCTGTAGGAAACCCTTCTACTGGTCGACGTTGAGTCTAGTGTTTGTGAAAATATTTTAACCTAAAAATGAGTTGTGAAAACCATCTTAGGATTCTTTTTACTCCTTACCTGGTTACACTCTAATCTCGGAGTAATCTTACCTCGATTTGAGTTTAAAAGTTTTGCTTCTCACCTGTTACTTCAAAATTAGGAGAAACGTGGGTGGGTTCGACCTTGAGTGTTATGTGTCACGTTGCTCCCGCTGCGTTGTCAATCCCGAATCAACTCAGTTGTTTCTACCGAATCTAATCATTCGATCTTTCCTTTGGGTTTTAACCCAAGTACTTGAACATAAGGTCCCGGATTGTGCCAACTAGAGTGTGTTAAGTTGTGATTTCTTAACTCTCGCTAGTAGCACATGAAGCTGACCTTCAACCCAAGTCCTTTTTGTGGTCTGTGTGGTAAATGGTTGACCCGTAATTTCCCACACCTCGGATGGCTAGGTAACTTTAACTCTGCCATAACTGGAGATTCTGTCTTGGAACCATCTAGGTTTTGACGAGAATTCTCTTAGCAAACCCCCCCCCACATCTGTGTTCATGAATCTGCCGCATCTCTCCTTTTTTTTTTGGCATGGTTTTCACAATTGAGTAATAATCGGTGCATCTTCAACATCTTAGGATTCTCCTGAGCATGTTTCTTACTCTGATCTGCTTTCCAACCTTAGTCTGTCTGTTGACAGTAAAGTTCTATCGTGCGTTGGTATGTTCCGATGCCAGCCACTCTCTTGGTTCGTCAAGACTTCCCACTTTGTCCTGTTAGGAGAAACAAACTCCAGTGCCTCATCCACTTCTCGGACCATGTCAAAGTATGGAAATCTGCAGAATAAGGGCCTTGTCTATCTTTCGCTCTGCTCTACCTTAGAGTGTCACACTCTTTTATATCAAAGTATCGTGCTTAACATCATGATCCTCTTGATGAAGTGATGCTCGCACACTGTGCTACTCTTCATTCTCCGAGTGACTTGTTACTCGAGAATGATAAGACGTGAGCAATGATGTGGCTATCGGATAGTCTCAGCAGTTCTTACTGCGTTGCAATCCAAAGACCTTCTTTATCCTCCTTAGCAGGATTGGTTATCCGATCACTGAGCTGAGTTTGACTGTGTTGCCAAGTTCGTTTTCTCCGGTGCCTTCCCTCGGTCAAAGAGCTAGGTTCACGCCGAAGCTCCCTAGACCACCTCGTTGTGCCTTGAAAGGCATAATCCTCCCTTGAACTCAAGATCCACCGCTATGTCGTGATATCCTGTATGGGGATCGTGATATTCTGTAGGTTTTTCCAGGAGTATCGCCAGGTGGTCGCCTGTCCAAGCTCAACATCACGGACAACTCCTTTCTCCCGAAAAATCGAGCTTATGCGTAAGCTGGTTCTCTGAACAACTCCTTTCTCCAAGAATATCATGCTGGACGTCCTGAATTATTCGGGTGAGCTTAAACCACTTGGAGAGTTAAAAGACCAAAAGCTCTATCTGATATAGTTCACTTCTCAATGGATGTCTAGTTTCCTGTGTCGAAGCAAGGTGGTATCTCCTTTGTGGATATGCTATCCTACAAATTTTTGATTTGATTTGGGCTATCGTCAAATCAAACTCAGACTAACACATTCAGTAGGTTAAACTCGGATTAGAAAGATGTTAGTCTGACCAATACTTATGCTCTGTTCATGTGACATATGAGTCTACCGTCTTGGAGTATCAGGATAAGTTTGTTGTTGAGCCCATCAACTACCTTTTTAATTTCTCCACGATTGAGGAAATTCATATTGGATATTGGGCTTTAGCATTGGAAACTTGTTAGAACTAACTTTGTGTCGACACAAGGTATGTGTTCGGAAGTTAGAAGTGACATTCCCTGGTTCACGTGCAATTGCTGAAAGATGTCGCCGTGGATTTGAGTGAACTGTCTGGTTTCCTCGGAATCATTCCAACTCGATCATGCACGTGTAGAATATTCTCGGAATGGTATGTTGTTACCTCCTTTCCTTGAAAATTTCATCTATGCATCCAAGCCACTGACTGAATTGTTCCAGAAAGAGAGGAAGTCTGAGAACTTCTTTTGTCCTCCTTGGTGTCTCACAGCATGGTCTCAACTGTGTCTCCTTGCAATTAATTCATGTAGGTGCAAATGTCTTATGACAAGTTGCTAATATGTGAGTTCCGCAATCTTGTTCCTCCTTTGGAGTTGGACCTTCTAGTCTGACTTATAGGGATTCTAGCAAATGTAATCCGTTGGTATCCTTTGTAAAATCTTCCTATTCCTACTGTGAGGACTCTGAAGAATCTCTACACCTAACCAGATCTGAATCGCAATCAGAAACGACGGTTGGTGATCCTCAAGAAGCTTGTCTTCGATGTCTAGAACATCCAGAAGTTCTCCCTATCTAACGTTACCGGAGTTTCGAAAGTTCTCTCGGTCCCTCCTCATGATCCTTTTTCTGTGATCTGAAATGCTCCTCCGTGAGGAAAGTTCTACTCAAGCCGTATAGGTTAAGTCACCTCTTCATCTGTCGGAATCTTGTTAACATTCGTTTTCAGAAATTCAAGGCCTTGTGCAAAGTTCATATTTCCAACCTTCTGAGAAACAATTGTCTACACATTGGAAACTCCTTGTCAATCTCCCGTCACCCGCATGTGTCCCCTAGCCGTCGATTCAAGGGATGCTCGAAGTCTTATCCTAAGTTCTACTAGGAGGTACTCGGTCGTGGTATATTCATTAAGATCCAACCTTCCGGAAAGGTTCCCTTCTTTTCCTATGGTGTACTTGTTGGTGACTTCGGAGTGAAGCCGATGAAGATCTTCATGATGCCTTTGATCACCCTCTTCAGGAAAGAAGCCTCCTGAAGTGACAAGATCATGTAGTACCGTCGTAACCTTCTCCCTCTTTCCTACTCTTAGAATCTCGGGACGAGATTCCTGTAAGGAGGGTAGAGTTGTAACAGCCCAAAGTTGAAAACCTAAAAACCCGAGTAAAATTTTCGCTTTTGTGTTGCATCGCATCATGGCATCCATGTTTAAATTGCTAAACAACACACTATTTTGGTTTGGCCACATTGGAAAACAAAATGCCAACTTGTTCCGACAAATCTCCAAAAACAATGGAGGCACTTAAACTTGCAAAACAAAAAAACTTGACATCTTATATTTGTCAAGGAAGTTCCAAGAGTTCACAAATTAATATTTTGAGTTGCTTCAAATTTCCAAATGAATATGAATTTGATTTTAGCAAAATACTCTATTTTCAACCCTATGAATAAATGTGGTTAAAAACATTTTATTTTGAGACAACAACAATTGTGGAGCTTCTACAAGCTATGGGAGCCTCCTCAAATTTTCTCCTATTTCTCTAAAATGGTTGAGTGCCCCAATTAATCACCTAAACTGCTGCTGTTTTTAAAAGGTTTAAAAGAAATAGCGGAAGGGACCTATTTGTATTTGGGAAAGTTCTCCAGGGGCCTCTTTGCAATTCCACCGTCTCTCCCCTGGGCGCTGGCGCCATGCCGCGCCGCACCGCGCTGGGGCCACCTCCTCTGCTCCCTCCCCTACACGAAGAGGAGCACCCCGACGCCCACCTACTCCCTCTCTCGCTCACCCCCGATTTTTCCCTCTCCCGTGCTCTCTCTCTTCTTCCCCACGAGCTCACCACCGAGCTCTTCGTAGCCGCCGCACTGCCGCCGTTTTGAGCGTCCCCGAGCAGATCGCCGAGTATGAACAACACCCCCTCGCCGTCCTCTCCGTCCTAGCCAGAGGAATCGACCGGATAAGGCGTGAATCGACCGTACTGCCCGAGTCTTCTCCGACCACCGCCGCGCCATGGCCAAGCTCGATGCCGTCGATTGAGCGCGCAAGGAGCAAAACGAGCACCACCAGCACCTCCGCCTCGCCGTGATGCTCATCCACGTGGAAGGAATCGGCCGGATACGCCGAGGATCGACGCCACGATCCTCTTCTTCCCCGCGGCCGACCTCGCGCCGCCGCGCACGGTTTCGTCGCTGTCGCTGCATCCCCGCACCCGCCGTCTACTCCTACTTGCTGAGGGTGAGCACGACGGTCGTCTGAACCCTTTCCCCTCTCCCACTAGTTCGTGCTCCACGCCGTAGTCATCGCCGCCGTGCCGCTCGCCGTGTTTCTGTCGAAGAAGCTCGCACGCCCGGCCTTGAAATCGGCTAAGCCGGGCTACGGACCGGCCTCCTCTGGGCCCTATCCGGCCTTGGGCCCGGTCCTAACCGGGCCACGAGCCGGACGTTTCTGTCACTAGCCCGGTCCTCCAACCGGCCCAACCGGGCCACAGGCCGGCCCATCTACTGTTTAAATTTTCCTTTTTGGAAAATAAAACAATTTTAAAACAATTGATAACTATTTAAATATTGCTTCAATTTCAGCAAATAAGATATCAAAATGATCAGCAGCTCAAATGCTATCTAACCATGCAAATCTCACCTCATGATCACAAATATTTATTTGATGTTACTCCTAAATTGAATAAAAGAATTAAATTCATTTAATTCTTTAATTCACTAATTATTTCATCGGTACTCGGAAAATTACAAATGAGGTACCAATTCGATCGGGAGAACAAACCCTATCCATTCATGCCATGTTCATGCATATTTGAACCACTTCTTAGTAAGGTATTAAATGTATGAACAATGTAGTCATTAAGTCAAATATGGGGTTGCTCCCAAATAATTGCACTAATTATTTGGCTCTCCATTTAATGTTGCTAGATAAACTAGATGATGTTATCTTTGCATAAACTTGTCATGTCATCATGTGATTGTGCAATGCATGGTACACATGTGTGGTGTTTGATTTTGTTTTTCCGTGTGTGCTTCGTTAGATCAAGCAGACGGGGTTCCACCGCAATACCCCGCCGAGCCGTATTATCAACACGTTGATCAAGGCAAGCGTAATCCCCCCTCTGAGCATATCTTATCCTATTTTCCGCAATTATTTTCTCCACTATAATATTGCATGCGGTTCTAAATGTCTTTTGCCTGGATTAGAGTATCCTACTAGTTGCATTAGAATCCTGTTGCTAATACCTGTTTTACCTTCCTAATACCATAGGGTTGTATTGTTGGCCATGGAATACTTACTATGCTATGCAAGTGCTTAGCCATGCTTAGTGGAATGCCTAGTGGTACTAAGGATGGTGAATGCTGGAAACAGGTGTTAACTTGTGACAGTGATGTTGATGGTGGAGAATGGTGGAGATGGATAATAAAATGCTAAGAAGGTGGGGATGAGAGGCCACTGTGGTTGTGGTGTTTTGTCTCGTTCTCACCGCCTAGGTGCGAGTTCTTTACCTCTTGAACCAAGACTGAGCGTGCAACCATGCGTGAGGCCTATGCATTTGCAGGAACCCTCATAGACTAAATAACTCGAGCGGGGCTAGCCAGGGTCCTCTAGTTCGGGCTTCCATTTGCGCATGCGTGATGATGGTGGGATGAACTGAGATGAGGATTGTGGTGTTAGGAAAATGAGTGGCCACGGGGCACGGTGTCGATGATCCGTGCTTCGTCCTCACTGATGATCCTGGGTTAGTCCTTAACGAGGGAGAAGTCGACACCGCTCCCACCCAGCCGACTTTCCATGGAAGAGAGACGGTACGCGTGGCAAACATTTGTACACCCCTGCAGGGTTAAATCTTTTCGAAAAGCCGTGTCCGCGGTTATGGACGAACTTGGGAAGTGAAGGTAGGATCATAGAATAACTTTAACGGAATGATTAAAAACTGGGTACTAGAGGTACCACTCACATATGCAAGGTGAGCTTCCTCGAGGGTGATTCGGGGAGGTGCCTTTGATGAACAGGTACAGTGGTTGATGCTGGTTGTTGATGAGCAAGTTGATCAAAGTAAAGAGTTACTTCTTACCCCTTTTCAAAATAATCTGATTAGTCGATGCCATGGAGTTATGTTTTCATAAATAAAATCAGCTTTATGCAAAACAGCCTAAAACCTTGAAAGCTAATCATCGAGCATATATTAGCTCTTAATCTTGCGAGTTCGTCGAACTCAACGTCTTTGCTTTTGTTTCAGAAGAGGACTTCACCGATCTCGAAGGTGGGTTCTTTGTGGACGTCGACGAGTAGTCTGGGGTTCCCAGGTGGCAGCTTGGGACATCCTGGAACAGCTGGCGTTGTGATGTTTATCTGTAGGCCTCTTAGGCCATATGTTGGATCTTGTTGTTTAGAACAACCTATTTTCGCTTCCGCTTGAGGTAATGTTGGGTCTGTGACCTCTGGTTGTCATTTGCTATCTTTCTCTGTATAAGAGTTGAACTATATGATTTGTGTCGTAGAGTCTGTGATGTGCCAGTTGTTCCACAAGTCTTGATCTTACTATTATGCTTTGATAGTTGTGCCTGTGTTAAGGCATCAATCGGGGTGTTGCGTTGTCTGGAGTGAGGTGTACCCAGCAACGCCTGCCAAAGATTTTGGCCGGGGATTGGTAAACCCGTAACCTCCGGTTGTATCGCTTAACCGGTGACACACAGCATCACTGTATAGCAGTCGGGTCGGGGCGCCACACCTTTGGAGGAGGAAAATCCATATCTACAATTCTCTCCATTTTTGGGCCATACACCCGAAAAAGATTAAGCATGCTAATTTTCCAAACATCATAATTTGTGCCATCGAATATGAAAGTAGGATCATTTGCTAAGTCTCTAAACGACATCTTTACTCTCAAGGCGGTGAAGCCTAATAAAAGAGAGCCTGGCTCTGATACCAATTGAAAGAACGAGGATGTCGCCTAGAGGGGGGGGGGGGGTGAATAGGCGTTTTAAAATAATTACGGTTTAGGCTTGAATAAATGCGGAATAAAACTAGCGTTTAATTTATCAAGCACAAAACCTAAACAAGCTAGGTTCACCTATGTGCACCAACAACTTATGCTAAGCAAGATTAACAACTAAGTGATAGCAATAGATAACTTCAAGCTCGATGAATATCACAAAGGTAAAAGCATAAGTAAAGGTTTGGGTATAGAAGTAACCGCAAAATGTACACGAGGAGATGTTTCCCGTAGTTCCTTCCCAATGGAAGTACGTCTACGTTGAAGGGGTGTGGAGCCACCTAGGCGCTCCAATAGCACGGATGTGCTCACCCTATTCTCCGTGAGCTTCACCCGTGAGGGATTGGCTCGTTCCACTATGAGGTCGACTTGAAGGCGTTGACCAAACCGATACACAAAGGTCGGGGAACTCCACAATGAGTTGGAGCCTCCCAACAATGCCTCGGACTTCCTCCGAGACTCACAAAGGCACCTAGGGTTACAAGCAACCCAAGATGCAAGGAGAACCACAAAGAGTAATGAGCTTCTCAAACTTCACCTCCACGAATCACCGTGGAGAACTCAAACCGATGCACCTAATGCAATGACAAGAACACAAGAAGTGCTTAAAGCAAATCTCTCTCAAATCCCACCAAAGCAACTAATGCTATGGAGGAAGATGAGGGGAAGAGCAAGGAAGCAACAAATGAATCCCAAGATCTAGATCCAAAATGCTCCCCTCACTTAGAGGAGAGATTGATTGGTGGAGATGTAGATCTAGATCTCCTCTCTTGTTTCCCTCAAGAATGAGCAAGAATCATTGGAGGGATTGAGAGAAAGCAAGCTTTTGGAGGTCAACAATGGAGGGCAAAACTTGCTAGAAAGGTTGGGGAATCATTGGGGAAGAAGGCCCCTTAAATAGGTCACCCAAATATCCAACCGTTGGGTGCAGATTCGCGCCGCGGCGGTACTACCGCTAGACCCGGCGGTACTACCGCCCCCCTAGGAAGTTAGGACAAGAAAACGGGCAGAAAACGGGCTCCAGGCAGCGGTACTCCCGCCCCGGGTAGCGGTACTACCGCCCCGGGAAGTTAGAACACTAGAACAGGCTGAAAACGGGCTCCAGGCAGCGGTACTACTGCCCCGGGTAGCGGTACTACCGCCCCGGCGGTACCACCGCTTTTGGTACCGCTGAAAACAGGCTTCTGTTTGCTCCGGCGGTACCTCAGGCGGTACCGGAGCGGTACTACCGCCCCCTTGCAAACTGCAGGAAAGACAAACACTAAAACGACAATATCTTTTGCATCCGGACTCCGTTTTTGATGATCTTTGGCTCGTTGGAATCACAACAACGAGCTCATCAAGAATATAAAGAGAAACAACATTGTCCAACAATGAATCATAAAACCAAATGTGGAAAGGTTAAACCTCTCGAAAATAGAACAACCGGTAAAACCTCCAACACCAAAAACGCTATAAGTTTTCCATACGAAATCCGTTTTTGATGAACTTGAGCTTGCCGTGAAGATCATGACAAGCTCTAAAACCACACATGGAGCAAAGCCAAATAAGAACCAAGAAAGATGATGCCAAGTATGAAAAGGCTTGAGCTCTCTCCGAACGATACGATCAAGTTACTCATTCGAGAGCCCCTCTTGAAAGTGTGGCATCTATCCTATAATCCGGTCTCTAACTAACACCATGAGACCGGTAAAATAGAAACCCTATCAAGGTCATACCTTTGCCTTGCGTGATCCACTTGAGCTAGATGATGACGATCTTGATCACCTCAAGTTGGATCACCTTTCTTGATTGCGCTCCGCTTGATGAAGACTTGTGAATTGTTCCCCCATACACAATATGGGAGAGCCGCTTTTAGGAACATCTTCACTTGGCCATTATCTTGATGATGACCACCGCTTGACGTCATCCGCCATGGGCTATATGTAATCTTCTTTTGATGCATGTCCATGGGAAGATACCTAACCCCACATAGATACTCCACACACACACATGTATATGGGTTAGTTCACAAAGCCATATAGAAAATTGCTTACCATACCATTGGATCACAAGATCCCACATGGTACAACATGTAGCTTTGTGTGTTGATCACTTGAATCCACTCTTTGCACTTAGCCTTGATCAACTTGTATCTTTCTTTCTCTCTTCACAAGGATGATGTCTTGAAGGTGAACATGAATATCCACGCCATCATATTCTTCAAGACATGCTTGAAATATGCTCAACTCTACACATGACCATTCTTCATATAAACCTTTTAATAAGATCTTGGTCATCTTATAATCTTCTAGAGTCCAACACATGAACTCCAACCTTTTCTTATGGACAAGATCTAAGGATATATCAATGCAAACATTAGTCAATAAGGATTGTCATTAATTACCAAAACCACACATGGGGGCACCATGCTCTTTCACCCATGTTTCAGCAGACAACAACATAGCAAGAGTATAATACAGAAAAACTTCACAAACAATACAACCTCTTTGCAACTTTCAATCTCGATATGAGAACCAACTATAAAAACATCAGCTTTGGAAATGTCCAAGCATCTAAGGCTCATTTTCCCCAACTATTTTTTTCCATGTCCTTCAGAAACAAAATTATAGGACCATGCTATATTTCATCCGAAAAAACTATGGAACACACAGTTAATAAGAAAAGAAACTTTTGGCACTGAAGCAGATCATGGTTGGAATTAACGCAGAGATGAACGGACAAGAATAATCACACCAAATGGGCGTTTGGATCTATTTTCCAATCCTAGATTGTCAAGGCATAAAGAACCAACTGAAATAAACATTCAAAAACACTCAAAATTAAGTAAGTAAACTACATTGTTGCAAGAAATGATAAATATATCCTATAAGAGAAAAGAACTATATATCCCTGATGATACAGACGCGACGTACCTAAAATAGAAACCCTTAAGCAACTGAGTTTACTGAAAAAGCACAGAAATTAAATTGCACTGATATTTTAGTGATAAGTGAGCTAAGCGCGCATACAATTTGTCGACATGGTAGTCTCCCATGACAAATATTAGGCCCGAAGTTAATTGAATACAATATGCCCTATTCAAATGTGCAATATTCGGCAAGATTAATATTAAACCCATCTTAAAAAAAGATGGATTCATAGAAGTCGGAATGTCTAACATTCAATTGTGCTTCTTTTTATTAGCCATAAAACACATTTGCACATTTTGTAACCGAAGGAGTAGAAATCATATATTAGATATACTAAAAATTAAAAGCAAGATCATCAATTCACATACAATTAATTGTGCTTCTTTTATTAGCCAACGGACACACTTGCACATTTTTGTACTCCCTCCGATCCAAAATAAGTGTCGCAGTTTTGAACTGGAGTTAGTTCAAAACTGCGACACTTATTATGGATCGGAGGGAGTAGCTGTAATGAGTACAAAACATAATATACGTACCAAAAATTAAATGCAAGATCATCGAATTACAAAACACAGAGCTTGATAGGACGCGGGGTCCTACCAGGCCTAGCACGTAGGTTAAAGGGGTGGAAGGGAGGTTGACGAAGGCTGGAGCGAGCACGGCGGCGTGAGGGCGCCGTGGTGGCCAGCGGCGGCGGCGGTGCAAGCGGCGGCGGCGGCTAGGTTTAGAAGACCGACTCCTGAGGGAGTCAGCAATAATGATATGATTATTGCTTAGTTCCAAATATCTGATTACAACTCCTTATATGATAACGATAAGTTGGGCTAAGCACCTAATTGGGCCCACTGTTGGGCCTCTTCCGGCTGTAGGTCATGCCGGTCATAACATCTCTCCCCGCCTGCGCAAACAGCTCGTCCTCGAGTTGTAATTCTGGAAACTGCTGGCGGAACTCGTCGAGCTGCTCCCAGGTGGCGTCCTCCACTGTAAGAACTTCCCATTGAACCAACAGGTGCCAAATACCCGACGAAGCTGCGCCTTCACCACCTTAGCCGGTGCCGATAGAAGATGCCCGTTCGCGGTCGGTGGCAGCGCTGGCAGCGCGGCCGGTGGTTCACCACGGAATGGCTTCAGCAAGCCCACATGAAAGACGTCGTGGATGCGAGTGCCGGCTGCAAGCTGAAGGCGGCGAGCGAGCTTACCCACGCGATCAAGCACCGGAAAGGGCCCCGCATAGCGTGGTCCAAGCTTGCGCTTCGCGCGCAGATCTAAGGACTGGGTAGTTCGGTTCAGGAGCTGCAGCCACACCCAATCCCCCACCGCAAACTCCACGTCCCGGTGGTGTGCGTCGTAGTACTTCTTGGACAGCTGCTGGGCTCGGAGAAGACGCTGGCGCACCTCGGTGATGATCTCGTCGCGGGTGCGGAGGATGTCGGCAGCCGCTTCGGACTGTGCTGTCCCGGGCTCCACGGGCAGCATAGGTGGAGGGGGCCTCCCGTAGACCACCTCGAACGGAGTGGCGTGCAGGGCGGAGTGGTAGGAGGTGTTGTAGCAGTACTCCGCCCACGGCAGCCAATCCACCCAAGCGCGGGAACGATCACCTGTCACACACCGTAAATACATGGCAATCACCTTGTTAACCACCTCGGACTGGCCGTCCGTCTGGGGGTGGAAAGCCGTACTCATGAGCAGCTTCACACCTGCCAATCGGAAGAGATCATGCCAGACATGACCAGTGAACACCGGGTCACGGTCACTAACGATCGAGGACGGAAAGTCGTGGAGACGGGAGATCCCCTCGAAGAATGCCCGTGCCACGGACGCGGCCGTGTACGGGTGGCCACGCGCGATGAAGTGCGCATACTTGGAGAAGCGGTCGACCACCATGAGGATGACGGACTTGCCACCCACCTTGGGAAGGCCCTCGATGAAGTCCATGGAGATATCAACCCACACTTGGGATGGCACGTCAAGTGGCTGAAGGAGGCCCGTCGGCCTCAATGTCTCCGTCTTATTGCGCTGGCAGGTGACACACGACCGCACCCAGTCGTGGACAAGCGCACGGTCTCCTGGAATATGAAAATCAGCACGGAGACAGTGGAGGGTCTTTTGGGGCCCTCGTGTCCCGCCGTATGTGCCAGCAGCAACGCCTGGTGGCGTAAGTCGTCGTGATCTAGCACGAATATGTGGCGCCCGTACAGGACGAGGCCCTCATCCAGGCGCCACAGTGACTCCAAGTCGCCGGCTTCGAGGCACTGTCGGAGGAGCTGCGCGTCCGCGGCGCTCGCAGTGGCCCGGCGGATGTCGTCGATGAAGGCGAAGGACGGCCCGGAGCGGATGCAAAGGACGGCACCCGTCGGAGACGCGTCGGCCGCAGTCTCGTCGGTGTCGCGCTTGAGGTGAAGACAATGCGCTCGAAGCTCATTGAAGATGATGGCGACGTGCTGCAGGTGCTCCGCCCAGGACGAACTGTAGATAAAAATGTCATCAAAGAAAACAAGCACGAAGCGGCGTAAGTAGGGGCTGAGCACATCGTTCATCAAGTTCTGGAATGTCACTGGGGCGTTGGAGAGGCCAAACGGCATCACCAAGAACTCAAAGTGACCATGATGAATCCGAAAGGCTGTCTTGGCGATGTCGTCCGGGTGCATCCGCACCTGGTGGTACCCAGAGCGGAGGTCGAGCTTGGTGAAGAAGCGGGCCGGCCCCGTGTAACTCGTCCAAGAGCTCATCCACGACGGGGATGGGGAACTTGTCCTTGGACGTCCGAGCGTTGAGAGCGCGGTAGTCGATGCAGAAACGCCATGTGCCGTCGGCCTTGCGCACGAGGAGGACCGGCGCGGAGAAAGGCGAGTTCGAAATCCGTATGATGCCCTGAGCGAGCATGGCCGCCACCTGACGCTCGAGCTCGTCCTTCTGCAGCTGCGGGTAGCGGTACGGACGAACCGCCACGGGCGTGGTGTCCGGTGATACGTCTCCAACGTATCCATAATTTCTGTTGTTCCATGCTTATATTATACCATTTGCTACATGTTTTATATACACTTCATATCACTTTTATGCATTTTCTGGGACTAACCTATTAACAAGATGCCACAGTGCCAGTTCCCTGTTTTCTGCTGTTTTTGGTTTCAGAAAGTTACTTCCAGAAATATTCTCGGAATTGCACGAAACAAATTGGCAAGATCCCTGTGTATAGTGCAAATCCCTGGATCGAATCGTTTGCACACATAGTCCACGATGCAATATCACAACAAAGGTCATTTTATTACACGAATGATCCAATTACAAAGTATTTTATTACAAGTTGCACAGCTCAAGGCTGGCTCAAGAGTAGCAACGGAAAATAACTAAGTAATGAGTCTTCATCCTCTCGATGCAGCCACAGGCGAAGCATGTTGGTTGTAGACTCGAAACCACGTCAGAACATCTTACGCGTCGTCGGAATAATAACCTGCAACAAAGGATTTCGTTGCAAAGAGTGGGTCAGAATCCACTGATTCTGGCAAGTGACTTGTGGTGGACACATAAGGGAAAACTCTATCCTGCATGCTTATAAGGCTAAGTTTTGCGTAAAGCAAGATTTATCCTATCACTTTTAAATAAAACAAGTTTTACTTAGAGACAATGGCTTGAAAACCATCATCTATTTCTACCCATGTTCACCCAACAAATTTTAATTAAGGGAAATTTGCATGATGGGAGCCTCCATTCACATCCTCGATTCGTTGCCAAGAATTGTCCGTAACCGTGGACACGGCTAAGTATACTCAGTTTTACACTCTGCAGAGGTGGTGCACTTTCACCAAAGGACCTAACCAACCCAAACTATCCTCACACTTCCAATGGTGACGAGGAAAAGGAAGAAGGTTAAGACGAGACTTTTCGGAAGTGGTTTTCCCATGATATACTCCAGAGAACGCCGCCCACCTATAACCCTACATCTTCAGATCTCCGGATCCAGGTCCACCTCATCCTACTCCGTCAAGACAGAGCCCATATGACCCTGGTTGCACGAAAAGCATCTTCACTTGGAGAAACGTCGGTCCCTTTGTTCCTGGGTGGCCATCCACAAGTGATTATCCCTCGGGTGACCCGGGGACAACACTCAACTCTTACAACCTTAATCAATTGCCAAATCCACCCAGGTGATTCATTAACTTAGTAGTAATATTAACATTTTAAAAATCACAAAGTTTTGCATAGCATTTTTCCTGAACTACTAAGTTAATGTAGGTGCTAGACCACTAGTAGGGGTGTGCTATTCTAAAGTTTGCAAGCATAACTAGTAGTCCTAACATGCATATAGAGAAATAAAACAACTAACATGCATAGTTCAAAATAATAGGAATTTTATGTGCCACTTGCCTTGGCAGCAGGAAGGAACGCAGTCAGGGCAGTCACAAGCCTCCTCGTAAAACTCCGGGACGTCTACCAAGTCACACAATTGCACAATGAACAACTTTGCAATACAAAAATATGATGTGCATGAATGCATTCTAACAATTCTAAATTATGCATGACATGGCAATTTACTAGGAAACAACTAAGTCAAACAAACCAAATCAAGCATAACAATTTTACTCTAAGGCAGGAATAATTCTAGCATGGCATTTAACTAAAATATACTAAGTCAAACAATTCATGGCAAAAGTTAAATTCAATTAAATTGAATTTAACAACACACTAAATTTTGTAAAACAACTATGTTAAATCTACTCAAATTTCCATTTGCAATTTGAATAATTTCAACATAGTAAAGTAACAAAATATCTAGCCAAAACTAGATAAAACAAGTTTTCTATAAAGTCCAATTAAAATTGGACAAACACAATAAAACAAACAATAGTTAAAAATACTCTAAATCCACATTTTGAATTTGAATATTTTAACTAAGTCAAAAATCTAAACTAATGGTTCTAAAAGTTTCTACACATCACCAGCTTTCCAAAAAGTCCAAAATCACCTAATTTGAATAAACCAATAAAAAGTTATAAAAGTTTTAAAATCAGGGACTTAAGTGTGATGCGCAGGGACCTATACGAAAATCTAGAAATCTTCTGCTGGTCTTTTTCCACCAAATAGCCGACCCGCCTGGTCGCTGACATGTGGGCTCCGCGCTGACTGGGTGTTGACTGGACTCGCGCGTACACACGTGACGCTGGCAACTGGGACCTACCTGTCAGCTACGGAAAAGAAATCAAAAAGGCCGCGCTGCGCTGAGCGGGATTCGAACCTGCGACGCGGTGCGTCAAGATTCGCACTAACCAGCGCTAGTGACCAACTCTGCTCGTGTGTGTTACGTGACAGGTATGTCCACGTGTATTAGCTAACATGTTCAAAACGCAGGTACCGCTTCGTGGCTCAACATTAGCCGTAGATGTGGGATCTAACGGATGATGTTCAAAGGATCTAAAACAGGCGGCGCTAAGGTTCGGCGACCAAACCATGGTGTGAGCTCGCCGGAGTTTGCGTTCCGGTGAAAACGAAGGGAGGGGGAGGGGGCTTTGTGCACCTGGACGTGTAGCGGCTCGAGGCGGGGTCGGTGGCGAAGCAGGGGTCGTCGAGGAGC
This sequence comes from Poa pratensis, assembly GCA_947311845.1. Taxonomy (NCBI): domain Eukaryota; kingdom Viridiplantae; phylum Streptophyta; class Magnoliopsida; order Poales; family Poaceae; genus Poa; species Poa pratensis. The sequence goes on along the minus strand of CAMZMU010000052.1, from coordinate 28,361,533 downwards.
TCCGGGGCGGGCTGGATTGCTCGCCGGAGTCGAGTCCTGCGGCGGAGCTGCGGTGTTGACGAAGCACTCGACGCCCTGGGCACGCACGAGGCATACAAGGATGTCACAAAGGTGCGCCAAGACATGGTGAACAAGAAGAAAAGGACAGGGAGAAGGAAGGCGCCCTGGTTACGCCGGAAATGAACCTTGACGGCGTAGGGCTCCGGCGGCTGCGGGGGTCGTGCGAGGACGGCCTGGTGGCGTGGAGAGGGTGGGGATGGGGGCAAAACGGAGAGGAGGTGCAGGGGATTTTATAGGAGGCGCAGAAGTGGAGTTTCTTCGCCTTAACGTGCGGATTGAAGGAGACTTCATGGGCGTTGATGGCCATGAACGCGAGGGCGTTTCTCTGCGCATTGAGGAAGGAGACGACCCCCTCCTGACGTGCGGGTCCCGCAGGTAAGTGAGAGAGGGAAAACGGTTCGCTGGCTGCTGTGTGTGACAGGTGGGGTAGGGGTGGCAGTGAGAGAGGGGCGCGCGCGGGCTAGGTTGTTGGGCTAGCTGCTGGGGGCTTGCTGGGCTTGGGCCTGTTAAGCTGGGAGGCTCGCTCGCTGGCTCTTTTTTTTCTGTTTAAAACTTTTTCTTTTTCCTTTCACTAAAACAAACACAATAAAATAAATACACAACCAAAAAGGCTCACACAAGTTTTGTAAAATTTGTAAAATCAAACTTTACACAACCAAACCAACACACTTAGGAAAAATAATAAAATAAAATAATATTTGTAGGTTAAAATAATATAATTAGGGTTTACTTTGCCCCTTATAATTTGTATAGTCAAATAAGTTTTTGATTTTTGTGAAATTCATCAATCCAAATGCACAAACAAATGCAATGCATGCTATGAATGCAAAGTTTTTAATTTTTGTGAAAATTAGGATGTTACAAACCTAACCCCCTTAAGATGAATCTCGCCCTCGAGATTCGGGTTGGCTAGCAAATAGGTGAGGATGGTCTTCTTTTAAATCTTCTTCTCTTTCCCAAGTTGCTTCGTCTTCAGTATGGTGATTCCACTGAACTTTGCAAAATTTGATGGTCTTCGTTCTGGTAACTCTTTTTGCTGTTTCCAAAATTTTGACTGGCTTTTCTTCATAAGTGAGATCACTTTCCAGTTGAACTTCCTCCAGAGGTACGGTATCTCTCAACGGGGTTTCTGCCATTTCAGGGTGGCATTTCTTCAACTGGCTGACATGGAACACATTGTGAACTGCAGAAAGCACTTCTGGCAGTTCCAGTTCATAGGCCACTTCTCCCTTACGGGATAGAACCTTATATGGTCCAATAAATCTGGGAGCCAATTTCCCTTTGATTCCAAATCTTTTAACTCCACGTAACGGGGAGACTCTAAGATAAGTTCTGTCACCCACTTCATAGGTAACTTCCCTCCTTTTGGAATCAGCTTAACTTTTCTGCCTAGATTGTGCTATCTTCAATCTGTCTTTGATAAGCCTGACCTTCTCTTCAGCTTCCTTGATGATATCAGGACCAAACAGACTACGTTCTCCTACACCACTCCAAAGCAAGGGTGTGGTGCATTTTCTGCCGTACAAGGCTTCAAACGGAGACATTTCAATGCTGGCTTGATAGCTGTTATTGTAAGAAAACTCAGCATATGGAAGATTATCATCCCAGCTGGATTTATAATCCAAGGCACATGCTCTCAGCATATCCTCTAAAATCTGGTTCACTCTCTCAGTCTGTCCATCAGTCTGGGGATGGAATGCTGTACTGAATTCCAGCCTAGTTCCCAAGGATTCATGCAATTGCTTCCAGAAATGTGAGGTAAATTGGGTACCCCTATCTGACACAATTTTCTTAGGAACTCCATGAAGGCATACAATCCTCTTCATGTAAATGTCAGCTAGTTTGGCACTGGTGTAAGTTGTCTTCACCGGCACAAAGTGAGCTACTTTCGTGAGACGATCCACAATCACCCAAATTGAATCATAGCCTGATCTTGTCCTGGGTAGACCTGTGATGAAATCCATCCCAATTTGATCCCATTTCCAGTCTGGCACTGGCAAGGGTTGTAGCAATCCAGCTGGCTTCTGGTGTTCTGCTTTCACACGGCTGCAGACATCACACTTGGCAATATGCTCTGCAATATCTCTTTTGAGATTGTTCCACCAGAACCTTTCCTTAACATCCATGTACATCTTGGTATTACCCGGATGAATGGAATAAGGAGAATCATGAGCCTCTTGAAGTATCAATTTTCTGAGGTCATCATTTTCAGGGACACAAATTCGGTCCTTATACCAGACAGTGCCATTTTCATCCTCTCGGAATCCTTTGGCTTTTCCTTCACGAAGGTTCTTCTTGATCTCAGCCATTACTCTGTCTTCCTTCTGGGCTTCCTTGATTTTATCCACCAAAAGTGGTTGCACCTCTAAGGCTGCTAGGAAACCTTCAGGAACGACCTCCAATCTAAGGTCCTTGAATGCCTTGCATAGATCTTCGGGCAACTCACCTGCCGTCAGTCCGTTTACGTAAGGCTTACGGCTCAATGCATCTGCCACAACATTGGCTTTTCCGGGATGGTACTGTAGACTCAAATCATAGTCCTTAATCAGTTCCAACCATCTCCTTTGACGCATGTTTAATTCCTTCTGAGTGAAGAAATACTTGAGACTCTTATGATCGGTGAAAACTTCACAGTGTTTTCCCCATAGATACGGTCTCCAAATTTTCAAAGCATGCACTACTGAAGCTAACTCCAGATCATGAGTGGGGTAGTTTTCTTCATGTTTCTTGAGCTGTCTTGAGGCATAAGATACAACTTTGCCTTCTTGCATCAGTACACAACCAAGACCTCTATGTGAAGCATCACAATACACTTGGAAATCTTTCTCCAGGTCTGGTAGACATAAGACTGGTGCAGACACTAGACGTTTCTTCAGTTCTTGAAAACTGACCTCACAAGCTTCAGTCCACTCATATTTCTTCTCTTTCTTCAAAAGTTCCGTCATTGGCTTGGCAATCTTGGAGAAATTTTCAATAAATCTCCGATAGTATCCTGCTAACCCCAGGAAACTACGGATTTCTCCAACATTCTTTGGCGCTTCCCAGTTGGTCACAGCAGAAACCTTCTCAGGGTCCACTGCTATTCCATCCTTAGACACCACATGTCCTAGGAATCCAACTTGTTCAAGCCAGAATTCACATTTGCTGAATTTGCCATACAGCTTATGCTCCCTGAGTCTCTGCAACACCATTCGCAGATGTTCCTCATGTAACTTGTGACTCTTGGAATAGATCAAGATGTCGTCAATGAAAACAACGACAAACTTATCGAGGAAGTCCATGAACACTTTGTTCATCATATTCATGAAGTATGCAGGTGCATTAGTCAATCCAAACGGCATCACTGTATATTCATACGAGCCATATCTGGTGACAAAAGCAGTCTTGGGTATATCCAATTCTCTGACTTTCATCTGAAAGTACCCAGATCGTAGATCAATCTTTGAGAACACCACAGCTCCTTCCAATTGATCAAATAATTCACTGATCTTGGGCAATGGATACTTGTTCTTGATGGTTTGCTCGTTTATTGCACGATAGTCAGTGACCAATCTCTGACTTTTATCCTTCTTTTCAACAAAAAGGATGGGTGCTCCCCACGGTGATGAACTTGGACGAATCAGCCCTTTTTGCAGTTGTTCATCAAGCTGCTTCTTGAGTTCTTTTAGTTCATCAGCAGCCATGGGATACGGCCTTTTAGCTATGGGTGCAGTTCCTGGTTTGAGTTCAATGATGAATTCAACATCTCTATCCGGTGGCATACCGGGTAATTCTTCCGGAAATACATCTGGATATTCCCGGACAATGAGAACATCACCAATGCTAACCCCCTTAAGAGAATTCAGCCTAACTTTCTTCATTTCAAACTTTGACTTGAATCTAATCTTCTTTTTCTCCGGAGTGGTGAGCATGATTGCTCTATTGGCACAGTCGATGACTCCTTCAAACTGAGCCATCCAATCCATACCCAGAATAACGTCTAGGCCTTGGGTTTCTAAATGATCAAGTTGACAGGAATCCTACGGCCAAGGTCAGGTTTCTACATTCCTTTGTTACAAACATTTCTCCTCCAGGAGAACTCACTCTAACCGGATTCACTAAGGTTGTAGTGGCTAGTTGGTGTTTGTTCACAAAAGCTCTTGATATGAATGAATGAGATGCTCCGGTATCAAATAAGACTAATCTGGACAGGAATTTAACGAGAGCGTACCAATCACAGCATCAGGTTCATCAACGATTTCTTCCACGTTGATGTGGTTGACATGTCCCTTCTGGAAGTTATTGGGCTTTGCAGCAGCTTCATTCTTCTTCTCGGGGCAGTCAGTTGCATAGTGCCCCTTGTTGTTGCATTTGAAGCAGAGCACTTGGGAGATGTCCCTCCTGGGTTCACCATGTGGACGAGAATGCCCATTGTTGTTGTTGTGGACGACATGTCCATTCCCCTTGTGCCCAGAGTGTCCAGAATGATTCCCACGGGATCCACCATTGTTGTTGTGGCCATGGGATCTGTGGCTGCTTTCCCCATGGTGATAATATCCACCATGGTAAGAGTTTCCTCCATGATGATTGTTTCTGCCGTGATGACGGTGATTGTCATGGGAGGAATGCTTCTTGAAAGAGGGTTCAGAATGATGCTTGTTGATTCCAAGCTTCCTCTTTCGGTTCTCAGCCTTCTTCAGGCCATCCTCCAAGACGATAGCCTGGTCCAACAATTTCTGATAGTTGGGAGTGTAAGCAATGGACAGAGGGATCCTAAGTTCATCATTTAGACCCCTGAGGAACCTGGCCTTCCTCTTGGCTTCAGTATCAACGTCATCTGGAGCATATCGGGACAACGCTTGGAAGTCCTCCATGTACTCCTTCAAACTCCTGTTGCCCTGTCTCAGATTCCTGAACTCCTCTGCCTTCAGGTTCATGGCTCCTTCTGAGATGTGAGCCGTACGGAAACCTTCTTCAAAAGTTTCCCAAGTCATAGTGGCGAGGGGATGGGTGATCTGGAAAGTTTCCCACCACCTTGCGGCAGGTCCTTCCAGCAGATGTGCGGTGAACCTAACCATCTCAGCGTCGGTACACTCACAGGTGACCAGATTGCCGTGCACTGCGCGCAGCCAATCATCTGCCATTATTGGTTCAGTTGCCACCGTGAACTTATTAGGCCTGAGCCTAAGGAACCTTGTCAACCTGTCCACTGGAGGAGGTGGTGGTGGTTGCTGCTGGTTGTTCTGATGATTCTGCTGATTCTGGTTGTTCTGGTTGTTCATAAACTGAGCCATCATGGTCATCAGTTGAGTTTGGGCAGCCATCATCTGCTGCATCATGGCTTCAGTGTTGTTGTTACCCTGGTTGTTGTTGTTGTTGTTGTTGTTGTTGTTGCTGGTGTCACGACGGGGAGGCATCTGTGGTTTTATGAAGTAGATGAGCAACAGATAGAAAGATCTAAGAGATATATTTCCTACCCATGCAAACATACACACTTTACAAGACAAACTCAACAAACTTGACTTTGTTGAAAACAAACTCACAAGTTTTGAAACAAACGCAGGTACTAACTTACCACATGTGGGTAGGTCAATACTAATCGGGAAAAATGAAAATGGTGGTCTCACTATCTAAAACTAATCTTCAAAAGTCTTCCATGCAGGTAGTACATCTTGTGTAGCAGTAGACTAAAACTTTTAAGGGCATGGTCATCTAAAATAAGATAAGAGATTTTTAGAAGGTAAATAGTAGATGAGAGTAGGAGGAAAAATAAAATCAAAAGCTTTATTTTTAGATAATTGAATAAAATAGATTTTCAATCCTAGGGTCAAATCCTATTTCTATCCAAACCTGGGGTTTCGATTCTACAGGCAACACAGTGCTCTGATACCATCTGTAGCGGACCTGCACTTAAAATTGGCAAGATCCCTGTGTATAGTGCAAATCCCTGGATCGAATCGTTTGCACACACTGTCCACGATGCAATATCACAACAAAGGTCATTTTATTACACGAATGATCCAATTACAAAGTATTTTATTACAAGTTGCACAGCTCAAGGCTGGCTCAAGAGTAGCAGCGGAAAATAACTAAGTAATGAGTCTTCATCCTCTCGATGCAGCCACAGGTGAAGCATGTTGGTTGTAGACTCGAAACCACGTCAGAACATCTTACGCGTCGTCGGAATAATAACATGCAACAAAGGATTTCGTTGCAAAGAGTGGGTCAGAATCCACTGATTCTGGCAAGTGACTTGTGGTGGACACATAAGGGAAAACTCTATCCTGCATGCTTATTTTGGCAGGTGGAGCTATAAGGCTAAGTTTTGCGTAAAGCAAGATTTATCCTATCACTTTTAAATAAAACAAGTTTTACTTAGAGACAATGGCTTGAAAACCATCATCTATTTCTACCCATGTTCACCCAACAAATTTTAATTAAGGGAAATTTGCATGATGGGAGCCTCCATTCACATCCTCGATTCGTTGCCAAGAATTGTCCGTAACCGTGGACACGGCTAAGTATACTCAGTTTTACACTCTGCAGAGGTGGTGCACTTTCACCAAAGGACCTAACCAACCCAAACTATCCTCACACTTCCAATGGTGACGAGGAAAAGGAAGAAGGTTAAGACGAGACTTTTCGGAAGTGGTTTTCCCATGATATACTCCGGAGAACGCCGCCCACCTATAACCCTACATCTTCAGATCTCCGGATCCAGGTCCACCTCATCCTACTCCGTCAAGACAGAGCCCATATGACCCTTGGTTGCACGAAAAGCATCTTCACTTGGAGAAACGTCGGTCCCTTTGTTCCTGGGTGGCCATCCACAAGTGATTATCCCTCGGGTGACCCGGGGACAACACTCAACTCTTACAACCTTAATCAATTGCCAAATCCACCCAGGTGATTCATTAACTTAGTAGTAATATTAACATTTTAAAAATCACAAAGTTTTGCATAGCATTTTTCCTGAACTACTAAGTTAATGTAGGTGCTAGACCACTAGTAGGGGTGTGCTATTCTAAAGTTTGCAAGCATAACTAGTAGTCCTAACATGCATATAGAGAAATAAAACAACTAACATGCATAGTTCAAAATAATAGGAATTTTATGTGCCACTTGCCTTGGCAGCAGGAAGGAACGCAGTCAGGGCAGTCACAAGCCTCCTCGTAAAACTCCGGGACGTCTACCAAGTCACACAATTGCACAATGAACAACTTTGCAATACAAAAATATGATGTGCATGAATGCATTCTAACAATTCTAAATTATGCATGACATGGCAATTTATCAGGAAACAACTAAGTCAAACAAACCAAATCAAGCATAACAATTTTACTCTAAGGCAGGAATAATTCTAGCATGGCATTTAACTAAAATATACTAAGTCAAACAATTCATGGCAAAAGTTAAATTCAATTAAATTGAATTTAACAACACACTAAATTTTGTAAAACAACTATGTTAAATCTACTCAAATTTCCATTTGCAATTTGAATAATTTCAACATAGTAAAGTAACAAAATATCTAGCCAAAACTAGATAAAACAAGTTTTCTATAAAGTCCAATTAAAATTGGACAAACACAATAAAACAAACAATAGTTAAAAATACTCTAAATCCACATTTTGAATTTGAATATTTTAACTAAGTCAAAAATCTAAACTAATGGTTCTAAAAGTTTCTACACATCACCAGCTTTCCAAAAAGTCCAAAATCACCTAATTTGAATAAACCAATAAAAAGTTATAAAAGTTTTAAAATCAGGGACTTAAGTGTGATACGCAGGGACCTATACGAAAATCTAGAAATCTTCTGCTGGTCTTTTTCCACCAAATAGCCGACCCGCCTGGTCGCTGACATGTGGGCTCCGCGCTGACTGGGTGTTGACTGGACTCGCGCGTACACACGTGACGCTGGCAACTGGGACCTACCTGTCAGCTACGGAAAAGAAATCAAAAAGGCCGCGCTGCGCTGAGCGGGATTCGAACCTGCGACGCGGTGCGTCAAGATTCGCACTAACCAGCGCTAGGACCAACTCTGCTCGTGTGTGTTACGTGACAGGTATGTCCACGTGTATTAGCTAACATGTTCAAAACGCAGGTACCGCTTCGTGGCTCAACATTAGCCGTAGATGTGGGATCTAACGGATGATGTTCAAAGGATCTAAAACAGGCGGCGCTAAGGTTCGGCGACCAAACCATGGTGTGAGCTCGCCGGAGTTTGCGTTCCGGTGAAAACGAAGGGAGGGGAGGGGGCTTTGTGCACCTGGACGTGTAGTGGCTCGAGGCGGGGTCGGTGGCGAAGCAGGGGTCGTCGAGGAGCTCCGGGGCGGGCTGGATTGCTCGCTGGAGTCGAGTCCTGCGGCGGAGCTGCGGTGTTGACGAAGCACTCGACGCCCTGGGCACGCACGAGGCATACAAGGATGTCACAAAGGTGCGCCAAGACATGGTGAACAAGAAGAAAAGGACAGGGAGAAGGAAGGCGCCCTGGTTACGCCGGAAATGAACCTTGATGGCGTAGGGCTCCGGCGGCTGCGGGGGTCGTGCGAGGACGGCCTGGTGGCGTGGAGAGGGTGGGGATGGGGGCAAAACGGAGAGGAGGTGCAGGGGATTTTATAGGAGGCGCAGAAGTGGAGTTTCTTCGCCTTAACGTGCGGATTGAAGGAGACTTCATGGGCGTTGATGGCCATGAACGCGAGGGCGTTTCTCTGCGCATTGAGGAAGGAGACGACCCCCTCCTAACTTGCGGGTCCCGCAGGTAAGTGAGAGAGGGAAAACGGTTCGCTGGCTGCTGTGTGTGACAGGTGGGTAGGGGTGGCAGTGAGAGAGGGGCGCGTGCGGGCTAGGTTGTTGGGCTAGCTGCTGGGGGCTTGCTGGGCTTGGGCCTGTTAAGCTGGGAGGCTCGCTTGCTGGCTCTTTTTTTTCTGTTTAAAACTTTTTCTTTTTCCTTTCACTAAAACAAACCCAATAAAATAAATACACAACCAAAAAGGCTCACACAAGTTTTGTAAAATTTGTAAAATCAAACTTTACACAACCAAACCAACACACTTAGGAAAAATAATAAAATAAAATAATATTTGTAGGTTAAAATAATATAATTAGGGTTTACTTTGCCCCTTATAATTTGTATAGTCAAATAAGTTTTTGATTTTTGTGAAATTCATCAATCCAAATGCACAAACAAATGCAATGCATGCTATGAATGCAAAGTTTTTAATTTTTGTGAAAATTAGGATGTTACAATATTATACCATTTGCTACATGTTTTATATACACTTCATATCACTTTTATGCATTTTCTGGGACTAACCTATTAACAAGATGCCACAGTGCCAGTTCCCTGTTTTCTGCTGTTTTTGGTTTCAGAAAGTTACTTCTGGAAATATTCTCGGAATTGCACGAAACAAAAGGCCACGTCCCTATTTTTCCAACACCGTCACGGAGTCCGAAGGAGAGACGAAGTCGGGCCACAAGGTGGCCAAACCACAGGCCGGCGCGGCAGGGGGGCCCACCGCGCCGCCAGGTGGTTTGGGCCCCTCGGGGGTCCACCGACATCGCCCCTTCGCCTATTTATTTCCCGAGACGTGAAAACCCTAAAACACCGAGCCTTTCATCCAGAACATATTCGCTGCCGCCGCCGTCGTCAACCGTAACTCGGGGGGTTTCTGAAGCTCTTCCCGGCACCCTGCCGGAGAGGGGAATCATCACCGGAGGGCTCTACATCGCCATGTCCGCCTCCGGAGTGATGTGTGAGTAGTTCATACCTGGACTATGGGTCCATAGCAGTAGCTAGATGGTTGTCTTCTCCACTTGTGCCATCATGTTTAGATCTTGTGAGCTGCCTATCATGATCAAGATCATCTTATTGTAATGCTACATGTTGTGTTTGCTGGGATCCGACTTATATTGATACCTATGTGGAGCTGAATATTATATTATCATGTCTATGTCATTTGTGATCTTGCATGCTCTCTGTTACTTGTTGAAGCCTTGGCCAAGTGAATACTTGTGACTCCAAGAGGGGGTATTTATGCATGATAGTTGGGTTCAACCTCTATTTAACCTGGGATAGTGACAGCAAGTTCTAAGGTTGTAGATGTGTTGTTGCCACTAGGGGTAAAACAGCAATGCTTTATCCAAGGATGAATGTATTGTTTACATTATGCACATTACTTAATGCAATTGTCTGTTGCTTGCAACTTAATACTGGAAGGGGTACGGATGTTAACCTGAAGGTGGACTATTTAGGCATAGATGCATGCTGGATAGCGGTCTATGTACTTTGTCGTAATGCCCAAATGAATCTCATAGTAGACACCACAACTCGCACATGCATGTTTTATATACTTATCAATTGTCAGTTGCCCAGCTGTAATTTGTTTACCTAGCATGTTAGTTATCTTATTGGAGAGACACCACTAGTGAACTGTGGACCCCGGTCCATTCTTTTACATCTGAAATACAATCTACTGCAATCATTGTTCTTTTACATTCTCTGCAAGCAAACATCATTTTCCACACTATACGTCTAATCCTTTGTTTTCAGCAAGCCGGTGAGATTGACAACCTCACTGTTAAGTTGGGGCAAAGTATTTTGGTTGTGTTGTGTGCAGGTTCCAAGTCAACCGCCAGGACTTCTTTCGACACCACACTTTTTCTGGCACCATTGCTAGGAAGAGGAAGCACTCCACCAACACCACTTTTTCTGGCGCCGTTGACACCTAGAAGCATCACCGATCTCCTACTGGTTCGATAACCTCGGTTTCATACTGAGGGAAAACTTGCTGCTGCACTCATCATACCTTCCTCTTGGGGTTCCCAACTGACGTGTGACATTACACGCATCATCCAGCAGCAGGTGGATGTGGTGGTCGCAGGCCCTGGCCGGCGGGAGCCCCTGCGGCTCGTCGAAGAGGTCGCTGTGCTGCTGCAGTAGGCTGGCCAAGAGGGGGTGCTCCGCGTCAACAGCGGCTGCTGTCGGCGGCAGCCGAGGGGCCGCCGGAGAGGCACCGGCGCCCTCCTAGCGGACACGGCGCCCCTGATGCCAGAAGTCCATCGTCAGGGTGTCGAAGTCCTAGAGGATGGGGCCCAGAGTGCGTAAGAAATCGACCCCGAGGATGAAGTCGAAGCAGCCCAAGTCGATGCCGACGCAGGTGACGGAGAAGTGCTCGTCGCCGATGAGGATGGGCACCTACCGAGCAATTCCCTGACATGCAAGGTGGTCACCGTTGGCGACGGTGACGCTGAACTGATCCGCGCCGGACGGCTGCAGCTATAGGCGGCGCATGGTAGCCCCGGACAAGAAGTTGTGCGTTGAGCCTGTGTCCAGGAGAGCGAGGAGCCGCTCGCCGTTGATCGTCACCGGCGGCAGCATGGTCTTCTCCGTCCGTATGCCCGCGAGTGCGTGGAGGGAGACGACAAAGGCGGCGGCCTGGGGGGCGGTCACAGTGGTGTCCGTGTCGGGAGGCTCGGCGCCGACGCTGTCCGTCTCCACGTAATCGGCGGCCTCCAGGTAGAACAGCCGTGGGCACACATGGCCGGGGACGTACGGTTCGTGTAACATCCGAAAATTATTAACAAGTATTATCAATTCCAAAAATGGGAGCCAACAAAAACTTTTGTTAAATTATGTGTGTTGATCTCATATTCTTGCTTGTGTTGCTAAGTCTTCTTGTTTGTGTGTGGTTTGCTCTATTTAAAAACAAGAAGAAAAGAAGAGAAATAAAAAGAAAAGCAAGAAAATAAAGTGACAAGTGTCACATAAAATTCTCCAAGTGAGGATCTCATTTTGTTTCCAACAAAATTTAGTGGAGTGGTATTGCAAACCCTCCCATTTCATCCTTACTACTTGTCTCTCTCAAATATTATTTTCAAACTAGTTTTAAAAATTCAAAAGTAAACAAAGTAAAAATAAATTAAAATGCCTTAATTAAAACACTATAAAAGAAAATGTTTCAAAACATTTTATTATTTTATGCCAATTTTTGTGGAGCTTTTGTACATTATGGGAAGGCCCCACAAATTTTGCCAAATTTTTCTAAATTGATTTAGTGCCTCAAATTAAATCAAGAAGTGCTTCTGGTTTTAAACAGAAGGACTAAACCGTAAATAAGAGAAAGAAGAAGGAAAACAAGCAGCACAGGAGCCAGGGGGTTTTTGCAAAACCGTCATCGTCTACCTCCCCTAGCTCACTGTGTGCGTGCGTGTCGCCGTCGCCATGGCCGTCGTCGCCGCTCTCAGGCCCCCCAGGGCCCCCTGCTCGCGTTCACCCTCGCCCCCGTGCCTCTGCACCCTCTGCGGGCAGAGGAGACCCTCTCCCCTCGCCTTAACGCCGTTGTCCCCCGATGCTCGCCGCGGAGGGTTGGACGGCGACCGGCCAAATTGGCCCAGCCCGCGGCACCTCGACACGCGATCCGCTACGTCGCGAACCCTAGCCCACGCCCGGACCCCCCAGACACCCGCGCCGGCCTCTCCCGCCCTCTGGACGCCGCTGGACCGCGACCACCGTGCGCCGCCGTCGCGCCTATTTAAACGCGAGCCGCACCTCGCATTTCCCCACGCCCCACTGCCTCTCCCTTGCTGCACCACACTCACCTCCACTCGCCCGTGCACCACCACGAGGGCGGAGCCGCTGCTGCGAGCTCGCTGCTGCTCGTGCCCGTGCTCGACAACCCGAGGTAGGCGACGACACGGCTGTGCCGTGCTGCTGCTTCCCTCTCCCTTCTCTGGCCCATACCCTCTTCCCCCTTGGACACCGCGCTCACCCACCTCTTTTTCCCTCTGGATCGTGACCAGAATCGCCGAACAGACGCTCGCCGGAGTTCGGGAAGTTGCCGTGGAGCAGAGCACCTCGCCGTCGACGAACCAGCCCTCCCCAGCAAGTACCACTCCGCCAGGACGTTCGCCCAAGTCCCCGCCGTCGATCTGCACCCTCTCCGCCGTCCCTAGCCCTCTCAGGTGAGCGATTCGTGTTGCTCGCCGTCGCCGGAGCCACGGCGCCGCCCAGATATGGTCGTCGCCGATGGATTCGTCGCGGACCGTTGGATCTCCATCCAACGGTAGCTTACCGTTTCGAATAGAAAAGAAAGAGAGAGAGACTGACGAGCGGGCCCCGCTCGTCAGGGTTTTATAATTTCCCTGCGTGCGCTGTGCCGCTGACCAGTGGGTCCCCCATGTCAGCAATCTAAACATTATCCAGAACAGTTAGATTTTCTAATTAGTTTCTCTGGAATTTCAGTACTGGTATCAACTTTAAAAATCAATATCTTGAGATTTAAAATCCAAATAAATCAAACTCAATTGTTCTGGAAAGCTTATGAAATTGTTGAACCAACCCAATTGGTCTCATGTCATTTAATTAAATAATTAAAAAGTATTATTGAAAATGCCACAGAAGGTTTAAAATCTAAACTTGTTTGTTTCTGATACTCTGTTAGTCCAATTAATTCCAAACCAATTTTGCTAGCTTAGTACTGCCTTGTTTAGCTCCTAATTTTGGTAGAATTAATTAAGCAATATTAATTGTTGACTTTAAGATAAACCCTTCTAGACTAAAACAAACAAATATGTTTATTGGTTGACCCAAATGGGTTAGGACCAATTTTGTTAGCTCACATATAGCCATGTTTACTTACCCCTAAAAGGATTTAATTTTTGGAACAACAGAACTTATTTGGTAGCCAAAACTTGATTATTAAGCTACTGGATTCAAACCAATGTGTAGGGAGTTTGGTAACTCCAAATGATCCAATTCAAATTGGGTTGTCTTCTACACATCAGTAGCTTTCTATAGAAATTTAGTTTGTATTTTTGTGACCAACAGAACTCAAGTTGTGGAATTAAACTTGTTTAACAAGTTTCTGCCATAATTTGGACTTAAACAAATAATGTTTATTTCAAATGTTTTGAAATCAATTTATATTGTTTGATGTATCCAGTGGCTATTTAGAGCATTTAGGATTGTGATACTGTGATGTTGTGATGTTGTTTGAATAGTTTAGTGATTGCTTGTATTTGTTTGTTTATCGATTAGACGAGAACGTTGCTGGATTTATCGAGGAAGGGGAATTTGTTGAACCTGAAGATCAAGATCAAGGCCACTTTGCCGAGCAAGGCAAGCTACTCTCTGAGCTTGCACCAAACATATATGCATCTACTTTGATCAAATGAATTACTCTTAAAACCATTGGTTTACAAAACCTTTTCAAAAGTGTATGGAAATTATTTTGCCACCCTATGTAGTAGTTATATGAAACTTTAGGATGGAAACAATGTTGTTTATTCAAAACTCCTTTGGAAATACTTGTGTGGCTATGGAATGCCGGATGTCGGTATTGAAGTGGAGAAATGAAGGATGTTGATGTTTATGAAAAATGCACAGTGTCCTAGTACTATGACAACCAATCTTAATCTGTGCGACCACATTTACCCCCATATGGGAACGGGGCTTAGTCATATAATTTGCTCTTATTAGTATGGGATACCTCATCAACGGAGATGACTCCGTTATGCATGAGGGGATGGTTTGTGAACTCCCCTGACCTGGGTCCTCGCTCAAACTCTATGGAAAGACTTCATAAATGTGGTCGCCGGGAAAAACATATGAGTCCTCACACTTAGGGTTGCCGACGGGGACCGGACTGAGTGTTGGTGGGAATTATCATATGGGTAGGATCCTATACTAGCATGAGCAAAGGAGAGGCTAGGGTCGGTGGCTCAACTTCGCATACACCTTGTATGGCGGGACGTGGCTGACACGATGAGTTACCGGATGGATGTGGGTTAAAAGCGTGCTACCTCTGCAGAGGGTCAAAACTATTCGAATAGCCGAGTCCTCGGATATGGACAATTGGGAAGCTGTCCTAAGATCATGTGCAAGTTTTTGAAAATATTTGAGTTTTAAAAAGGAAAGTGAAGTGGAGAATGTGGTTGTACCTATACCAATAGATCGGTATGAGGTGTTGGTAAAAGTGGACCATGACAGACTATGGTCGGAAAAAGGTGAGTTTTGGAGAAACCGATAAAATGATGGTCTTTATTCAAAATGGTTATAAAAACTCTTCTTACCTCTTTTAACAAGGATATAGAGATGTTATAAGAAAATAA
Source organism: Poa pratensis (assembly GCA_947311845.1). Lineage (NCBI taxonomy): Eukaryota > Viridiplantae > Streptophyta > Magnoliopsida > Poales > Poaceae > Poa > Poa pratensis. The sequence continues at coordinate 28,346,381 of CAMZMU010000052.1, read as the reverse complement.
AAGTTTGAAAAGTTAAAATAAAACTAGTGCATACTCATGTTGGGGTAGTTTGCGAGTACATTCAAATGTACTCATATTGGTTTCGTCCCTGGCTATTGTCCTAGCCAGACTACGAGGAGGAGCACTACGCCGAGCAGGAGTATGGTGACTTCTATGCGAACTAAGGATCTCCACAAGTCAGCTGCCTGTCGGGTCGTCGTCGTTAGAATGATGTCTACTACGCCGTAGCTTCCGCTGATATTTTGGTTTGGCCCATGAAGGCACCTATGTAAGAACTTGGTCTAAATGACCATTTATGTAAGACTTTTATTTCGGTACTGTAATGGATGTAAACTTTGGTATCCAATTCGGATTATGTGCAACGACAGACTGATCACGGGATCGTTGTGTTAAGCATAATCGGGTATTTCGGACAGCTAGTCCGGGGTCCCCACAGACTTGGTATCAGAGCCATCCTGACTTTAGGAAACCTTAGTTAGCATGGTCGTTTGTCAAATGTTACAAAAAGATGAATTTCTAAAGAAAAAGGAAAGAAGTATTTTTGAAAACTGCTTATCTCCAATCCCTTACTTATACAAAATGTTACTCTCATTAAAATATCATATTTTTCTTTGTATCCTTAAAATTGTGCACACTTCTCTTTAAACTTAAATTTCGACTCACTTGTTGCCCACTACATTTAAAAATTTGGTACACTCGTCAGCTACTAACTTAAAATTTGCTTAAAAATTTGTAGATGGCACTCCACTGGACCGAGTTCGTTCAGTTGGAGAAGGATAGCAAGCTGACGTTCGAGAGTGACTTGTTCGAGTTGACCAAGCTGTTAGGTCGCCCCGCTCCAGAGTTTGAGGAGCTCAGATTGATGTTCACGGTGTCGGAAGGCTGAGCTGGCTCATCAGGTCGTCAGTTCGCAGAAACATCAAGTCTCCCAGTTCCAGGACGCTCGTCTTCACCACCAAGGAGGCCACCTGGGTTGACGGTCTCTGTACTGCTACACAGAGGATGCTAGCCCGACTTTGTGAGGAGCACAAGGCGGAGTTAGTAGACTCCCGTTTCCGGTTCTACGGGAGGCGCAACTGCGATGGACACCCTACTCCTTCCCCTTGCCACCCGATGTTTGGGAGCTACCTCATGGACATGGAGCTCTTACTTCAGCACACTCAGGATGATCTGTTGCGCACTAGGATTCAGCTTCGCTTTGACCGCGAGTCGCTCGTTGAGCTTCGCGAGAGTGAGGAGAAGCTGCTGGAGGAGAAGGTCGCTCTTCTCGGGAAGAGGGCCCAGCTGAGGAGGACCATCCTGAAGCTCCGCAAAAAGGTGGCGGAGCAGGACCAGCTGATCGAGGATCTAGAGCACCATACTGACGAGATGGAGGAGGAGGGTGATGATCTCCGCAAGGAGAACAACGCTTTCCTCAGTGACGATGATGACTTTGTGGAGGAGATGGACTGTGAGGAGGAAGATGATGAGGAGGAGTTAGTTGACGAGGAGGAGGAGCCACTCGAGGCAGTTCTCGAGGACGAGGAGGAGGATCCCGAGGAGCCACTCTACCAGTCAGATGCTGACGTGTTAGAGCTAGAGGTTCCACCTCAGTAGGCGAGTGACTTGATCACTACCGCAGGATTAGGTTGAACCCTATCACTAGTCGAGTAGAAGTAGTGGTTCTTTTGGAAACCAGATGCTATGTATCTTAGATGTAAGGTGATGTTGTAAGCTTGAGGTTGTAAGCTTGATGTTGTTGTGAACTCCTTGATGTGATGTTTGTGAAATATAAGTATGTTTGTCTTGTTAGATCTGTGTAAAATATTTTCATATAAATCCTTGAAATAATCAACCACTTGCGAAATCGTCTTTCCCCTTAGTCGAACTTTTCTTGCCTTGTCTCTTATACCCGGTGTGCTTCAGGATGCCACCCCGTCGCAGCAATGCGGAAGGATCAGGATCAGCACCACCACCGCCGGACCCAACCCCCACCCAACTTCTCGCACTTATCATGGAGGAGCGTGAAAATGCCCGGCAAGAGCGCCAAGCTCATCTAGCTGCCTTACAACAACTCGCAGCCGCCTACAACAACAACAACAACAACAACAATGGTGGTAATGGCAATGGCAATGAGAATCAGCGATCCACCTTAGGCGATTTCCAGAAGACCAACCCACCTACCTTCTCCAAGGGACTTCACCCGCTGGAGGCCGATGATTGGCTTCGCACCATCGACAACAATCTTCAAGTTGCTGCTGTGGGAGAAAATGAAAAAGTGTTGTATGCAACCCACTATCTCGCTGGACCTGCAAGAGCTTGGTGGGAAACTACCAAGACTCTCCAGCCAGCTGATCATGTCATCAACTGGGCTGAGTTCCAGGAGAAATTCCGCAAGAAGCACATTCCCTATGGACTCATTGAAAGGAAGAAGGATGAGTTCCGTAAGCTGAGGCAGGGAAGTAGAGATGTGGTCGGTTATCTTGAGGAGTTTACCGACTTATCTCGGTATGCTCCTGATGACACCGACAAAGAAGAAAGAAGATGGAGCGTTTCATGAGTGGACTTCATGATGAACTGCAGTGTGCTCTGGTTATCCATGACTTCCGTGATCTGGAGTCACTTGTGGACAAAGCCATCCAGCTAGAAACCAAGCGCAAGTCTATGTTTGAAGGTCGCAAGAGGAGGATGAATGCTCAGGAAGGTTCGAGCAGTCAGAAGCCTCGTATCTTTCAGCAAAACCCCAAACCTGCCTATCGACCACCCCAAGCTCCACGCCCCAATTTCCCTAACCGCCCAAACAACTTCAACCGCCCCAATGACAATAACCGTCCCAGAGGAAACTTCAACAACTTCAACCCCAATGCCAATGTTGTCTGCTTTGAATGTGGCAACAAAGGTCACTACTCCAAGGAATGCCCCAATCCCAAGAGGAATGTTCAGCGCCCCACGCGCCGAACAATGGTCAAGGCCGCAATGGAAATGGTAATGGCAAGAATGCCGCACCCCGCGGAAATGCTGCTGTTGTCAAGGGTCGTCTGCACCACATCAATGCTGAAGAAGCTCAGATGCGCCGGATGTTGTGCTGGGTACGTTCCTTGTCAACTCAGTACCTGCAACTGTTCTGTTTGATTCTGGTGCAACACATTCATTTGTTACCGAGGAGTTTGTTGCTAAGGGAGGTTTAGTAGAAGGCTTCCTAACTAAAACCTTGAGTATACAAATCCCTGGTTCCACCCTAGAAACCAAGAGATTTTGTCCAAATACTGCCATAGAGATTTCAGGCGAAAAATTTGCAGCCGACCTAATTGTTTTAGGAACCCAAGGCATAGATGTCATACTCGGTATGAATTGGCTAGCCAAGTACCATGGTCGAATTGACTGTGCCAGAAGAGCTGTATCCATCACCACCGACAAAGAAGTAGAAGTGGAGTATGTGTCTGAACCCAATCACTCCCAACCAGGCTGCCATGAGAGCATAGCTCGACCCACCCTAGATGAGATCCGTGTTGTTCACCTATTCCGAGATGTTTTCCCTGAGGAATTGCCTGGTATGCCGCCAGACCGGGAAATTGAGTTCATAATTGAGCTTATCCCAGGAACAGCCCCAATATCCCAAAGGCCTTATCGGATGAATCCGGAAGAACTGGTTGAGTTGAAGAAGCAGTTGGCAGATATGCTCAGCAAAGGTCTTGTTCGTCCAAGCGCTTCACCCTGGGGATCACCCATTATTTTTGTGGACAAGAGAGACGGTACCACACGACTGTGTGTGGATTATCGCAGGCTAAATGACGTGACCATTAAAAACAAGTACCCCTTCCCAAGATCGAGGATCTGTTCGATCAGATGAACGGAGCCCGAGTCTTTTCAAAGATCGATCTTCGGACAGGATACCATCAGTTGAAGATCCGAGAGACAGACATTCCCAAGACCGCCTTCACCACTCGTTACGGTTTGTTTGAATACACCGTGATGTCCTTTGGTCTGACCAATGCCCCAGCCTATTTCATGAATCTCATGAACAAGATTTTCATGGAGTACCTCGACAAGTTCGTGGTAGTTTCCTTGATGACATCCTTATTTATTCCAAGACCGAAGAAGAACATGCTGAACACCTGCGTCTAGTTTTGGAGACCCTCCGAGAGCACCAGCTGTATGCCAAGCTTAGCAAGTGTGAGTTTTGGCTCAAGAAGTGGCATTTCTCGGACACATAGTATCTGCTGGAGGAATTTCTGTTGACCCGAGAAGATCCAAGCCATTATTGACTGGTTATCCCCAACCAGTGTGACTGAAATCCGAAGCTTTCTCGGACTCGCCGGTTATTACCGCAAGTTCGTTGAAGGATTTTCCAGTATAGCCAAGCCTTGACCCAACTGTTGAAGAAGGACAAGAAATTTGAATGGACTCAGAAGTGCGAAGATAGTTTCCAAGAGTTGAAGAAGAGACTAACCTCCACCCCAATCCTGGTTATGCCAGACGTCACCCAGAGTTTCGACGTGTATTGCGATGCATCACGCCTCGGACTTGGTTGCGTTTGATGCAAGAAGGCAAAGTTGTGTCGTATCTGTCCCGGCAGTTGCGACCGCATGAAGAGAATTACCCAACCCATGACCTGGAATTAGCTGCTGTTGTCTTGCTCTTAAAAAGTGGCGTCCCTATCTTGCGGGACATCGCTGTGAGATCTATACGGATCATAAGAGCTTGAAGTATATTTTCACCCAGAAGGAGTTGAACCTGCGACAGAGGAGATGGATGGAATTAATCAAGGATTATGATATTGGAATCCACTATCACCCCGGAAAGGCTAATGTAGTTGCCGATGCCCTTAGTCGCAAACCCTGCACCTGAATGCCCTGATCCAAGCCGAACAACCAGCCTTGTTCAAAGAGTTCGAAGATTTTGGACTAGAACTTGTTAGCCATGGATATCTCGCCAATTTGGAGTTAGCCCCAACCCTGATGGATCAAATCAAAGAAGCCCAAAAAGGTCATGAAAGCATTGAAGGAATTAGGAAGAAGATCTCCCTCAGCAAAGCACCCGGTTTTACCGAAGATGCTGAAGGAGTGCTGAAATTCAATGATCGTATCTGTGTGCCCAATGTCACGGAACTTAAGGAGTTAATCCTGAAGGAAGCCCATGAGACCCCTTATTCAATCCACCCCGGCGGAACCAAAATGTACCAAGACCTTCGAGAAAGATTTTGGTGGCATGGAATGAAACGAGAGATTGGTTCTTTCGTAGCCAAGTGTGATATCTGTCAGCGAGTCAAGGCTGAACATCAGCGACCCGCTGGATTGCTTCAACCTTTGAAAATTCCCGAGTGGAAATGGGATGAGATTGGAATGGATTTTATTACCGGACTTCCAAGATCCAACCGAGGCCATGATTCAATCTGGGTCATCGTTGATCGATTGACCAAGGTTGCTCATTTTATACCTGTCAAGACCACCCATACCGGAGCTCAGTTAGCAGACTTGTATATTTCCAGAATAGTAAGCCTGCATGGTGTGCCTAAGAAGATTGTATCTGATAGAGGCACGCAATTCACCTCAAGATTCTGGAAATCCCTTCATGAAGCCCTCGGAACCAAGTTAGCATTTAGCACAGCTTATCATCCCCAGACCGATGGCCAAACTGAGCGAGTGAACCAGATATTGGAGGACATGCTTCGCGCATGTGTTCTATCCTATGGTTCCAAGTGGGAAGATTGTCTTCCGTTTGCAGAGTTCTCATACAACAATAGTTATCAGTCCAGTCTGCAAATGGCCCCTTTTGAAGCCCTTTACGGCAAGAAGTGTCGTACACCCCTGAATTGGTCCGATACCGGAGAAAGCAAATTGTTCGGTCCAGATACCCTCCGTGAAGCTGAAGAGCAAGTTCAGCTTATTCGGGAACGCCTCAAAACTGCCCAATCCCGTCAGAAGAGTTACGCTGACACCAAGCGCCGTGACCTCACTTTCAGTATCGGAGATTATGTTATCTCCGAGTGACACCCCTCAAAGGAATGCAGCGTTTCCATGTCAAGGGAAAGTTAGCGCCAAGGTATATTGGACCCTTCAAGATCATCGCTCGTCGAGGAGAAGTATCCTATCAGCTGGAATTGCCACCGGAGTTAGGAGATTATCATGATGTCTTCCACATTTCCTTGCTCCGGAAGTGTCTTGAAGTTCCTGACCAGCCTGATGTTTTCAAAAACATCGACCACCTCTCCATCGACCTGAACCAAGATTTGACTTATCGCGAGAGACCCCTCAAGATTCTCGAAGAAGATGTTCGTGTTACCCGAAGACGTGCGATCAAGTTTTACAAAGTCCAGTGGACTAACCACTCTGAAGAAGAAGCAACTTGGGAACGTGAAGATTATCTTAGGAGCGAATTCCCAGGCCTCTTTAGTACCTAAGCCTAGCAAATCTCGGGACGAGATTTATTTTAAGGAGGGAAGGATTGTAACATCCCAAAATTATTAACAAGTATTATTAATTCCAAAAATGGGAGCCAACAAAAACTTTTGTTAAATTATGTGTTGATCTCATATTCTTGCTTGTGTTGCTATCTTCTTGTTTGTGTGTGCTTGCTCTATTTAAAAACAAGAAGAAAAGAAGAGAATAAAAAAAAGAAAACAAGAAAATAAAGTGGCAAGTGTCACACAAATTCTCCAAGTGAGGATCTCATTTTGTTTCCAACAAAATTTAGTGGAGTGGTATTGCAAACCCTCCCATTTCATCCTTACTACTTATCTCTCTCAAATATATTTTCAAACTAGTTTTAAAAATTCAAAAGTAAACAAAGTAAAAATAAATTAAAATGCCTTAATTAAAACACTATAAAAGAAAATGTTTCAAAACATTTTATTATTTTATGCCAATTTTTGTGGAGCTTCTGTACATTATGGGAAGGCCCCACAAATTTTGCCAAATTTTTATAAATTGATTTAGTGCCTCAAATTAAATCAAGAAGTGCTTCTGGTTTTAAACAGAAGGACTAAACCGTAAATAAGAGAAAGAAGAAGGAAAAGAAGCAGCACAGGAGCCAGGGGGTTTTTGCAAAACCGTCATCGTCTACCTCCCCTAGCTCACTGTGTGCGTGCGTGTCACCGTCACCATGTCCGTCGTCGCCGCTCCCAGGCCCCCCAGGGCCCCCCTGCTCGCGTTCACCCTCGCCCCCGTGCCTCTGCACCCTCTGCGGGCAGAGGAGACCCTCTCCCCTCGCCTTAACGCCGTTGTCCCCCGATGCTCGCCGCGGAGGAGTTGGACGGCGCCGGCCAAATTGGCCCAGCCCGCGGCACCTCGACACGCGATCCGCTACGTCGCGAACCCTAGCCCACGCCCGGACCCCCCAGACACCACGCGCCGGCCTCTCCCGCCCTCTGGACGCCGCTGGACCGCGACCACCGTGCGCCGCCGTCGCGCCTATTTAAACTCGAGCCGCACCTCGCATTTCCCCACGCCCCACTGCCTCTCCCTTGCTGCACCACACTCACCTCCACTCGCCCGTGCACCACCACGAGGGCGGAGCCGCTGCTGCGAGCTCGCTGCTGCTCGTGCCCGTGCTCGACAACCGAGGTAGGTGTCGGAGAATGACTCCCACGAAACAGGGGCAGTCACACTCGCGAAGAGAGTTCGTGTAAGGGGCTGAACACGACGTCAATCAACCCTCATCCGGCGCGGCGACGCTGCTCGTCGTTCCAGAGGAGGGACATCACGGCAGAGAGAGACACGGCGTGTACCCAGGTTCACGGCCCTCTTGTGGAGGTAAAACCGCTACGTCCTGCCTGTCTGTATTGCTGCTTGTAGAGGTTACAGTACAGCGTGCTTGCCGAGGGCACAGTTGTGGCAATGGCGCGTACAAGGGGAGGGAAACTACTGTCTTCTTCTCCCTTGCGCGCAAGTAGCTAGACTAGGAGTAAAATGTGTTCCCCCCCCCGTTAGGGTGGTGCACCAGCTCCTTTTATAGGCGCCCCGGGCCTCCTCCCTGTCCTTGTGCAGCAGAGGGGCTACCACATGGCGACAACGGTCGGGAGCTCGGTGTACCGCTGCTTGGGCGTCCATGAGCGCGGTCCATGGGCACAAAAGCTGAGGCCGCAGCAGAGAGGCCGCCGTCCATCCACGGTGACGTCGCGTTCGGCGCGTAGCGCCGGCCTGCTCCCTTATCACCAAAGAGGAAAGCTTGGTGGTCTGCGCCGTTGCCCCTGCTTTGTTGACTCCTTTATCACCAAAGTGGGACTGCAGCTCCGTCGTCACTCTGCGCAGAGGCGCGGTCACTCTGCGGCCACTGCGGAAGCCATGTGCGCTCCGCAGAGCTTGCTTTACAGTGAAGGAACCCTCGCGTGGGCGGGAACGCCCTGTGGAGGATTCTGCGTTGACTTCCCTTCAGGGAAAACTTCCTTGGAGAGGAGGCAGCGGAGTAGAGGCTCCACAGGCCTTAGCTGCCTCCTCAGGCCTCCGCGAGGCGATTCTGCCCCGCGGGCATCCCAGGCTTGCAGGCCTGGTCCTTAGCGAGATTCACTCGCCGAGTGTTGAGGGTTATAGAGGCCTGGCCCAGTACACCCTGGTTCTTACTGGGCTGACAGTAGCCCCCGGGCCCATGACGGGCACGACGCGGTCCAGGGGGCGCAGGCGAAGCGTCATGGGCCCAAAGTGTCCGGCCGGCCCGAGACACGTGGCGAGCGGTTGGTGCGTCTCGGCTTCTCCGGAGGAGGTGGGCGTCGTGGTGGGACCCACGACGCCTCGGAAACCGCTCTGAGGTGATATAAAGGCTGCCGCGGCTGTGCCGGCAGCAGTTCCGCCGCATTTACGCCTTTTCCTTCTCGCATACACCTCCGGTGCTCCACTACTCCGGCGATTTCCGTTCTTCTCCGAGCTCTTCCGCCGCCCTTCCTTCGCGAGCCATGGGCCCCAAGAAAGGCAAGGCGGCGATGGTGGAGGCCTCCGCTGAAGCGCAGCGGGAGGAGGAGCTTGCGCCGGCTCTCATCGGCACTCGCGTCTCCACAGCGGAGGCGCTGGATAGGCTGAAGGTCCTCGTCGCCGGGAGGAATAACGAGCATGGCGCCAGCGGCGTCAAGGCGGCGCGCTTCGGCAAGCTGGCGGCGGGGTGGTACCCCATTTTCGTCCACACGCTGTTCGCTGGCTTGGTGCCGCCGTTCTCTCCCTTCCTTGCGGAGGTGCTGGCTTTCTATCAGATCCAGCTCCTGCACCTCCACCCGAACTCCATCCTGATTCTCGCCATCTTCGCCTATCTCTGCGAGGCGTATCTGGGAGTGATGCCCTCCGTGGCCTTCTTCCGGAGCTTCTACGCGCTCCGCAACACGGCGCCCGGCGAGCGGTCTGGGTGCGTGTCTTTCCGCATCGCAGACGGGATGGGCGCCGTCTACATCCCCATGTCGTGGGATGGCGACAAGGCCGTTACGAGGGTGACGAAGAAGGTGGAGGACTTCCGCCAGAAGTGGGTCCTCGTCGACGCCAAGGAGCGGAATGCCTTCTTCGATGAGCCTGAGGCGCCGCCGCTGAAGAACTCAAATTGGTCCAGCGAGAAGCTCCAGCACCAGAAGATTGCCCACTTGGTCTCGCGCATGAAGCTCGTCCGCGAGGCTGGCCTCACGGGGCAGATGGTCGCTGAGGACTTCGTGAGGCGGCGCATCGCTCCCCTCCAGGCGCACACGAAGCCGGTGTGGATGTACTCCGGCCCGGCAGATCCAATGCGCTTGCACCTCAGCGCCCACGCGCCAGACGATGTCGCCTCCATCTTAGGCACGCTCTTCATCGCCCCGGAGATCCCTGTTCCGGGCACTGAGCACCTGAGGCCCCTCCACCAGCTCACTCCAAAGAAGCGCCTCGCAGTTCTGGAGATGATGCCGACGTTCACGCCAGAGGGCTTGGAGGGAGAAGAGGCGAAGGGGGCTGCGGCGCCTGTGGTGGAGGAAGACTTGTTTGGCGAGTCCTCTGCTGCTTCAGACGCCGAAGCTGACGCCGCGCCGGAGGAGTCAACCCCTCGTTAGGGGAGGCGAGCTCTTCAAAGCAGGCGGCCCCTGAGGAGGAGATCCTGGAGGTATCGTCCGATGTGGACGAGGATTTTGTGGTGGCCCCGTCACGACGGGCCACAGAAGAAGAAGACGAAGACGGGACGATAGCGGCCCGGAGGCCGCGGCAAAGCGGTGCGAGCCCCGCACCAAGGCCATCCACGACCGGGCCGCCAGAAGCCTGGAGAGCACTCCTCTCAAGAGGAAAGCTGGGGCGGCCCCTGAGGAGCCCAGCGCTGGAGCCTCAACAGGCCTGCGGCGCTCCGCCAACAAGGTGTGGGTGGACACCCGCGCCAAGTCATCTGGGTGAGTACTGCTTCTTCTTGACTCGTTCTTGCTTATCGAGAGTTCTTGCCTTTCTCGAGGATCTCACTGTCTTGATTATCAGGGGTCTGGTTCATGCGAAGCGTCGCCGACTCCGCAAGGCTGCGGACGTGCGGCGCGACGCTACGACCGTTGTTGAGGGGCCTACAGCGCCCCTTGGAGAGGAGACTGAGGAGCCCGTGGTGACAGTCACCACGGGCCCGGCTGTTGACGAGGCCATGAGGCCTGTAGGGGAGACGCCCCTTGAAGAAGCAACTGCCTCGCCACCTCCTGCCGAGAGTCAGTTTGAGGAGGCGGCGAAGACTCCGTGCCGCCGCGCCCTGATGCTCCTCTGGAGCCCCCAGAGACACCCGCCGTGGAACGGCGGGGACCAGCACACAGACGCCGGGAGGCGTCGACGTCGAGATGGAGGAGGGAACTCCTCCGCCGCCCCCTCCAAATTCCGAGCCTGAGGGGGAGGCCACTTCTTCTGAGGCCGCAGCAGGCGAGGCTGCGGTTGAGCCTCTGGTGGCTAGGCCTCCCTCGCCAGCCCCCGGGCCCACGAGGAGGTCGTCGTGGAGAACAACGACGCACAAGACGGTGGGGGCCCGCTCCTGTGGCCCCGTGCTGACCCTGGTCCAAGCACTGTGCTTTCTGCACCAGAGGCTGGCGCTGGGGCGGAGGACGTTGCGCCACGTGAGGGCTCTTGGGCCTTGGTCTTGAGCGACCGGAGCCGGAGCGGCGCGAGCCGCCAAGCTGCCCTCCGTTTGGTGAGGGGCACCCTAGACGGGCTAGAGACCCAACTTGCCCTTGAGGAGGCGGAGCTTGGCAGGAGGTATGACGCCCTTGCTGCTGACTGGGCCCGCTTCTTCGAAGTCAGGCGGCGGAGTGGCCCTGACGACCGAGCTCTTCAGGCGCAGCGCGACGAGGCGACGCGGCAGGCCCAGGAGATCCGCGAGAACGCGGAGCGCGAGGCGCAAGAGGCCTTGGCGCCGGTCCAGGCGGAGCGCAAGGCGGCTGCAGAGGATCGGGAGGCGGCTGTGGCGGAGCGCCAGGCTGCAGCCTCCGACCGAGCGGCTATCGAGACCTCCCTCGCCGACCAGCGCAAGGAGCTGGCAGCCGCGAGGAGAAGATAATTTCTGAAGCTGAGGTGGTGAGGAAGTCTCTGGAGCAGCATCGTCTGTCGCTGGAGGCTCGCGAGCAGGCCATGACGACACGCGAAGCTGAGGTGCTCAAGCGTGAGGAGAAACTGGAGCAGGCGGAAACTGACATGAACAGAGAGCGTGAGGCCTTGGAGTCCCGCGAGAGCAGCTTGGCTGAGGCCATGGGCAAGCACGACAAGGAGGTGGAGCGGCACCGGGAGCTTGTGGAGAAGCCAACCAAAAGCTTGCCGAGAAGAAAAAGGAGGCAGAGGCGGAGGCCCTCACCAAGCAAAAAGAGTACCGCACTGCTGTCACACAGGCCGTCTCCCGGGAGTATGCTGGGAAGTTCAAGAAGCAGGAGGACGGCTTCCAGAAAAAGCGCAGAGAGCTCGGAAGCGCATTCGCCAGCTGGAGGAGTGGAACGCCAACTTGAAATCCTCGCTGAAGCGCGCCAAGGACGCTAATCTCCGCACGGAGCAGGCCCTCGAGCGCTCGGAGCAGGACCTCACAGCCCTGATGGCAGACATGCAGGAGCTGAATGCGCAGGTGGCCCCTGTTGTGGAGAGGGTCGAGGAGGCTGAGCAGAGCGCGGTGGCGGCACGGGTCTTGACGCAGCAGCGGGAGCGTATGTTCCGATCTTTGGTGACGCGCGGGAACGCTCTTGCTGCGAAGCTGGGGGTGGATGCTCCTGCCGTCCCCGTCCACGGGAACGCCGACGTTGCCACGTATCTGACCTACTTCGACCAGCTCTTCTCCGTCCTTGAGGGCCCTGTGGCGGAACTCGACGATGTTGTCGACGAGGAGTGCCGCAAGCTCCTGCTGGTGGCGGTCGAGCGCGTCTTCGTCAACCTCAAGCGCCTATATCCATGCTTCGACTTCGAGTCCGTGACCGAGCCCATGGGGATGCTCAGACCGAGACGCGCCTCTTCAACTCGCTGCGGGAGGAGATCAACGACTATGTCAACCGCTTCAAGAGGGTCGCTGAAGAGCCGGCCTCTGGCGAGGAGGAAGACGTCGAGGAGGAAGGCGCGGGGGAAGATGACGCTGAGGAGGATGAGGCCGCCAAGACTTCGCTTAAGCTGCTCCTGCCACAAGTCGCGCCTGAGGCGCAAGTTATCTTTGTTTAAAGACTTTGTTTCATTTGTGATGGTCTGTAAAACACTTTATTGTGCTGCAATGTGCGTGTGCCCCTCGACGGGCATTTTATCCCTATTCCATGCCTTTTTCGCTTTACGTCGTCAGGACCCGTCTCTTAGCGCTATGACTCCGCCACTACGGTATGCCAGAGCAATGACTCAGCAAGGCCGGGGGGTGTTTAAGGCTTAGAGAGGTAAGAGCTCTCGAGTCGCGATGCTCGAGGGCTCCCCTTTGACGCTCAAGCAGTCCATGAAATGCGAGGAGAAAATACCCGCCCGAGGGACGGAAGTTGCTCGTGAGAGGAAAAACACAACGCCTGAGGTGTAAGCGCAGGACTTAGCTTAGCGAGGTTCTGCCCTCGTGGAGGGCGTTGATTTCCCTGAAGATGTGCTTCCCTCTTTGGGTCTGGAGCGTGACTCCACGAGCCTTGGGGGGACTCTTGTTCCCTGTGTAGGTTAGAGGTGGAACCAAAGCAAACATGGTAGAGAAACTCATGCGCGCTTATAGGTTTCCTCATGGGTGCCTCGCGAGGAGAGTAAGTACCAAAGGTCCTTAGGTGAGGTGGCAGGTTTGGGAGCAAGCCCCTGGGCCAGAGCTCTTTGGTGAGGTAACAGGCGTGAGAGCGTGCTCACGTGTTAGAGCTCGGATCCTTTTGGGTTTTGCGGTGCTGCTGGGATGCTCCCGAGGCACAGTCACCGTACTCAGCCCCCGCTCGCGAGGTGCGCAAGGGGAAAGATATGAGCGCGAATGAAAACACAGAGTAACGAGAACTAAAACTCACCCCCAAAATATTACATAGCGGCGCCGCAGCGCAATGTTTCACTAGGAAACGAATTGGTTCGTTACACTTGGGCTTGCCAAGATAAAGTTTCCATGTCGAGGCATGGGGACCACATTCAGTGGCTGAGACTCTTCACGGCCTGCGGCGGCACGTTACAGGAAGAGCTCAGAGGGACTGGCCCTCAGAGAGAGAAGCTTTTGTGAAGCTTGGAGGTGAAGCTGTGCGCTTTCCTCTAGAGACAAAAAATGCCTGGTGTGATAGAGATCACGGGTAGAACTTGCGTAGATGCGCGATGTTCCAAGGGTTCTTGACCGGGATGCCGTCCTCCGTCTCGAGGCGCACCGCACCAGGTCTGGCGACATGCGCGACCCTGTAGGGGCCTTCCCACATGGGCGAGAGCTTGTGGAGACCTTCCCTGGAGAGGATCCTCCTGAGGACAAGGTCGCCTGTCTCGAGAGTGCGCGGACGTATGTGGCGGCTGTGGTAGCGTCGCAGGTCTTGCTGGTATTTTGCCGCTCTGAGGGCGGCTTGGCGGCGCAACCCGTCGAGGAACAGCAGGTCGTCGTTGTGGAGGTCTTCTTGATTGTCCTCATTGAAGGCAAGGACCCTTGCGGACCCGTGCTTGATCTCTGTGGGGAGGACTGCTTCGGCTCCATACACCAGGGCGAATGGCGTCTCACCAGTGGGTTTTGTAGGGTTCGTGCGGATGGACCAGAGCACGGAGGGGAGCTCATCGATCCAGCCCTTGCCGTAGCCCTTGAGGCGGTTGAAACTTCTCGTCTTGAGGCCCTTGAGGACCTCAGCATTTGCTCGCTCGGCTTGACCATTGCTCTGTGGGTGAGCTACCGAGGCGAAACAGAGCTTGGTGCCGAGGCTCTCGCAGTAAGCCCTGAAGATGCCGCTGGTGAACTGTGAGCCATTGTCGGTGATGATGCGGTTTGGCACACCAAAGCGGCAGACCAGGCCTCTGATGAACTTCACGGCTGCCCTGGCAGGGATGGTGCGCACCGCTTCAACCTCTGCCCATTTGGTGAACTTGTCAACAGCCACGAAGAGGAAACGGTAGCCCCCTTGCGATCTCGGGAAGGGTCCCAAGATGTCCAGCCCCCAGACCGCGAACGGCCAGGAGAGCGGGATGGTCTGGAGTCCCAGTGCAGGCTGATGGACTTGCTTGGCGTGGAACTGGCATGCATCGCAAGACTGAACGATGGTGACGGCATCTTGAAGCACTTGAGGCCAGTAGAAACCGCTCCTGAAGACCTTGCCGGCGAGGGTGCGCGCGCAGGAATGGTGGCCGCACTCTCCACTGTGTATGTCCCTGAGGAGCATGCGTCCTTCCTCAGGAGGCACACACTTGAGGGCAATGCCATTTGGGCGCTTGCGGTATAGGTCTCCCTCCAGGATGTAATAGGATTTCGCTTGTCGAGCGACTCGTTCTGCCTCTGCGTCTTCCTCGGGAAGGACTCCTTTTAGCAAGTAGTCCTTGAGCTCGTCAACCCAGCCTGTTTCTTGGTGCACCATGGTTAGCATCAGCGCTCCCCTGAGGTGGGCCACAGTTGGGTGCGCCACCTGTGGGAGGTGGTGGGAGTACTTCGTCTGTGCTTGTAGCTGGTGCTTGCAGCGGCTGCTTTATGGATGCCTTGGAGAGCCTCTCTTCAAAGACACCTGCGGGCTGGGCCTCCCTTCGATGCGCGCTTGGCGATGTCATCTGCTTCCTGGTTCTCCTTGCGCGGGATGTGCATGAGCTCCATGCCCCTGAAGTGCTTCTCGAGCTTGCGGACCTCTTCAAGGTAGGCAGCCATATGGCTGTCTTTAGGGGTGTAGCTCTTGTTGGAGAAGTTGACCAGGAGCTGGGAGTCGCCTTTGATGAGTAGGTGCTTGACACCGAGGGCAATGGCAGCTCTGAGCCCGGCGAGGAGGCCTTCATATTCAGCGATGTTGTTGGAGATCTTGTCCATCGTGAAGCACAACTGGACGGCATAGTGGAGCTTGTCGCCTTTAGGCGAGGTCAGGACAACGCCAGCGCCTCCGTTGCGGCAGGAGAAAGCTCCATCGAAGTGCATGGTCCAGTGGCTTGGCGTCGTATCTCCAGGCGGTATAGTTTCTGCTTCAGGAGGCTCTTCAGGAGTTGGGTCTGTCCATTCGGCGACAAAGTCTGCCAGTGCTCTTCCTTTGATGACCCTTGTGGTGTCAAAACGCAAGTTGAAAGGCTGCAGCTCGATGTTCCACCCTGCTACGCGATCAGTGGCGTTGGGGTTGCGCAGGATTTGCTCCAGAGGGAATGATGTGACCACCGTGACAGGGTGGCCCTGGAAGTAGTGGCGCAGCTTTCTGGAGGCGATGAGCAGGGCGAGAAGGAGCTTCTGCTGCGTAGGGTACCGCTCGCGAGCATCTCTTAGCACAGTACTGACATAGTAACTGGATGCTCGACAAGGGTTGTGGAGGGTGACGCAGCGTTGGCTCCCTCGAGGGACTCCTCAGGCCCTTTGGCGAGGTTTCCTTGTGGAGGAGTCTCAGCAGGGGTGCCTGAAGTAGGCTCGACAGCTGGCTGTGGGTCTGGCTCTGGGCCTGGAGGGACTTTTTCCTTGTCGGGAGGCTCTGGACTTGGAGTGGCTGCACTTTTCTTGGGGAGGACTGGCTCTTCTCTTTCGACCACCAGGACGGCGCTTGCGGTTTGTGGAGTGGCTGCAAGGTACAGCTTTAGATGCTCGCCCGTCCTGGGGGCTACCATAACTGGTGCGCTAGCCAAGTACTTCTTCAAGTCCTCAAATGCCTTGTCTGCCTCTGGAGTCCACTTGAAGGTGCCGGACTTCTTCATGATCTTGAAAAATGGCAGGGCCCTCTCGCCAAACTTGGAGATGAAGCGGCCCAAGCTGGCCATGCACCCAGCTAGGCGCTGCATGTCCTTGAGGCGGCGGGTGGCTGCATTTCTTCTATGGCCTTGATCTTGTCAGGGTTTGCTTCTATGCCGCGATGGGACACGAGGAACCCGAGGAGTTTGCCTGAAGGTACCCCGAAGACGCACTTGGCGGGGTTTAGCTTGATGTTCACCTTGCGCAGGCTGGCGAAGGTCTCCTCGAGGTCCTTCAAGAGAGTGTCTCCCTCGCGAGACTTGACTACGATGTCGTCAACATATGCCTCTGCATTTCTTCCCATCTGAGCCCCCAGGGCGATCCTCATGAGCCTCTGGAAGGTGGCGCCGGCGTTCTTCAACCCGAAGGGCATGCAAGTGTAGCAATACACGCCACAGGGGGTGAGGAACGCTGTTTTCTCCTCGTCCTCTTTAGCCATTTTGATCTGGTGGTAGCCTGAGAAGGCGTCCAGAAAACAGAGGAGATCACAGCCGGCTGTGGAGTCCACGATCTGATCAATCCTTGGCATGGGGTATGGGTCCTTGGGGCAGGCTTTATTTACATCAGTGTAATCGATGCAGAGCCGGCCTCCCCCATTGGGTTTTGGGACAACCACGCCATTAGAGACCCAGGTGGGGTGGGCAACTTCTCGAATAATGTCTGCTGCTTTTAGCTTTTCTACTTCTTTGATGATGAAGGCTTGCTTCTCAGGGGCTTGTTTCCGTGCCTTCTGCTTGACGGGGCGTGCGTTTGGACACACAGCTAAGTGGTGCTCGATCACCTCCCTTGGTACGCCGGACATTTCTGACGGAGTCCATGCGAACATGTCAGAATTTGCCCGAAGGAAGGCGACGAGCGCGCTTTCCTATTTGGGAGGTAAGCCAGCGCCTATGGTGACGCTAGCCCCCGAGCCCTCAGCCCCCGAATCGCTGGTGCTCAGCGACACCTTCTTTGTAGCAGCCTGCTCCTGAGAGAACAGCTGCTTCTTCTTCTTGGGCCTCGCGAGGGGCTCCAGGTCTTCGTCAGCAGGGAACGCCATGGCAGCAGCTTTGTAGGCGAGCTCGACAGCGCGTGTAGCGTCCTGTACGTGACCATGGATGGTGATGGTGCCGCCGCTGCCAGGGATCTTGACCATGTTGTAGGCGTGATGCGTGACGGCCATGAACTTCGCGAGGGCGGGGTAGCCGAGGATGGCGTTGTAGGGCAGGCCAATGTGCGCAACGTCGAAGTCGATGAGCTCGGTGCGATAGTTTTGCTGCGTGCCAAAGGTGACTGCAAGCCTCACTTGCCCCAGAGGCGAGATTGAGCCGCTGGTGACCCCTGTGAAGGGCCTGGAGGGCATAAGCCACTCGTAGGGCACTTGAAGCGTCTCAAAGGTCTCGACAGAGATGACGTTCAGGCCTGCACCCCCATCAATGAGCGTTTTGCCGACGGCGATATTGTTGATGGTGGGGGTGCACACCAGCGGGAGGGTGCCTACAGTCTTGGTGGACTTGGGGTGGTCCTTGGCGTCGAAAGCGATGGTGTACTGAGACCACTTGAGGGGACGCGATGTCTCCACCCCGGGCAGCGCTGCGTTGAGCTCGGGGCGAACTGCTTGAACTGATTGTTGGACTTGGGCGCCTGAGCCCCGCCGAGGATGCACGCCATGGCGCCTCTAGGGGCCTGGTAGCCCCCAGGCTCCTCGTCAGGGAGATTGTTGTTCTTCTCAGCGGCGTTGGCCTGAGTCCCTTGAGGCTTCTGGTAGCCACCTTTGCGTCCGCCCTTGCGGTAGTTACGGCCTCTGCCGCGACCACCGCTGCCTTCTTCCTGCTCGCGCTTCTTGCTCAGTTGCTTGAGGTCGTAACAGTTCTCTGTCGCGTGGCCGCGCCTGTTGTGGTAGATGCAGAAGGGACGGTTGTCGATCTTCTTCTCGCCATCCTCTGCAGAGTCCTCGAGCGTGCTTAGCGCCGGGCTCAGCAGCCAGCACAGCAGTAGGCTTGCGCTTGGTCTCGTCACGCTTCTTGTGGGCCTTGGATCCCTCTGGGGGTCATCTGCAGAGGCCACCTTGGTGAAGAGGAGACCCTCTTCAGCCTTGGCACACTTGTCTGCGATGTCGAAGAGCTTCACGACAGAGGAGAGGGTATCGTGAATGCCGAGCTTCTCAAGCATCCTGCGGTTGGTGACGCCCTCTCTGAAGGCAGCAATGACGTGCGAGTCAGGGATGTTGGGGATTTTGTTGCGGACTTGGCTGAAGCGCTGGATGTACTTGCGGAGAGTCTCGCCAGACTTCTGGCGTACGGCGCGCAGGTCGTTGTAGGTGAGGGCGCGCTCGTACGTGCCCTTGAAGTTCGCAACGAACTGCTTGCAGAGGTCCTCCCAGGAGTCGATGGAGTCCTCAGGGAGGTTCAGGAGCCACGACAGGGCAGAGTCCCTGAGGGCGTGCGAGAACCAGTTCGCCATGACCTTGTCGTCTCCTCCCGCAGCCTGGATGGAGGTGGTGTAGAGCTGCAGGAACTCGATGGGGTTGTTCGTGCCATCGTAGCCCTTGGGGAGGTCTGGCCTGAACTTCTGCGGCCAGACGACGCGGCGCAGGTTGCGGGTGAAGGCCGTGCAGCCAGTGGCGTACGTGGCCACACCGCCCTGGAGAGCTCTGCGGTTTTGGCGCCCGGCCTGGCCAATTTCCTCGACGATGCGCTTCTGGAGGTCCCGCTGGCGCTCCATCTCCACCCGCGCGTCCGGCGGCGTCCGCTGCACGATTTGACAATCATGCGGCGAGGACGCGTGAGAGGCGGCTTTGTTTGCCGCAGCCGGAGGTGGTCCTGGCGGAGGCGGAGGCGGAGGCGCTCCATGCGCGGCGGTGCCTGCGCGCCCGGAGTTGTGGTGCACCAGGGAGCGCGAAGGTGCTGGAACCGCGCGCGGCGCAGCCGCGATGTCGACGAGGTGCTGGAGACGGCCAAGCCAGTTGTCGTGCGCCTCGGCGGTGGGGCGGTAGCGGAAGAGCTCTGCTGCCATGAGCAGCGCAGTGTTTGGGCTGGGCGCCGGGCGTCCAAGCGTGGACGCGCTTTGGCGCCGAGATGGATGCGAGGACTCAGCGTCCTCGCTGTGCTCGTGGTCGACGTCTTCGTCGTAGCGGTCGTCCTCATCCTCGGGGTGCTCCACGCGTGGCTCCGCAGTAGTGCGCCCCGAAGCGCGGTTGGTGCGCGGACGGCCGCGTGGCCTGGCGGCGTGGACGACGGGCTCGGTCTCAGCTCGGCCTGACGCGCGCGGTTGGCGCGAGCAGCGCGAGTGTCCGCCATGGCGTTGAGGTCGATGGAGGTTGAATGCGCGCCTCAGCCCCCTACCTGGCGCGCCAATTGTCGGAGAATGACTCCCACGAAACAGGGGCAGTCACACTCGCGAAGAGAGTTCGTGTAAGGGGCTGAACACGACGTCAATCAACCCTCATCCGGCGCGGCGACGCTGCTCGTCGTGCCTGAGGAGGGACATCACGGCAGAGAGAGACACGGCGCGTACCCAGGTTCACGGCCCTCTTGTGGAGGTAAAACCGCTACGTCCTGCCTGTCTGTATTGCTGCTTGTAGAGGTTACAGTACAGCGTGCTTGCCGAGGGCACAGTTGTGGCAATGGCGCGTACAAGGGGAGGGAAACTACTGTCTTCTTCTCCCTTGCGCGCAAGTAGCTAGACTAGGAGTAAAATGTGTTCCCCCCTTAGGGTGGTGCACCAGCTCCTTTTATAGGCGCCCCGGGCCTCCTCCCTGTCCTTGTGCAGCGGAGGGGCTACCACATGGCGACAACGGTCGGGAGCTCGGTGCACCGCTGCTTGGGCGTCCATGAGCGCGGTCCATGGGCACAAAAGCTGAGGCCGCAGCAGAGAGGCCGCCGTCCATCCACGGTGACGTCGCGTTCGGCGCGTAGCGCCGGCCTGCTCCCTTATCACCAAAGAGGAAAGCTTGGTGGTCTGCGCCGTTGCCCCTGCTTTGTTGACTCCTTTATCACCAAAGTGGGACTGCAGCTCCGTCGTCACTCTGCGCAGAGGCGCGGTCACTCTGCGGCCACTGCGGAAGCCATGTGCGCTCCGCAGAGCTTGCTTTACAGTGAAGGAACCCTCGCGTGGGCGGGAACGCCCTGTGGAGGATTCTGCGTTGACTTCCCTTCAGGGAAAACTTCCTTGGAGAGGAGGCAGCGGAGTAGAGGCTCCACAGGCCTTAGCTGCCTCCTCAGGCCTCCGCGAGGCGATTCTGCCCCGCGGGCATCCCAGGCTTGCAGGCCTGGTCCTTAGCGAGATTCACTCGCCGAGTGTTGAGGGTTATAGAGGCCTGGCCAGTACACCCTGGTTCTTACTGGGCTGACAGTAGGCGACGACATGGCTGTGCCGTGCTGCTGCTTCCCTCTCCCTTCTCTGGCCTGTACCCTCTTCCCCCTTGGACACCACGCTCACCCACCTCTTTTTCCCTCTGGATCGTGACCAGAATCGCCGAACAGACGCTCGCCGGAGTTCGGGAAGTTGCCGTGGAGCAGAACACCTCGCCGTCGACGAACCAGCCCTCCCCAGCAAGTACCACTCCGCCAGGACGTTCGTCCAAGTCCCCGCCGTCGATCTGCACCCTCTCCGCCATCCCTAGCCCTCTCAGGTGAGCGATTCGTGTTGCTCGCCGTCGCCGGAGCCACGGCGCCGCCCAGATATGGTCGTCGCCGATGGATTCGTCGCGGACCGTTGGATCTCCATCCAACGGTAGCTTACCGTTTCGAATAGAAAAGAAAGAGAGAGAGACTGATGAGCGGGTCCCGCTCGTCAGGGTTTTATGAATTTCCCTGCGTGCGCTGTGCCGCTGACCAGTGGGACCCCCATGTCAGCAATCTCAACATTATCCAGAACAGTTAGATTTTCCTAATTAGTTTCTCTGGAATTTCAGTACTGGTATCAACTTTAAAAATCGATATCTTGAGATTTAAGAATCCAAATAAATCAAACTCAATTGTTCTGGAAAGCTTATGAAATTTTTGAACCAACCCAATTGGTCTCATGTCATTTAATTAAATAATTAAAAAGTATTATTCAAAATGCCACAGAAGGTTTAAAATCTAAACTTGTTTCTTTCTGATACTCTGTTAGTCCAATTAATTCCAAACCAATTTTTCTAGCTTAGTACTGCCTTTTGTTAGCTCCCCTAATTTTGGTAGATTTAATTAATCAATATTAATTGTTGACTTTAAGATAAACCCTTCTAGACTAAAACAAACAAATATGTTTATTGGTTGACCCAAATGGGTTAGGACCAATTTTTTAGCTCACATATAGCCATGTTTACTTACCCCTAAAAGGATTTAATTTTTGGAACAACAGAACTTATTTGGTAGCCAAAACTTGATTATTAAGCTACTGGATTCAAACCAATGTGTAGGGAGTTTGGTAACTCCAAATGATCCAATTCAAATTGGGTTGTCTTCTACACATCAGTAGCTTTCTATAGAAATTTAGTTTGTATTTTTGTGACCAACAGAACTCAAGTTGTGGAATTAAACTTGTTTAACAAGTTTCTGCCATAATTTGGACTTAAACAAATAATGTTTATTTCAAATGTTTTGAAATCAATTTATATTGTTTGATGTATCCAGTGGCTATTTAGAGCATTTAGGATTGTGATACTGTGATGTTGTGATGTTGTTTGAATAGTTTAGTGATTGCTTGTATTTGTTTGTTTATCGATTAGACGAGAACGTTGCTGGATTTATCGAGGAAGGGGAATTTGTTGAACCTGAAGATCAAGATCAAGGCCACTTTGCCGAGCAAGGCAAGCTACTCTCTGAGCTTGCACCAAAACATATATGCATCTACTTTGATCAAATGAATTACTCTTAAAACCATTGGTTTACAAAACCTTTTCAAAAGTGTATGGAAATTATTTTGCCACCCTATGTAGTAGTTATATGAAACTTTAGGATGGAAACAATGTTGTTTATTCAAAACTCCTTTGGAAATACTTGTGTGGCTATGGAATGCCGGGATGTCGGTATTGAAGTGGAGAAATGAAGGATGTTGATGTTTATGAAAAATGCACAGTGTCCTAGTACTATGACAACCAATCTTAATCTGTGCGACCACATTTACCCCCATATGGGAACGGGGCTTAGTCATATAATTTGCTCTTATTAGTATGGGATACCTCATCAACGGAGATGACTCCGTTATGCATGAGGGGATGGTTTGTGAACTCCCCTGACCTGGGTCCTCGCTCAAACTCTATGGAAAGATAAGGAGGAGGATTGAAGACTTCATAAATGTGGTCGCCGGGAAAAACATATGAGTCCTCACACTTAGGGTTGCCGACGGGGACCGGACTGAGTGTTGGTGGGAATTATCATATGGGTAGGATCCTATACTAGCATGAGCAAAGGAGAGGCTAGGGTCGGTGGCTCAACTTCGCATACACCTTGTATGGCGGGACGTGGCTGACACGATGAGTTACCGGATGGATGTGGGTTAAAAGCGTGCTACCTCTGCAGAGGGTCAAAACTATTCGAATAGCCGAGTCCTCGGATATGGACAATTGGGAAGCTGTCCTAAGATCATGTGCAAGTTTTTGAAAATATTTGAGTTTTAAAAAGGAAAGTGAAGTGGAGAATGTGGTTGTACCTATACCAATAGATCGGTATGAGGTGTTGGTAAAAGTGGACCATGACAGACTATGGTCGGAAAAAGGTGAGTTTTGGAGAAACCAATAAAATGATGGTCTTTATTCAAAATGGTTATAAAAACTCTTCTTACCTCTTTTAACAAGGATATTGAGATGTTATAAGAAAATAAAAGTTTGAAAAGTTAAAATAAAACTAGTGCATACTCATGTTGGGGTAGTTTGCGAGTACATTCAAATGTACTCATATTGGTTTCGTCCCTGGCTATTGTCCTAGCCAGACTACGAGGAGGAGCACTACGCCGAGCAGGAGTATGGTGACTTCTATGCGAACTAAGGATCTCCACAAGTCAGCTGCCTGTCGGGTCGTCGTCGTTAGAATGATGTCTACTACGCCGTAGCTTCCGCTGATATTTTGGTTTGGCCCATGAAGGCACCTATGTAAGAACTTGGTCTAAATGACCATTTATGTAAGACTTTTATTTCGGTACTGTAATGGATGTAAACTTTGGTATCCAATTCGGATTATGTGCAACGACAGACTGATCACGGGATCGTTGTGTTAAGCATAATCGGGTATTTCGGACAGCTAGTCCGGGGTCCCCACAGACTTGGTATCAGAGCCATCCTGACTTTAGGAAACCTTAGTTAGCATGGTCGTTTGTCAAATGTTACAAAAAGATGAATTTCTAAAGAAAAAGGAAAGAAGTATTTTTGAAAACTGCTTATCTCCAATCCCTTACTTATACAAAATGTTACTCTCATTAAAATATCATATTTTTCTTTGTATCCTTAAAATTGTGCACACTTCTCTTTAAACTTAAATTTCGACTCACTTGTTGCCCACTACATTTAAAAATTTGGTACACTCGTCAGCTACTAACTTAAAATTTGCTTAAAAATTTGTAGATGGCACTCCACTGGACCGAGTTCGTTCAGTTGGAGAAGGATAGCAAGCTGACGTTCGAGAGTGACTTGTTCGAGTTGAGCAAGCTGTTAGGTCGCCCCGCTCCAGAGTTTGAGGGAGCTCAGATTGATGTTCACGGTGTCGGAAGGCTGAGCTGGCTCATCAGGTCGTCAGTTCGCAGGAACATCAAGTCTCCCAGTTCCAGGACGCTCGTCTTCACCACCAAGGAGGCCACCTGGGTTGACGGTCTCTGTACTGCTACACAGAGGATGCTAGCCCGACTTTGTGAGGAGCACAAGGCGGAGTTAGTAGACTCCCGTTTCCGGTTCTACGGGAGGCGCAACTGCGACGGACACCCTACTCCTTCCCCTTGCCACCCGATGTTTGGGAGCTACATCATGGACATGGAGCTCTTACTTCAGCACACTCAGGATGATCTGTTGCGCACTAGGATTCAGCTTCGCTTTGACCGCGAGTCGCTCGTTGAGCTTCGCGAGAGTGAGGAGAAGCTGCTGGAGGAGAAGGTCGCTCTTCTCGGAAGAGGGCCCAGCTGAGGAGGACCATCTGAAGCTCCGCAAAAAGGTGGCGGAGCAGGACCAGCTGATCGAGGATCTAGAGCACCATACTGACGAGATGGAGGAGGAGGGTGATGATCTCCGCAAGGAGAACAACGCTTTCCTCAGTGACGATGATGACTTTGTGGAGGAGATGGACTGTGAGGAGGAAGATGATGAGGAGGAGTTAGTTGACGAGGAGGAGGAGCCACTCGAGGCAGTTCTCGAGGACGAGGAGGAGGATCCCGAGGAGCCACTCTACCAGTCAGATGCTGACGTGTTAGAGCTAGAGGTTCCACCCAGTAGGCGAGTGACTTGATCACTACCGCAGGATTAGGTTGAACCCTATCACTAGTCGAGTAGAAGTAGTGGTTCTTTTGGAAACCAGATGCTATGTATCTTAGATGTAAGGTGATGTTGTAAGCTTGAGGTTGTAAGCTTGATGTTGTTGTGAACTCCTTGATGTGATGTTTGTGAAATATAAGTATGTTTGTCTTGTTAGATCTGTGTAAAATATTTTCATATAAATCCTTGAAATAATCAACCACTTGCGAAATCGTCTTTCCCTTAGTCGAACTTTTCTTGCCTTGTCTCTTATACCCGGTGTGCTTCAGGATGCCACCCCGTCGCAGCAATGCGGAAGGATCAGGATCAGCACCACCACCACCGGACCCAACCCCCACCCAACTTCTCGCACTTATCATGGAGGAGCGTGAAAATGCCCGGCAAGAGCGCCAAGCTCATCTAGCTGCCTTACAACAACTCGCAGCCGCTACAACAACAACAACAACAACAACAACAACAACAACAACAATGGTGGTAATGGCAATGGCAATGAGAATCAGCGATCCACCTTAGGCGATTTCCAGAAGACCAACCCACCTACCTTCTCCAAGGGACTTCACCCGCTGGAGGCCGATGATTGGCTTCGCACCATCGACAACAATCTTCAAGTTGCTGCTGTGGGAGAAAATGAAAAAGTGTTGTATGCAACCCACTATCTCGCTGGACCTGCAAGAGCTTGGTGGGAAACTACCAAGACTCTCCAGCCAGCTGATCATGTCATCAACTGGGCTGAGTTCCAGGAGAAATTCCGCAAGAAGCACATTCCCTATGGACTCATTGAAAGGAAGAAGGATGAGTTCCAAGCTGAGGCAGGGAAGTAGAGATGTGGTCGGTTATCTTGAGGAGTTTACCGACTTATCTCGGTATGCTCCTGATGACACCGACAAAGAAGAAAGAAGATGGAGCGTTTCATGAGTGGACTTCATGATGAACTGCAGTGTGCTCTGGTTATCCATGACTTCCGTGATCTGGAGTCACTTGTGGACAAAGCCATCCAGCTAGAAACCAAGCGCAAGTCTATGTTTGAAGGTCGCAAGAGGAGGATGAATGCTCAGGAAGGTTCGAGCAGTCAGAAGCCTCGTATCTTTCAGCAAAACCCCAAACCTGCCTATCGACCACCCCAAGCTCCACGCCCCAATTTCCCTAACCGCCCAAACAACTTCAACCGCCCCAATGACAATAACCGTCCCAGAGGAAACTTCAACAACTTCAACCCCAATGCCAATGTTGTCTGCTTTGAATGTGGCAACAAAGGTCACTACTCCAAGGAATGCCCCAATCCCAAGAGGAATGTTCAGCGCCCACGGCGCCGAACAATGGTCAAGGCCGCAATGGAAATGGTAATGGCAAGAATGCCGCCCCGCGGAAATGCTGCTGTTGTCAAGGGTCGTCTGCACCACATCAATGCTGAAGAAGCTCAAGATGCGCCGGATGTTGTGCTGGGTACGTTCCTTGTCAACTCAGTACCTGCAACTGTTCTGTTTGATTCTGGTGCAACACATTCATTTGTTACCGAGGAGTTTGTTGCTAAGGGAGGTTTAGTAGAAGGCTTCCTAACTAAAACCTTGAGTATACAAATCCCTGGTTCCACCCTAGAAACCAAGAGATTTTGTCCAAATACTGCCATAGAGATTTCAGGCGAAAAATTTGCAGCCGACCTAATTGTTTTAGGAACCCAAGGCATAGATGTCATACTCGGTATGAATTGGCTAGCCAAGTACCATGGTCGAATTGACTGTGCCAGAAGAGCTGTATCCATCACCACCGACAAAGAAGTAGAAGTGGAGTATGTGTCTGAACCCAATCACTCCCAACCAGGCTGCCATGAGAGCATAGCTCGACCCACCCTAGATGAGATCCGTGTTGTTCACCTATTCCGAGATGTTTTCCCTGAGGAATTGCCTGGTATGCCGCCAGACCGGGAAATTGAGTTCATAATTGAGCTTATCCCAGGAACAGCCCCAATATCCCAAAGGCCTTATCGGATGAATCCGGAAGAACTGGTTGAGTTGAAGAAGCAGTTGGCAGATATGCTCAGCAAAGGTCTTGTTCGTCCAAGCGCTTCACCCTGGGGATCACCCATTATTTTTGTGGACAAGAGAGACGGTACCACACGACTGTGTGTGGATTATCGCAGGCTAAATGACGTGACCATTAAAAACAAGTACCCCTTCCCAAGATCGAGGATCTGTTCGATCAGATGAACGGAGCCCGAGTCTTTTCAAAGATCGATCTTCGGACAGGATACCATCAGTTGAAGATCGAGAGACAGACATTCCCAAGACCGCCTTCACCACTCGTTACGGTTTGTTTGAATACACGTGATGTCCTTTGGTCTGACCAATGCCCCAGCCTATTTCATGAATCTCATGAACAAGATTTTCATGGAGTACCTCGACAAGTTCGTGGTAGTTTCCTTGATGACATCCTTATTTATTCCAAGACCGAAGAAGAACATGCTGAACACCTGCGTCTAGTTTTGGAGACCCTCCGAGAGCACCAGCTGTATGCCAAGCTTAGCAAGTGTGAGTTTTGGCTCAATGAAGTGGCATTTCTCGGACACATAGTATCTGCTGGAGGAATTTCTGTTGACCCGAGAAGATCCAAGCCATTATTGACTGGTTATCCCCAACCAGTGTGACTGAAATCCGAAGCTTTCTCGGACTCGCCGGTTATTACCGCAAGTTCGTTGAAGGATTTTCCAGTATAGCCAAGCCTTGACCCAACTGTTGAAGAAGGACAAGAAATTTGAATGGACTCAGAAGTGCGAAGATAGTTTCCAAGAGTTGAAGAAGAGACTAACCTCCACCCCAATCCTGGTTATGCCAGACGTCACCCAGAGTTTCGACGTGTATTGCGATGCATCACGCCTCGGACTTGGTTGCGTTTGATGCAAGAAGGCAAGTTGTGTCGTATCTGTCCCGGCAGTTGCGACCGCATGAAGAGAATTACCCAACCCATGACCTGGAATTAGCTGCTGTTGTTCTTGCTCTTAAAAAGTGGCGTCCCTATCTTGCGGGACATCGCTGTGAGATCTATACGGATCATAAGAGCTTGAAGTATATTTTCACCCAGAAGGAGTTGAACCTGCGACAGAGAGATGGATGGAATTAATCAAGGATTATGATATTGGAATCCACTATCACCCCGGAAAGGCTAATGTAGTTGCCGATGCCCTTAGTCGCAAACCCTGCACCTTAAATGCCCTGATCCAAGCCGAACAACCAGCCTTGTTCAAAGAGTTCGAAGATTTTGGACTAGAACTTGTTAGCCATGGATATCTCGCCAATTTGGAGTTAGCCCCAACCCTGATGGATCAAATCAAAGAAGCCCAAAAAGGTCATGAAAGCATTGAAGGAATTAGGAAGAAGATCTCCCTCAGCAAAGCACCCGGTTTTACCGAAGATGCTGAAGGAGTGCTGAAATTCAATGATCGTATCTGTGTGCCCAATGTCACGGAACTTAAGGAGTTAATCCTGAAGGAAGCCCATGAGACCCCTTATTCAATCCACCCCGGCGGAACCAAATGTACCAAGACCTTCGAGAAAGATTTTGGTGGCATGGAATGAAACGAGAGATCGGTTCTTTCGTAGCCAAGTGTGATATCTGTCAGCGAGTCAAGGCTGAACATCAGCGACCCGCTGGATTGCTTCAACCTTTGAAAATTCCCGAGTGGAAATGGGATGAGATTGGAATGGATTTTATTACCGGACTTCCAAGATCCAACCGAGGCCATGATTCAATCTGGGTCATCGTTGATCGATTGACCAAGGTTGCTCATTTTATACCTGTCAAGACCACCCATACCGGAGCTCAGTTAGCAGACTTGTATATTTCCAGAATAGTAAGCCTCATGGTGTGCCTAAGAAGATTGTATCTGATAGAGGCACGCAATTCACCTCAAGATTCTGGAAATCCCTTCATGAAGCCCTCGGAACCAAGTTAGCATTTAGCACAGCTTATCATCCCCAGACCGATGGCCAAACTGAGCGAGTGAACCAGATATTGGAGGACATGCTTCGCGCATGTGTTCTATCCTATGGTTCCAAGTGGGAAGATTGTCTTCCGTTTGCAGAGTTCTCATACAACAATAGTTATCAGTCCAGTCTGCAAATGGCCCCTTTTGAAGCCCTTTACGGCAAGAAGTGTCGTACACCCTGAATTGGTCCGATACCGGAGAAAGTAAATTGTTCGGTCCAGATACCCTCCGTGAAGCTGAAGAGCAAGTTCAGCTTATTCGGAACGCCTCAAAACTGCCCAGTCCCGTCAGAAGAGTTACGCTGACACCAAGCGCCGTGACCTCACTTTCAGTATCGGAGATTATGTCTATCTCCGAGTGACACCCCTCAAAGGAATGCAGCGTTTCCATGTCAAGGGAAAGTTAGCGCCAAGGTATATTGGACCCTTCAAGATCATCGCTCGTCGAGGAGAAGTATCCTATCAGCTGGAATTGCCACCGGAGTTAGGAGATTATCATGATGTTTTCCACATTTCCTTGCTCCGGAAGTGTCTTGAAGTTCCTGACCAGCCTGATGTTTTCAAAAACATCGACCACCTCTCCATCGACCTGAACCAAGATTTGACTTATCGCGAGAGACCCCTCAAGATTCTCGAAGAAGATGTTCGTGTTACCCGAAGACGTGCGATCAAGTTTTACAAAGTCCAGTGGACTAACCACTCTGAAGAAGAAGCAACTTGGGAACGTGAAGATTATCTTAGGAGCGAATTCCCAGGCCTCTTTAGTACCTAAGCCTAGCAAATCTCGGGACGAGATTTATTTTAAGGAGGGAAGGATTGTAACATCCCAAAATTATTAACAAGTATTATAATTCCAAAAATGGGAGCCAACAAAAACTTTTGTTAAATTATGTGTGTTGATCTCATATTCTTGCTTGTGTTGCTAAGTCTTCTTGTTTGTGTGTGGTTGCTCTATTTAAAAACAAGAAGAAAAGAAGAGAATAAAAAGAAAAGAAAAGCAAAAAATAAAGTGCAAGTGTCACATAAAATTCTCCAAGTGAGGATCTCATTTTGTTTCCAACAAAATTTAGTGGAGTGGTATTGCAAACCCTCCCATTTCATCCTTACTACTTGTCTCTCTCAAATATTATTTTCAAACTAGTTTTAAAAATTCAAAAGTAAACAAAGTAAAAATAAATTAAAATGCCTTAATTAAAACACTATAAAAGAAAATGTTTCAAAACATTTTATTATTTTATGCCAATTTTTGTGGAGCTTCTGTACATTATGGGAAGGCCCCACAAATTTTGCCAAATTTTTCTAAATTGATTTAGTGCCTCAAATTAAATCAAGAAGTGCTTCTGGTTTTAAACAGAAGGACTAAAGTAAATAAGAGAAAGAAGAAGGAAAAGAAGCAGTGCACAGGAGCCAGGGGGTTTTTGCAAAACCGTCATCGTCTACCTCCCCTAGCTCACTGTGTGCGTGCGTGTCGCCATCGCCATGGCCGTCGTCGCCGTTCCCAGGCCCCCCAGGGCCCCCTCGCGTTCACCCTCGCCCCCGTGCCTCTGCACCCTCTGCGGGCAGAGGAGACCCTCTCCCCTCGCCTTAACGCCGTTGTCCCCCGATGCTCGCCGCGGAGGAGTTGGACGGCGACCGGCCAAATTGGCCCAGCCCGCGGCACCTCGACACGCGATCCGCTACGTCGCGAACCCTAGCCCACGCCCGGACCCCCCAGACACCCGCGCCCCTCTCCCGCCCTCTGGACGCCGCTGGACCGCGACCACCGTGCGCCGCCGTCGCGCCTATTTAAACTCGAGCCGCACCTCGCATTTCCCCACGCCCCACTGCCTCTCCCTTGCTGCACCACACTCACCTCCACTCGCCCGTGCACCACCACGAGGGCGGAGCCGCTGCTGCGAGCTCGCTGCTGCTCGTGCCCGTGCTCGACACCCGAGGTAGGCGACGACACGGCTGTGCCGTGCTGCTGCTTCCCTCTCCCTTCTCTGGCCCGTACCCTCTTCCCCTTTGGACACCGCGCTCACCCACCTCTTTTTCCCTCTGGATCGTGCCCAGAATCGCCGAACAGACGCTCGCCGGAGTTCGGGAAGTTGCCGTGGAGCAGAGCACCTCGCCGTCGACGAACCAGCCCTCCCCAGCAAGTACCACTCCGCCAGGACGTTCGCCCAAGTCCGCCGTCGATCTGCACCCTCTCCGCCGTCCCTAGCCCTCTCAGGTGAGCGATTCGTGTTGCTCGCCGTCGCCGGAGCCACGGCGCCGCCCAATATGGTCGTCGCCGATGGATTCGTCGCGGACCGTTGGATCTCCATCCAACGGTAGCTTACCGTTTCGATAGAAAAGAAAGAGAGAGAGAGACTGACGAGCGGGCCCCGCTCGTCAGGGTTTTATTAATTTCCCTGCGTGCGCTGTGCCGCTGACCAGTGGGTCCCCCATGTCACATTAAACATTATCCACATAGCATTTTCTATTAGTTTCAGAAGAATTTCAGTACTGGATCAACTTTAAAATCAATATCTTGAGATTTAAATCCAAATAAATCAAACTCAATTGTTCTGGAAAGCTTATGAAATTGTTGAACCAACCCAATTGGTCTCATGTCATTTAATTAAATAATTAAAAAGTATTATTGAAAATGCCACAGAAGGTTTAAAATCTAAACTTGTTTGTTTCTGATACTCTGTTAGTCCAATTAATTCCAAACCAATTTTGCTAGCTTAGTACTGCCTTGTATTAGCTCCCCTAATTTTGGTAGAATTAATTAAGCAATATTAATTGTTGACTTTAAGATAAACCCTTCTAGACTAAAACAAACAAATATGTTTATTGGTTGACCCAAATGGGTTAGGACCAATTTTGTTAGCTCACATGTTTACTTACCCCTAAAAGGATTTAATTTTTGGAACAACAGAACTTATTTGGTAGCCAAAACTTGATTATTAAGCTACTGGATTCAAACCAATGTGTAGGGAGTTTGGTAACTCCAAATGATCCAATTCAAATTGGGTTGTCTTCTACACATCAGTAGCTTTCTATAGAAATTTAGTTTGTATTTTTGTGACCAACAGAACTCAAGTTGTGGAATTAAACTTGTTTAACAAGTTTCTGCCATAATTTGGACTTAAACAAATAATGTTTATTTCAAATGTTTTGAAATCAATTTATATTGTTTGATGTATCCAGTGGCTATTTAGAGCATTTAGGATTGTGATACTGTGATGTTGTGATGTTGTTTGAATAGTTTAGTGATTGCTTGTATTTGTTTGTTTATCGATTAGACGAGAACGTTGCTGGATTTATCGAGGAAGGGGAATTTGTTGAACCTGAAGATCAAGATCAAGGCCACTTTGCCGAGCAAGGCAAGCTACTCTCTGAGCTTGCACCTAAACATATATGCATCTACTTTGATCAAATGAATTACTCTTAAAACCAATGGTTTACAAAACCTTTTCAAAAGTGTATGGAAATTATTTTGCCACCCTATGTAGTAGTTATATGAAACTTTAGGATGGAAAACAATGTTGTTTATTCAAAACTCCTTTGGAAATACTTGTGTGGCTATGGAATGCCGGATGTCGGTATTGAAGTGGAGAAATGAAGGAT
Organism: Poa pratensis; assembly: GCA_947311845.1. Taxonomy (NCBI): domain Eukaryota; kingdom Viridiplantae; phylum Streptophyta; class Magnoliopsida; order Poales; family Poaceae; genus Poa; species Poa pratensis. Next base: position 28,314,178 of record CAMZMU010000052.1, on the reverse strand, counting down.
GTTGATGTTTATGAAAAATGCACAGTGTCCTAGTACTATGACAACCAATCTTAATCTGTGCGACCACATTTACCCCCATATGGGAACGGGGCTTAGTCATATAATTTGCTCTTATTAGTATGGGATACCTCATCAACGGAGATGACTCCGTTATGCATGAGGGGATGGTTTGTGAACTCCCCTGACCTGGGTCCTCGCTCAAACTCTATGGAAAGATAAGGAGGAGGATTGAAGACTTCATAAATGTGGTCGCCGGGAAAAACATATGAGTCCTCACACTTAGGGTTGCCGACGGGGACCGGACTGAGTGTTGGTGGGAATTATCATATGGGTAGGATCCTATACTAGCATGAGCAAAGGAGAGGCTAGGGTCGGTGGCTCAACTTCGCATACACCTTGTATGGCGGGACGTGGCTGACACGATGAGTTACCGGATGGATGTGGGTTAAAAGCGTGCTACCTCTGCAGAGGGTCAAAACTATTCGAATAGCCGAGTCCTCGGATATGGACAATTGGGAAGCTGTCCTAAGATCATGTGCAAGTTTTTGAAAATATTTGAGTTTTAAAAAGGAAAGTGAAGTGGAGAATGTGGTTGTACCTATACCAATAGATCGGTATGAGGTGTTGGTAAAAGTGGACCATGACAGACTATGGTCGGAAAAAGGTGGAGTTTTGGAGAAACCGATAAAATGATGGTCTTTATTCAAAATGGTTATAAAAACTCTTCTTACCTCTTTTAACAAGGATATAGAGATGTTATAAGAAAATAAAAGTTTGAAAAGTTAAAATAAAACTAGTGCATACTCATGTTGGGGTAGTTTGCGAGTACATTCAAATGTACTCATATTGGTTTCGTCCCTGGCTATTGTCCTAGCCAGACTACGAGGAGGAGCACTACGCCGAGCAGGAGTATGGTGACTTCTATGCGAACTAAGGATCTCCACAAGTCAGCTGCCTGTCGGGTCGTCGTCGTTAGAATGATGTCTACTACTCCGTAGCTTCCGCTGATATTTTGGTTTGGCCCATGAAGGCACCTATGTAAGAACTTGGTCTAAATGACCATTTATGTAAGACTTTTTATTTCGGTACTGTAATGGATGTAAACTTTGGTATCCAATTCGGATTATGTGCAACGACAGACTGATCACGGGATCGTTGTGTTAAGCATAATCGGGTATTTCGGACAGCTAGTCCGGGGTCCCCACAGACTTGGTATCAGAGCAATCCTGACTTTAGGAAACCTTAGTTAGCATGGTCGTTTGTCAAATGTTACAAAAAGATGAATTTCTAAAGAAAAAGGAAAGAAGTATTTTTGGAAACTGCTTATCTCCAATCCCTTACTTATACAAAATGTTACTCTCATTAAAATATCATATTTTTCTTTGTATCCTTAAAATTGTGCACACTTCTCTTTAAACTTAAATTTCGACTCACTTGTTGCCCACTACATTTAAAAATTTGGTACACTCGTCAGCTACTAACTTAAAATTTGCTTAAAAATTTGTAGATGGCACTCCACTAGACCGAGTTCGTTCAGTTGGAGAAGGATAGCAAGCTGACGTTCGAGAGTGACTTGTTCGAGTTGACCAAGCTGTTAGGTCGCCCGCTCCAGAGTTTGAGGGAGCTCAGATTGATGTTCACGATGTCGGAAGGCTGAGCTGGCTCATCAGGTCGTCAGTTCGCAGAAACATCAAGTCTCCCAGTTCCAGGACGCTCGTCTTCACCACCAAGGAGGCCACCTGGGTTGACGGTCTCTGTACTGCTACACAGAGGATGCTAGCCTGACTTTGTGAGGAGCACAAGGCAGAGTTAGTAGACTCCCGTTTCCGGTTCTACGGGAGGCGCAACTGCGATGGACACCCTACTCCTTCCCCTTGCCACCCGATGTTTGGGAGCTACCTCATGGACATGGAGCTCTTACTTCAGCACCCGACGAAACGGCCGCGTCGCTGTCGGGGTGGCAGCACCTGCTGGAGTCGGGGCCGGGCGCGCCGGAGCCGCTGGTGTCAGCGCCGGGCTCCTCTGGCCGGAAAGGCCTACTGCATGGCCAGGGCGCGCTGTTCGAAGGCATTAGCGTAGTACATGGCCGTCTGGAGGTCCTGCGGACCGCGCATCTCCACGTCCACCGGGATATGATCGGGGAGCCCACCGACGAAGAGGTCGGTGTGCTGGCGGGCGTTGACGCCGGGCGCGTGGCACGCTAGGGCTTGGAAGCGGTCCGCAAAGTCCTGTACCGACGCTGTGAAGGGCAGGCGCCCCAGCTCAGCCAACCGGCTCCCGCGTATCGGGGGCCCGAAGCGGAGAAGGCACAACTCCCGGAAGCGCTCCCATGGAGGCATGCCGCCCTCGTCTTGCTCGAGGCTATAGTACCATGTTTGTGCGGCACCGCAGAGGTGGTAGGAGGCGATCCAGGTGCGGTTTGAGGCAAGCGTGCGCTGCCCCTGGAAAAACTGGTCACACTGGTTAAGCCAGTTCAGCGGATCCACCGTGCCATCGTCGGTGGCAAACTCCAGGTTGGAGAACCGAGGCGGGGGTGGCCCATGAGCGCCGGCGTTATAGGTTCCCTCGTGTCGGAGCATCGAAGACGCGGGGGGCGTGGAACAAGGGTCCATCGATGCTGGCGTACGGGGCGGTGTATCCCGGGAAGTCGCCGAAGGCCGCGGCTGCAGCAGGCGCCGGGGGATCCGGCACGGTCGGCTGACTCGAGGCCATGGTGTAGACCATTGTAGCGAGCCAGTCCGGGAGCGGCGATGGTGACGACGGAAACCGAATCTGGTTGATTGGCACGCCGTGAGTTGACGTAGCGGCCGGGGTGGAGGCGGCGGCCAACGAGACGGGAGCCGCGGGCGGCGGCTGCCATGGCGGCAGCTGGGGTGACGAAACCATGGGCAGCGTCCCTGGCGGCTGAGGTCCGTAGGGGCTGGCGAGGAAGCTGCGGATGCCCTCGACGGCCTGAGTTAGGGCATGGATGGCCGTCGTCAGCTCGGCCGGGGTGAGGACGGCGGCGGTGGCGAGCGCGGTGGTCGCGGCGGCGGGGAGGGTCGGCCCGGTGGCGGACGTCGTAGCCGCCGCGGTGATGCCCGGCGGCGACAGCGGGGAGGTGGGCGGAGGGCCCAACATGATCGATCCCGAAACTTCTGATACCAAGTTGATAGGACGCGGGGTCCTACCAGGCCTAGCACGTAGGTCATAGAGGTGGAAGGGAGATTGACGAAGGCTGGAGCGAGCACGGCGGCGTGAGGGCGCCTTGGTGGCCGGCGGCGGCGGCGGTGCAAGCGGCGGCGACGGCGGCTAGGTTTAGAAGGCCGACTCCTGAGGGAGTCGGCAATAATGATATGATTATTTCTTAGTTCCAAATATCTGATTACAACTCCTTATATGATAACGATAAGTTGGGCTAAGCCCCTAATTGGGCCCACTATTGGGCCTCTTCCGGCTGTAGGTCATGCCGGTCATAACAGAGCTCGTGTTGACACATATTGCACATTATTGATGCCCCCCTTTACACATTATAAGAAATACCGAAATACAACACTTGAACAACGACAATGCACTAGTAGAAAACAGGGCATTGGTGCCCCCCCTTTACTACCGGTTGAACTAAAACCGGTACTAAAGGGGCATTAGCACCGGTTGTGTTTGTGTGTCAGCCGGGGCCTCGTGGCCGAGACCTTTAGTACCGGTTGTTATTAACAACCGATACTAAAGGGTCCGAGGCCTCGCAGCACATGCGACTGCGGTGGGTGGCCCCACTGCCAGACCTTTAGTACCGGTTGGTATTACCAACCGGTACTAAAGGTTAGCCTTTAGTACCGGTTGCTAATAGCAACCGGTACTAAAGGTCTCATCCACTATAACCTTCTTCCACCCCGGCATCTTCTCTTCCGGCATTTTAAGTTTAGCTCATTTTCTTGCAAGTTTAGCTAGTTTGATTTTGGTGGTGCTTGCAAGGTGTTTGATGAAATGACTAAGTTAGGGATTTCATTTGTTTTATATGCATTTTGAGCTAAAAAAAGTATAATTTGTGGTTTTATATAGTGTCGTCCCGTCCCCTTCCTCACCGCCGTCGATCGCCCGCGCCGCTCCGTCACCGACACCACCTCGGTGAGCCTCTTGTTTTTATATTTGTTATTTAAAAAATGTTAGTTATATGATTTAGATGCATAATCATTACTTGTATAATTTTCTTATTTGTATAATTATTTGTTATATATAGTGTCATGGTTTTGACATCTGTCCCCACCGGCTCTCGTCCGCTGTATTACTCGGATGTGGTACGATTGATTGTTATAACTATATATTTGTTTAATTTTGTGTTTATAACAATTATGCCGACCAACTTGACGTGCATATAATTTTATTTAGGAGGTAGTTGAACCGGAAATTCCAACCGACCCTATTGACGAGTTTTTTATGAAAGAAAACAATGATTTGAAAGCAAAACAGAAAAGAAGTGAAGATCTTCGTCTCGAAGAGAATATGAATTGGGATTTCAAGATTGCTGACGTCGTCGATGATGACGAGATCAAGATGGAGGCAATGCGCTTGGATCACAAGATCAAGATGAAGGCAATGCGCTTGGATCACGAGATCAAGATGAATGCAATGAGCCTGAAGCTTAAAAAGATTAGAAAATATGCCATTAGTCAAGAGGCTTGGTATCATTATGTTGTTGGTTCAATAGTTACCTTAGTTGCGATTTTGATCGCATTTGTCGTTGGCTTTAAATTCTTTAGCTAGTTGTATGTTAGTTTCAATTAATGAATGTTTATGAGAACTATGTATTAATTTGTTTAAATGTGGTGAACTTGTATTAATGAATTTGGTCACGTATCTCTATTCATGATATAGCTATGGTGTAATAGTTTTTTGATATATTTATATAATTAATGCAGATGAGCCGAGTATGGATGTACGGTGAATGGCGCTATCCCGATTTCCTTGATGGCATGCATAAATTTCTCGATGTGGCTAAGTTAAACAAGCTGAAGAATGGTTTTATAATTTGTCCATTTGATGAATGTCGGAATAAGAGGAATTACCCGTGCGTAAGAACCATACACTCCCACTTGTTGCGACAAGGCTTCATGCCCAATTATTTGTGTTGGACCAAACACGGAGAAAGAGGGGTTATAATGGAAGACCCTGAAGAAGAGGATGATGACAACTATCCTGTGTTCTCTGATGAACACGGTGATACTACAATGGGGAAGACGAACCTGAGCTTGAGGTCATTGTTGATCAGTCTGGTGATGATGATCTTCGTCAGGTCATCTATCTATTATATAATTAAAACACAAGACAAAGGACGGTCAGGATACATCCGTTTTAAGTTAGAACGTATCAAAGGTCCAGATTAAAAAACATTGATCTAACTTCGTATGGTAAAAGCGGATTCCTGGCGTCCATCTTCCTTATTTCTTGGACTCTGTGCGGTTTGTATTAGGCATGGACTCTTATCGCTACCAAAAAATATTAGGGTACACGTTCTCTTCTGGCCATATATGCCGTTGCTTCGCTAGGATCAACACGTTAGCGACTTCAGGCCTACGGCGTACGACGGAAAAGTACTACGCCACGTGCAGCAGCAATCACCAATGGACGTTGTGTGGATCTGAATTCAGGCCGACGGCGCACGACGGCAAGTACTACACCGCGTGCAGCAGCGATCAACAATGGACGTTGTGTGGATCTGAACTCTGAAGCAGCAACTAGCATCCCGGCCAGCGTAAATCCTCCTATCGATGAGTTCGAAGAGACAGGTCGTTCTTGCTCTGATGAAGCTAGCTCTAGGCGCGCCAAGCCGCCAAAGATGCTGGCGAACAAAGTACCCTGAATCTACCGCAAGCTTTGCGACGAGTCCATCTGGGTGGCGAATTGGCTATGTCAATCGGGTGTAAATCCAAGACTGATGATGGCGATACAAAGAGGCAAACACAAGTGAAACACCAACGACTGTACAGGATTTGGTGATCGACCATGCAAACCGCAGTTTGCATCAGCTGAGCTAAATTATTTTCGGACCACGTACTTAGACTCAAGCAAATTTGCTAAGTACGGTTGCCCGAGGATGCACGCTGATACGCCGTTGTCCGCATGGCCGGCCGCTGCTCTCCGCGCGCGGTAGCCCAAAGCTCAAGCGGCTCTTTTTGTGTAGATCCACCTGATGGAAGATGGCGTAGCACGCACAATCATACTGACACTCGGTCCTTCAAGAAGCACATATCGATTGGTTCGACGCACCGTCGGCCGGAGAAGCCATCAAATTAAGCAATCACCATGTACTCCGTCTGGTGGTACAACCTGGAGTGCAGATGCTTCTACAAATGCTCGCGACGGCAACGTACCAACACTTAAAATCAGGCACTGCCACCCGTCAGTAACCCAAGTTGTTCTCCTTATATTACACCACGTGGTCCTATTGGTGCAAAGTAAAATAAGGAAACTCTAGAAAATACACGGATAGAGAATTCAAAAGGGACATTGATCCGCAGCTCAATGCAAATTCTATAATTGGTCCATTGATATAAGGACATCTACGTAGCACAGACCTCAAAAAATTTACACGTACGCTCGCACGCTTGGACACCCAACGAATCGGAATAAAAGCAAGATGTCGGCGAATTGACCATGACAGGGGAGGCGCTCCACAACGGATCGAAGCCTCGCCAACAATTTTTTTCTGCCATCGGCAAATCAAGGGCACGAGCAGGCTCAAGCTTGCATCGGCAAGTCGACGGCACGCTAGGGCAGCCGGAAGCCGGGAGATCAAAGATTAAGGCTCGGAATAAAGGCAAGATGTCGGCGAATCGAAGCCAGGGGAGGCGCTCCACAACGAATCGAAGGCTAGCCAACAATTTTTTTCTTCCATCGGCAAATCAAGGGCACGAGCAGGCTCAAGCTTGCATCGGCAAGTCGACGGCACGCTAGGGTAGCCGGAAGCCGGGAGATCAAAGATTAAGGCGGCGTAATGTTTTGGCAATAATCACCTGGTGGCGCGGCACGGCGAAACAATTGGAAAAGTAGACGGCACGCCAGGGCAGCGCCGGACGCCGGCAGATCAAAACCGATTGAGGCGGCGAAACAATTGGAAAACAAGACTAGGGAGGGGAAAAACTTCTGACAGGCGAGAGAGACGGAGCACGTCATGGCGGCCATGGTGAGCAGCGAAAGAACGATCGTTGCCATATACTACCTTAATTCATGCGCTTTTGCATGCAGCCGAAGAGCTAAAGCAAGACTTACGTGGCGCAGCTAGCGTCAAGTGCATCTGGAGATTGCCTGCGTCCATTGCCAGGCCCGTGCGACTGTGCGAGGTCTCCAACTAGCTCCATGCGGCATACAGGCAGTATGCAGCCGATTTGTTGCAGGCATAATCACGTGTATAGGACAAACACCAAGCTTTGGAGTACAATTGATTATTTGCATCCAATCAAAGAACACACGGGGTAAGGATCGTCAAACTTTGGACCAACTCTAGGGCAGCCTGCAGTTTCGCCCGGACGAATATTGTGCGCTGGCCATGGTGGAATGCCCGGACAGTCGGCAAACTGAAGAGGCCAGACACGCTAGCCATCCAGATGTTTGATCGAACAAACGATCGGCAAACTGAAGACACAGTATGCTGAAGCCATGGTGACCATCCTGATCACTGAAGGTACGATACAAGGAGGCATGATTCTCGACATCGTCGTAAAGCCATGGACGCCCCCTTTAATGACTAGCATAAAACCTCCTCCGACGAGCTCGAGATAGGGCCTGCAATCTTGGACGACAAAATCAACGACCGTGATCTCATGCCAGCGATCTTGACGAGCAGATAAGGATCCGTGTCTACAACAAGTCAAGGTGAGGACAGCGACCCCACGACAGCAAACATGGCTGCAGGAAAGGATTTGATAACCAGACACGTTTTGCATCAGATGAACAATTGACCATGGGATCTACTCCCTCCGTTCGCAAAAGGATGTCACAAAAATGAACTATAGATAGACCATTTTTTGTGACATCCTTTTCCGAACGGAGGGAGTAATTTTCTTAATTTGATCGTCTGCGCTAGGCTCAACTTTAGGATCAAATACTGCAGTTTGTTTTAACTGTCCGTCCCAACTTATCATGCCGACCAATTCAAATGATTTCTCTCCTCTCCTTAAGAGTAACACACAAACACGAGGTGCATGCATTGTGCATCCAGATGGTGATTTTATGAAATTATAATAAGTACATGAAAGAGTTTAACCTATCCACACGTCGTGTGGAAGATAAGGGAGTACCAGTTTAAATATTTATTATCAGCAGCGTTCAGAGCAAAATCGGATTTACATATGAAAGTATACATAATACGCTAGAGTCTAGACGGTAAGACACAACTTCCAATTTAATAAGGGGCCCAGTAAGAAAGATAAATTGTGTGCGTACTAGCTGTGAACGAAATTTATAAAACGCAAGTATTTCGACAAAAGCACATCATGAGTATAAGAAATAATCAAACATGTGGAATAAAACAAAAGGGTTAGTTTAATTTAATCCTTAGTAGACAATTTAGAAGGGAACAAAATTAAGAATTATTACAAAGCTTTACTTCGCCCTTCCCAAACAGATGGCACACACATGTGTTTCAAAAATATTCTTGGCCAAACATTTGATCATTAAGTATAGGTTATGTGCCCCAAAATAATACCATTTGAAACTTATGTAGACTATGAATCTAACCATATCAATTTTGTTTTTTTAAGAAAAGGGGAGAAGCCCCAGCCTCTGCATCGATTGATGCACACGGCTTTTATTTCATCGTCATAAAGTATCAGAGTTTACATCTCAAGCTCAAGTTCAGAAAATGCCAAAGTAAACGAAAAGCGATGACGCTAAAAAGAAGAAAAACAAATGAGCTTCTCAAGTGTAAGTCTTCTTAAACGTCTTGAATCCTTCTAGACATCCGTCAGGTACCCGGTAGTAGATATCCAAAGCGACCGCCTCCAGCCGGATGCATCCAGAGTTGATAAGCGCATGTTGCGCCTCTAGGACCAGATCATTTTTGTATTGGACCAATTTATTTGTCAAAGTCGATTTTTTTTTGCAAAAATGTTTCCACTACTTCTTTTAATGATGGGGGTAGTATAGTTTTGCATGGCAAGAACCCCATAATAACTTCTGTGTAATGTAGACAAACAAAAATATCCTTACCAACGATGTAGTACATATGGCCAAAAGATTTTTCACAAGGTCTTAACCTCCAAAGCCACATCCTGGCTAAAATCAATTTCTATATTACAAATGATATAACATTTAAAATACATGATGAATTAAATAAAATTACCATTTTATGTGCGGGCAAATTGGTGGCAGAGAAACACATCCAAATAATTTTTTACATGCTATATCATGAAGATTTCCAATAATTGAATGCTAAATCAAAACATAAACAATAATTACTCTAGCCGCGCAAATGCGCGGGCCACCCAGCTAACTGCAAACGAGTGGTCTGCCTTGGAGCGCATGTTACAGGATCACAAAAAATCGTTGTACCCAAATTATGAAGATGACCAGAAAAAGCTAGGTACCACCCTGGAATTTCTGCAGTGGAAGGCAAAGAATGGAATATCTGACAAGACATTTCAAGAGTTGCTACAAATATTTAAGAAGAATCTTCCGAGAAATAATGAAATGCCCCATAGTACGTACGAAGCAAAGAAGATAGTCTGCCCTCTAGGATTAGAGGTGCAGAAGATACATGCATGCATCAATGGCTGCATCCTCTACCGCGGTGAGAAGTACGAGAATCTGAATGCATGCCCGATATGCGGTGCATTGCGGTATAAGATCGCGCGAGATGACCAGGTGATGTTGAGGGTGAGCCGAGCCCCAGGAAGAGGGTTCCCGCGAAGGTGATGTGGTATGCTCCTATAATACCACGGTTGAAACGTTTGTTCCGAAACAAAGAGCATGCCAAGTTGTTGCGATGGCACAAAGAAGAACGTAAAGAAGACGAGATGCTGAGACACCCCGCTGATGGGTCTCAGTGGAGAAACATCGACAGTGCGTTTGGGGATTTTGCAGCTGACGCGAGGAACTTAAGGTTTGGTCTAAGTACAGATGGCTTGAATCCATTTGGGGAGCAGAGCAGCAGTCATAGCACCTGGCCCGTGACTCTATGTATCTATAACCTTCCCCCTTGGTTGTGCATGAAGAAAAAGTATATTATGATGCCAGTGCTTATCCAAGGACCGAAGCAACCCGGCAACGACATTGATGTGTATCTGAGGCCATTAGTTGACAAACTTTTACACTGTGGTCTGACGAAGGTGTACGTGTGTGGGATGAGTACAAACAGGAGGAATTTCCCCTATGACAGTCGAACAAGGGATACAATGCATGCACACACTGTTTAGATAAGACTGACAGTGCATATATAGTAACAAGATTGTGTACATGGGGCATCGTCGGTTTCTTCCAAACAGGCATCACGTAAGAAACGGAGGCAAGCACTTCAAAGGTGAGCCAGATATCCGGACGAAGCCTACACGACATGATGGTGATGTTATATATGGCATGGTCAAGGATTTAGAAGTAATCTTTGGAAAGGGTCCTGGCAGTCTATCTGTTCCGAAAGACGCTAACAAGCGCGTACCCTTGTGGAAAAAGAAATCTATATTTTGCGAATTACCCTATTGGAAAATCCTAGAGGTTCGCTCCGCAATCGACGTGATGCACGTGACGAAAAATCTTTGCGTGAACCTGCTAAACTTCTTAGGCGTGTATGGGAAGACGAAAGATACAGCGGATGCACGGCAGGACCAGCAAAGTATGCACCACGGAAGAGACAACCTGAATTCAGAGAAGTATGAAGGTACTTCCAGCTACGCACTTACCAAAGAAGAGAAGGAGATATTTTTTCAAGTCCTGAGCAGTATCAAGGTCCCGTCTGGCTACTCGTCGAATATAAAGGGAATAATAAACATGGCAGAGAAAAAGTTCCAAAATCTGAAGTCTCATGACTGCCACGTGATTATGACACAATTACTTCCGGTTGCATTGAGGGGCTTCTACCGGAAAACGTTCGAGTACCCATTGTGAAGTTATGTGCATTTCTGAATGCAATTTCTCAGAAGGTAATCGATCCAGCAACTCTACCAAGTTTACAGACGAGTGTGGTCCAATGTCTTGTCAGCTTTGAGTTGGTTTTTCCACCGGCCTTCTTCAATATTATGACGCACCTCATAGTTCACCTAGTCGAAGAGATTTCCATTTTCGGTCCTGTATTTCTACACAACATGTTCCCCTTTGAGAGGTTCATGGGAGTCTTAAAGAAATACGTTCATAACCGTGCTAGGCCAGAAGGAAGCATGTCCAAGGGCTATGGAACAGAGGAGGTCATTGAGTTCTGTGTTGACTTTCTTCCCGATCGTAAGCCCATCGGTGTTCCTCAATCGCGCCATGAGGGGAGACTGCGTGGAAAAGGCACGCTAGGAAAGAAAGCAACAAGAAGTATGGACGGGAATTCTTTCACTCAAGCACACTACACAGTTCTACAAAATTTCAGATTGGTGGCTCTGTATATCGTGAAACACATGGATATTTTACGCTCAGAATACCCGAAGAAGACTGACTTCTGGATTAAAGGAAAACACGTGGATACTTTCGGCAGTTGGTTGCGTACACATCTCATTAATGACAACACGGTTGGACAAGAGCTATACTTGTTGGCCAAGTCACCATCTTCGACTATACTGACTTTCCAAGGGTACGAGATAAATGGGAATACATTTTACACGGAAACCCAAGACAAAAAGAGCAGTAACCAAAACAGTGGTGTCCGCTTTGATGCAACAAACGATGATGGAACAAAGGACACATATTATGGTTGCATACAGCAGATATGAGAACTTGACTATGGACCTTCTTTTAAGATCCCTTTGTTTCAGTGCAAATGGGTTAACCTGTCATGCAGGGTAGAGATAGACAAGCGGTACGGAATGACTACAGTGGATCTCTAGAATCTTAGGTACAAAACCGAGCCATTCGTCCTAGCCAATGATGTGGCTCAGGTTTTCTATGTGAAGGTCATGTCTTCCAGACCGAAAAAAAGAAAAGATAAGCAAGCCGGTACATCATACGATGAGCCAAAGCGCCACATAGTTCTTTCAGGAAAAAGAAACATCGTGGGAGTGGAGGACAAGACAGACATGTCAGAAGATTACAACAAGTTTCCTGAAATTCCGCCCTTCAAAGTGAAAACTGACCCAAGCATCGTGTTAAATGATGAAGATTGTCCATGGCTACGACGCAATCAGAAGAAAGGGACACACACGAAGAAAAAGTGAACACTAGATAGGGATGTTGTTGCTGATGTGTAATACTGTGTATTAAACCTTTTATGTAACGATGTTCTGAAAACTCAGAAGAGAGATCTAAACACAGAACAAAACACACGGTTTCCCCTGCATACAGCCCAACAGTGGCTCGTGAGTGCCCGCATATCAAATGCACTGTTGGACGTATGCAGGGAATCCGAATGCTTTGTATTCGGACGATGAACTGGAGTATTTTGTAGATAGAACAAAACACACGGTTTCCCCGTCATACAGCCCAACAGTGGCTCGTGAGTGCCCGCATATCAAATGCACTGTTGGACGTATAACGGGAATCCGAATGCTTTGTATATCAAATGAGTGTTGAACATGCTCAAGAGGAGGGGAAGAGTTTATATAGGGTCATGTGGCTGATCCAAAAGAAACACACCCCCTAATCCAACGGCTCACAAGTTCTTCGAAGAAACACACCCCTGATCCAAAGGCTCACAAGCGCTTAAAAAAACACACGATCCGTGTGCTTCTTTACTTCCGGTTGGTGTTACCAACCGGGACTAAAGGCGGGCTTCGCGGTCACGACTCGTGTCAGACACGTGTCCTACCCCAGCGCTGGGGAGAACACGTGTCCCCCCTATGTATTGACGTCGTTGACAAATATTAGATAATAGATATAAAAACACAATACAAATAGATACATAATTAGTACAATTTTGTAGACAATTAAATTAAATCTATTATATAATTAAAACACAGGACAAACGACGGCTCAGATTTAGCACTTAAAACCGAACGGCTCAGATTTAAAAACGTTGTTACTGGAGATCGTATTGAAAACAGCAGTTGACCAATCAGGCAGCAGTCCGGGTCTTGCACGTCTCGAGCAAGGAAAAGGAAATATAAAAGATGCGCCCAGGCTATGTACATACATAGCTGTTCGTGCACATCACGTTAGAAAAAGAAGTCACGTTTGTAGGCATCTCGCATCAGTACGTGTCAAAGCTGGAGTCTGATTAATTAATGTTGTCCGGCCGGTACGATTATTTGCATGAACAGAATGATCGCCTGATGCTAGGAATATGCATCTACAATCAGCACACGGCCGGGCATCCTCAAGCGACGACGCCATGACGCACGCCCGGCGCCCCTCGATGATCGAGAGCTCGAACACATGCGACGACGCCATGACGTCGAATTCTACATACGGTGCTCTTCCGTTTCTCTCTCCGCATTGCCTTCTTCTCTGATTAGGTTATGTGCCTTGGGCAATACATCTCTACTTGAGTTGTAGCATGATGCATCGAGTTCATTAATCGATTCTTCTTTGCAGCAAGCTTTGCAACTAGGTGAAGATGCTTGCCGGATGTAGTTGGCCAGTACTGTAATAGGTTGATCTATCAATTTCCAGGGAGCAGCCCGTCCAGGTTATGTGTGCCTCGGTCGGCGTCAGTGGTCTCGGTCAAACAAGGTGCACATCTGATCTTTTGAGATGAATCCAACTGATTCACTAACTTTTTATTTCTTTCAGTAAAATTTATTCACTAATCTGCCTTCAGAACTAATTTTATTAGACAAGGTGCACATCTGATCTCTTGAGATGAATCCAACTGATTCACTAAGTTTTTATTTCTTCCAGTAAAATTTATTCTCTAATCTGACTTAAGAACTAATTTTGAATGTTTCAGCGGAAGAGAAATAAATAAAATCTTCCTCCCCGTCCCCTTTCTTCAGAGGTTGTCTACATCTGACGGCAACGATCGGTGGAAGTTTGTGCTATCACCAGCGGTCCGGCGCCAGGTTCGTATAGCCGTCCAATATGTGAGCGTCAAGTTGAGGGATGAAAAGAGTACGTGACATTTGTTTTTGTGCATGCAACAATAAAGTATCTGGACTGCCCATATTGACCAGGTTCATAATTCATACATTTTTGTTAGTATGTACTTTGTGATTTCAGGAGCTGGCATTGACATGAATTTTCTTTCCGCTAGAGACGCTGGTGAAAAATATACATTAGAAGAGCGGCAAGTTACGGATTGAGGTGGTGTTCTTTCTTCTCGGTATCTACAGTATGTGTATAAATACATGCAATTGCAAACCACTATACCGGCGATTGATACTTATAATGCATTGATTAGCATAATAAAATCATAAAAAGAGATTAGCTGAACAGATTAATATTTGTCCGTTTTGACATATAACATCAAGAAGAGGAAAAAATGTTGAACGTTTTTCTCATGGTTATGTCTATTTTTATCCTTAGATTGTTCTCAACATAGACATCTTTACAATGACCTGTAGAGAGTAGGATGAAGTTTAAATTACTTCGAGATCCTAAATTTCAAGAGCAGCCTATAACTTTATCTTGAGTTGTTAATATGTTCAAAACTCCAAATAACATGCATGTATTTAAATAGGATTTGTTGTGCATATATATCTTTTCGTGATCTCAGTTAGGACTTATATTTTTTATTTAGTATTCAAGAAACGAGAGAAGTCTTCATTATTTTTGCTTGCTCCCAGCTATACTTTATAGCTGCAGCCTGCAGGTCATTTTTGAGCTAAATCCTGCAGAAGGTTTGTTGTCATCAATCCGTTGTACAAAAGTTAGTTTGTAGAATTCCTGGATACTGTAACTATGCACCTTCTTTGTTACGTGGCACTTAAGTTCACTTCGCAGCATGATATTTACAAGTTAGTGATTACTCAAAAGGCATGCTTTTGCTGTACAAATTTCCTTTTAGTTGATCTGTTATCCCAATGATATTAAGGTGTGAAATTGTGGAATTATAAGATGCCCCAGTTTTTCAGTGCTCTGGATAAAGTTGGTTATATTATCAGAATGCAGGAGATATCAACCAATTCTTCGAGAGGTTACTGTTCGGCTGTAGCTCACTTGAAATATGCATGAAGGTTGGGTACTTCTTACAACACATTTACATGAAACAAATGTACTACTTAGTGCTCTCAGAATGCAAATCCCTATGGTTTTCAGGAGAAGATCATCTTCCTTCTTAGCTCTTGAGGAGAAGATCCACTGAATTTATGCTGCAGACTGCAACATCCTATCTGGACATTACTTTTTTGGGGGTTAGATTCCGTCCATGGAGTACCTCATTGCTAATGGTGGCAAATTAAATCGCGAAAGAGTTGAGGGGAGAACAACCAAGCAACATTAGATAAGCTTTCAAGACTAAGTCTCACATCATGCATAGAAGTGTAGAATTTTTACCATCAACCTTTTTGGTCAGTTTCTATTCAAGTAAAATTCACCCCCGTTAGTCCCGCACATATATAGATTTGTTTTCACATGTGAGCTTA
This sequence comes from Poa pratensis, assembly GCA_947311845.1. Lineage (NCBI taxonomy): Eukaryota > Viridiplantae > Streptophyta > Magnoliopsida > Poales > Poaceae > Poa > Poa pratensis. Next base: position 28,298,555 of record CAMZMU010000052.1, on the reverse strand, counting down.
GTAGTATAAAAAATAGTCAACGGAACTGAGAAAAGGAAAGAGACGCACTGAGTTACGGTCACTTGATGAGCTGTAGATTTTGTTTTGTCCTATAAATTAATGATAAACTACATCGAATACAACAGCTGAATATTTTCTTAGTGAATAACAATGTGCTATGATGGTATTCCTCATTCTAGCCGCGCAATTGCGCGGGCCCCTCAGCTAGTATATATTAAAGAAAAAGAAACTAGAGAAAAAAACAAAATAGAAACCAAATTGATATAAAAAACAGAAAACATAAGAAAGAAAAAAAACTAGAGAAAAAAAATTCAAAAAGCCCATTAGTACCGGTTGTACACTACAACCGGTACTAAAGGGCTGGGCTTCGCGCAAGAATTTTCGCCGCGGCCCAAAAAGCACCTTTAACACCGGTTGTAGTCTACAACCGGTACTAAAGACCGGTTGTAGACTACAACCGGTGTTAAAGGGTTGTTGGGGGCGGTTTTATGTGGGGATCGACGAATCGATCCCCAAATTTCACAAGTCCTGCTCCTCTCCGTCATCGCCACGCGCTCCCCGGCGACGCCCTGCTCCGGCCACCGCGCCCCTCCACGCGCCCCTCCACGCCGTCGACGGCGCTGCCGCCCTGCGCCACGCCTCCGCGACCGCGCGCCCAAGGCCCGGCCTGACGCTGCCCCTCCGCCGCGCCCTCCATCGACGCCGGCCGCGCGCCGCCTCCGCCCTCCGACCTGCTCCGGCGCCGCGCCTCGTCGCCCCCGCGCCGGCCTCCACCTCCGCCGTGCCATCGCCGGCCTCCACCTCTCCGCCGCCGCGCCGGCCTCCACCTCCGCCGCGCCATCGCCGGCCTCCACATTTTGAGGTAATTTTTTTTTTCATTTTTAGTAAAGTTGTGTAGCAATTTTTAGTGTAATTTTTGTAATTTGCAATTTCTTTAGGTTTATCACAAATGTGTTAGAAAAAATTTGCAATTTGCTTATTTGCAATTTGTTTAGGTTTATTACAAATGTGTTAGAAAAAATTGCAATTTACAAATGTGTAGCAATGTGTTTAGGTTTATTGCAATTTGCAATTTTCATTTTTAGTAAAGTTGTGTAGCAAACTTTGAAACTTTGAAAGTTAGAAAAAATTAGAAAATATGTTTAGGTTTATTAGAAATATTAGTAGCAAATATTAGAAAAAAATTATGTGAGTAAATATGTTTAGGTTGAGTAAATTTTGCTAAGTTTGAATTCTAGTAAATTTTGCTAAGTTTAAATTTTATGTGAATTTTGCTTAGTTTGAAATTGTAGTAGCAAAGTTTCAAAATTTTAGCTAGTTTCAAAATATTGCTTAGTCATTTAGATAGTTTGAAAATAACATTAGTAAAAATAAAATTGTCAAGTTAGAAATATTGTAAAGTTTAAAATATTGTAAAGTTTGAAATATTGCTAAGTTTGAAAAATTGTAAGTTTGAAATATTGCAAAGTTAGAAATATTGTTAAGTTAGAAATATTGTTAAGTTTGAAATATTGTAAAGTTTGAAATATTGCTAAGTCATTTAGATAGTTTGAAAATAACATTAGTAAAAATAAAATTGTCAAGTTTGAAAATATTGTAAAGTTAGAAATATTGTTAAGTTTGAAATATTGTAAAGTTTGAAATATTGCTAAGTCATTTAGATAGTTTGAAAATAACATTAGTAAAAATAAAATTGTCAAGTTAGAAATATTGTAAAGTTTGAAATATTGCTAAGTTTGAAATATTGCAAAGTTTGAAATATTGCAAAGTTTGAAATATTGTTAAGTTTGAAATATTGTTAAGTTTGAAAAATTAGCTAAGTTTGAAAATTTTGCAGTGACATTGAGCTATGGAGGACAACGCCCCCATCATCGACGATGCCCCCCCCCTTCATCCGAGATTTGGAGGAAGAAGACCGTCTCCAAGAAATAATATATAACAACGCTGCCGGACCCAATTCCGACGGAGAAGATTCTGACGGAGAAGATTCCGACGAAGAAGACGCCGAAGATTTCAGCGCGAAATGTTTGAACGACTCCGGTGAGGAACTTGAGTTACAAAACTTCAGAGACGATGACGACGACGAAGAAGAACTGTCGTTAGAAAACTCCGCATCACTAGCTAAGAAGGGCTCCGACAAGGTATATATTAAGTCTTGTTGATCACTAACTAGATGCATTAATTGATTTATATGCGCACTTATTAACGAAACATTTGTTCTTTCAGCCCTCTGGATCTAAGTCGTCAATCCCTACACGAGGCCCCGCCCAAGGGGTAAAGCTGCCGGATGGTGCAACTTTGCAGATCGAAGATGTTAGCATAAAAGGCAAACCGTTGAAACCCGATGGAATCTACACTAAATATGTAGCTCAATGCGGAGTTCTTGTTAGGGACATGGTCCCGATCACCGTGGCAGAATGGAATGAGCTGAAGAAAGCCAACATTGGCGCAAAATATCTCGACCAAAGAATTAAAGATACCCTTTGGGACTCGATATTGGTTTCTTTCAGCCTACCAGCAGATTTCCCACATAATATGACGGATAAAGAGTGTGTTTGGGACAGCTCTACTCCAGCTGACTCCACTCCACATCGAAACTCCACTCCACCAATATGCTCCGGAGCAGAAAAAAGTGTTTGGTTCACTAATTAGCTTCAGATTCGTATTAGAAGGAGACATGTCTGGATTGTCCTCGTATTTAGTTTTCTCACTTATTTTTCTCTGACCCATTTGATACTGCAGCATCGTGACTCGTGTCACGTGAGGAGAAGCATTACTTTTTCCATGGTGAGGAGAAAGACGTCATTCTTTTTTCTGAAGTTTTTTTTTTGACAGCACAACACTTATATTCAAACTGAAAAAACCACAATACAGATCGGAATACAAGCAGCTAAACTGCAGAGAGCAGCGAAGCTGCAGAACATCGTCTTCAACCTCGAGAACGCCGAGCACACCAGCCCTCCATCGTCGAAGACGACGCAGAAACCAGTCGCCGGCCGCCCTCACCCAAGGAACGGAAGAGCTCCTAGCCCGAAGGCAACGACGAGCCGCAGCAGCCTCCAACTCCGAGAAGCTGGATCTGACGCCGAAGAAGGACCATCGGCCGGGGGAAGCCCCCAAGCAACCTCCGCTCCAGATCTGGAGCCAACGCCACACCACCTCATCGGAGGTGGCCAGATCTTCAACCTGCACGCCTCGAGCCCACGCAGCAGCAGCCTCCACTTCCCTCCACAGTCCTCCTGAACACCAACCGCAAACCCGCCACCGATGCCGGAGGAAGCGCCGGTAGAACAGGGCAGCTGCCCTCCGCCGCCGTCGAAGACGACGACAGAAACGAGGGGAAGCTGCGGCCCAGCAAAACGACGACGGAAGCCTCCCCGCCCGGCTCCGACGCCCAAGATCCACCAAAACACCCTATCTACAACGCCGGAGCGCAGATCCGGGGATTCCCCAACCTCCCGCCGCTGGAGCGGCCGCCGGAGGGTGGGGAATCCCACGGATACGCCGGCGAACGCTGGCCGAGCCGGGGTAGCCCTCGGGTCGCCTCTGGTTACTGTAGAGAGAGGAGAGGGGAAGAGTTCCAGAAATATGCGGCCGGCTCCTTTATTCTTTTTTTCTGAAGTTAGCTGCCATTGTTTTCTTCGGTAGAATGTGAAGCGAGCTCCTCGAGAAAAAGTACAGGGCAGGGACGACCTCTTGTAGCAGCAACCTGGCATCAGGTAGGCCACGAAATTATGCTTCAGTCTGGCGTGGAGACGACGGTCTTCGCCGGGGATGCAGCTGCAAGAAAACGGCCACGGCAGTGAGTCTCTGGTCCACAAGGCTGCGGATCGGACGGCAAGAAGCAGGGGCGGCAAGCAAAAGGCCGGCTGACTAGTGGCCGGAGGGATACGGACGAACAACGGGGCAGACGGGAAGATTACCTCGATGGTCGCCGGCCCGCCGGGGTGGTTCAAGGGAGGGTCTTGACTGAGAGCTAGATTTGCGGCGACGGCGGCGCGCCCCAGTCAGCTGCCATCGGGAAGCCTAGTCGAGAGATTATAAAGTGGGAAAACAGAAAACGATTCGATCTGGTGACTTAGCGGTGGCATTGGTCTGTAATATGTCTCAAACTCCAGGGGCATATAGGTTCTATTGTGGTAGCTGAACCTGGAGTGCAGCAGCCGAAGCACCTATTCCCTCGCTCCGATAAATTGTACGTGCGGCCGTCTCTGCTCCGCTCCGCTGGATGGTGGAGTTTACGCGTTTGGGTCAGCTTCACCAGCTCCAGCGTAGATTGCTGGAGTGGAGCTGTCCCAAACACAGTAAAAGTCAAGGAGTGGACTCTTAGCGAGATGGCCGAGCAATTCAACAACTGGAAGAAAACACTGTGGAGAAAATATGGAAACAAAACTCCAGAATTCACTGGACGTCTAGAGAAGCTAAAAGATGACTGGCTGAATTTGTGGCGTATAGGAAATCGGCCGTCGGTGTGGCCCGATCGACCCAGAATAAGTTGAATGCTAAGAAGAAGAGATATTTCCATCGTTTGGGCTCAGGTGGCTACATGACTGCCTTGCCTAAGTGGGAAGCCTATGAAAATGACCTGAGGAGAAATGGGATCCGTCCGCAGACAGATGACTGGCCCGACAGGTCCAAGTTCTGGTTGTTCACGCATGGGGCAGTGTTGGACCCAGACATAGGGCTGATTGTTGCAAAGGGAAAATGGCGAAAATGAATTAAAAGAGTCGTCAAAAAATAAAAAAATAATAGAACTAGTCAAGGCGAGAAAATATGTTCCCGATAGAGAGGACGCCGAGCTTACACAAGCCCTCGGGAATAAAGAACACTTGGGACGATGTCGAGACAGAGGAGGCGGGGTTGGTTATCTTGAAGGGTTTCCGCAGGATGTTGCAACTTATAGAAAACATTGCAGAAGTAAGAAGAGGGAGGCGGAGAGGGTTACTGCATTAGAGAAAGGAATGCAGGCTATGCAGGAGCAACCGGCCTCAATTACCCGCAGCCGGGAATCTCAGCTGCGAGTAGAAGATTCTGCAGCCGATGTCTCCCCATCTCAGCGGAAAAGCAGCGTGGGTTCCACGCCGCTACAAAATCCAGCAGTTAATGAACCAGTTGATGAACCATCGGCGGCTCACAACCCCGTGGATGATATCATGGAGAAGACAAATTGTGAGTTACATGCGCCAATGATGAGCATTACTTACCCGGTGGCGATTGGCTATGCTTTACCACATCAGCCTGGAGCAACCTTCCATTTTGGTGAGATTCCGGCTGGATTTACTCGTGTCGGGGTCACGAAAGTTATGCCAGGATTCAACGCAATACTTCTTGACATTCCTGGAGCTGAAGGCGAGACGACATTGGGAGAAGTCGAGCTTGGTATCGTTCTATGGAAGAAGAAATACATCAAGTTTCCAGACTCGGAGCCAAGGCCACCGACTCCTCCGGTTAGAAATTCACCACATCAAAGTCCACCCGCCTCCCCCCGCGATGATTGGGAGCCCGCCGCGAGTCCATCTCCCGTGCCATCCCGTCAGCCTGCTGCGCCCACTAGTAATTTGACAAAGCAGAAGCTGTTCACGTCGTCCCCTGTCAAGAAACGTGCAAAAAAAACAAAGGAAGTCAAGGCTCCAGCTCATGAGATGACTGAGGAGGAAAAGGATCTGGCTGCACATGATGAGTCGAGAGCCTGGTTTGCACAGCAAAAAAAAGGAAAGAGAGCGGGCAAAACTGGACCCCATAAAGGAACTTCTGAAGACTATACCAACTGAGGTAAAAGATCGCACCGTTGACAACCTATATGACCCTCCACCGCCGCCCATTTCAGACTACGAGCGAGGTATTGACAAGGTACTTTCCTCGCAGATAGAGCAAGATAAAGTGTGCGGGAAAAGAGTTGCCCAGCTCGGAGAACAAGAAGCACAATCGATCGCCCCGCTCATTGTGCCTTCTGAAGCTCAGGATATCGAGTTTGGTGAAGTCCGCATGGGCGACTTGGGTATCCCCCTCCTGGAGCCTCCCTAAAATATCGATTTGAACTCGGGTTCCCTCTGGTCGAAAACCCGAGTGCTCTAACAACACAGTTATGGAATTTGCATTGCTGGTACATGACCGAAGCAAAAGAAGGGAAATTCTATGTCATGGCGGTGGTTAAGGAAGAGCACTACTTCCGAGAATATGGTGTGCAGGTTGAGTTCGAAGAACTTTTTCAGATGTACAATCAACATGCTCTCGACAAATCTATCATCAGCTGCTATTGTCTGTAAGTAATTTATTCGTGTAATTTAATTATTTATAGTTAAAGCTCTCGTTCATTGCTTGTAATTAACAACATTCTTTGTACGCTAATTATGCAGAATGAAGATACGTGAATGCAGACTCGGAGGAATCTGTGACATTGGGTTCATTGACCCGGATAAAGTTCATTGCAAAACCATAACTGATAATCCCGTGAACACAGAGCACGTTTTGCTAACGTTTTTTAAGCGACAAAGTATCAAAAAGGAAATACTTTTTCCTTACAACTTCGGGTGAGTTTTACTGTCGTGTACATATTCTATTTTGCTTTCCCGATATTAAGTGTAATCGATAAGTTCTGAATACCTGCGTATATAAATGTGCGTAGGTACCACTACATTCTGCTAATCATTAGACTCGAGGATGAAGAAGTTGAAGTCTGTGATTCATTAAGGAAAGATCAAGATGATTAAGAAAGCGTGCGTCCAATGCTCAAGAGGTAATTTCAATCGCACTATATCATCCTCTTTCCTTCATTTCCGGATATCAAAAGTATAAGTAATAACTAGTACTCAATTCATTTTCTTTTCCGGACAGGGTTTACAGAAAGTTCAAAGCGGAAGAACGCGGTGAATGGCCAGAAAAGCTGGTGTTCAAGTCTAACTTAGTAAGTACTACTACGTGTATCTTTCTAATACCATTATCATTATCTTGATTATTATTCGATTAAATTATATTCTTGTATAGTGGTGTCTGCAACAACCACATGGGACGAAACTATGTGGATACTACGTTTGCGAGTACATTCACATGCTCGTCAATGAGAGAGTCCATAGTGTAAGAAATCGAGAGGTACGTAAATATCATACACAACTTTTATTTTGCCACCATCAATTGTGTTTAGTTTTGATCATAACTGATTTGATTTCCTTCTTTTAAAGATGGTAAGGAAGCGGAACAAGCTCCTACCAGAAAGCCGCGTAAAAGCTATTGCGGAGGAATTGGCGGGATTCTTTCTTACGCATGTCATAGACGAATCCGGTGAATTCCACTTTGTCGACAAAATGGCTCCCCCGCCTCCTGAGTAATAGCTAGCGGTGATCTCCATTGTAATTAGGAGTACTTTATATGTAACGAGAGTACTTTATATGTGTATAATGGGTACTTTATATGTGTAGTGAGTACTTTATACGTGATCTCCTCCGAAACCCTGAAAAACAGAAACCCTAAACCCCGAAAAATAATCGAAAAAGAAAGAAAACAAAAACCAAAACCCCCTGGAAAAAAAGGAGGAACCTTTGTGGAAGGCCTTTTGTACCGGTTGTATTTTGTTCCGGGACTAAAGGGATACCCCTTTAGTCCCGACCTACAACCAGTACTAAAGGCCCTTTACAACCGGTGTTGATGCCTTGTTGTCTACTAGTGATGGGATGCAAAGGGTTTACCTCGATTTGCATACGTGATGCACAGAACATAAATCTGGATGAGGGAGAGATGGTCTTTGGCATAGAGATAAAGAAATTAGGCATTCAATAATTTATCACCAAAATTGTTCAGTCATCCACTCTCTAGTAAGCTGATATGGAAAAACACAACGCAATGAATATTTAAATATGTGCAGTGTAAAAGACAACCAAATCATGCTTCGCATGAGCATAACAAAGATTTATTTAGTACGTGATGAATATTAAAATAATGAAATATATGATGGTATAGCTGCAGGTAATTTTATTGTTTAAAAATAAAGATCTCCAACTTGCACTGTGGTTCATAAACATTAAGGGCCAACCTATACGTGCCCAAAGAGCAAGATTTTATCCGAATCTTCTACTTCCAATGCTATACTGATTCGAGTAGGAAGCTCTGGGAAACAACGATTCAGCGCCATGTTAATGGAGGGAGTACTTGTTTCTTATTTTTGGTCTACGTTGTAAAAGGATTTTTCACCACTTCATATCTGTTCGACTGCATGTGGTTTTATTTATAAAGCAAAGCGAAATCCTATTTCGAGAGAGTGAAAGATATGACTTGTTAAATAATAAAGGCGAGAAAATCTGACTTTTTTATACGTCATTGACACAATTTCTATCCGTCGCACTCTAAAATCGACCAAGTTCAATTTGAACATCAAGAAAAAAAGAGGAAGATCATGTTGCAGATAGCATCTCAATTTGATCACATTTTTTTAGATATATTAAACTAAGCCAGTTCTTAAAGAATGATCCTTAAGGAACTAGAAAACTACACACAACACATTAGACAAAATCGACAGCGTTTTACTTGTCGGCTCAACATTCATGAGAGAAACGTTCGGTACTATTTTCGAGACTTTTGTGACACGTCAGAGCCAAGGAAAAACTTTTGTGACACCCCACCCTCTCTCACCGCGGGTGGAGAAGGAGACCCATGCATGGCTCTGCTGACACGGAGCTGGGGGGAGGGGGCTCCTCAGTCTCTTATCTTTTCTCGAGGAGAAAACATACATATGTCTTAGGCCGATCAGATGATTTTAAGTTTTTCTTCTTAATTTGCATATTTGAGACATTATTTTCCTTGCGGTAATTACTACTATCTTTAAAGACAATCCAAATCGCGGCCTCTCCGTGCCCCAGCTACTGTTCATCACTGCAGCAATGAAAAGTGTTGAACAGTACCCGGGTGGGCCCCACCAGCCAGCCTCACATCGCCACGGCATTTTGCAAAAAGAGACACGCGAGTCCAGAATTTGCTCCACCACCCCTCACTTTCCACGGAGAAGGACCCAGCTGCAATTCCGAACAGCTCCAGGGACCCCACCCAAAAAACGTCCGCGAGACCCCCCCTCTCTCCTCTCTCGCGCGACGGCGGAAATCACCGCCGCCGCCGCCGACACGCTTCGCCGCCGTTGCCCACCTTCCTGCTCAAATCGAAGGGTCACGCCGAGGTGCGCCGTCGCGCGCTCTCCATCCTCGCCAAGTGGCGCATGCTGGGACGGCCGGAATCACCGTCGCCGTCTGCTTCTTCCTCGCGTCCGGCCGACGGATGCCGCCGTCGAACCCGCCGTCTCCGGCGACCACCCCAAATCCGCCGGCATCCGCCTCGCCGTTCGCCGCCGCGTCAGACGCGCGCAATCGCGCTGCCCTGTTCCCTCTCCTCCGAGCTCTGCGCGCTCCACATAGCCGCAGCGGCCATTGATGACGTCACTCCATGACGTCTTCTCGCCCCGCTTTTTCTTCCACACGAAAATTCTAATTAATATACCCCTGTAGTGTGGGCCCCACAGCATTTCCACAAATACAAAATACCATAAAATCTGTAAGTTTCATAACTTCTAATCTCCATTTCAAAACATTGCAACAAAAAAATCCAAATTTGCAGGAACTCAACATAATTTTAATCTTCCTTTTTCCCGAATTCAAATATTGTTCATATTTCAACTTAAAAAAAGATATTTAAATTTATCAAACGAGCACGGTATTTTGACGGAAAACAATTAAGTTCGAATACTTCAAAATGGCCTACATTTGGATAATTTCAACAACAACAAAAACATATTTCAACATTCCAACTCAAATTACAAATCTAAATATTTCAAGAATTTAAATCTCCTCCAAACCTGACCATTTGGTAAATACTGAAATCTAACTATACAATTCCAAACTGTACAATTTTTCAAAACTATTTAATCATTCCAACTCAAATTTCACATTTACATATTCCATAATTTTAGATACCTTCCAAATCTAACTATTTTTTAAACATTAAAAGAAAACAAATTTGAATACATTCCAACAGAGACAATTTCCAAAATCTCAACATCCTTCTACTCACAAATTTTCCCAGATCCATATAATATTCTTATTTGAACAACTTCTTTAAAAAAGCCGAGACAAAAAAAAATCTAGATCTAAAAAAATAACAACTTTCTAGATCTAAAAAAAAATATTAAACTAAAACTTCTTCGAATTTCACAAATATTAAAACCTACACAATTTGTACATACACACGTTACCAAATTTAATTTACATTTATCCTCAAAGAGCTAACCTAATGATAAAAACCAACAAAAAAATCAACGGGCACATGGTCGCGTTGCTTACATTCTGTAGGCACTGTTTTTGAATCGAGGGGGAAGCCTTTTATGTTTTCTCTCTACCAGCTTTTGTCCAAAAATAACCAGTTTAGTTTTATTTTCGAGCGATTTTTAGGATTGTTTTAATGTATAATACTTTTAAGATAAGACACAAACATAACCTACCAAAACAACTAGGTCAACATTTACAAATAATATAACTAAACTCGCTCCAATTATGCATTTTAACTTACTAAATGCTCAAATTAAACTTAACTCTCCCTAACTATGTACTTAAATTTAAATAATGCTTTATTACATGCACATTTCAGGAAATCTCAAATTCTTTTTCTCTAAAGATTGATTAAAATTAATAGCTGATAATGCAGTATATTTCCTCTAATCAAAGATCTAAATTACATATTTACGACGAAATACATACATAAAATTTAATCATAACCATGATATATTCACTCTAAATGTAGTACTGCATAACAAAATTATGGCAAAATGGAACTATATTCCACCATTACAATTTAACTAACATATTTAGAAGTAATAAAACTTAAATCTACCTAATTAGGTACTCACATTTAAAAAAATACTTGACTACATGAATATTCCGAGAAAATGCAAATCATTCCCTCTAATTACGTATTGATTTCAAATTGAATTTCATCTAAGTACATTATACAAATTATAACTATAGCCTTCCCTCACAATATATATAACGCAACCAAAACAAATATATACAAACTAACACAAAAATATTCTCAGCAAGAGCACGGTATGGAATTCAAATAAATATTTATAGTATATTACAAATATATTCAACCATTCCAATTTGCTAAAAATCTGAAAACACTCGAAATGGCAAACTGCTTATTTCCTTTACATGTTTTCATTTCCCCTATTATTTTAGCTTTTTCTCCATCTTCTCCCATTGCCCCCACCCTTACAAATTTATTAATAATTGACCTATTTACAAATTTTACATTTCAACCGCACGAGTGCAACACACTAGACCATTTTGAATTGCTGAAGAATTGGAGACACTCTAAAATATATCTCGCAAATTGTATTCTCCCTAACTATGGAGTTCAAATAAATATTTATGCCATTCTACAAATATATCCAACATTTCCAATTTGCTACATATCTGAATATGCTCGAAATGGCGAATTGCTTACTTCCTTTACGTGCTTTTATTTTTCCCATTCTTTTATCTTTTTCTCTGCCCTCTCCCACTGCCAATAACATTACAATTTTATCGACAATTGGTCTCTTTACAAAATTTACGTTTCAACTGCACGAGTTGCGACAATATACAAATATTTTCCAACATTTCAACATACCAAACATTTCGACAAAACCTAAATGCATTCCTTCTAAATAATGATGGAATATAAGATCTGTTTATATTTCATTTGAACAAATATTTTTTTATGGTCTACAAAAAATAGAAGAAATATGAAATATTCCGAGTTTTGTTTAAACGAAAGAAGAAGATTAAAAAGGAAGTATTGTTTATGCAATGTTCCAATTCCTTAAACAAATGATAATGGAGTCATTTTTTTACAATACTCCAAATGCTTCACATCTCACTTAATAATGGCGTCATTTATCTAAAAACTACAAGTACTGTTCCACTTTATAATAACAAAAAAAAAACATGTTTGCAAGTTGCAATTTGTCCAACATAGTAGGTAGGTATGGTGGACACAAATGGCATGGGTTTTGGCTCAAGGTTTTGGATGCACGAGAAGTATTCCCTCTCAGTACAGAGTTTAGGCTAGCAAAGGTTGTTGGAAGCAAACACAAGTATAAACCGGTACAGCAAGACTCACATGAAAATATATTGCAAGCATTATAAAACTATACACTGTCTTCCTTGTTGCTTCAAACAATTTACCAGAAAATATCTAGACCTTAGAGATACCAAACATGCAAATCAAATTTCAACAAGCTCTACGGTAGTTCTCTACTAATAGGCTTTAACTACATGATGCAAGAGCTTAAACATGAAATACTTGAGAGCTCAAAACAATTTCCAAGTGTCAAATAAAACAAGACAATGATCCAAAGATGTGTCTTTTCGATATACCATCTACCACATGTTGCATTTTCTGTTTCCAACCAAACACCAATCAACTTATTTCAACAAAAACTCTCCAAGTAATTTACACATGAAACAAGAGAGTACTACTCCTCAACAATTAACAGCTCTTGACAAGAGATGCATGAAAAACAGGAGCTAAAAACATAGCAGTAGCTAGATAAGAATACTCAAAAGATATAAGTGAAGAATATGAGTATTCACATGAAAAAGTGGAGCGTGTCTCTCTCCCACACAAGAATGCTAGGATCCAATTTATTCAGAAAGTAAAAACAACAAAGCAAAAATAAAAACAAATCGACGCTCCAGGTAAAGTACATAAGATGTGGAAGAATTAAAATATAGTTTCACTAGAGAAAACCTAATAAATTGTTGATGAAGAAGGGATGCCTTGGGCATCCCCAAGCTTAGACGCTTGAGTCTTCTTGAATATTGCTGGGGGTGACCCACGGGGGCATCCCCAAGCTTAGGCTTTTCACTCTTCTTGATCACATCATATCATCCTCCTCGCTTGATCCTTGAAAACTTCCGCCACACCAAACTCAAAGTAGTTCTCATTAGAGGGTTAGTGCATAATCAAAATTCACATGTTCTACTGTGACACAATCATTACCAATGCTTCTGGACATTAATACAGCCACTGATGTTTTATGGAGCAAAGAAATCCAATCAAACATAGTAAAAGAGGCAATGTAAAATAAAAGGCAGAATCTGTCAAAAACAGAACAGTCCGTAAAGACTGAATTTTTCGAGACACTTAACTTGCTCAGATTCGAACAGTATAAACTAATGAAAGTTGCGTATATACCTCAGGAACACGCCTGATGTTTTTCAGAATTTTTCGAATTTTCTGAAATTTATAAAGCTCAAAACCGTGGACAGCAAAAATATGTCCCTGTGCAGAAATTCGAATCTAGTAACAACTTTTCAATAGGGACTTTACTTGGCACAACTATGCAATAAAATAAAGATACAAAGGAGATGTTACAGAACTAACCAACCTCCTTGACTCAAAGAAAATAAAATGAAAGAAAGTAAAAAATGTGGGTTGTCTCCCATAAGCGCTTTTCTTTAAAGCCTTTTAGCTAGGCATGACAATTTTGATGATGCTCTCATATGTATAAGAGTTGAATATAAGAGAGCATCAAAAAGCAAGTACCAAACACATTTAAATCTAACCACCTTCCTATGCAAAGGAATCTTGTAAGAAAACAAATTATTGAAGCATGAAGCATCTAGCATAGAAAGACAAAACAAGTGCAACTTCAAAATTTTCAACAAAAAGAGAGGAGATTCAATATTATTGTGATATATGAAGCCGTGTCTCCCTCTCTCATAAAAACTTTCAGAAGTATCATTGATAAAATCCACAATATAACCATCACATGAAACATTCTTATCATGATCTATATGCATAAAAGTATCATTACTCTCCACATAAGCATAAACAATATCATTAGTAATAGTGGGAGTAAAAGTATCACATCCATCATTGTAATCATCATAAATAGGAGGCATAGAATAATCCAAATGATTTTTATCCTCAATAGTAGATGGGGTGAAAATATCATATTCATCATTGTAAACATCATATATAGGAGGCATATCATAATCAACATAAACTATATCCTCAATAGTGGGTGGACTAAAAATATCACAATGATTATAATCATCATATATTGGAGGCAAAGTATTATCAAAGCAAATTTACTCCTTAAAGCTTGGGGAACTAAAGAGATCATTTTCATAAAAACTAGCTTCCCCGAGCTTAGACTTTTCCATAGCATTAGCAATAATAGTGTTCAAATAATTCATGCTAATAACATTACTATCACTATTATGCAAACAAGCCTCCATAGGTTTTTTAATTTTCTCTTCAAAAGCATCATGTCCTAATTCAATATAAAGTTCATAAAGACCTCTATTTTTGTTGTTGTTTTCCATTAAGCCTAACTAGTGAAAATAAAAACAAGAATCAAAAAGATAAAATTGCAGAATCTAAAGGAAATAACTTCGAGCACTCACACACCGGCAACAGTGCTAGAAAATAGCTTAGTAGCCAGAGGATGTGAATACCTTTTACCTTACCTCGCGGCAACGGCGCCAGAAAATAGCTTGATGTCTACACACACTTCTATTCCTGTAGACAGTGTTGGGCCTTCAAGAGCAGAGGTTTGTAGAACAGCAGCAAGTTTCCCTTAAGTGAATCACCCAAGGTTTATCGAACTCAGGGAGGTAGAGGTCGAAGATATCCCTCTCAAGCAACCCTGCAATTAAGATACAAGAAGTCTCTTGTGTCCCCAACACACCTAATACACTTGTCAGATGTATTGGTGCACTAGTTCGGCGAAGAGATAGTAAAATACAAGTAATATGGATGATTATAAGTAGTAATTGCAAACTGAAATAAAAATGGTAGCAAGCAAACATGTAGCAGAACTTGTTGTAAACGATGCTTCAATGCTTAGAAACAAGGCCTAGGGATCATACTTTCACTAGTGGACACTCTCAACAATGACAACATAACTGAATAAATAAAAGCTACTCTCAAACACTCTCTTGTTGGATAACGAACACCATTCATTGCGTAGGGCTGCAAAAGCACACCTCAGAGTCTGAGTAAACAAACACCACAACATCATAAAGGAGTCACACACGATGCGCACACTGTGACCTTCACACCATGGAGAATGAGTCCGGAGTTCATATTAAAGTAACCTCTAGAGTGGCATAATAGATAGAGAGTAACATCTACTTATTCAACTAGATTACAAAGCTCATGATCACATAAAGATCACACCATGGGAGAGAGAGATAAACCACATAGCTACCGATAGAGCCCTCGGCCTCAGGGGAGAACTACTCCCTCCTCATCATGGGAGTCAGCAACGACGATGAAGATGGCGGTGGAGTCGATGGACATGGCTTCGGGGGCAATTCCTGTCCCGGCAGGGTGCCGAAACAGAGATTTCTGTCCCCGAATTAGGGTTTTGGTGGCGGCGGAGCTACGGAACTCTTCTGGAGAAATCGTCGATCTTTTACGGTTTTCAGGGCAGGAGCTTTATATAGGCAAAAAGGCGGCGCGAGGGGGTGGCCGAGTCGTCCTCCCCACCTGGTGGCGCCACCCCCCTCCAGCCCGCGCGAGGGTATGGGGAGGAGGCCGTGGGCCTCCGCTAGACCTGCCCTTCTGGCTCCGTGGGTCTTCTGGCGAAATAGAATTTCTGTAATTTTTCTGGATTTTTCCGAGCACTTTGGTTTTCGGGCCTTTTCTGCAATAAACAGACATAATAAACAGAAACTGACACTATGGCATCTTGTTGATAGGTTAGTCTAGAAAATGTCATAATATGATATAAAGTGCATATAAAACATGTGGCAATTGATATAATATAAGCATGGAACATAAGAAATTATATATACGTTGGAGACGTATCAGGATGCAAGATCGAGAAGAACTTATGAGTTGGTTAGTTAGTTACATGGTCATTCTTTTCCTTCTGAATTTGAACTCATTTAACTACATATGAATTTCTGATATCAGTCTTAACTTTACTTTTCCAGGATGTCCCTTTAAAATGCATAGACAATGGGTACATACTTCCAAGAGATGGGCAATCTCGTCTATGCATGAAGACTGGTGGCGGCCTCGAACTTTTGGGTTCATATCATATAGATGAAGAAGAAGAAAGTTATTACTTCAAGTTCACGGACGGCTGGGGTGAATTCGATGTTCAAGCTCGAATACACATTGATGATCTCATCGTCGTTCAGGTAAAGGTGACACGGGACTATATCAGGCTGATAGTTGAAGTGATCACCGAAAACGCAGACAACAACGCACAGGAGGACGATGGGGGTTGTGAACTTGAGAGTGTTGGTGATAACTTCTGAGTAATTTAGAGAATGATAACAAACTACTGTAGTTGTTTTATTACCAAGTTCTCTGATCAGAACTTATGATAACTTGTTGTCTATTAATCGGGTCAACCTTTAGAGTTTGATGCTTCATCTTTAAACCTCCCACCACACTCTTATACATATACTTGGGACCCACGCATGATTTGGTTGGATTCTGACCCCTGAAGCCTCCGCTTCAGGGGGAGCCCTAATTAACCAACCATATCTCGTCTACCCATTTGACCGGTATCGTGATCAGGGGGTAGACCAGTGGAAGTCTATCCATGGTTGTGTTGGTGTAGGACATACATGAAAGGACAAGGATGTCGCCTAGAGGGGGGTGAATAGGCGATTAAATTTTTTCCGGTTAAAGGCTTGATAATTGCGGAATAAAACTTGGTGTTTAAATTAATAAGCCAACAATCTAAATATACTAGGCTCACCTATGTGCACCAACAACTTATGCTAAGCAAGACAAGCAACAACGTGATGGCAAGATATAAACTTCAAGCACGAAGGCTATCACAATGTAAAGTGCATAAGTAAAGGGCTGGGGTATAGAAATAACTGAGGCACGCGGAGACGATGATGTATTCCCGAGTTCCTCCTTTTTAGGGGAGTACGTCTCATTGGAGGGGTGTGAGTTTCAAACTCAAGCACCACAATCGGCCTCACCCTATTCTCCGATGAACCTTGCCCAAAAGCTCGGTCCACCTTCCACTATAGGAATCCTTCAAGGCGGAATCCGGCGTCCTTACAACAATCTTGAGGCACAACCCACAAAAGGATTGGGGGCTCCCAAGTGACCATAAAAGGTCTCAACCACCACAAAATGCATCTAGGGTCCAACGATCCAAGAGTAACAAGTTCACAAGCTTTCACTTCCACAAATCTTCGTGGAGAGCACAAACCGATGCACAAAAGCAAAGGCAAGAACACAAGGAGTGCTCAGGTCCTTCACTCCCAAATCCCACCAAAAGCAACTAATGCCTGTGGGGGGAGAAGAGAGGAAAAACAAAGAAGAACTCAACAAATGGAACTCCAAGATCTAGATCCAAAGGCATCCCCTCACTTAGAGGAGGAATGGATTGGTGGAAATGTAGATCTAGATCTCCTCTCTCTTTTCCCTCAAGAAGTAGCAAGAATCATGGGAGGGATTGAGAGATAGCAACCTTGTGGAGATCAACAATGGAGGTCAAAACTTTCTCTAAAGGTTGAGAAACCATTGGGGAAGAAGGCCCCTTAAATAGGTCACCCAAATATCCAACCGTTATGTGCAGAATCGCGTCGGGGCGGAACTACCGCTCGAACGGGCGGTACTACCCCCCCCCCCCCCCGGGGAAGTTAGGACGTTAAAACAGCTGAAAACAGGCTAAAAAGGGCTCCCGGGGCAGTACTACCGTCCCGGAACGGTACTACCACTTCTGGTACCGCTAAAACAGGGTTTTGGACGCCTTCGGCGGTACTGCGGGCGGTACTACCGCTCCTGTGAAAACTGCAGAATAACGGAACACCAAAACGGTAATAAGTTTTGCATCCGGACTCCATTTTCGATGATCTTAGGCTCGTTGTAATCGCAACAACGAGCAATACATGATTATAGAGAGAAACGTCATAGTCCAACAAAGGGAGGATGAAACCAAATGATAAAAGGTAAAATCTTTCTATTAAAGAACAACCGGTAAATCCTCTAACATCTAGAAACCAACAAGTTTTTCATCCGGACTCCGTTTTCTATGATCTTGGGCTTGTTTCAAAGATAATCACAAGCCCTACAAGATCGTGCATATGGACATCATAGTCTATCATGTGAGGAGGAAAGCACAAGGAGAGAGTTTAACCTCTCTAGAAAAAGGTAAACCGGTAAAACCTCCAACATAAAAAACGCAACAAGATATGCATATGAAATCCGTTTTGGTGAACTAGAGCTTGGTATGGAGATGAACACAAGCTTTAAATTCTCACATGGATAAAAGCCAAATAATAACCAAGAAAGATGATATGCCAAGTATGCAAAGGTTTGAGCTCTCCACAAAGATGCGATCAAGTTACTCACTTGAGAGACCCTCTTGATAGTACGTCGTCTATCCTATAACCCGGTCTCCCACAAACACCATGAGACCGGTAAACTAGAAACCCTATCAAAATCATACATTTGCCTTGCGCATTCCACTTGATCTTGATGATGATGATCTTGACTTCCTCAAGTTGGAACACCTTTCTTGATTGTGCTAGCTAGCACATGCTTGATGAAGACTTCTCCAAATACTTCCCCATACTCCATTATGGGAGAGCCTTGCTAAGCTTCATCTTCATTTATCTTGATGTACATGATGGCTTGGAGATAAACAAGAATGTTCACTCAATCTTCTTTTCCAAGCCATGCTTGCAATGGGCTCAACTCTAGATGACCATTCTTCGTATTAACCCTTGAATAGAACTTTGGTCATCATATACTCTTCTACAGCCCAACACATGAACTCCAATCTTTTCCCATGGACAAGATCTATAAAGACATCTCAATGCAAATATTAGTCCATAGAGATTGTCATGAATTACCAAAACCACACATGAGGGCACATGCACTTTCAATCTCCCCCATTTTGGTAATTGATGACAATCTCTTTTGAGAGGGTTTATAATATGGAAATTAACGAGTAAGAACCAATTGTACTAACATCAAATAATACAAAAGTATGTGATGTTAGTGCAACAACAGAGCAAACTCCCCCACAATCTATGCACGTGTGTATGAACATGAATTCATTGCATTTATTGTCAACCATTACCGGTGGTGGAGTTTCCACTATATACAAAACCAAGCAACAAAACAAATTTCCTTAAACCCTCTAAACTTCTCCCCCATTGGCATCCATTGCCGAAATGGGAGGAAAACTCTAGAAAGCCAATATAGTAAGATCTCCCCCATATTGTGTGCATTTCTCAAAATGTGAGTGAAATCAAATGCACATATCCATTGACGAATATTGGAGGGAGATAAAACTATATCAAGGATTCAAAAATTGCGAGAAAGAGAAATGTGGAAAACCATTTTTGATTTTTTTTCAAAGAAAAACATGCAATCAAAAACTCGAGCAACCAATTGAACAAAAGATGTTATGATAAAGGCAAATGAATGTTTCGAGGGAAAATAGAGAAGCTCCCCAATATTTGTGCACTAGTTAAATTTTGTATTTGAGTGCAAAGTGCACAAAGATGGAATCATCACTCCCCCATAATCTTTGGAAACACAAGACATGTGCAAGATAGCATAAGATAACAAATAAAGCATGCACTGGCAAATAAAAAACTTTGCCAAGTATGAGTGCATCAAGAAACAAAATAAAGAGAGATAAGCACTCACAAGGCAAAAAGGATTTCTAGAGCCACAAAAGATTTAAAGACGAATAAGAAGGTGGCACCAATGAAATAGAATACCAACTAGAGGGGTAACTCCTCAAGTGTATATAAATTTCTAGGTAGACAACAATCATGATGATATACGTCCACAAAGAAGCATGTACACACAAGATTAGTCACAAAAGAAAAACATGATATTCAAGAAGGAGTAATAAATACATCAATGAGAGTTTTTGCTTAAAAGCATAGCACATAGCTACATGTTATCTTATTGGATGTAAATAAAACTCCTAAAAACAACCAAGGCATTACAAATATCATCAAGGGAATAAGAGACAATTGGAATGCTTGGAGAAAAAGAAACAAGTATCACAAAACCAAACAAACCAATTGAAGGAAAGAACTTGGAAACACATCAATATTGCACATAAGAGAATTTTGAGAGTTTGAAATGAAATGACATGCTAGATTGACATATTTGAGAAGGGAGATTCATGGACATGATCTTATATATATTCTCCTTAATATGCAATCATCATCGCTAACTCCCATTTGCAATAAAAAAGTTTTGATAAGTAGATCGCAAGAACTCCGACAATTGCAAATAAAGAAATTCATGCCATGATTGAACCTACACAAGGTTTTAAGCTAGAAATGTATGCATGAGGAAGATACTTGTTACCGATATGGCATTGGGTAGATGTAAATAAGAGTTCATCAATCTTCATAACTTGTCTTCAATAAGCATATGGTGATAACACCTTCCTTGTAGGTGAGACAACCCGCCAATGCTTCTCCAATGTACCTAAAACAAATTCAAGTACACCATGGTTCCCAAACTAATTGGGTCCATAGTAGTTAGAAAAACTACAATACATAGGACAAACTCCACATAAATATGTGCATATTAATATGAAATTGAATTTCATGCACATCTTAGCCATTTAGGATTTGATGGAGTTTATCCTATATATTGGATCAACGAAAGTAAGCATGCCATAAGATATTCATAAAGTAAATATGCATGCACAAGACTTTCAAGAACCAACCAAGATACAATTTGGACAAACACCAATTAAACCAAGAAGGCACACAAAAGTGTGGCAAGAAAAGGAATTTTCCAAATCATATCAAAGACCCAAATCAACACATGATCGATAAGATACCAAATGAAATACCAAGGCAAATTGAAAATAAGATCAAGGAATACACCAAGCCCTCTACACAAAGTAACAAGACAAAAAAAATGTTTGTCTTCCAAGGAGACAAATCATCGGGATAAGGAACCAATTGAAGAAAAATAGTATTTAAAAGCATATAAGATAGCTCTTCGGAAATGTGTGCATTATTTATGATTTTGCATTTGAATACAAAATGCACACTAATGGGATCATCACTTGTCATATATATTATCACGCACTAATCATGTTCAAGAAAAGCACAAAGGTCCAATATCAATTTAAATAACGTTGTTCTAATCAAATTAGGATAGCTCCTCCAAGAATAGTGCATTATCAGAAAAAAGGTTTGAATGAAAAATGCACTAGAATGGGGTCATTGCTTTCCTATTTCAATGAAAGCCTAAAACAAATTTTGAGTGGAGCAAAAGGATCTAAAGGATATAAGGAACACAATGGGAGTTTAATCCAAAACAAAACCTTGGCAATAAATAAGGCAAATAGGGTCAATAAGAAGATGGTCTACACACTCCACCACAATTATGAGTATCACTTGTCATGGACAAGGAGTATATAGAGATATTTCTCGGTGGTATATAGGAATGATAACCAAGACCAACTTCACAACAAATAAGCATATGGCAAAGGATAAGATTTAAATGCCAAAGATTAAAACGATAGATATTTTTGATAGCTTCAAATATTCAAGCGAGCATGCAATGCGACTCCAAAGAGTAGCTTGAAGAAAATAATTTCCCAAAAAGATATATGCAAACATAGTAGGGGAAATACGTACCAAGAATGTCCATCACAAACAAGATCCAAAAGATAAGCAATAAAGGCATTTTTAACCAAGATGGAACTTGTTTGAGCAACATGCCACATAGGAACAAGACAATTAAAAATATCAATACAAAGTGGCAAAACCTCATATGTTCACATTTTCTAGGTTTGTAATATGCACATAGCTTATTACTCCCCATAATGTGATAATTCATTTCTTTTTATCAAGAGGCAAACGAAACCAACTAGAGATAATTAATGGACATTATAGAATTTTAATTTCTCATGAGTATGACATACCACATAGTGACTAGATAATATTGAAATATCAATACTAGATGGTATTCCTCATGTACACATATTTTAGGATTGTGAAGTGCACAAAGCATATCACTCCCCCAAAATCGATAGTCCATTAATCTCTCAAAAAGAGAGCGAGCAAGATAAGATAAAAAATAAGAACAATAAGGCTGAACACAAGTAAGTGGTGCACCAACGTACACATACTCGATTACTCAAGATAAGTAAGTAGAGAGCACAACACATACAAACACTAGCAAGGTACAAAACCTAACACATGCAAGGGTGCAAGCAACTTTCAATGTATATATGATTTAGATATTAGTTACCGCAAGGAGAAACATTGGATATGAGATAAAACAATATAATCCATGACATGGCTAGAGAGAATATAATATATGAAGATCCCTTAATTCTTCATGATGTGGCCAAGTCTCCAATGCCCTCCGCCACCACCTATTGATCAAGTTTTACCTTGTTGATCCCCAACCAAGTTGGGTCCTAATAGGTTAGTCACAATAGGCTTGGCAACCCAAATGGTTCTTTTCTTGACACCACTTTGAGTTCCAACATATTTGGCAAACACATTGCCAACCTTATTCTTCCGAAGAGAATAAACATCATCAATTATAATGGGGTTGGATATGGTATCATTTGTGCATGAAGAAGCAAAGTGGCCCTTCTCCCGGCATATGTAGCAACATTGTCTTCCTCCTTTCTTCTTAGTTGGAATCTTGACTTGAGGAGTGGTAGCTTGATTCTTCTTAGGAAGAGGCCTTGATTTAACATGAGACTCACAAGATGTTACCTTTGACAAAATAGCCTCATGAGATAACTTTAGCCTAGCATGGGATGCTAGAAGATCATCATTAGAGCCAGAGAGCTTTTCATGACTTTCTTCTAATTTCTCATACTTGCTAGTTAGCAACTCAAGTTGAGCCCTTAGCTCAACATTCTCCTTCAAAATAGATGATTCACAAGAAGTGGAGTTAGTAGCACAAGCATCATTAGCATTAGTAATGGAAGAACACAACTTGGCAAGCTCATCATTTTTATATAGTTGAGTTTGGAGTTGATCATGAGACTTGATAAGGAGAGAGTGTTCACTTTCTAAAACCTTGTAGGCTTTATCAAGTCTCTTTATGTCCTCAATTAGTTCAGCATTGCCAACCCCAAATTTAAAATTTCCTTTTTAAGCACTTTGTATTTAGCAAGGGCATGATCTCTTTCCTTAATGATTTTAGCAATAATTAGATCATTTGATTCATCAGGAGATTCAAGTTTCTCCTCAAGAGACACTCGAAGCTCATGCTCTTCCTCAAGAGTGACGGTGAGAGAAGCAATATCATTAGCACACTCTCTTTCAAGTCTCCCCTTTTCTTCAATGACATCGCAACTCTTAATAGCAAAATCTAAAAGTTCACATTGTCGGAGAATGATCTCCGTGAACCAGGAAACGAAGGGGCTGAACACGACACTTAGCAACACTCTCTCGTCAACCTCGGCGACCAAGCACAGCTGTCGTGGGGATACCCTTCGGCTATCCCACGGTGAAGGTACCTGGGTCACGCCAAGGCTATAAAAGCCCAAGGAAAGCCCAACAAGGACACGTACGGCCCAAGTTAGTCGACTAGGTCATGAGGTTCATACCTATCCTGTAAGTGCCATCAGCACCGTTCACCCGAGACCTAGCCTACCATATAAAGGCTAGGAGGGTCCCTCGTTCTAGGGTACGCTCATAGCCTCCACCACAAACCCTAGCGAGATCGCCATCTCACCATTGTAGCCACAACTCGCCATCAATAACCAGACAAGCACGAAGTAGGGTGTTATCCTCCGGGAGCCTGAACCTGGGTAAAACGCCTCGCTTGTCAGCCGTCGTGATCACCAGCGCTCAACTCTCTCCCCCTCAATCAACCCCGGGGTGTATAACCCAGGGATTTGTCGAGTCCACGCCTCGTCAACAGCGAGCTCGCTGACACACATCACGACAGAGATGGACACCAGCACGTACCCAGGTTCAGGCCCTCCGCGAGGAGTAAAGACCCTACTTCCTGCCCTGTTCTATTGCTCTGCCTCGTGAGGTTACAGTACAGGGAGGCTTGCCGAGGGCGAAGCTTATAATGGAGCACGAGCTTCCCAAGTGTGAAAAGCTCCTTCTCTCTCGTAGACTAGTAGCCTTTGGTGGATGAAATGGTCGATCCCCTTCTCCAGTGGTGCTCCTCCTCCTTTTATAGGCGCGGGAGAGGAAGCTAGGGTTCCTCCGCTGCGCCGGTCCAGGAAAGCGGCGCACCCTTGGTCCAGGAGTTGTGGACGAGGTCCATCGTCATGGGTCTTCCTTGGTCTTCGTCAGACCCTGCCTCTGTCTGCTCAGAGTGGTGGCCGGTGCTCCAGTGGCCAGCGGCATCATGTAAGTGACATCGTCTTTGGAGCGAAGCGACAGCATGTCCCCTTTGCACCAAAGTAGCACACCTGGTAATCCTCTTTTCTTGGGGCAGTTTGGTCGCCCTTCTTTAAGCACGGGAACGGCAACTGCGCCCCATTCGTCACCGGGTGCAGCCGTGTGCGTCACCCTGCCATGGAGCACAGAAACCATGTGCGCCCTGCAAGGAGCGCAGAGCCTCTTTAGGCCCTTCGACCGTTCTGCCGCCCCGGGAGGGAAGAAGGGGCCCTTGAAGAGGCCTTCGCCTCGAGGGGGCTTAGCCGTTTTTACTGACACACAAGCCCTCGCGAGAGGCATAGCCTCGCGGGGTTCGTCAGGCACCGCGGCCTGTCATTTGTCGTCTTCTGCTCCCGGGTGTCCGAGGCCAGAAAGCCCGGCCCATGATACCCTGGTTTTCACTGGACCGACAGTAGCCCCTGGGCCTGCGATGGTGATGATGCGGCCCATACGCGCAGGTGAAGTGTCGGGGGCCAAAATAGCCATTCTGGGCTGGGACACGCGCCGAGCAGTTATGGAGCGGATGGTCACCTCGGTCGCCTCGGCTTCTTCGGTGTCCCGGTCATGGCAGTGGGCCCGCCGCGTCTGAGGGAACCGCTACACGCGGAGGTTAAGTGCGCAGGCACAGGCGTGATTCCCCATCACTCTCCCCGCTCCTCCTTATCTCTTTCCCCCGCGCGCCCCAGATCCTCCGGAACACCGCCGCCACCAAGATGTCGCCCAAGAAAGCTTCCGCCACGGAGAAGAGCAAGGCCGTTGCCGTGCCCGCCGAGGGTACCTCGGCAGGGCGCGGCCACGCATGGAAACCCGCTTTGCTGGATAGCCGCATGAGGACCCTTGAGAAGCTGGAGGCGGTGCGATTCATGGCTTTTTCTGCTTTTAGCGAGCGGGGGATGACGAAGCTTCGTCCAGAGGGCTCCCCCAGAGGGCAAGGCACTCCCTTTTACCCCATCTTCCTTCATACCTTGTATGCGGGGCTTGTCCCCCTTCTCTGAGTTCTTTATCGCCATTCTGAAGCACTACCGGATCCATGTGATTCACCTCCAGCCCAACTCCATCCTTATCATTTCCATCTTCGCCTACTTCTTTGAGGCCTATGTTGGGGTCATGCCCTCGGTGGACCTCTTTTGCAACTTCTTTGCCCTGCGCTTCACGGCGTCTTCCGACACTACGGGATGCATCTCCTTTAGGATCACTGACAGCATGGTGAAGCGGTTCACCCCCATCGCTTGGAAGGACACCACACCAATTACCAGCATAACGAAAAAGGTGGAGGACTTCCGCAGCCGGTGGTTCTATGTGGAGATCTCAGAGGGGATTTCCCACTTCACGGTGCCGGCGGGGCCCCGGTGAAGCATGATGGTTGGGGCAGCCTCCCTTTGAGCCACGCTTCTTTCGCTCCGTGGAGGAGCGCATCGCCGAGGCCCGTGAGCATGGCGTCACTGGCCAGATGGTGACCAGGGATTTCGTCACGCGGCGCGTCGCTCCGCTTTAGTCCCACGTGAAGCCCATGTGGCTGTACGCAGGGAGGTCAGACAAGATGCGCCTTGGCCACGATGACTTGAAGGCAGAGGTGGTGAGGGGAGTCCTGAACAGCCCCTGACATCCCCGAGCCATCGGGCAAGCTCGCCAGGCCACTGCACCGCCTGAATATGCAGGAGCGCCTCGAGCGCCTGACGTCGATGCCGGATTTCTCGGTGTGGGGCCTGCTCTCGATGGGGAGGGAGAGTCCTGCATAGGTCTTCCTTCAAGCGGATCCGGTCGGGCTGGTCGAGGGGGAAGGCGAGGCCTCGGGGTCTTCTTCAGGATTCTCTTCCGGCGATGAAGAGTCATGGGAGGACACCAGATCTCCAAGAGAGGACGAGGGCCCTCTGTTAGTGACTGATCCAGCTGAAGAGGTTCTGGGGGCCTCGTCGGGGGGCGAGGAGCTGGACGAGAGCTCCTTCTTCGTTGCTACCTCGCAACGTGTAGAGGAGGACGTCGGGGAAGGAGGGTCCTCGGAGGAGTCTCCCCTGCCCCGTCGCGAGTTTCGCTCGAAGATGGTCCACGATCCTTCTCCCCGGACTCTTCCTGAGACTCTTCTAGAGGGGAAGGTCGGGGAGGCTCCGGAATCGGCTAGAGGCTCTGGAATCGGCTAAGACCGCGGCCCCTCCGCCGCGACGTGAGAAGAAACGGAAATGGGTGGATGTGGCGGCGTAAGTTCCTTCCCTTCCTACTCCATCCCAACTCCCAATACCGTCTCCCGTCTTTTCCTAACCTTCCTTCTCTTCAGGTCCTCAACGGGACAGCCGCGTCAGCGGCTCCGCAAGCTTGGGGAGGCTTCTGCGGGGGGCGCCCGCTGTTCCTAAGCCCGAGAAGTCTCCCGGTGCGGGGGAAGGTCATCGGGGAGGGGAGAGAGCCTGCGGGTCCCCTCCCGCATGCCCCGCCGGTTCCCCTACGTGAGATGAGGAGATGGCAGGAAAGGAGGCGGAGGAGCCTGGGGAGGAGAAGATGGAGGCGGCCGGAGGGAATGTCGGTGTCTTGACGGAGGGCGAGGTTCCGCTGCCACCTCCCGCATAGGAGGGCTCGAGAACAGTCGAGGTGGACTCTAGGGCTGCCCCGCCGATGGCTTCGGCAGCCCCCGGGCCTGTCTCGGCTGAGACCATGGCAGGGCAAGATGGCAGGGTTCTCGGAGAGGAGGATGTCCCGCCCTCTCAGGAAGACATTGGCGTTGGCGGCGGGAGCCCCGCAGTTTCCCGGGAAAGTCCCGAGGCCGCCCCACACCCCAGCGGCGCAGCCTCTGGTCCTTCGCCTGGTGTTGGAGCTGACGGCCTATCCGCAGACTCCTGGGCCATGGTTCTCGGCAGAGTCCAGCGTGACGCCGTTCGCCGCGAGGTCTTCTTCCTCGAGGTCTTCTTCCGCGAGGTGAGGGAAATGCTCAATGGCGTCGAGGTTGGTCTCATCCGCGACGAGCGCCTCCGGGAAGCGGACCATCTGGGCCTGGCGCAGGGGTGGGCTAACCTCCAAGTGGCGGCCGACCACTGCCGCCGCGAGGGTGAGGTTGCGCTTGCAGAGGCGCGGCAGTTCGCTGCGGAGATGCGCTCCAGCGTGATAGAAGAATCCGAGGAGGTCCTCGCGGGGTTGGCGACCAAGCGCGCGGAGCTGCAGGCGGAGGCCGAGGCCAAACACCAGGAGCTTTTGGCCCGCGAAGCTGATGTTGCCTCCGGGCTCCAGGAGGTATCGTCCCGCGAAGCGGAAGTCACCAAACGGGAGGCGGAAGCCGCCACCAAGCTTCGAGACCTTTCGGCGAGCGAGGGGAAGATTGTCGCCGAGTCGGAGGCCGTGCAGAAGAAACTGGAGGACTTTCGCACAGCCTTGAACGCCCGCGAGGAGACATTGCGCCAGCGCGAAGGTGACGCCCAGCAGTTGGAGCGGGATCTCTCCGCGGCTAAACTGCAGCTCGAGGGCCGGTAGGCTAGGATGGCCTTCGTCGAGGCGATGCAGGAGGAGCAGTGCGGCATGATGGCGTCTTTGGTGGCCGATGCGCGTGCTGTTGCCGAGTATCTAGGCACTGACGTCCCTGACCTCGCCATTGACGGGGATGCCAGCATGCAAGCCCACTTGAGCTTCTTTGGGAAGCTTATGTCAAACTTCTTGCGGACCGCGACCGGCTTGGACGCTCGCGTTGAGGAGGAGAGCCGCGAGCTTCTCACAGTCGCCATTGGATGGGTCTTCGCCAACCTCCGGCGCCTCCAACCCTCCTTCGATTTCCGGAGCATGACAGAAACCATTGAGGGGCCAGAAGCCACGGAGGCGTAGGCCAAGGTGAAGGAAGACGTGGCCGCCTACGTCAACCGCTTCGAGGCGGTGGATGACGACGAGGGCACCGAGGCAGACAAAGGAGCTCTTCGGGCGAGAGTCCTGAGGCGACGGCTTGAACCTGATCCTTGCGGCGGGATGTGCCTGCAAGACATTTACCCCGTAGGTTCTGTTTTGTAAAAACTCTGTGACTTGTAAGACACCTTTCGTTGTCCCGGCACGCGTCCCTCTCATGAGGCGTCTATCGCCTGTTCATGACTTCCTGTTTTTCCTCGGTGGGTTCTTCCTTGGTTGTGGGCGTCTTGTTTGCACCACAAGAAGAGAGGATGTCTCCACGGGTGCTTGACTGCACGCGCGCCCATGGGCTTCCTTATACGCACCAAAGTCCTTGGTGAGGTGACGTGCGCGGGAGAGTCCCTGCGTGTCAGAGCTCTTGGCCTTTTGGTTTTTTCGATGCTGCTGGGATGCTCCCAAAACACAGTCACCTTGCCCAGCCCCCGCTCGCGAGGTGTGTGTTAGAAAAAAGGGGCGCGGGTAAAAGAGGTGGAAGATGTAATGGCTTACCGGAGTAATATTACAAAAAGGGGAGCACAGACGCGCGTTGTGCCCAAGTTACACTTCACCATGTCGAGGCATGGAAGTTTTTATACTTGGAGTAGCCAAGTTACATTTTTTTATACTTGGAGTAGCCAAGTTACAACCAGCCATGCCTGAGCATGGGGTTCCCACAGAGTGTGGCTGAGACTCCTCGCGGCCCGTGGCGACGCATGTTTTGGTGAGGTCAGTTGGAGAGGCCCTCGGGGAGGGAAAAGCTTTTGTGAAGCTTGAGGAGGTGACGGCTCGAGCGTCCCTTGGGAGACAAAAAATGTCTGGGTGACTTTGGGTCACGGGTACAACTTGCGGAGATGTTGTATGTTCCACGGGTTTTTGACAGGTATGCCATCTTGGGTCTCCAGCCGTGCCGCTCCAGGCCTGGCGACATGCGTGACTCAGTAGGGTCCTTCCCACATGGGCGAAAGCTTGTGGAGGCCTTCTCTGGAGAGTATTCTTCTGAGGACCAGGTCGCCGGCTTCGAGGGAGCGCGAGCGTATGTGGCGGCTGTGGTACCGGCGCAATGCTTGCTGGTACCTCGCCGCCCTGATTGCCGCCCTGCGTCATAGTCCTTCCAGGAACAACAGGTCGTCGTTGTGGAGGGCATCCTGATCATCTTCGTTGAACGCCAGGACCCGCAGAGATCCATGTTTGATCTCGCTGGGGAGGACAGCCTCTGCCCCGTAGATGAGTGCGAAAGGTGTCTCTCATGTTGGCTTGGTCGCCGTTGTTTGGAGCGACCAGAGCACCGAGGAAGCTCGTCAATTCAATTCTTGCCTGAGCCTTTGAGGCGGTTGAAACTTCGCATCTTGAGGCCCTTGAGCACTTCGTCGTTTGCCCGCTCAGCCTGCCCGTTGCTTCGCGGGTGGGCTACCGAGGCGAAGCACAGCCGGGTGCCAAGCTTGTCACAGTAAGCCTTTAAATTCCCGCTTGTGAACTGCGAGCCGTTGTCGGTGATGATGCGATTGGGTACACCAAAACGGCACGCGATGCTCCTCAGGAATTTCACGGCGGAGTTCGCCGGGATGGAGCGGACTGCCTCCACTTCTGCCCACTTGGTGAACTTGTCCACAACGACGTACAAGTAGCGGTAGCCCACGCTGGACCTCGGGAAGGGTCCCAGGATGTCCAGCCCCCAGACTGTGAAGGGCCATGTGAGCGGGATGGTCTGGAGTCCTAGCGCCGGCTGATGGATCTGCTTGGCGTGAAATTGGCATGCTTCGCAGGCCTGGACCAGGGCAGTGGCGTCTTGGAGCACCGAGGGCCAGTAGAAGCCACTCCGAAAAACCTTGCCAGCGAGGGTGCGTGAAGATGAATGATGGCCGCACTCCCCGTTGTGCACGTTTTCCAGAAGTTGACGACCTTCCTCGGTGGGGACACACCTGAGGGAGACGCCGTTGGGGCGTTTGTGGTATAAGTCTTCTCCGATGATGCAGTATGATCTGGCCACGCGAGTGATTCTTTCGGCCTCTGCGTCGTCCTCAGGTAGAGTCCCTACGCTCAGGAAGTTTTTTATCTCGGCGATCCAGTTTTCCTCTTGAGCCGTCATGGCCATCAGCAAGCAGACTCCCGAAGGCGGACCACAGTCAGGCGCCCCTGTAAGCGGCAGCTGTGGGAGCTCCTCGTCGACGTCCATAGCTTCCGATTGAGCCTGCTTCGGCTGCTTGACAGAGGCTTTTTGAAGCCTTTCTTCAAACACGCCAGGCCTTTGGGGCTCCCTTCTTGATGCTCGTTTGGCGATCTCATCTGCTTCCTAATTGTCCTTGCGCAGGATGTGCATGAGCTCCATGCCTTTGAAGTTCTTCTCAATTTTCCGAACGTCCACCAGATAAACCATCATGTGATCATCCTTGGGTGTGTAGCTCTTGTTGGAGAAATTGACGAGGAGCTGCGAGTCGCCCTTGATGAGGAGATGTTTGATGCCCAGTGCTGTTGCGGCCCTGAGTCCGGCGAGGAGGCCTTCATACTATGTTGTTGGAGACCTTGTCCTCATTGGTGAAGTCCATTTGGACAGCATACTGTAGTTTATCTCCCGTAGGCGAGGTTAGGACAGCGCCGGCACCTGCGCATTGATGCGCAAACGCTCCATCGAAGTGCATGGACCAGTGACTCGGCGCTGCCTCCTCTGGAGGTTCCGCCGGCTCTTCCTCACTCTGGGGGCCCCCTTGTTGCGGGTCTGTCCACTCGGCGACGAAATCAGCCAGAGCTCTTCCTTTGATGACCCTGGTGGTGTCGAATTGCAGGCCGAAGGGCTGCAACTCGATTCCCCGTCCTGCGACGCGATCTGTAGCGTTTGGGTTACACAGGATCTGCTCGAGGGGATACGAAGTGACCACCATGATGGAGTGGCCTTGGAAGTAGTGGCGCAGCTTCCTCGATGCGATGAGGAGGGCGAGGAGCAGCTTCTGCTGCATGGTGTAGCGTTCGCGCGCATCCCGAAGCACCACGCTGATGAAGTAAACGGGGTGTTCGACGAGCATGGTGAGCGAGATTTTGCCGCTTGGTTCGTCGCTTGCCCTCTCGGGTTCCTTGAGGGACTGCTCGGAGACTGGCCCTCGACAAGATCCTCCGCTTGAGGCCTGGGTCCGGACTGAGTGCCGGGGCCTGTTGGGGCCTGTTCCTCGCCCAGGGGCTCGCGGGTGGAAACGGGGGTGCACTTCTTGGTGGAGACGGGCTCCTCCCTCTCGGCCACTAGGACCGCGCTGACCGTCTGCGGCGTAGCTGCCAGGTACAACTTTAAATGCTCGCGGGGTCTCGGGGCGACCATGACCGGTGGGCTGGCCAGGTACTTCTTGAGGTCTTCGAACACTTGGTCTGCTTCGGGGGTCCATTCGAACTTGCCTGTCCTCTTCAAGAGTTTGAAGAAAGGCAGGGCTCTTTCGCCGAACTTTGATATGAAGCGGCCCAGGCTGGCCATGCAACCTGCTAGTCGTTGCATGTCTTTCAGGCGGCGAGGCGGTTGCATTTCTTCAATGGCCTTGATCTTGTCCGGGTTTGCCTCAATGCCTCAGTGAGACACCAGGAACCCAAGGAGTTTGCCTGAAGGGACCCCAAAGACACACTTGGCGGGGTTCAGCTTGATGTTCACCTTGCGCAAGTTGGCGAAAGTTTCCTCGAGATCCATCAAGAGGGTGTCTTCTTGGCGAGTCTTGACCACGATGTCATCGACATAGGCCTCTGCGTTCCGCCCCATCTGAGCCCCCAAGGCGATCCTCATGAGCCTCTGGAAGGTGGCTCCGGCGTTCTTCATGCCGAAAGGCATGCATGTGTAGCAATACAGACCGCATGGGGTGAGAAAAGCCGTCTTTTCTTCGTCTTCCTTCGCCATTTTGATTTGGTGGTAGCCAGAAAAGGCATCTAGGAAGCACAGGAGGTCGCAGCCCGCCGTGTAGTCCACGATTTGATCGATCCTGGGCATGGGGTAAGGGTCCTTGGGGCAGGCCTTGTTGAGATCCGTGTAGTCGATGCAGAGGCGTCCCTCTCCGGTGGTCTTCGGGACGACAACCCCATTGGCTAGCCAATCGGGATGCGCAACCTCGCGGATTACATGCACGTTTTTTAACTTCTCCACTTCCTTGATGATGAATTCTTGTTTCTCGGGCACTTGACGCCTCGCCTTCTGCTTCACGGGACGTGTGTTTGGACACACGGCTAAGTGGTGCTCGATCACCTCCCTCGGTACGCCGGGCATATCTGACGGTGTCCAAGCGAACATGTCAGAGTTTGCCCTGAGGAAGGCGACGAGCGCGCTTTCCTATTTGGGAGGCAAACCAGCGCCTATGTTGACGCTAGTCCCTGAGCTCCCATCATCCAGAGACACCTTCTTTGTGGCAGTTTTCTCTTGTACGAATAACTGCTTCTTCTTGGAGGGCTTCTCGAGGGATCCCTCCTCATCTTCCTCTGTCGAGGTCGCCGCAGCGGCGTTCTTGTATGCCAGCTCGACGGCGCGCAACGCCTCTTGGACCTGGCCGTGGATGGTGATTGTGCCACCACAGCCAGGGAGCTTGACGAGGTTATACGCGTGGTGGGTGACCACCATGAACTTCGCGAGGGCAGGGTACCCGAGGATGGCGTTGTAAGGCAACCCGATATGGGCGACATCGAAGTCGATGAGCTCGGTGCGGTAGTTCTCGATGGTGCCGAAGGTGACGGCCAGCTTTACTTGCCCCAGAGGGGTGATGAGCCCATCCGTTACTCCCACGAAGGGCTTGGACGGCATGAGCTTGTCGTATGGCACCTGAAGCTGTTCGAACGTCTCGACGGAGATGACATTCAAGACAACCCCTCCATCGACAAGGGTCTTTGTGACGGCGATGTTATTGATGGTGGGGGTGCACAACAACGGGATGGTCCCCATCGCCCGTGTAGACCTGGGGTGATCGCAGGAGTCGAAGGTGATCGGATACTGCGACCATTTGAGGGGTTGGGCGGCGTCGGTGCTTGGGAGGGCAGCGTTGACCGCCCGAGCGAACTGTTTGAAGCGGTTGTTCGACCGGGGCGCCTGAGCTCCACCAAGGATGCAGGCCACGATTCCCCTGGGAGCTTGGTAGCCCCCAGGGTTATCGTCGGGGAGGTTGTTGGATTGCCGGGCGACGCCTTGATCCTTCTGGGGCGGTGGGCTGCCGCCGGGGCCGAGGCGTTCGCCTTCGCGGCCGCTACGGCTTTTCCCGTGTCCGCCTCGCTCCTCCAATTGCTGACGCTTCTGGGAGAGTTGTTTCAGCTCCCAGCAATCTTCGGTGTTGTGGTTGGTGCTGTTGTGGTAGATGCAGTACATGCCCGTAGCTTGCCTCTTACTCGCGGTCCCTGAAGGGTCTACACGGGTCGGCTTGTGGTCGCGTTCGGCAGCGAGGACGGCGGTGGCCTTGCGCTCTTCAGCGTTCTTCTTACTCGCCTTGTCGTCCTCTTCTACCTCTTTTTTGAAAAGGAGGCCTTCCTCAGCCTTGGCGCACTTGTCTGCCAGGTCGAAGAGCTCGGACACGGAAGTGAGCGTGTCATGGATGCCAAGCTTTTCGAGCATCCTGCGGTTTGTTACCCCCTCCCTGAAGGCGGTGATAACCTGGGATTCTTCGACGTTCGCGATCTTGTTGCGGACCTGGCTGAAACGTTGGATGAACTTGCGCAGGGATTTGCTTGGCTTCTGGCGCACCACGCGAAGGTCGCTGTAGGTGAGGGGCGCTCATATGTGCCTTTGAAATTGGGCACGAAGTGCCTGCAGAGGTCTTCCCATGAGTTGATGGAGTCGTCAGGGAGGTTCTTCAGCCATGAGAGCGTGGACTCCTTCAAGGCCATGGAGAACCAGTTGGCCATGACCTTGTCATCGCCCCCTGCTGCTTGGACGGCCACGGTGTAGAGTTGTAGGAACTCCAGCGGGTTGGTTCGGCCGTCATAGCATGGGGGTAACTCGGGCTTGAAGTTATATGGCCATGCAACCCTGCGCAGTTTCCTCGTGAAAGCAGCGCAGCCCGTGGCGTAGGTTGTGGCAACAACGTTCGTGTTGCGGTTCTGGCGCCCGGCAGCAGCGATGTCGCCGACGATCCGGTTGCCGCGCTCCTTCAGGCATTATGTCTCCACCCGCCAGTCAGGCGTCGTCCTCGCCACGATTTGGCAGTCGCGCGGAGAGGAGGCGTGAGACGGAGCGCGCTAGTCTCCCGCCGGCGGCGGGGGTGGCGGAGGTGAAGGGGGCGGGGGAGCCCCTGGCGCAGGGTCCCCCGTGCGTCCAGAGTAGCGTACTACCGAGCGCGAAGGAGCTATGGCAGCGGGGACACCGGCGGCGTGTACGAGCTCGGTGATGCGGGCCAGCCAGTTGGCATGGCCTTCTTCGGTGGGGCGGTAGCGGAGAAGCTCCTGTGCCATGAGTAGTGCGGCGCTCGGGCTCGGTGCGGCCCGGCTTTGGGACGAAGCTCCCGGGTCCTTGGAGGGATGGAGGAAGGAGGTTTCTTCGTCGCCCCCCTCCTCTTCCGCTTCCTCCACGCGGGGCTCAGGGCCATCGTCGCGCGGGACGCGGTTAGCGCGGGGGCGCCCACGCTGGTTGCGTCCTGGAGCGGGCTCGGTGGTGGCCCTGCCATTGTCGTTCGTGCAGCGTGCAAGGCGCTCAGAACGAGTCTGAGCCATGGCGCCGAAGAGGTTATCGAGGAAGGTTGAAAGCGCGCCTCAGCCCCCTACCTGGCGCGCCAAATGTCGGAGAATGATCTCCGTGAGCCAGGAAATGAAGGGGCTGAACACGACACTTTGCAACACTCTCTCATCAACCTCGGCGACCAAGCACGGCAAGCTCGCCGACACACATCACGACAGAGATGGACACCAGCATGTACCCAGGTTCAGGCCCTCCGCGAGGAGTAAAGACCCTACTTCCTGCCCTGTTCTATTGCTCTACCTCGTGAGGTTACAGTACAGGGAGGCTTGCCGAGGGCGAAGCTTACAATGGAGCACGAGCTTCCCAAGTGTGGAAAGCCCCTTCTCTCTCGTAGACTAGTAGCCTTTGGTGGATGAAATGGTCGATCCCCTTCTCCAGTGGTGCTCCTCCCCCTTTTATAGGCGCGGGAGAGGAAGCTAGGGTTCCTCCGCTGCGCGGTCCAGGAAAGCGGCGCACCCTTGTTCCAGGAGTTGTGGACGAGGTCCATCGTCGTGGGTCTTCCTTGGTCTTCGTCAGACCCTGCCTCTGTCCGCTCAAAGCGGTGGCCGGTGCTCCAGTTGCCAGCGGCATCACGTAAGTGACATCGTCTTTGGAGCGAAGCGACGGCATGTCCCCTTTGCACCAAAGTAGCACACCTGGTAATCCTCTTTTCTTGGGGCAGTTTGGTCGCCCTTCTTTAAGCACGGGAACGGCAACTACGCCCCATTCGTCACCGGGTGCAGCCGTGTGCGTCACCCTGCCACGGAGCACAGAAACCATGTGCGCCCTGCAAGGAGCGCAGAGCCTCTTTAGGCCCTTCGACCATTTCGCCGCCCCGGGAGGGGGCTTGGCCGTTTTTACTGACACACAAGCCCTCGCGAGAGACATAGCCTCGCGGGGTTCGTCAGGCCCCGCGGCCTGTCATTTGTCGTCTTCCGCTCCTGGGTGTCCGAGTCCAGAAAGGCCGGCCCATGATACCTGGTTTTCACTGGACCGACACACATAAAGGGGAGATAGCTTTAGTACCTTTAGAAAGAGCACAAAATATCGTCTCACCCTTCTCTTTTAAGGAGTCGGCATCATTGTATTTTAAACCATAATAATCCTCATCCTCATCATCACAAGATGTAGAGGGTTCCAAAGGTGGAGAAACCTCCGAATCTCTAGCCATAAAGCAAAAGTGAGATATGGACATGACGATGAAGAATTACTTGAAGCAACATTGAGGTCTATATCTTGTTCCAACAAGAGTTGGGATTCCACTACATTGTTAGTCACACAAGTACTAGAGGATATGGAAGCATTATTTTCATGGCAACAAGACATAGGAAGCATATCATCATGAGATTTAGCTAAACAACCAATACATGATATGCAAGGACTATCAATACTAGCATATAAGACATTTGGAGTGCTGGAAGTGTTTAAGTCCAAAGATAGAACATTGCAATGAGATAGAGATGAAGTATAGTCAATAGAATATTCACCATCAACAAAGCATTTTCTATCACCACTCACTATATCGTTACTTTGTGATAAATCACATGTTGGTGAAGTGGAGGAATATGTGAACTCATCACGGCCGGAGGTGGATGGAGAACAATCATCCTCAATAATGTTGGACACTTCATATTTATCTTGAAGCTTGGTCCAAATCTCATGAGCGTTCCGAAAAGGTATGATTGAAGCAAGAACTACATCGCTCAAAACATAGATGAGACCATTAGATACTTGAGTATCGAGATGAGAGTTTTTCTCATCCTCTAAAGATAATTCTTGGGAATCCTTTGGAGGAGAAAACCCCACATCTACAATTCTCTTAATATAATTTGGACCATTGTCCCTAAAATGATTAAGCATGCGAATTTTTCAAACATAATAATTTGTGCCATCGAATAAGAAAGTGGGATCGTGCACGAATTCTCTAAACGACATATTTACTCTCTAGGCGGTAAAGCCCAAAAAGAGAGCCGAGGCTCTGATACCAATTGAAAGGACAAGGATGTCACCTAGAGGGAGGGGGTGAATAGGCGATTAAAACTTTTCCGGTTAAAGTCTTGATAATTGCGGAATAAAACTAGGTGTTTAAATTAGCAAGCCAACAACCTAAATATACTAGGCTCACCTATGTGCACCAACAACTTATGCAAAGCAAGACAAGCAACAATGTGATAGCAAGATATAAACTTCAAGCACGAAGGCTATCACAATGTAAAGTGCATAAGTAAAGGGCTCGGGTATAGAAATAACCGAGGCACGCAGAGACGATGATGTATTCCGAGTTCCTCCTTTTTAGGGGAGTACGTCTCATCGGAGGGGTGTGAGTTTCAAACTCAAGCGCCACAACCGGCCTCACCCTATTCTCCGATGAACCTTGCCCAAAAGCTCGGTTCACCTTCCACTATCGAAATCCTTCAAGACGGAATTCGGTGCCCTTACAATAATCTTGAGGTACAACCCACAAAGGATTGGGGGCTCCCAAGTGACCACAAAAGGTCTCAACCACCACAAAAGACGTCTAGGGTCGAACGACCAAAGAGTAACAAGTTCACAAACTTTCACTTCCACAAATCTTCGTGGAGAGCACAAACCGATGCACAAAAGCAAAGGGAAGAACACAAGGAGTGCTCAAGTCCTTCATTCCCAAATCCCACCAAAAGCAACTAATGCTTGTGGGGGGAGAAGAGAGGAAGAACAAAGAAGAACTCAACAAATGGAACTCCAAGATCTAGATCCAAAGGCTTCCCCTCACTTAGAGGAGGAATGGATTGGTGGAAATGTAGATCTAGATATTCTCTCTCTTTTCCCTCAAGAAATAGCAAGAATTATTGGAGGGATTGAGAGATAGCAGCCTTGTGGAGGTCAACAATAGAGGTCAAAACTTGCTCTAAAGATCGAGAAACCATTGGGGAAGAATGCCTCCTAAATAGGTCACCTAAATATCCAACCGTTATGTGCAGAATCACGTCAGGGTGGTACTACCGCTCGAACGGGGCGGTACAACCGCCCCAGTGGAAGTTAGGACGATAAAACAGCTGAAAACAGGCTAAAAACGGACTTCCGGGGCGGTACTACCGCCCTGGAGCGGTGTCGTGGGTTTGTCACGTCAGGTGTCATAGATGACTTCGTAGGTGTGGGATTACGCGAGTCAAGCATCTCCGAGCTTGGGATCGCAGGAACAAAGATCAACACAGATTTACCCAGGTTCGGCCCCCTCAATGTGAGGTAAAAGACCTACTTCCTGCCTACCCTAGATTGGTATTGATATGATAATCGAGGTGTTACAATGGAGGCGATCCGATCTGGTACTCGCCGTATGAGCTAGGGTTTGGGGCTTGATAGCTTGACCCGCTCTAAGTCCTGCGAGTCCTCTTTATATACACAGAGGCTCGCTAGGTTACAAAAGGAAACTTCCCCATAAGGAATACATCCACAGAGGCCTACTCGGAGACTACTTGGTCTTCACGTCCTCCGGGATTGTCTTCTAGATCTTTCTCCTTATGGCGGTTCAATATTGGGCTTGTTCCCAAGTGGGCCTTCATCCGTGCGAGTAAGTTAAGTCGCACTGGGCCGCGGGTTAATCCAGAAAGTATTCCCCCGACATTAGCCCCCAAGCATGGCCTGAACTTCATAGTACTTCTTGATCTTGAATGCTTAGGCCGCTTTTCCTTGTTTCGCGGCTTATAATTGTAATTGACTCGCACCTGGAAGATCATCTGACTTCGTGAGCTTTAGAGTATCCTGATAGCTTCAAACTTGATGACGATCTATCTTCAAATTTTTGATGATAATATGATATAGCCCCCAAGGATTGAGAGGATGTTATGTGGTAATCATCTCAATTCTTCTCAGAGAACTCTGAAGGTCATCACCTGTAACTTGATATCATGAATAAAACAATTGTTAAGTTACAAGTAATTGTAATTGGTGTTGCCGTACTATAAGCAGTACATCGACCTCTAGTTAGGCCATCTGAATCCTTAAGTGGGCACTCGCGCGACTCAGTATTTCCTAGGAATATGTGTGTTCAGGGTCGAGAGCGGCCATGATAGGCAATCAAGCTCGATTGACGCCACACCCCAGTACTTTGGCCACATAATGCGAGTAGCAATCCAACTTAAGGTAAATTTGATAATTGCCAATAAATGGCTGTTTCAGGGTAACAAAGACCCCAAGAAACATAATGATATTGCCATGATAGGCTAAGCTATGATAAGCTTTGATTATGATGACACATAAGGTCGCGCCTAGGTGGCAACCGAGTGTTATACATAGGGTTGGATCGCGCGTAGGTGGCGATCCATGGTGATACATGGGGTCGGTCGCGCCTAGGTGGCGACCAGAGATGATACAAAGTTTACGGCCGCGCCTAGGTGGCGGCCGTTTCTGATACAAGGGTCGATCGCGCCTGGGTGGCGATCAGATGTTGCATAGGTCGCGCCTAGGTGGCGACCAAAGTTGAAGTTCTAGCCCTGAGTGGCTGTGATGATACTCAGCTATAAAGCTGGAAAGGATGATGCTTGGCTCTGATTAGCCTTTTCTTATGTATAGTACGGTCGCAGGTGTGCGACGTTCCAAGGGCGAGGTGCCTCGAGACGATCCTCGAAATCATGGCGTTCGCTGCTTTCTTCCCTTACATCCAGCAGGTAGTACGACCCATTGTTTAGCTTCTTGCTGATGATGTAGGGTCCTTCCCATGGAGAGGACAGCTTATGCATTCCCTTGTGATCTTGTTTAAGTCGCAGCACTAGGTCGCCTTCTTGAAAGGTGCGGGTTTTGATGCGTCTGGCATGATAGCGTCGCAAGTCTTGTTGATATACTGCTGACCTTGATGCTGCCAAGTCTCTAACCTCTTCTAATGTGTCCACCGAGTCTTGCCGAGCTATCTCATTATCTGTCTCGATGTAAGCCGCAACTCTTGGTGAATCATGTATGATATCGCTGGGCATGACTGCTTCTGCTCCATAGACCATGAAATATGGTGTAAATCCTGTGGATCTGTTAGGGGTTGTTCTCAAGCTCCACAGTACTGCTGGCAGTTCTTCCACCCAACATCCTGGAGATGCTTCGACCTTTTCAATAAGGCGCGGCTTAATTCCATGGAGAATTTCCTGGTTAGCTCGCTCAGCTTGTCCATTGCTCTGCGGGTGTGCTACTGACGTGAGGTCCAATCTTATCCCATTGTCTGCGCAAAATATCTGTGTAGCCCCTTCAGAGGTGTTGCTCCCATTGTCTGTAATGATACTATGGGGGTAACCGAAGCGGAATATGACCTTCTTCAAGAACTTGACTGCTGTTTCAGCCTCGCAATCTCCCACAGGTTCTGCTTCTATCCACTTTGTGAATTTGTCCACCATGACTAAGAGGTGAGTTTTTCCGTTTGAAGACCGTCTGAAAGGCCCTACCATGTCAAAACCCCATACGGCAAAAGGCCATGTGATGGGTATTGTGCGAAGTGCTTGGGCTGGCATATGATCTTGCCTAGCGTATCTTTGACATCCATCGCACACTCTGACAATTTGCTCTGCATCTGCTAATGCTGTTAACCAGAAGAATCCATGTCGGAACGCCTTTGCCACCAAAGATCTTGACGAAGCATGATGGCCACAATCGCCTGAATGAATTTCGTGCAAGATTTTTCGTCCCTCTTCTGGTGAGACACATCTTTGAATGCTCCTGATACGCTGCGCTTGTATAATTCATTGTTGATGATTGTATAGGCCTTTGATCGTCGTATGATTTTGCGCGCCTCAATTTCATCGTCCGGCAGCACTCCGCGACTTAAATATGCCATGTATGGCTCTGTCCATCCTGGCTGTTCATGCAGGGCTGCGACTAAAGTTGAATCATCCTCTGGCTCTGCAATGTCAATTCTGCTGGAGGCTTGACTGATGGATTGTGCAGTTCATCCAGGAAAACATTGGGTGGGACTGACTGTCTATTGGATCCAAGCCGAGACAGGGCATCCGCAGCTTCATTTTGTCTCCGATCAATATGTTCAACTTGGTATCCAGTGAAATGTCCAGCAATTCTGTCCACCTCTCTCCTATATGCAGCCATGTCGTCCTTGCTGTCCCACGTTCCGGAGACCTGCTGTGCCACCAAGTCTGAATCGCCAAAACAGCGTATGCGACTGATGTTCATCTCCTTTGCTATACGTAGACCATGAAGCAGTGCCTCGTACTCCGCCACGTTATTTGTGCAGTTGAAGTGTATCTGTAACACATACCGCAGCTTGTCTCCCTTGGGAGATGTCAGAACAACTCCAGCCCCCGAGCCTTGCAACTGTCTTGACCCATCAAAATGCATGGTCCAGTATTTGGTTTCTGCCATGCTAGGAGCAACTTGGATTTCTGTCCAATCGTTAATAAAATCTGCAAGGGCTTGCGACTTAATTGATGTGCGCGGCTCGTAGCTGATGTGATGTGGTCCCAACTCGATCGCCCACTTAGCGACTCTTCCAGTAGCTTCTCGATTACGAATGATATCTGCCAATGGTGCTGAACTCACCACAGTTATTGGATGCTCTTGGAAGTAGTGCTTCAGCTTGCGACTCGCCATGAACACTCCAAACACCAACTTCTGCCACTGTGGGTAACGCTGTTTGGAAGCTGTGAGGACTTCGCTCACGTAGTATACTGGCCTCTGGACAGGGTATTCCTTTCCTGTTTCTTGTCTCTCCACAACCATGACAGCACTCACAGCGCGGGAATTTGCCGCTATGTATAGTACATTGGCTCTTTATCTTTTGGAGCCGCCAGAACTGGAGCATTTGTCAATTGATGTTTCAAGGCTGTCAGAGCTTCGTCGGCCTCTGCGTCCCAAACGAAGGTGTCTGATTTTTTCAACAGTCTGTACAAAGGTAGTGCTTTCTCTCCCAATCTTGATATAAAGCGACTCAAAGCTGCTACGCAACCAGTAAGCCGCTGTACATCTTTTATCTTTTCTGGCTTTTGGAGATCCATCACGGCCTTTATCTTGTCAGGATTGGCCTCAATGCCTCTTTCTGATACTATGAATCCCAATAGCTTTCCTGCTGGTACTCCGAAGACGCACTTTGTGGGGTTGAGCTTCATGTTGTATTTTCTGAGATTTGTGAATGTCTCTGCCAGATCACCAATAAGATCCTGGCTAACTTGCGATTTAATCACAATATCATCCACGTAGGCATGAACGTTGCGACCTATTTGCTCATGTAGCAATTCTGAATGCATCTTTGGTAAGTCGCACCTGCGTTCTTCAACCCAAAGGGCATGCTGACGTAACAAAAAGCTCCGAAGGGTGTGATGAAGGACGTCTTTTCTTGGTCTCCCTCTTCATCTTGATTTGATGGTAGCCTGAATAGGCGTCCAAAAAGCATAACAGCTCGCACCCAGCAGTTGAATCAATTACTTGGTCGATTCTTGGCAAAGCAAATGGATCCTTTGGACAAGCTTTGTTAAGACTGGTGTAATCAACGCACATTCGCCACGTACCGTTCTTTTTCATAACCAATACTGGATTTGCCACCCACTCCGGATGGTATACCTCTGTGATGAATCCTGCAGCCAGCAAGCGAGCTATTCCTCTCCTATTGCCTTTCTCCTGTCATCATGAAAACGCCGTAGTGGCTGCTTCACTGGTTTAGCCGCAGGGTTCACTTTGAGGCTATGTTCTGCTAATTCTCTTGGTACCCCTGGCATATCTGACGGCTTCCATGCGAAGATGTCTTTATTTTCCTGGAGAAAAGCAACGAGGGCCTTCTCCTGTTCTTCTTCCATGTGTGCTCCAATGCTAGTTTGCTTGGATGAGTCGCCAGGAACAAGATTTATCTGCTTAGTGTCCTGGGCCGCTTTGAATTTCATTGGTGGCTCGGCAGATGGCGTGGTAACCACACTCATATCGTTTGGGTCCACCTGCGACTTATAACCTTTTAGTTCTTCCGCGGCACAGGCGGATTCTGCGAAAGCCGCATCTCCTTTCTCACATTCTATTGCTTTTTCTCTATCTCCGTACACTGTGATGACCCCTTTTGGTCCTGGTATCTTCAACTGTAGGTACACGTAGCATGGCCTGGCCATAAACTTAGCAAAGGCCGTTCTTCCAAACAAGGCGTGATATGGGCTTGGAATTTTACTACTTCGAAGCTTAGGAATTCACTTCTAAAGTTCTCTTCTGTTCCAAAAGTTACCCCTAGGGTTATTTTCCCCACTGGCCGTGCGGACCTTCCTGGGACAATGCCGTGAAATACTGTTGACGTGGGCTGCAGCTGGAATCCTTGAGTCCTAGACGCTGGAAAGTATCGTAGTACAAGATATTAATGCTGCTTCCTCCATCCATAAGCACTTTGGTCAGCTTGTATCCTGCAACGTATGGTGCCACAACCAGTGCCAACTTGCCAGGTTCCCGTACCTGTGGCGGGTGGTCGTCGCGACTCCAGGTTACCGCGTATTCTGACCACCTTAACCAAGCGGGTGTTGTTGGTATCACGGCGTTCACCTGCTGACTTCTCCGGCTCAATTTCTCTTCTCTTTTGGAGGTATCGATAACTATGGTGTGATACTGCCCCGTCTGCCTGGGGTTACTCGCGCCGTGCTGCCCAATGTTTGTGTTATGAGCCGCACTAGGGTTTCCTTCATGGGAATTCCCCCCGTTGTGTTGGCTCTCTTCTTCCACTTTTTGTAATAATGGCATTGCGCCTTGGTATGGTCCGCTGGCCGTCCATCACCTGTCGCATGAAGGTCGCATGGCCGGTTGAAAACTTCTTGCATATTGATTGGACGGGAGCCGTATCCTCGACCCCTTCCACGCTGGCCTCTGAATCCTCCACGCGCATTGGCTACGAGCCCTGAGTGACCATCTTCGCTTTTGCGTTTGTTTTGACTCGTGTTGTTGTGGCTCGTTTGCTGCTGCTGGGCTTGTTGGAGTTTTTCTTTCCTTTTGCAGCAACCTCCTCTTCTTCTCCGTCTGACGCGTCTCTGGTTTTGTCTGAGCTGGCATATTTGTTAGCCGCAGCCATCACCTCGCTGAGGCTCTTGACTTTATCCTTCATGCGACCCAGCTTATGAATCAGCGGCTCAAACTTGCAGTTTTTCTCCATCACCAGGACGGCTGAGCTTGGTGGTATATTATCTGAGGAGTGTATTATTTCTGCCACCCTTTTCATCCAATGGCGACTTGACTCGCCTTCCTTCTGGACACAACGCTCTAAATCTTCTATATTGCAGAGTCGCTTGCAAGTTCCTTGGAAGTTCTTAATGAAGGCATCCTTCAGTTCCTCCCAAGTATTTATAGAGTTGGGAGGCAAATTTTGCAGCCATATGTGCGCTGCTCCTTCTAGCATCATGTTAGGTAGCGTGCGCAGATCTCTTCAGATGCGTTTAGGATGCTCATGCCCATCTCGTAATTGTTGAGCCAAGTGGTTGGATCCATGCTGGCGTTATAGTTTGCCACCTTGCGTGGCC
This sequence comes from Poa pratensis, assembly GCA_947311845.1. Classification (NCBI taxonomy): domain Eukaryota; kingdom Viridiplantae; phylum Streptophyta; class Magnoliopsida; order Poales; family Poaceae; genus Poa; species Poa pratensis. The sequence continues at coordinate 28,254,246 of CAMZMU010000052.1, read as the reverse complement.
CTTTGAAATCTTCAGGAAAAGGTTCCGATCTGATCTTTCAGTGAAACACGCTGGTCCCTTGAGTCGCGAGGACAGGGCTGTGGGTGCGCCTGCGGGGTTATCTGCGGGCCGCTTTTGCATCAATGGGCATTCGCCTGCGCTTCTGCGACTCGCTCCTGTTGCCTCTGTGCGACTCCTGACACGTCCTCTGGTGGCCTGCTCTGGACGCTTCTTTCTGCGTAATCCTGTGATTGGCTGGTACGAGGGGCAGCTGTGCTTCGGCTTCCGCCCTATTGGCTTGTTGCAGGACTGCCGTACTTAACATCTGAATCGCGCGCCGCGCCTCAGCATTGACCGGGTCATCGCCTGTTGGTACCATCTGAGTCAAGATATTAGCCGCAGCATACATATTATCGACAGGGTTCTGGTAATGGCCCTGTGGGGTGTGAAACCTCCTTGGTTGTTGCTGGGTCTCTTGATTTGTGGTACCCTTCCTTCCGCAGTCGTCTGGATTCCGTCCCTGCGGCTGGAGTGAGCGGGATTTCCACTGTTGGTTGAGTCGCGCGCAGCTGTGTTTGCGGGTCAACCTGTTGTTGAGTCGCAGCCAGCGCGGCTACTCTCTGCCGCTCCTGTTGGATTCCTTGGTTTATCTGATCGAGCCTGCGGCGCTCTTCTTCCATCCTTCGAACCTCATACAGGAGCTCGGCCCTGGCGGCCTCAATTTCTGTTGCACGGAGGGCGGCGTTCGTGGCTGACACAGGGACAAGAAGTGGGTTGCTTGGGGGTGCCGATGCCTCGGTTTCTCCAGCAGTCCCTGACGCACCTGCTCCTCTGGCCATGTAAACCGATGAAGCCGACGAAGACGTTGATGGCTCCGAACGGGATGACGTGGCCGGTCTCCAAATAATCCGCCTCCGGTCCCCAGCTTGAATCGTCGATGAGGGGTGTGCCATTGACCGTGATGATACGGCCAACAACGAGATCTTCAGCTCCCTTCATGGATCCTGCGTGGAACGTGACGCTTTTGACCGCAGGCCCCACGGTGGGCGCCAACTGTCTTGGGTTTGTCACGTCAGGTGTCATAGATGACTTCGTAGGTGTGGGATTACGCGAGTCAAGCATCTCCGAGCTTGGGATCGCAGGAACAAAGATCAACACAGATTTACCCAGGTTCGGCCCCCTCAATGTGAGGTAAAAGACCTACTTCCTGCCTACCCTAGATTGGTATTGATATGATAATCGAGGTGTTACAATGGAGGCGATCCGATCTGGTACTCGACGTATAAGCTAGGGTTTGGGGCTTGATAGCTTAACCCGCTCTAAGTCCTGTGAGTCCTCTTTATATACACAGAGGCTCGCTAGGTTACAAAGGAATCTTTCCCATAAGGAATACATCCACAGAGGCCTACTCGGAGACTACTTGGTCTTCACGTCCTCCGGGAGTTGTCTTCTAGATCTTTCTCCTTATGGCGGTTCAATATTGGGCTTGTTCCCAAGTGGGCCTTCATCCGTGCGAGTAAGTTAAGTCGCACTGTGCCGCGGGTTAATCCAGAAAGTATTCCCCCGACAAGCGGTACTACCGCTTCTCCGCTAAAATAGGGTTCTGGACGCCTTCGGCGGTACTGCGGGCAGTACTACCGCTCCTGTGAAAACTGCAGAATAACGGAACACCAAAACGGTAATAACTTTTGCATCCGGACTCCGTTTTCGATGATCTTGGGCTCGTTGTAATCGCAACAATGAGCAATACATGATTATAGAGAGAAACATCATAGTCCAACAAAGGAGGATGAAACCAAATGATAAAAGGTAAATCTTTCTATTAAAGAACAACCGGTAAATCCTCTAACATCAAGAAACCAACAAGTTTTTCATCCGGACTCCGTTTTCTATGATCTTGGGCTTGTTTCAAAGATAATCACAAGCCCTACAAGATCATGCATATGGACATCATAGTCTATCATGTGAGGAGGAAAGCACAAGGAGAGAGTTTAACCTCTCTTGAAAAAGGCAAACCGGTAAAACCTCCAACATAAAAACGCAACAAGATATGCATAAGAAATCCGTTTTGGTGAACTAGAGCTTGGTATGGAGATGAACACAAGCTCTAAATTCTCACATGGATAAAAGCTAAATAATAACCAAGAAAGATGATATGCCAAGTATGCAAAGGTTTGAGCTCTCCACAAAGATGCGATCAAGTTACTCACTTGAGAGCCCCTCATCCTATAACCTGGTCTCTCACAAACACCATGAGACCGGTAAAATAAAAACCCTATCAAGATCATACCTTTGCCTTGCGCATTCCACTTGATCTTGATGATGACAATCTTGACTTTATCAAGTTGGAACACCTTTTTTGATTGTGCTAGCTAGCACATGCTTGATGAAGACTTCTCCAAATACTCCCCCATACTCCATTATGGGAGAGTCTTGCCAAGCTTTGTCTTCATTTATCTACTTGCACTTCATCTTCTTATCTTGATGTACATGATGGCTTGGAGATAAACAAGAATGTTCACTCAATCTTCTTTTCCAAGCCATGCTTGCAATGGGCTCAACTCTATATGACCATTCTTCGTATAAACCCCGTTGAATAGAACATTGGTGATCATATACTCTTCTACAGTCCAACACATGAATTCCAATCTTTTCCCATGGACAAGATCTATAAAGATATCTCAATGCAAATACTAGTTCATACAGATTGTCATTAATTACCAAAACCACACATGAGGGCACATGCATTTTCAATACATAGGAACATTTAAAGCCAACTATTATCCCATGTTACCACAAGATTCCCTCCGGTTTGCCGAGAATGGGAGTTTTGAGCTCTTAATTTGTGTAGAAGCTTCATTCAATCATGCGGACTAGAGGTGTCATCCGTGAATCGGGTCAACCTTTGGAGTTTGATGCTTCATCTTTAAACCTCCCACCACAGTCTCATACATATACTTGGGACGCATGCATGATTTGGTTGGATTCCGACGCTCCGAAGCCCCCGCTTCGGGCAGAGCCCTAATTAACCAACCGTATCTCATCTACCCATTTGACCGGTGGAAGTCTATCCATGGTTGTGTTGGTGTAGGACATACATAGGAACATTTAAAGCTAACTATTATCCCATGTTATCACAAGATTCCCTCTGGTTTGCCGAAAGTGGGAGTTTCGAGCTCTTAATTAGTGCAGAAGCTTCATTCGATCGTGCGGAGTAGAGGTGTCGTCCGTGAATCGGGTCAACCTTTGGAGTTTGATGCTTCATCCTTAGACCTCTCACCACACTCTTATACATATACTTGGGACCCATCCATGATTTGGTTGGATTTCGACGCTCCGAAGCCCCCGCTTCGGGCGGAGCCCTAATTAACCAACCGTATCTGGTCTAGCCATTTGACCGTATCATGATCAGGGGGTAGACCAGTGGAAGTCTATCCATGGTTGTGTTGGTGTAGGACATACATAGGAACATTTAAAGCCAACTATTATCCCATGTTATCACAAGATTCCCTCCGGTTTGCCGAAAGTGGGAGTTTCGAGCTCTTAATTAGTGCAGAAGCTTCATTCGATCGTGCGGAGTAGGTGTCGTCCGTGAATCGGGTCAACCTTTGTAGTTTGATGCTTCATCTTTAAACCTCCCACCACACTCTTATACATATACTTGGGACCCATGCATGATTTGGTTGGATTCCGACGCTCCGAAGCCCCCGCTTCGGGTGGAGCCCTAATTAACCAACCGTATCTCGTCTACCCATTTGACCGGTATCGTGATCAGGGGGTAGACCAGTGGAAGTATATCCATGGTTATACATAGGAACATTTAAAGCCAACTATTATCCCATGTTATCACAAGATTCCCTCCGGTTTGCCGAAAGTGGGAGTTTCGAGCTCTTAATTAGTGCATAAGCTTCATTCGATCGTGCGGAGTAGAGGTGTCGTCCGTGAATCGGGTCAACCTTTGGAGTTTGATGCCTAATCTTTAAACCTCCCACCACACTCTTATACATATACTTGGGACCCATGCATGATTTTGTTGGATTCCGACGCTCTGAAGCCCCGCTTCGGGCGGAGCCCACTACAACAAGAACCCGTGTACAACAATACTTACCTCGCAACAAGCTAAATATTGTTTGCAAATTGTTATCGCAGATACGCACATTATATGTTGCAAGGTACATTCGTTGTGTGATATACTTTTCCCAATTGATAGGGAAACCTTCACGAGCCCAGCCCACTAAGCACTACACATCGTGGATCCTTTAACCCCTACGACATGGGTACTAACTCCTGCCTGCACCCAACAATCCTTCTACTAGATCGCCTCCACAAACCTAGCCGCCTCCCTCCGCTGCTCCGCTCACCCAAGGAGCCACTCAGCAACCGGCGAGAGCAGCGCCGCCCTGACCGGTGACCCGGCTCACGCTGCGATCTCCACTCCTCGGTTTTTACTGATATGATTCAGAACGCGGACGTCTAGAAGGGATGATTCAACTACACGTTTGTGTTTGCGTACCACGAGATCTCAGCCACGGCGATAATGCATTGGTTCCTGGAACAACCGCCACGGTGGGTTGGACAACAAGGGGCGCAGTGGAGCAAGGGTATGGCGGAGGTTCAAGCGGCAGGTGCAAATTTTGTTTTTCTCTGTTAGACTTCTGTCTCATTTTCCAATGGCTTGATCAGTGTTCGCCACTTCTCCAGGATATTTGTGCATCCCTGTTGTCGCTAATCAGGTGCAGAAGATATGGTCTTCTAAAAGGATTGGCGAGGCGATCCGCGAGATGCTGGTTCCTCCAACGTGATTGGCCCTGTAGGACTAGCCAAGGATTGGCCTGTGATTACCCGCTGACGAGTGGGACTACATCTGAAGGGCACGGATCTGGTTGCTCGTCGCCACTCCTGTCCCCATCCTCTCCCTGCCACTGCTTGTCGCCCCCGTCGCCGCAAGAGCCATCGATCTCCCGTCCCCATCCGCTCCGGTCAACAACGCCATGGTTTCGTGAGGCGATGGCGAGGAATCTTCCACCGCCACGAGCTCCGTTGGCAACGATGTGAGTGTTGCATTCTCGTATATCTAGGGTTAGGGTTCATACCGATTTGGGGATTTTTGATTTCAGCTCTCATTTTGTCTTCTTAGGGCCCAAATACCATCTACGACTCTGATTACAACGGATTAGCCGATGATGGACCTATCCGTTGTAGTTGCAATTCCGTGCCCTCCAAATTTGTTGCTTTTGAAGGATGTTGGACTGGCAGGAGGTTCTTGGCATGTTCAGGGGAGGTTGTCAAAAATATGAACTTATTTTGAGTCATTCAAATTATGTTTTTGATGTGTAATTTTCTAATAGATTCTGCTCTGTCATATATATTGTAGTTTGGAGAAAGATGTGACTTTGTGCACTGGGTTGATCCTGTGTGGCCGAGTCCACTGAATAATTCCCTGTTGAAGCTATGGGAAATGTATACTGAAGTCAAAGATGGTAGAGTTCATGATGCCTTAAACGATTGTGAAAAAAGGTTTGACTTCAAGGATGAGATTGTAAAGCTTCACCGTGACCTGAGGATTGCCAAGATGAGCTAAAGCTAGTGGTTGACGAAAATCAGGTGACACTAGCCCTCAAAGCCAAAGTTGAACAAGCTCTAATTGGTGCACAAGCTGAATTGGAGGAGAAGATGAAACTTGATGCATCCACCTCCAACATGCACAAGATTTTGAGGGTGAAGGCAGAGAAGGATAGGGATCAGTTGAAGGAAGATAAGAGGAAGCTGGAGCACACGATTGGAGATCTGCTGAAACAGGAAGAAGGGTTTAGGGCAAAGATCAAGAAGATAAAAGATATCTGTGATGAGTAGAATTTCCGTAATATTTGCTTCATGCTATTGGGCCAAGACAATTTATGTGTTGAACTACTAGTGTTTTCTCATTTATGAGATGTAATGGATTATTTATGAGTGTTTCCATTTTAGGGAACTCTTTCATTGATGTGTGTTCTGAAATTTGTCCTTGGTAGTTTAGGAGGAGTTTGGCATCCTAGTCTCTAGCTTGTTTATTTCCGTTTCATGATTTAGTCTTGCTGATTAAAAAAACGAGACCGGCACTAGCACAGAGGGGGCAAAAGAAATGGATCCTTTACGAGAATTTCAGCAAAATACGTCCCCGACGGGGATCGAACACATGTAGTTAGGATAACGCACCGCAGCCCCAACCACTGAGACACTGACACGCTTGTTAAAACTTTGATGCCTAAGTTCAATGTAACCAGGAAAAGTGAGTACAACTAAGGCCTAAGTTCCCTTCGTTTTTCGCTTTTTGACAAATTCAACATTGTGAGCGGCTATTCCTTTCTAGTTTTTTTATGCAATATAGCCGTGCCAACAACTGGGACAAGTAAAATGCAAATATAACACAACAGCATAGCATTGATAAGACATCCCTTACATTAGGTTCACGGCACGGAAGATACGACAACATATAGATAAATAAAAATAAAAGCCCTAACACAGTAGCTAGGGCAGCACACACAAGAACCAACACGACAACAACACCATTTTCACGAAGACCGGCTGGGCCTGGTCTTCACCGGCATCTTCACTCCTCGTGCCCATCCTGGCCGAGATAGTAGGGGAGGTTGTGCATCATGTTGGTGGTGGGGAAGATGCTGTCGAGGTCGGTGAAGATGTTGTAGGTGGTGAACGCGATGAACTCGCATCCACACCAAAACACTTCCCGAGGAGGAAGTACGCGTCGAAGCGGTTTGTGAAGCAGGCAAGAAGGGCTGTCGGCGGACAACTCGCGTTGGGACGCATCTCTTCCAGATAAAGCATGATCGGCGAGCCCGGTGGCAGGTGGGAGAAGCCGCCACGAAGAAAGCACGCGGCCAACTCCCTTCCTCCCCTCCACCGGGAGAACACCCAAACGCGCAGCGTGGTCTCCACCACGACACCGTCGGGGTACCGCATCTCCGGCATGGTGGGCGGCGGGTTAAAGGTGGGCCCGTTGTACTGCATCTTTGCCTCGGTCTTGCTTTGGCTAGGTTTTGGTGAAGAAGAGAAGGGGCGGAGCAGATGGAGTATTTTTTGCCAAATCTGGCCGTTTTCGTGAACTAATAACGCATCTGGCCGCTCGCGGAAACTATTTGCAAATCTGGCCCCCTGAGGTCGGCGCCAACGCAAATGGAGCCGAACTTGTGCAGTTCGGCGACGCGCGCCGAACTGCACAAGTTCGGCTCCATTTGCGTTGGCGCCGACCTCAGGGGCCAGATTTGCAAATTTTGGTTGGCGCCCAACTGCACAAGTTCGGCTCCATTTGCGTTGGCGCCGACTTCAGCGGTCAGATTTGCAAATAGTTTCCGGGAGCAGCCAGATACGTTATTAGTTCATGAAAAGGGCCAGATTTAGCAAAAAATATACAGATGGAAGTGTACACCAAGGGTGGCCGGGGGCGGGTTAAATAGCCTTGCTGCTACGTGCCGCTCGATCGGTATGCCCGTCTTTACTCCGCCCGCGGTTTTCACACTGAAGCGATGCGAGCAGATCGATATAGCTGAAACAAGCGGGTGCGTGGCGAGCGGCTGCGACACGACGCTTCGTGCCACGCGCGTGCCTGCGTGCACGGAAGCGCAGCGCTGACATGCATCGAAGCATCTGCCTGCGTGCACGACATCGACTAGGCGCTGCCATGCATCGAAGGGCCGCATCGTCTCAGTTGGCTGCACCATCGTGACATGCATCGCAACCTAACCTAGCGCGCCCCAGGCTCGGCCACGTCGTCGCATGCATAAAAGGCTACACGAGCGTGGCACGCTGCAGCATAGCAGGCCACTTACTCGCATGCATAGCAGGCCCAACGACGGCCCAACGGACAAAGCACAGAACCAGGCCCTACTATAGCTGGCCAAACGGGCCAGCACGAGGCACGCTTTTTTTGGCCCGGCCCAAGCACGACACGGCACGACTTAAATGGGTCGCGGCACGGCACGGATCCGTTAGTGCCTGGGCCGCTTCTCCCGCCGGCCAGCACGGCACGACACGATTAACTATATTATTATTATTTTTAGATTTTATACCCATTTTTACTTATTTTTTTGAATTCTATAGCTATATTTACAATTTTTTGAACTTTTATAGCTATTTTTATCGTGCCTGACGTGCCTGCGTGCCATATTCGTGTCGGCGTGCCCGTGCCCAACCTCAACTCGAGGCCCGCGTGCCGGCACGGCACGAATAGAATCGTGCCGCTATCGTGCCCGTGCCGTGCCGTGCTGACCCGTTTGGCCAGCTATACGCCCTATAGTCCAACGAGCGCCACCGTCTTATGCGGTCCCACTTGTCAGCTTTGCCTTCTCTTCTTATCCACAGAAACACGTCGCACTCTAGCTATTCCCCACTCAGATCCGATCGGCAGCGCCGCCTCTGCTCCCACAAACTCGTCGGGGGCGACCAGAAACCACCGCTCCGCGTACAGATCCGGCACCACAAACAACGATGCCGAGGCGTGGGGGTTCAATCGCTCCTGGCGGTTCCCCAAATGGCGTTCCCGCGAGCTCGAGCAGTGGTGGAAACCGCTCCAACGAGGAGCAGAAGCGGCCGGTGGCCTCTGACGCCGCTCGGAAGCGCCTCACGCACAAGTGGACTAACCGCAGCCTCACGCCGCTGCCAAAGATCTTCTGCCACGAGGTCAAGTAGTACGACCGGCGCTTCGAGGCGGGAAGCTCCTCCGGCGCAGGGAGCTCCTCCGTCGCACCGCTGCCGCCACCGAAGAGGGAGGCGGAGGAGGAGCAGCATGATCACCCACCAGGCGTCGGCCTCCTGCCCGGGGACTTCGCCGATGACGATGCCCTACCACTACAACATATGCGATGTTTTGTGACAAAAATCCGCTTGACGACATCGGTTTTGTCACTGATTAGCCATAATAGGTGACGGTATTTGGACGTTTGTCACGGTTAGCGTTAATGCATGACGCTCAATTTCGTGGTCACTAAGGTTGTCACGTATTGCCCCGGTGACGGATTTACGGGCGTCCGCGTCACCCTGGTCGTCACAAGTTTTTGGGACCGAAACGTCGGATAATTAAATAAAACTTTACAAAAAAATCGTTCGTTGTGGTTTGAACCCGCGACCTTCTGAACAAAACAAAGATGTCATACCGCTTTGCTAAGGTTATAATGTTGTGTGTTCTATGGAATTCATCTTTTTCAAAGTTATTGTGTACGTAATATATACTATATACCTATCAGATCTGTGTTGTTATTTTCTTTATATCATCGATTAAAACAACACATGTTTGCATTGTCCACGGATCGTGGGCACAATTTAGGGTATCTAGGCAGGAGGGGGCATTGAGGGTGCCATTGCCCTGGGGATCAAGGTTTCCGGCGGCGAGATAATTCGTTTTGGCTAGGCTATTTGACATCCGCCCTACGGGAAGACACGGACAGGTTCACGACAATAGCAGCGGTGAGTTCTGGTTACACATTAATGTCCTTGATTTTCTTCTGAAATTGAAACGATTTCGATTAACAATCGGATCATGGTTTGTAGGCAATGAATCGAGATTGGATAAGTAATGCAAAATTATTCTCAGTTGCACACCTTCAGGGTGCAAATGAGTTTATGAAGTTTGTTCGTGATCATGGCCACGGGATGTCATATTGTGCCCATGCAGTCTATGCCTTAATTTGATTCGTCATCCTCAATCAGTCGTTCATGCTCACATAAACACGAACCGTATGGCCAGCACATATACACGGTGGACTTGCCATGGGGAAGACAGGGTAGATGGGGATGATAATGCTGCCTATGAAAGTGACAAGGATGATGAAGATGAGTATGACGACAATGGTGATAATGATGATGGTATTGCTGACATGTTAGCAGGTTTACAGAAGACGGGGGAGATAGGTGACTGTGAAATGAATTTATATGCAAATCTCTTGAAAGAAGCACAGCGTGAGCTTCATAAGGGATGCAGCACAATGACAAGGTTATCATTCATTATCAAGATGCTTCATCTCAAATCGTACAACAAGATGACAAATAGAGCTTCAATCTTATGTGTGATGTCTTGAAGGAGGCATTGCCACATGTGGATTTTCCTAAGTCGTATAATGACGCAAAGAGCAGTCTTTCTGAAGTTGGACTTGGTTATCAGACCATTCATGTGTGCAAACATGATTGTGCTTTGTTCTGGGATGAACATAAGGACAAGACACGTTGTCCTGAGTGTGGTCTATCTAGATGGAAAGAAAATAAAGGAAATAAAAAGATTCCTCACAAGGTGCTACGATACTTTCCCATTATCCCAAGACTGCAAAGACTATTTGAGTCTAAGAAAACTTCAAGATTCACAAAGTGGCACAAGGAGAGAGGGTTCCTGAGAATAATGTTCTGAGGCACCCAGCTGATGGTAAAGCATGGAAGGAGTTTGACAAAGAGTTTGGTTGGTTTGCAGATGACCCACGCAACATCAGGCTCGGTATGGCCACAGATGGATTCAATCCTTTTGGACATATGACCAACTCATATAGTATGTGGCCTGTGTTTGTCATTCCGTACAACTTTCCACCTTGGATGTGCATGGAGCAAAATAATTTCATGTTGTCACTTCTTATCCCAGGAAAAATTCACCTAGGAACGATTTCCATGTATTTATGCAGCCGTTGATAAAAGATATGATAAAGCTGTGGAGTGGTGTTAAGACACTTGATGCCTGCGAAGCTGAGCCGTTTCAACTGCATGCTGCATTTCTTTGGTCTATACATGATTATCCTGGGTATGCCACTATGTCTGGCCGTAGCACAAAAGGACATTATGCATGTGCTCACTGTGATGTGAATCCTTGCTATGTGTCCTTGAAAAACAAAACTGGATATGTTGGCCATCGTCGATTCCTTCCTACGGATCACCCTTACAGGAAAAGCAGACGTTTCAATGGTAAAGTTGAGAATGGAGCGGCACCAAGGAGGTACACAGATGCAGAATTAGAGGACAAGTTAAAAAGAGTTGAGGATTACAAACATGGGAAACATCCATCCAACAAGAGAAAGCGGGTCCAAGATAAAGGTGAACCAACCTGGCACCTCAAGGCTAGGCTTCATGAACTACCATATTGGCCTTTTCTAAAGATAGCACACAACCTAGACGTGATGCACATTGAGAAGAACATATTGGACAATATCCTAGGTACACTTCTAGAAATAGAACGTAGAAACAAGGATACATTTAGCGCCAGACTTGATTTGCAGCATTTTAACATTTGGAAGGCTTATTGGTTGGATGATAATAAGGTTACAGTCACGAAGCCCCAGTGCCCTGGACCCTTAGGAAGGAAAACAAGATCAGGTTGTGCAAGTATTTGTACAATTGTAGATTCCCAGATGGGTATGCTGCAAACCTAGCGAACTGTGTGGATCCTCTACTTGGAAAAGTAACTGGTTTGAAGACTCATGATTGCCACATTCTTCTGCAGCGTGTGTTGCCAGCAGGGCTGAGAGGACTTGTTCCAAAGCCAATGTATGAGGCCATAGCTGAATTTGGTAGATTTTCAGGGAGTTGTGTTCTAAAACTCTGAGAATAGATGTGCTAGAGCGCATGAAGGTTGAGATTGTTTTAATATTGTGCAAACTTGAAAAGCTATTCCCTCCTGCATTTTTCGATATAATGGTGCACTTAGCTATTCATCTTCCTGAGGAGGCTATGCTAAGAGGTCCAGTTCAATATGGTTGGATGTATCCAGTTGAGAGAAGACTTGGGTACCTAAAGTCAACAGTTCGAAACAGAGCTAGGCCCAAAGGTTCAATTGCTGAGGGCTACATCATTGATGAGTGTACCACATTTTGCTCCAGACATTTCAATATGCAATTGGAAACCAGATTTAACAAAGAGAGTAGGTTCAAATACTTGCCATATCGTAGAAAACAAGATGGTGAGGTTGGAATTTTTTCAGATGGATCAAAAGATTGTAAAAGTTACAAGTTAAAATGTTTTCATGACGAGTTCGACCAAATGGTTTGGACAGTACTAAACAATTGTGATGAGGCCCAACCTTACATTAAGTAAGTTCCGAAACACTCTTACATAGTCATGCATTGATTTTGACAGCATTGCTGATCTTATTTATGATATATTCTGTTTTCAGGCTTTGCCGAGATGAATTAGTTAACTTGGGTGTGCGTAACATCGACAAAGAGGTTGAGAAGAATTTCGCAGAATGGTTCAGAGTGCATGTCAGAGATTTGCCAAATATTTCTCAAGATCTGTGTGCACTAGCTTTCTGGCCAAACCGGATGTTGCTAGTTCATACCGCATGCAATGTGAATGGTGCTAGGTTTCGTACTCTGTTTAGTGAGGAGAATTTACGCACTCAAAATTCAGGCGTAATGCATATTGCATCTGCTGGTGATCATAAGAAACGGAGTACTACGGTGTTGTTAAGGAAATTCTTGAACTCAAGTACTTGACAACCGAGGCCCGCGAAAGACCAGTCTTCTTATTTCGATGTGATTGGTTTGACCTTGCATCTAGTAAGAACACAAAAATGAGAGATTATGGATACTTCAAAAGCGTCAATACATCAACACTGTGGTACAAGAATGAGCCCTTCATTTTGGCTAGGCATGGAAAAACATGCTTCTACTTGGAAGACACAAAGTATGGTGCTCCTTGGAAGGTGGTTCAGACTTTCAGTCATCGGCACGTATATGATGTACCAGAGAATGATGATGGCCATGAACAAGGTGACGTAATTAACAAAGATGCTTACCAGGAAGACTTATGTTCACCATCTCGTATTGTCAACGATGTTGAGGACGAGGAGGAAGAACTTGAGGTAGGCGACCTCGGGGTTGATCGCATCGCTGAGTTGGAACATATTGAAAAACGAATTGGTCCTCAACTACGGCGTGAACTTGATGCTGCCAAAGAACAAGCTCGCAACCACCAAGAAGAAGAACTCGAACAGTTGCAAGCGAATGGAAGAGGTGACGAGGCTTCGATATCAGATGTTGACAGCGATATTGATTAGATATTTAGATCTATTTTTATTGCAGCTGAATTTGTTCTTAATTATGCACAGTGTTTTCTTCAACTGTACTGTCATTTGTGTTTACTACTTTAAAGATGTCGGTTATTGACGAACGGACAATTCCTTATGAAATTTGATATTTTGTGGCCACAAAATAGAATTCGTTTGCTAACTCTGTTATTCATCAATTCTTCACTAGTACAATTGATCCAAACATAAAGATGAGAAAAATTAAACACTTCATCAGGAACACAACTTCCTTGAGTACTCCTACGAGTCCCACTAAAATTTCCTCCTTCGCCTTACAATCGCTGGATACTTTTTTGGTCATCTCAGGATGCTTGCTTTGAACTTCAATCTTCGAGATTGCATCGTCAGTACTCTCATTAGTACCAACTAGAGGTCCGACATCTAATAGTTTCCGCCTGATCAGTAGATCAATGTAGTCTTCTTCCCAATACCAAAACTCACAACCTTTCTGCATGACATGAAAGGACAAAAATGAGTTACATATTTTGCCGAATTAAGGATTATAGGCTCAGTATGTGACTTACTTTGTCCATTTCACACTTGAAAAATAGCCATCCGGGATGAATCTCAGTCTTTGAGATCCACTTCTGGATCAGCCGGCCGCACTTGCACTCGATTATTGGCAAAGGTTGGTCGGCGATCTTTTGTGCGAGGATTGACCCCGGACGAGGAACAATTGAGGTAGTGTTTGATGTACGACAAACGGCGAGACGACGGCTAGAGGAAGAAGACATAACTAGAGGAGGCGTGAACCCTAGGTTGGGCCACCTGTGGTTCGTACTATAGGCTACGACGGCTTCCTTATATTCTTGTAGGACTAGAGGCGGCGCGAACCCTAGGTTGGGCCACCTGTGGTTCGTACTATAGGCTACGACGGCTTCCTTATATTCTAGTAGGACCAACGGCTAAACCGGATATGGGTTTAACAGATTTGATTGCGATGACCAAAGGAAGATTTAGTTGCTGAAAACAAATTTCATTACGATTACAGTGCTAAGATCTTCAGTGCTACGATCTTCAGTAATATGAAATATATATGAACTACATATGTAATTCGATGAAAATAAAAGTTGCTGATACATGATTGTTGAAACAAATAGATAGAAAAGGCAGATCACATGTGCATACAAAATCTATGCACCCAATTTTCGAGCAAGAACATCCTACTGGCCTCGCCTGGCCATCTCCGCCTCCAGACGCTCCCTCTCAAGGATATGGGCTTCCTAGGCTTTCTTGGCCTTCGCGACCTTCTTGGCGAGGCGCCGCTTCTCCAGCATCATAGCTTCATTGAGGAGGAGATAAGCATCCTTCCGCGCAAGCTGGACTTCCAGTTCGAGGGTCATGACCTTCCGATGAAGGTCAAGGTTGTTGTTCACCTGCTCCTTCAGTTGGTCGGACATCTTCGTCACGATGTCCGTGGCCTTCTCGACCTGCCCTGCAGCTTCCGTCGCCTTGTCCATGTACTCACAAGCTTTCTTCAAGGCATCAACTGATACGTCTCCAACGTATCCATAATTTCTGTTGTTCCATGCTTATATTATATCATTTGCTACATGTTTTATATACACTTCATATCACTTTATGCATTTTCTGAGACTAACCTATTAACAAGATGCGACAATGCTAGTTCCCTATTTTCTGCTGTTTTTGGTTTCAGAAAGTTACTTCTGGAAATATTCTCGGAATTGCACGAAACGAAAGGCCAAGTCCCTATTTTTCCAACACGTACACGGAGTCCGAAGGAGAGACGAAGTCGGGCCACGAGGTGGCCAAACCATAGGCCGGCGCGGCAGGGGGGCCCACCGCGCCGCCAGGTGGTTTGGGCCCCTCGGGGGTCCGCCGACATCGCCCCTTCGCCTATTTATTCCCCGAGACGTGAAAACCCTAAAAGACCGAGCCTTTCATCCAGAACATATTCGCTGCCGCCGCCGTCGTCAATCCTAACTCGGGGAGTTTCTGAAGCTCTTCCCGGCACCCTGCCGGAGAGGGGAATCATCACCGGAGGGCTCTACATCGCCATGCCCGCCTCCGGAGTGATGTGTGAGTAGTTCATACCTGGACTATGGGTCCATAGCAGTAGCTAGATGGTTGTCTTCTCCACTTGTGCCATCATGTTTAGATATTGTGAGCTGCCTATCATGATCAAGATCATCTTATTGTAATGCTACATGTTGTGTTTGCTGGGATCCGACTTATATTGATACCTATGTGGAGCTGAATATTATATTATCATGTCTATGTCATTTGTGATCTTGCATGCTCTCCGTTACTTGTTGAAGCCTTGGCCAAGTGAATACTTGTGACTCCAAGAGGGGGTATTTATGCATGATAGTTGGGTTCAACCTCTATTTAACCTGGGATAGTGACAGCAAGTTCTAAGGTTGTAGATGTGTTGTTGCCACTAGGGGTAAAACAGCAATGCTTTATCCAAGGATGAATGTATTGTTTACATTATGCACATTACTTAATGCAATTGTCTGTTGCTTGCAACTTAATACTGGAAGGGGTAAGGATGTTAACCTGAAGGTGGACTATTTAGGCATAGATGCATGCTGGATAGCGGTCTATGTACTTTGTCGTAATGCCCAAATGAATCTCATAGTAGACACCACAACTCGCACATGCATGTTTTATGCACTTATCAATTGTTAATTGCCCAGCTGTAATTTGTTTACCCAGCATGTTAGTTATCTTATTGGAGAGACACCACTAGTGAACTGTGGACCCCGGTCCATTCTTTTACATCTGAAATACAATCTACTGCAATCATTGTTCTTTTACATTCTCTGCAAGCAAACATCATTTTCCACACTATACGTCTAATCCTTTGTTTTCAGCAAGCCGGTGAGATTGACAACCTCACTGTTAAGTTGGGGTAAAGTATTTTGGTTGTGTTGTGTGCAGGTTCCAAGTCAACCGCCAGGACTTCTTTCGACACCGCACTTTTTCTGGCACCATTGCTAGGAAGAGGAAGCACTCCACCAACACCACTTTTTCTGGCGCCGTTGACACCTAGAAGCATCACCGATCTCCTACTGGTTCGATAACCTCGGTTTCATACTGAGGGAAAACTTGCTGCTGCACTCATCATACCTTGCTCTTGGGGTTCCCAACTGACGTGTGACATTACACGCATCATCAACTAACTGCTCACGTAGTTCGTCAACAGTCGTCGTCAGGTCCTTGATCACCGACCGCTCTGCCGGCGTCATCTCCTCGGAGTCAGAACTGTCCTTGCACGTAGATGCAGTCAACATCCAGAAGATGATGTCAGTGTACCACTATGAACAGATCTAAATAAAGATGCAACAAGGAGGTAAACAACCGGATCAATACAAAACTTAACCGACTTCTACCTCATGGAAGCAGATCGCTTGCGCGGTGAAGCCATGAATGGAGTAGATGCGACGAGCAGATGTTTTTCGTAGGGTGTGGGCACTGAGATGTATCGACGATGAAGTACGAAGGGGAGGCGGCCAGCACCTCTATTTATAGAGCCCGAGATCTGAGGAGGCGTGTGCGGAAGTCATGGCGACGCCACGTTCCCACGTATTCGTTTCCCCACGCCCCGTCAATTGCACGTTTCCCACTTATCGCTTCCCCATGCTCATTATTTTTTCTTAATTAATGGCCACGACAGTTATAGTAAAAACCACAAATAAAGATGGCATTGTTAAAAAAAATCTCAAAAAGGAACATGTAGTACGTGCGTACAAATCGACCCATCAACTCATTTGTTGCCACATCCATAATGAAAAACAAAAGTACCATTACATATCATAAACCATTGTCTCGCTTAAATCCAAATAGCAGCATCACATGATACTTAGAAAAGACTAGCACGAAATTATTCTAGCTTATTATCCGCAATGCTTGAAGAACTACTCCACACCCAGATGACGAACGTATGATGCAAAAAGAAAAACCCCAGTATTTCCACGGTAGAGCATGAAGAGCATTGTGTCTCCAATTTTTAAGATGTCAACCCCTTCCATGAAATCCTTCCACCCATTAACATGAACACGACCATCATCAGCCCAAATGTTGTACGTCGTACAGACTCTGACATCTGGATGACCCACGAGGGTAATATCACCATGGTCGTGCATGCCCTTATGGACGATACGGCGAGGGAGTTTCTGTAAAAAAAAACATATTTCAAATGTTATCAATTATTTGTACGCATGCTTCCACATAAGTGTTAAATGCTAACGTAAATATGCATAGCTTACCAGTTCTTTCTTCACACAATTTGTCCAGTTCAAGGTGTGTAACAGAGCCGTGCATGCACCCAGATTGTAGTCTCCAACACCATGGTGATCTACGTAAATCTCGATTTTCCCAACTTGTTCAATCACTAACGGCATCGTCTTCCTGTTACAAATGGTTCCCGCAGTTTTAGCGAAAGAGTCAATGATCTTACGTTTCTCCTGAGACAATTCATAGTATGATGTACACGTACAAACATTTGCATCACAATTTGTACCTACTCAAAGTACCATGTAATTGAGATATTTGCAGGAGAAATAACATACATGGGTGGCATATCGGCTCATGGGTTGAGGTGACGGGGATTGAATCACCTTGCTTGTCTAGATCAGAAAGTACAAGCTCAACTCCAAATCCAAGTTGATACATTCTAATAAATTCTTTCCAGCCACAGCCATGCAAAAAAAGTTTTCCCATCTACATTTGTAACCCTAACTCTGAATGTGAATTCTTCTTCAGTAGTAATTTTAAACTTGAATTCTGTTTTGTGGGTACTGGCTACACCAAACTTTGCAAGGAAATGAGCTCGTATGTAGCAGGGGATGTACTACAAGAATTCAACAAACAAACGCACATGATTACCCTCACATATAGCCAGTAAATGTATTGGATCTATTTAATAAATATGATGACGGATAAGTAGATTACCGTCTTTTCACCACAGTCGACGTCTAGGGTAAGAACGAAAAAGGATTTCTTCATGTCAGTACCAACGCACAGGCCCTTCTCGTCATAGCAGTAACCACACTACAATCTCACAAAAAATATCACTACACAAGATGCGTCCTCTGATACTAGTGTAATGATGATTATTGTACAGATGGAAAGTAAAACATTTGTTACCCATTTGCTCGTAGCCATCGGTGACCTCCTCGCCCTCGTGATGGGGAGATCTGTAGAGAAAAATACCTCGTTAGACATAGACCGAGGAGAGAGGTCGAATGGGAAATGTGAAGGAAGACTTCTGGTACCAGATGCGACGACGACGATGCTGGATCCAATAGCGGAGGCGATGTATATGTGATTTCTTGGTTGTTGGAGAGTGACGAGATCTTGGAGGAGGAGAGGTCGGGGTTTAAGTAATCGACGAGGGTGGACCCACTTTCCAGGCCGGCATGAACCTAGAAACCATAATTCTCGCAGAGGTGAGGGGAGCGTCCCATGAGATCCGAACTTTCCAAATCTTATAACCTACGATCGCGGAAAAGATATCATGCTGACCAGAAAAAAGGTCTTTCTACATCTAGTTTGAATTTTTTTTGAAAACAGGGTCAAATTTGTGGTCATGGTTATTCATGTGTAGGTGTTTTTGGACTTGCAACATAAAAGTTTGAAACAAATGACCGGAGGCAAGCTTATCCATCATAATATAAGTACAGAGCGCGCCCAGAGCGCGCCAGTTCATGCCTAGAGCACGCCCATAAGGTGTTCGACCAAAATACATCTGACCAAATCCGACCAAAATACAACACATAGTAATATTAATCAGTCTCTTCTTTGACCTCTACTTTTTCCTCTTCTTTGACGTCGTCAAAGCCGGACATTATCTCGTCAACCCACTGCTCGATCTATTCGGGGTCGGTGATCTCTTTGCTAGGGTCGCTGAACTCTTCGCTGGGGTCGCTGGAGTCATTGGAGTCGCTCCAGTCGTCAAATTCGTACATCATCTCGATGTCTTCGTCGGGCCCCTCGACGTCTTCGCTATCCTTCTCAAATGCCAGCTCGATGTACTCCTCCTTGACGATCACCTTGATGACGTAGAGATCACCAAAGCAAATCGGCAGTTGCTCCCAGAATAGATCCCAGCCCTCCGTGAACTAGATGTAATCGTCGCTCACTCGATATGATCCAAAGATCTCGACATCGTCTCTCGCCAAAAGATGAGATTTTCCGTGAACTTGACGTAATATGCGATCACACGATGGAATAACATCGTTACCATCTACTACCGTAATCTTGAGATGCTATCAAAATAACATGAGCATCGTATCAGAATAGTTCAAACGACAGAATATAGTTCAGAAAATGTAAATGAATATGAAACGTTTGAATCATACAAGATAATCGACATCTATAGAATCATTCTCAATCCTACGCACGTAGAACTGAGGGATCTCTTCCAACTCCATCGTGGCATCTTTGAATAAAGCGGAAGATATCGCATTCATTTCTGAATAGGTGACATCTCTCGGTTCATGAAATATGCTCGACGGGAGGGCTGGCTTGTAGCATCCGACAATCTGTTCAAACTCTGATCAAAGAGAGGAAGACATTCAGAAAACTTGTTAACTACTAAAAGTGTAAGAAAGAGAACACAAACTAGCATACCCGTGTGTTGCACAAAAGGTTTTGCAGCATTGTGCTCGTTAGTCACTTCAACATTGAACACATGCTGATCTTCATTCCAAGTGAATTTGACAACATCGCCCTCCTCGATGTCGCAGCCTTCACATAGTGCTCTCCACTGCGTTCCACAGATCGAGGTGAAAATATGGGTCTTCGGGCTATCACTTAGCCGCTTACACAGATATCTTCGATGTGTTTCAATTTCAATTTCCCACCTATCCAGGTAGAAGAAGTACTGGTCTCCGTTCGGACACCTAGCCTCCATCCAGTTCTTATCCAGGTAGCAGAATCTACATGTAATACAAAACCGGAGAAACTATGAAGACACTCATTGAAGGAAAAACAAATAACATTCCCTCGAATTTGAAAGGCGGTACTTGCAACTTCCTCTTTGTAACCGTGTTCAATAGGGACTTTGAAAGTATTGGAACGACGAGTTATTGTATGACAGAAAGTTGCTTCGTGACGGCACATAGCACACTAATCGACGACATCGCTATCGGAATCCTATTTTAACAAATGAAATTTAGAACCAGATGAACCTGGGGTTTTCCCCATTCCGCAAGCCAAATAGAAAATCAAATCTAATCACATATAATGCACCATTCGGGAGCTCGAACAGGGAAATGAAACATGTAGAGAATATAGCACTGACCATCGAAATGGGGTTGATGGATTGCAGCTGGAACCGTCGACGACCGGAAAACCCCAAACGGCAAAGGCGGCCGTACGATGGCGACGGCGATGGAGCTCCTTGCTTGTCCCTCCTTCTCGACGGGCGACAGGAGATGGGCGACGGCAATGGCGATGGCGATGGAGCTCCTTTGCGTCTTCAATCACCCTGCTCTCCGCCCTCAATCCAACTCCTATTGCCCTGTTCTTGGGGGTTCCTCAGGGGTTCTATGGGTGGCAGCAGTGACCATGGAAGAAAGACCACGTGGCCCCCATCGACGGTATCCCTTTATTAAACAAGTGCCCCGGCCCCAGTCGAATGGGATTCCAACCGAGCTGCCCCTGGCCGACCCCACCAGTCAAATTTGTAATCATGCTTATTCGTGTGTAGGGTAGAATCTTCGAGAAATTTCGACGACTTTGTGATATAATCCCTACTTGGGTACCCCAAAATATTTTTTCCAGAATGATAAGAGCAAGCTATGACATGCTTGTAGTTCAAAATTGACCGTCTATGCACAGATCGACTTAAGTTCATTTAAATGAGAAAAACAAGATAGCAGTCGACAAAATTCACAATACTTCGGGATTGCACATGACATATGTCCCTACTTCTGATGAAGTTGTGTTCATGATATTTTTCACCTTACTGTTTGTACTTGTTTCACAAAAAAAATTGGCTCTTAAAAATTCAATTCAAAAAAATTGAAAACAATTTCAACAAAGTAAGTTGTTCATGCATGTTGCCATGCCAAGATACACCTATGTACCAAATTTCAGCTCATTATCATGAAATGTGCCATGGATATGGTCTTCTTCCAAGACATTTGCCCTTGAAGCACTTGGATGTTCATAGTTGAATGTCCTCTACTTGAAGTGTTATCCTATGACCAGGTCATATTATATTTTCATATTTTTTCCTCAGAAACTAGAGGACATTAGGGTTCTACCTCAGAAAGAATTTCAATTTTTCGAACTTTCTACATTTAGTTTGATTTTTTTGAAAATAGGGTCAAATTTGTAGTCATTGTTATAAGTGTGTAGGGGTAGAATCTTCGAGAAATTTCGACGACTTTGTGATATAATCCCTACTTGGGTACCCCAAAATATTTTTTTCAGAATGATAAGAGCAGGCTATGACATACTTGTAGTTCAAATTTGACCGTCCATGCATAAATCGGCATAAGTTCATTTAAATGAGAAAAACAAGATAGCAGTCGGCAAAATTCATAGTACTTCAGGGTTGACCATGAAATATGTCCCTCCTTCTGATGAAGGCGTGTTCATGGTATTTTTCACCTTATTATTGGTGCTTGTTTCGCAAAAAAAATCAAATTTGACGCTTAAAAATTCAATTCAAAATAATTCAAATCAACTTCAGCAAAGTAAGTTGTTCATGCATGTTGCCATGCCAAGATACACCTATGTACCGAATTTCAGCTCATTATCATGAAATGTGCCATGGATATGGTCTTCTTCCAAGACATTTGCCCTTGAAGCACTTGGATGTTCATAGTTGAATGTCCTCTACTTGAAGTGTTGTCTTATGATCAAGTAATATTATATTTTCATATTTTTTTCCTCAGAAACTAGAGGACATTAGGGTTCTACATTTAGTTTGAATTTTTTGAAAATAGGGTCAAATTTGTAGTCATTGTTATTCGTGTGTAGTGGTAGAATCGAGAAATTTCGACGACTTTTTGATATAATCCCTACTTGGGTACCCCAAAATATATTTTTTCATAATGATAAGAGCAGGCTATGACATACTTGTAGTTCAAATTTGACCGTCCATGCATAAATCGGCTTAAGTTCATTTAAATGAGAAAAACAAGATAGCAGTCGGCACAATTCATAGTACTTCGGGGTTGACCATGAAATATTTCCCTCCTTCTGATTAAGGTGTGTTCATGGTATTTTTCACCTTATTATTGGTGCTAGTTCGCAAAAAAAATTCAAATTTGATGCTTAAAAATTCAATTCAAAAAAATTCAAATCAACTCCAGCAAAGTAAGTTGTTCACTCATGTTAGCATGCTAACATGGACCTATGTACCGAATTTCAGCTCATTACAATGAAGTTTGCCATGGATATGGTCTTCTTCCAAGACATTTGCCCTTGAAGCACTTGGATGTTCATAGTTGAATGTCCTCTACTTGAAGTGTTGTCCTATGATTAGGTCATATTATATTTTCATATTTTTTTCCTCAAAACTAGAGAACATTAGGGTTCTACCTCAGAAAGAATTTCAATTTTTCGAACTTTCTACATTTAGTTTGATTTTTTGAAAATAGGGTCAAATTTGTAGTCATGGTTATTCGTGTGTAGTGGTAGAATCTTCGAGAAATTTCGACCACTTTGTGATATAATCCCTACTTGGGTACCCCAAAATATTTTTTCATAATGATAAGAGCAGGCTATGACATACTTGTAGTTCAAATTTGACCGTCCATGCATAAATCGGCTTAAGTTCATTTCAATGAGAAAAACAAGATAGCAGTCGGCAAAATTCATAGTACTTCGGGGTTGCACATGAAATATGTCCCTCCTTCTGATGAAGGTGTGTTCATGGTATTTTTCACCTTATTATTGGTGCTTGTTTCGCAAAAAAAATTCAAATTTGATGCTTAAAAATTCAATTCAAAAAAATTCAAATCAACTTCAGCAAAGTAAGTTGTTCACTCATGTTAGCATGCTAACATGGACCTATGTACCGAATTTCAGCTCATTACAATGAAGTTTGCCATGGATATGGTCTTCTTCCAAGACATTTGCCCTTGAAGCACTTGGATGTTCATAGTTGAATGTCCTCTACTTGAAGTGTTGTCCTATGATCAGGTCATATTATATTTTCATATTTTTTTTCTTCAGAAACTAGAGGACATTAGGGTTCTACCTCGGAAAGAATTTCAATTTTTCGAACTTTCTACATTTAGTTTGAATTTTTTGAAAATAGGGTCAAATTTGTAGTCATGGTTATTCGTGTGTAGTGGTAGAATCTTCGAGAAATTTCGACGCCTTTGTGATATAATCCCTACTTGGGTACCCCAAAATATATTTTTTTCAGAATGATAAGAGCAGGCTATGACATACTTGTAGTTCAAATTTGACCGTCCACGCATAAATCGGCTTAAATAATTTACGTTTCCTCCTTTCTCTGAATTTTTTTTCATTCCCTCCTTTCTCTGAATTTTCTTCGTTCCCTCCTTTCTCTGAATTTTTTCGTTACCTCCTTTTTCTGAAATGTTTTCGTTCCCTCCGTTCTCTGAAATTTTTTCGTTCCCTCCTTTTTTCGAACGAAAGCAAACCCATCCCGCTACTCCCGCCCCCTAAATACGCACGTCTCCCACAACCCTGGACAAACCTTCCATTTGCCTTTTATTCGCCGCCGAAATTCAGATCTCGTCCACCCGCTCAGCACATCCTCACCTCGCCGTAGATCCGGTAGCAGTCTAACTGGCTTGCGTTCGCCGGGCCCGGAGGACGACATGGCCGGGAAGAACACACGGTCGAGGAACGGCGGTGGTGGAACAAGAGGTTCCATCAAACCGCCGAAACAATCTTCGAAACAACAAGGTCGTTGATCAATCCCCATCTTCTCATTTCATATTAAGTACATATTTGTTCTTCATCTACTGTGTGGTACGAGATACGATCTTACGTATTAGCGTAGTACATGTGAACTTCCGTAATTCGTCCTCCCTAGGGTTTTACAGCTGAGATATTGCTTTATTCAATTTGAGACCAAGTTCTTATAGATCTTTGCAATATTTTGAAGATGGCCTGTATATTTGATCGCATATATTTCTTACAAATTTCCACAACTAAGATGCATGAGACATGCCTTGAAAACTAGTAACCGATGATCATGGACTGAATATCGTGATAGCCATTTTCAGTGGTTTTGTGAACCACTTTCTCAAATTTAATGTTGTTCTGAATGAAAAGTACGAGAAATTAACCCACTTTCAAACCTTTTAGTGTAGCACATCTCAGATTAATGTATATGCCTCCTATTTAATCTTTTGTTTCTGCAATCTTATTTTTGCACCGAGTGTAGAAGTACCGGAATACGAGCAGTTAAGGATAAAGCAAATGCAAGAGAATACTGCACGAATTGAAGCAATAATGCGGAAGAGAGCTAACCGGATGGAAGGCCAATGGAAGATTTCTCAACCTTAGCTCACGCTTTCGTGTATGGTGGTGCACAACCAGGAACGAATACACACAGCAAAGACACATCAATGCAATAGGAGATTGATTCTGAATCAGAATATGAACCAGATCAAACCGAGAAGGCAGCTGAAGAACAAGACCTTGACTTAGATGAAGAGGAGGTCGATTGTGCAAACAAGGTCATGTGAACCTACATGTACTATTTCATCTACAAATTTCAATGTTGACTGCCTACTAATGTCTTGATCTAAATTTTCAGGAAGCACGAGATGGTTCTACTGAGCCACGAAAGAGGAAGCGTGCGAGTAATGTACTGCCTACGACCAGAGTTACAAGATCAGCAGCAATCCCAGAGACAGCACCGGCGGTAGACACAGCCCCAGATGGGGAAAACATTACAGCAGACAGCTCGCCAACACAAAATATAACCTCCAGAGACAACAATTCACCTGATGTTGATGCCATTGTTCAGTTTGACAAGCAGCGTACGCTACGTCATAATTTATTTTCATAAACACACTGAATTCTTAATTGTTTGCATTGCATTCTACAAAATGTTACACCATTTCTTGTGAATTATGTGCAGAGGAATTAACAAAATCAACCAGGGGAACCCGAAATGGAAGAAAACGCTCAGCAACAATGGGGCATGGCCTAGAGGCGTACACAAGAAGAAATGGAGGCAATAAGATGCGGATTGACTTCACAGAAGGTTTGCACAGACCCACAGATCATGTGCAAGCAGCTAAACTTACTTCCCAATTCGGTGTTCACGTCCGCAACAAAATGAAAATTGCAACACACTGGAAGGATTACGACGATGGGAAAGAACTTGGAAATGTGATTCAAGATGCTTTCGTTTCGGTTGCGGTGAGTCAACACAGTTATGTTGTTAATCACCTATTGTTTATATGAATTCATACATACAATGGTAGTATAACGTTGGGTTCATATTTTCTGTAGGAAAAATTTAACATGGACACAAAGATAAAGTAGCAAAAAACGTGTGCACTGGCATCTTACAACGTTCTATTCGCCAACACCGATACAGACTCAAGCATCATTATTGGCGCAAGATGGAGAAACTATCTCGTGCGGAAGCACTCATGCTGAGGCCAAAGGAAGTTGAAGAGAATAGTTGGGAAAGGATGGTCACCCAATGGTATGATGAAGCCTACCAGGTACAAGATACATATTTGTTCAGTAACCATATGATCCGGCTACTGTATTTTGTGTTGTACAGTATACTAAAAGTGCAGCTACTTTACATAGGAGAGGTGCAGTCAGAATGCCAAAAATCGCGGTGAGGTCAAACAGAACCATACCACTGGTTCTAGAAGCTATGTTGCACACTGGGAAGTTGTGGTAAGCTTCAAAACTTTCCATTTTCAAACCATACTTCATCACCCATTATTTGACTTACCTTGCTAATGTTATCATGTTCCAACTATTGTAGAAATCTTCTACAGCCGAAGATGAAGCTAAGGAAGCTAATCCTATTGAGTTTTATAGACTTACTCACACTAACAAGGATGGTGTGATGACCAAGGAGGCAGAAGAAATTATGTAAGTATATTTACCTAATTTTGTGCAGCAACATTGTTTATTCTTATTTGCAGTACTGACAACAAGATTTGCATTCATGCTGCAGGTAGAGATGTTCAACAAGAAGATGGGTCCGCGCCTAGAACATGAGCCCGAGAAAACAATTTGCAAATAGTTGAACAAGTCCTCAAGGAAAAATTGGCAAAGAAGAACACGAGGAGCACATTCCTCACAAGCTTGGGTATGTCAGCTGGATCAAGAAAATCTAGCATATCATCTATACGGATGAGAGAATTGGAAGAAAGACTAGAAGATCAGGGGCAGCAATCTGTACAGGCAGTTGAAAGGTACAAGAGTGAAATGGAGGAAAAACTGAAGGCCCAACAGGAGCTTTTGAAGAAACGAGAAGGATACAACAAGAACAACTAGAAGCTATACAACAGTCCCACGAAAAGAAGACTGTCGAATTTGAAAAGAAGCAGCACGAAATGGAAACCCTTCTAAGTTACCTCTTACGGACGTCGCAATCATCCCAGGCCAACTGAAGATAGCGCATAGTTCTTTTATGTGTAATTCTCTTTATTTTCACGTGTACTCTGATTGTTTGTGTCTTCGGACAAATACAGTTCATTTGTTATATTCAGCTAATTTGAAATATTGAATTGTGGATCATTTCTTACATATATGAAAATAATCAGTGACGAAAATTTGAACGAAATTACGACGTCTTACACTGGTGGGTCCCACACGTCAGCAAACCGATCATCCCACACGTCAGAAAACTGGTGGGTCCCACACGTCATCAAAACCGGTGGGTCCCACACGTCAGCAAACAGGTGGGTCCCACATGTCAGATTGTTGTGGACCCACGTGATGTCATGCAACGTCAGCCTAGATCGGACCCACAAGACAGTATCCACGTCAGCAGACATGTCATGTGCCACCTAAACAGCCACTTGTCATCCACGTCAACAGCCAGGTCAACAGACACGTAAACAACCACGTCATCTTCATTGTATGACAGATCAGCAGCTTTGGCCGGTCCAAGAACAAATCAATGACACGAAGTTTGTCACGCATTACGTTGATCCTTGACAAATTTAGGAACGAACGGTGACAAATAATACTGTCATGCAAAAACACAATGAGTGACACGATAAACGGCATCACCAATGATCACTAATGCGTGACGCGGAAACGTCGTGGCGTCAGTTTTTTTAAATCTATGACGAGGATTTTGTGACGAACCGCGTGACGCACTAATGTCGTCACTAGGGGGTAATTAGTGACAAAAACAGCTAATACTTGACAAAAAGACCGTGTCACAAAAAATCGCTTCGGTTGTAGTGTACCCTTGATCACCGCCGAGGTGATTGAGCGCAGCAAGCGGGGGGAGGAGGAGCGCGCCAAGCGCCTGCACCTGGAAGAGGAGCTCAACGAGCTCCGTTACCAGCAGGGTCTTGCTGCATCACGCCGGGAGGAGGAGGAGCGGAAGAAGAGGGAAGAGGAGGAGGAGGACCTCGACTTCGACCTCAGCTCCGATTCGGAGTGAGCGGCACCGCCGTCTCGTCGCCGTCGCACCCCGGGGGCTCCGGTGAGCCCAATTTTGGGTGTTAGTTAGGGG
This sequence comes from Poa pratensis, assembly GCA_947311845.1. Lineage (NCBI taxonomy): Eukaryota > Viridiplantae > Streptophyta > Magnoliopsida > Poales > Poaceae > Poa > Poa pratensis. The sequence continues at coordinate 28,226,581 of CAMZMU010000052.1, read as the reverse complement.
TAGAGCGGCGACGGCAAGCCCGATTACTGCTATGTATGCCGCGGGCTGCTTTTGGTGATATGATCTCTGTCTCTCCTAGTACGTAGTTAACTGAAGAATGTGTATATTTTTAATGGTAAAGCTGATTGCCGCACCATGTAATGAATCTTGTATGGATCTGGTTATGAGCCTTATTAATCTATTAGTTGTTAACTGATGAACTCCACAGCCAACGGCAGATTCTGCTCCCGGTATGCGCTGGCGGATAAATTGTCCCTCACTTTTACCTCTCAACGAATTAATCAATCCACAACAAAAACCAGAATCCCAAATCCGCCGAAAACAAACGAAATTTGGTGAAATCAGAGAAAACGGTCGGCCGGCGTTGCTGCGCTTCCTCGCCGAAGAGCTCACATCTAACATTTCCCTCCTCTGGCTTGCTCCTCTCTGAAGTGGAGCTCGACATCTCTCGCCGGCCGGCGTTGCTGCGCTTCCTCGTCGGATAAGAGAAAGATTGGGGAAAGGGGAAGCAATGGCATGGGCACGACGGCGGCACTGGCTCGGGATCTCGTATTGTTCTACATGGATAACGCTGAGGTGGATAAGCTGTGGGTTCCGCGCTAACGTGGATAAGACGTGGGTCCCGCGCTTACTTGGATAAGACGTGGGCCCCACGCTGAGGTGGATAAGTGGGGTGGGTCCAACACCATCTCGGCACATCAGAGCCAATTGATCCAAACTCCTACCTATCACTTGCGTTTAAGGCCTTACGAAGCCCAGGTCGGGTCTTGGTTATTTGGGCCGTCTGAAGCGTCGCATGAGAGCAATTCTGAGCAACTTGGTCGCTTCCCTTCCAATACCGATGAAAAGCGTCGCACAGTAGCTATTCACCCTTGTCCAACATCCCGCGTATGTCGTATTCCAAGCTGAGCAGATTGTTCAGATACTTGGGACCGCAACGGCCTATCAGGATCTTATTATTCACACAAAGATCGATCCAGAAGAGAACCTGCTTCATGACCATCGCAGCATCATAGAGCTCCGTCTCCATCGCACGGTTTTCACCACCCTCCATCGTCCTTTCTTCTCCCCGCCGCCGCTCCTTCGTTTAGGGGAAGGAAAGGCAAGGATACCAGCTATGGTTTCCAAGATACGACGCGCAAGTCCTTAGGGCATGTACAATGGTTATATTTTAGCGTTGACACGTAAGATGATTGCGAGATGGAGGAGAGAGAATTGGAAAAAAGGCTCTAGTCTTATCTTAGCTAAGAGATATCATCTCTTAGCACAATATATATCTCTTAGCACAATATGTATCACCATAATTTTAGGAGATCTGATTATCAAAGATAAGACCAAAAAATAGCCCATTGTATATCATATTTTATTATCATATCTTAATTAGGTGGCAAGATTAAGATAAGACACCACTGTACATGCTTTTAGAGATAGATAATCCAAAGGTCTCTCTCCTCCCCTTCTCAACCTGTGTCCAGCCCGCGCGCTCGCCCTACAGATCTGGGCGATTTCTCCCTCTCCTCTCCATCAATCAGGCAGGCCTTCCCAACTTGCTTTAGGCGAGCGCGGCCATCGCCGGTGTTTCTGCTTGCTTGCTTGTTCAAATCCGTAGGGTCTTGGAATTTCCTAGGATTCAGTCGACAGTTTCCTTTTCGGGCACGGCGGCGCTACTGCGTAACCGAGGAGGGTTAGGATTCCGGCCTCTCCTCTCTAGCTCGCCTGGCCTATATGTAGATCCGATCCCATCGATTGGGAGGGAGATAATCGTATCGCTTGGGCGATCTGTCTCGATGGGATCCTGGTTCTCTTCCCCTGACCGCCCACGATACGTTATTCATCACCTTGGACAACTCAAGGACGAATTATGTCAAACAGCCTACACAGAAGAGTATGTAACCACCTACCCACCCCCCTCCTTGGAATCGGTCGATTTTGTGCTGAATCTACTCTCCTTGTTTTGTTTAATGTGTTCGTTCGTTCATTCGATGACAGAGTATCTGAGGACGCCTACTGCATTCGTGATCTTGCCTCCGAGGCCCTCAAACATTACAACTCCAACCACCCGGTACGTGCGTTCTACTGATGCGCAACTCCTCTTGCATCCATGTGTATGTGTATTGCCTAAGTAATCCATGTTTGAGATCGATATTATACATGTGCAGGGTGCCGAGTTCCTGTTTCCTGCTCAGCGCACCATGGCCACCTACGCGTGTGTCGTGTGTCCTCCTACCAAGGACATGAAGGGTGCATCCGTTGGTTTTAGGAGAAATCTCTGGTACCACGTCAACTTCGTGGCTCGCCCCTGGAAGGGCGACGGCCATGACGAGCGGACCTTCTTCGCCGAGCTATGCTATGACAACAGCTCCCACCGCCTAATCGTTCAGACATGTACTATCTTGGAGGAGAAGCCCTCTAGAAGCAGCTGCGCAATGTGTCCCGAAGAATCCAAGATTTTACACCCAGATGATGCGGAATTCGTGTGTGGAAAACAGGGGCACGAAAGGGAGTTCTTCTCCGAGTGGTCCTGGGACGGGCACACAAAGGAATTCTTCAGCCAAAGCGCTATGCTAAGCACGCCCTTCTTGTTAGGAGGACAAACGCCTCGATATAGACTGCCGGACGAATGACCATGATTTATGTATCATCCATCCTTGTTTAATTTCCTGGATCGTTAAGAAACTAAGTATTTCGACCAGACCAGGATTGACAAGCATGGGTGGAGCTAGAGCATGCTCACCTAGTGATATGAAATAGTGCTTAATAATTGTAATTTAATTTACCCAGACGGGGTTTCAAATTACTTGACCCTTAGCAGTTTTGGCAGCAATTCATTGCTTGCCTTTTGACTTCCTTTGTTTGATGACGAGAATGTAATGATATAGAACTGCTATATGTCCGACACTTTACAGTCCGATGTTTGTACGGCACGAAGCCACGAACACATAGCCCTTCGATTGCATCGTAGCAGCAGCCTTGTCCGACTGATGGAAGAGTCCTATGTGAATCAGATATTGGGTGTCGTTGAAGAAATTATATATGAAGGTAAGTTTTTCCAGATGCTTGTATTTTAGTTGAAAACATGATATATCGATGTGGCTTCAATTGATATTTCAGCTTTGGTTTATAAACTTGCTCCCCGCCAGGTTCCTTCCCTTGTTGATTAGTTGCCTGGTACTACTGGTCGTACTGTCTTTTCTGGCAATTTCTCCTGAGTTTCTTCTCAGCAGATACTATCATTGTCTCAATTGAATCATTTGCAACACTTCCTTCATGCAGAGTATCATTACGTGGTGCCACAGAATGCAAGCGTTTCAAAGCATCAAGCACAAAATTCTTTTGAGGCTGTTCACTTCTCAGCAGAGCAGGTAACTGATTAATATCCTCTACTGAAGGAATCCGTTGAGTGGTTAAGTATTCTTAAACATTTCTTCTGACGTTTTTTCTTAGGTTGTAAGAATTATCTAAGCAATTTCTTGCTAGCCTCTTAAATTAAGATACAAATCGTGCTCCCTGTAAGAAAAAAAATACCAACTGTGCATTCTCTTAAATTGCTCTGTTTTCCATTAGGATTACAGTTTCTGGTATATCCAGTTGTGAGAATAATTGAATTATTAGACGGGCCGAAGCCTGGAATGATAGTCCAGCCTGTGGTTGCATACTATTGCTATTCTTTGTTGGGAACTGCGCATTCTGTTCTGTTTTCTTCTCCCAATCCTTGATTGATCCTGGGTTGTCATGTATAGCTTCTTTTTTGCATTTTTTTGTACTTTTGATTGTGGTAGAAAGTCCCAGTATTGCACAGTTATGAGAAAAGATACTGCAAAAATATTCTGTAGTCATAGTATTTTCTGTGTTGTGAGAGTGTCGAACAAGGTTTACTCTTTTTTCTAACGTCAACTAACAACCACATGCAAAAGTATTCATTGTGAATGCTATATGATGAAAACAAGATATTTACTTCCTGGATGAACGGTATAACTCTAGAACCCATTGTACCCTATGATTTCCACAGTTATGGTTATTTCACTTGGTGATTGTGATCCTCTGCCACCCCCATCCTATCTCTTGTATGGTGGATTAGTTTTTTTTTTTCGTCAACGTGTTTCGGATGTCAAGATTTCTTTAAGCTCTAGCTGCTAAACTATGCTATGTTGTAAGTTTGATCATTTCACTATTCAGTACTCAACAAAATGATTGTTTGATCCTATGTTGTAAGTGTTGAAGAAAAGCATATCCTTTTCTAATGTAAAAAATGCTTTCCAATAATAGCACCGGTGTGTCTTATGTTTACGTGGAGATGCAAGTGGAAGTGGGTCACTATTAGGGTGCCTATTTCCGTTTTTAGTTCAAAATGATGATTTCATTGAAAAAGTTGGTTCATTTTGTTGAACTAGAGAAGGTAGAGGGTGCACCAAACAATTTGTATTTTACAAAGGATTTATTATTTGTAAGCAGACTTTGTGTTTTTATCATCAGTCGATACGCACGTTAGATAGATAGGGATCTGAATTAAGAATTGACATTTGGAATTGAAAGAGATATATGAACAGCTAGGTTTCAGTCACCGTACATGGATCTGTACCTTTCCCAAGCAAACAAGGGGATCTCTACCAGCAAAAATGTGCTGCCAGTTACAACTAGAAGAAGTAGTAAAACTGCATGCATATATGCGTTTGGTCGCTCACTAAACATCGCTACATCATCATCAGGCCAAAACACCATATTGCCTTGCAGATGAGTTGCGCTGGTGCTGCACCTCCTTGCGGTGTTGTGTTAATAGCTCTGTAGTTTAGAATTTAAATCTGTGTTAATTATCTACTGGTATCAATGATTTAGGTTTGAATGCTAACTCCTAATTTTTGTACGGAGTATGAATTTGTGATCCTAGGATCGTTTCCTGTACGAAATGTGCAGGTTCCTCTCTAGATGAGACTCCATGAAGACTTCCGCTTTGCTTCTGAAACTCTGTGTTCTTTTACATAAGCTCTGCTGTTACCTATTAGTAGCAGCTCCTGTGGCTAAATCTCCTGTCTCTAAAATTCTACCGATGTTTCGTTAATATGATATATACTAGAAAGAAATGGTTAAGAAAATGTTCACTTTGTCATGATAGGGGTATTTGCGGGGTAGGATTTACTGTGAATCTGTGTTGCTAAATGTGCCTTCTTTGTTAGGAGTAATTGCAAAGTTCTGTTGAATATTTGGTAACCTATTGACCGAGCCATAATATATCTGATTCTGGTTTTCAGGTAACGAATAGATTGAGTTCTTACCTTGGATGAGCGTAATGGCCATCACCTGCTATGGAATGAGGCTGATTATGATCGAACCTGTTTGCACTGGTCGAAGAAGAGCAAGCGTCTGATCCACTTCTGCTCGTATGTCTGCATTTGGTGTCTCTAAGTGGCATTTGTTTGTGGATAATAATGTGGTAGTATCGGAGATCTAAAGTTGACATTTTTTTGGCTGGTTGATCTTGTCTAGGTTTCTAGATTCTGATGTTGAGTTGTAATTATTCTGTCTTTGTAGTACTGTCCATACTTAGATGTATGCATGTCACCAAGTGTTATTGTATTTGCTGCTCATGAATTAATCTCTATCGATAGAGCTGTTGTGTATCTTCTCTTCTATCCAAAAAGAGAATTTTGGTTCCTTCTTCGACCTCTTCCGCGTCCTGCCTTCGTCCGCAGGCATTTATTTATCTCCGTCAATTTTTCTAGCCCGAATTTTCGCCTTCAGTTTCGCTACCGAAGAACCATATCCACCTTCGATCTTAACCCTACCAGGCTACCACCGCCCGGGGACCTGCCCGACCCCGAAATCTTCGCCGAGATCATGTTCCGCCGCCGCCGACGGCTCCTACCAGATCCGCATCGTCCTTGCCCTGCTACCAACAAAGTGCGGTGGGTTGGGCGGCTGTGGAACCCGAGCGCATCCTCTGGCTGGTCGTGACGGCGCACGGCGCGGCGGTAAGGAGTGCTCTCCGGCCTCCGCTCATCTGATGCCGCAGAGGTCCGATTGTGCATAACCGAACCGAAACCGAAAACCGAACCGAAAAAAACCTAACCGCAACCGAAATTTCAGTTTTCCATGGTTAGTGGTTAGGTTACGGTTAGTAAAATGCCTAACCGAATGACACTCGGTTAATTCGGTTAATAACCGAAAAACCACTGGTTTAACCGAAATAACCGATTGGCTAGCCCAGGAAAGAACTCGGCTAGCCCAGGAAAGAATTTAACGTTGCAGGCCCAGCCCAACTTCACGTAATACTAAATATAGTATGTATGATGTAATAAAAGCATAAAACATGGCCGTCCCTATTGTTTAGGAGGCATAGACGTTCCTTTCCTTTACGCCAGGTCTTGAGTTCAACTCCTACTTTGGTTCATATTTTTTACTTTATCCTAGATTTTGTTGTTTTTTGTCTCTGATTTTATTAACAAACTTAGTTCGGTCATATAAAATATAAAAACGAAATATATGGCCCTAAAAGTTATATGTTATTCAAAAATTCGCGTCAACTTTGGTTAGTTTGGTTATTACCGAAACCGAACCGTATTTTTTTACATAACCGTATTTACCGAAGTATCAAAACCGTATTTACCGTATAACCGTATAAACCGAACCGAATTAACCATATTAACCGAACGCACAGCCGGACGCAGAGGTCTGTGCCAGTATAATTAGGAATTCAGGGTAGTGATTTGCATAAAAGATCTTGCAACCCACACACATAGATTCATAATTGTTGTATGGTTTATGCTTTGTAGAATTAAGAATGTAGGATACTCATGATGCTTTGTAGAATTTGGAATTCATGACTGGTGCTTTGTAGGATCAATCAGGATAGTGATTAGCATAAGAGATCTTCCGATACATGATACATTTTAATAGTGAGTAAATTTTGATTGTTAGTAATTTGTTCGTCATCACATGCTTCTCGTTTGAGAGGTCAAAGCAGCTTTGTTTGCGGCTGGTTGCTTCTGTAAGCTGTCAGATTACTTCTCATGCATCACCTTCAAGCACTGGCTGACTGGTTACCTCAACAACATCAGATGATTGCTTACACTCGGCTGGTTATTTAAGAATCAATTAATACTTTCTCGAAGCTTGCTTGCACATCTGCTGTTATCCGTAGAGTTCGTGAGGTTGGAAAGAAGATGGTTTCTAGGCAACATGGAAGATGTATTCAAAGCAGGAATGCTCTTCACGGTCTCAAGATGTATTCAAAGAAGATGCTCTGAAATGTTGTTTCTGCTTTTCACAAGTAAATAAAGCACTAGGCAAAATAGGGTCCAAAACATTTTGTGATTCCTTCTGAATTTTGTGTTGCTGCAATCTTCTCTCCTAATTTGCAAGGCATGTTTATTAATCCTCTATCGGAATCATCGTTCGTCAGTTGTCAATTGATTTCAAACCGTCTTTATTTCCTTGGTAAATTAGCTATTGCAGTTGGAATTTGTGTTATTGTTTCTCGGACATGAACATTCTCTTCTTATGAAGACTTTGGCTTTAAAGTCACTACACTTTATGTTTTGCAGAAACACTATCTATCATCCTATTGCCAGTGCTATTGGAAAATGGTACTTTTCAAATGCTTTGTGATAAAGCTCCAAGCATTTGGCATATCACTTCCGAGTTATCTAAGCTTCCTCTGGCTACTGGAAGGTTTTTGACTTGCTCTTCTTGGGAGATGCAAGATACTGCTTTCAGTATTCTCGTGGAAATCTTCTTTTGCTTTCTCAAGGAAACAAAGCCACATCAGACCATAAAACTTTGGGGAGTTCATCATTCTCTTACACTGGGTAGTGGGTACCCAAGGAATTTCGAACATGCTGTCTACTATGAAGAAAAGCAATGATGGAATATTCTTATTTGGATTAATGGTGTGATTTTCTACTCCGCAAGATATTCAATATACACTAATCCTTTAAAATGTGATACTGCAGTTATCTTAAATTTTACATGTCAATCTGGTATATAGGCACACTCATATCTTGCAGCTCAACTGAATCATGAAAGTCTTCACCTTACAAAAAAAATGCGTGTATGTCCTTAAAGAGCATGATAACACAAGTCAAGTGAGATCAGCTGTACCTTGTGTCAACTTCTTCTGACTGTAATAAAGCCTTGGAGCCAAGTGAGATTTGATGTTCATTATACTTTTCTAGGATTTACACTAAGAGTAAATTTGGTTCAGGAAATGGCATGCGTCTCTTGGCCCTCGTGGATCTTAGTGAAGCACATTTCACTAACACTGAAAAGAAATATACTATATTTCAGGTACTGGCCTTGCTAAGTCATGTATAGACTGATCTAGATCAATGCATAGAAGCGTTATCATGATAATTAGGATCTGAATTAAGAATTGACATTAGGTCCTTCAAAATGATAAAGAAAGAATTGACATTAGGAATTGAAAGAGATATTCAATTACCAACAAAAATGTAAAACTGCGTGCATATATCCGTTTGGTCACTCACTAAACAGCACTACACCATTGACTCCAAAACACCATCTTGTCTTGGAGAGTAGCTAAGCGGTGTTGTTGTGCTGGTGCTGCACCACCGCGCGGTCCAATGCCTCTACCTCAATGAAGTGAAATTCAATGAACGCGCCAAAGTAAATCCACCTGGGGGTCCATTTCTCTTGAAATTATCCATGACGCGGAGATGAATCTCGCCGTTTTCTTTGCGGTGATAATCCATACAGACGACAGCGTGCTTCACGACGCTGGGGTTCACTTGGTTCCCTCGGTACACGTACGTGTCATCGTATTCTGTGCGCAGGTAGTCAGGATCACAGGCGTCGAGTGAACCAATGATGGGCCCCTGTACGCGTATGAATGCAGCGACCAAGAGTCCTGGATTGTTGGAATTCTTCAGGTTCAGATGGCCGAACCTGCTGCACCGGAGATTGCATCTCTCCCAGCCCTGGATCTCCTGGGTGCGCACCCAGATGTCCTGATCTTTCATTAGTTTGAGCACATTATGCACTGCGATTGGTCACCAACACCCCCGCCGCCCGGCACGCGTCGATCAGGTACTGCATGTGCACGTCGGCGAGCTGGTAGGGAATGTCCCCGCCCCCCCATACCGTCGCTCGAAGGCGACGCAATGTTGTGCACGCATGCATGTGGCAATGGCATAGATGGTGCAGGCCCCTGTATGCAGAACATACTTATGAATGAAATGTACGCACGCAGCAAACAGAACTGAAAATTAGCATGGTCGTTGAGGAACAGAATCTTACCTTGGCCACCATATGCCGGATTCCCCATGACAGACTCCCAGCTCCAGCTCTGCGGGACATCGGCATCTGTGTTGAACCTCAAGGCGAGCGAAAACCGTAGTTCTTCGATCCAGTACCTCCACGGCAGGCGACGAAGCGTCTCAAGACGTGTCGGTGGGACGCCACGGTCTCTCGGCTGCACCAGGAAAATGTCCAGCACGCCCGCTGCGGCTTCCTCGCCCTCGCCACACATGTCCCTCCCGGCGACGCCGACGCACAGTCCAGTCCAACATCCCGGAGCTGGAGTCATCGGGGCGGCATCACCGAGTGCTCCCAGTCAAAAAAGAGATGTGAATAGTTCCCCAATTTGAATCTGAGTTCTCTGTAGACTATTCACATCTGAGTTTCTCTTTTTTGTTTCTCGATGTATGTTTCGAATTTTGATCTGAAATTTCTAGAGGTTATCTAAATATGTGCTGTGAACATGCATGATTTTTTTCAGAATTTTTCACAATGTTTAAATTTGAATTTTGGCCGCATGTCACCCGGTGACATGCAAAAGCCGCATGTCACCTGATCCCGTCCGGGAATGTGCGCGCTCGAGCGAAAATTGTACTACTACGTCTCGGAGCTCGTTTTTGTTTTCTTTTATGAGACAAAGACCGATCTCTTTTTGAGGGGAGGCTGGGCTGGTTGTTTGTATGAGGTGGGTCGGTGTCGTAAAATATAAAATGCAATAGTAAACTGAATTTATTTATCTTCAAAAGTTTTGATTGATTTCATGATTTTATTTGCAGTAAAATGGACATGTTTTGAAAATTATTATGTTCATATTCCGCACATACTGAAAGGCCCGTAAAAAACCATGAATCTCACTCCAAGTTTCAAATTAATATAGTAGAATGTTGCATCACTTCTCACTACCCCCCCCCCCCTCCCCCCCCCCCCCCCCCCACCCACCCCCGCCATACTCCCAAAATGTCCAAGGACAAACCCTATATCGCAATTCCAAATCCCCCACTTATTAGTGATTAGGATTGCCCAAAAGAAGGCCTAAAAAACAGAGGGCTTCCAAGACGTACATAGTTTGGACATATTCGCTACTTAGCCGAACACGCTCAAACGTTGAAGCCCCGTCGGAGTCCTCTATCGATGTTCCCCGCCCATGCTTTTGGCTTCATACCATCAGTAGGTCGCCTTTTCGTGTTGATTTTATTTCTCTTGTTTAAATCGCCCGGCCTTTCTTGCATATCCAACGCAGGGAAGACGTCGGTCAGATCCGACACGGTGTACCACGGCCATGCGACCCCATCATGATGTACAAGTTTGGCCCAATGAAAAGATGCTCAATGAGGGCAGTGAGAGGATGAAGCCTTTCCACCCTCGGCATAGCCAATACCTCAAACAATTGTAATTAGTTTAAGCTAGCTAAAGGAAGAGGGGCTCAAACCCTTGTTCCTATTATTGCACTCTTTTTTTTAACCTAAGACTGTAGAGCTTGCGCTCCACAGCACTTTATTTCATTAAAATAGAACAACCATACACTGTACAGGGTTATTTACATACAGAAATAAACTATGGAAGACTATCAATTCATGATGACAAGCTATGTACATGCTTGGACTTCACTCTATGCACATGCATGGTGACCTCATGCGTGAAGTTTCTCCTCCAAGATCTAAAAGAGGGCTGCACATTGTTAAATATAGCATCGTTTCTCCGTTTCCAAATGTGCCAAGCCGTCAAGATCACCACCTCACTAAAGAAAGGTTTGTCAAACTTCTTCTTTGCTCGAAAGAAAACTTGCTCAAACGAGACCCCAGGCTCCCACTGTATTTGCAAGTAATTCCAAATCCTCAGGCTAAAATTGCAGTGGAAGAACAAATGCATCCAGTCCTCTGTCACTCTCAATGGACACAACACACAATGTAACTAATTGGTCACGTTCCAGTGTCGCCGCCTCAGCATGTCTCTAGTATTCAGAATATCGCTGATCATTAGCCAAGCAAAAACCTTAATTCTGAGCATGACTTTACTCTTCCATAGTTCAGTATAGACAGCACTGGCAACTTCATCTCTAAAACAGTGATGATAGTATCTGCTCGAGGTATAGACACCATCCTTCCAAATTGTCCTCCAAACATCATGCTCTCCTGGAGGAAGTGTGACATTCGCAACTAACTGCTGCAGTTGTAGGAACTCTGCATAAGCTTGTTGTGACAACGGCAACTGAAACACCCGAGTCCGATCATCAGAACTAATAAATTCTTTCACTGCAATATTGGCATCTAGGGCAAACGAGAAGAGTCTTGGAAATTCAGTGTGGAGAACTTTTCCATGCCAATTATCAAACCAAAACAAAGTCGTGTCACCTAATTTAACCTCAGCAGTACATACCTCTCTGTACTTGTTCACCAGTTTCATAATATCTCGCCACCAGAAAGATCCACAAAGATTAGCAGCCTGAGATATCCCATCTGGATAATAACTCCACGCTAGATGAACCCAAGGGATGTCTTCTTTGTTGTAGAACTTGTGTAAATGTTTTATCAGTAGTCCCTCATTCTGTTTTTTAAAGTCCAATATTCCAAGCCCCCACTCTTTTTTGGTTTGCAAACCATGCTCCAAGCAGCAAGTGAGTGGCTTTAGACTGATTTTCCTTCTTGCTCCATAAACACTGTCGGAGGATTCTCTCAATAAGCTTGATGATCCCTGGTGGGATATCCAAGGAACACAAGAAATATATTGGCATGGACGAAGGGCAAGATGTAATGAGCTGCAGTCTTCCTCCATACGCCAAAAAAGAGGAGGTAGCAGTTAATTTCCTTTCTAGTCTATCAGCCAGAGGCATAAGATCCGACATCTTTGGCCTTGTGGTCCCCATCGGCAAGCCCAAGTAGGGAAAGGGAAGCTGCCAACAGCACAGCCAAACTCATCTGCCAATACTTTAACTTGAACTTCATCAATATTAACAGGCAACATACAAGACTTGTGAAAATTAATTGAGAGTCCAGTTGAAGCACTAAAACCCTGCAATGCTTGCTTCAGCACTTGCAATTGACATGAATCAGCCTCCATCACCAGTATTGTGTCATCAGCATACTGAACCACTGGGAAATCACCATCTCGAATATCAATTGGCCTTTTAATGAGATCCCTCTGCAGCAGATCATTAAGCACATACTGTAACAATTCCTCCCCTAGCACAAAAAGCAAGGGTTACAGAGGATCTTCTTACCTGACCCCTCTTCTACATCTAAATTTTCTTCCAGGCACACCATTCACTAGGACAACAGATGTTCCAGATTCAAGGATGCTTTTAACCCATTTGATGAACAGCTCCGGGAAGCCCAACCTTCTAAGCATCAGAAATATCAACTCATGCTCAATGGAGTCAAAAGCCTTTTCAAAGTCTAATTTGATTACCACAATCTCTCTTTTGGATACTTTGCACTGATGTAAATATTCAAATGACCATGCAATGCAATCCTGTATAGACCTTCCTTTGATAAACCCATATTGGGTCTTATGTATGCAGTTCAGAATTTTACTTTGAAGCCTATCAGCAACCAGCTTTGTGAGAAACTTTAGCCCGATATTTGTCAACGAAATGGGTCTATAGTCATTTATCTGTTCCGGAGAAGGCTTTTTGGGTACCAGCGTGATGAACGAAGTATTTATATTTTCCAAAGAGACTCTCTGTCCAACAAAGTCAGCCGCAAGCGAATAGAAATCTGTTTTAATGATATCCCAACATTTCTTCATGAACATTCCGTTGAACCCATTAGGGCCAGGCGCTTTGTCTATGGGCATCTTGTTGACTACATTGTCCATTTCTTCCTGTGTAAAAGGTGTTACCAAGCTGTGAAGACCATCCACTGTCCTTACTAATCGCGTCAGATCAAATCTCATATCAATACCGTTTGGAGTTCCCATTCTATCTTTATAACATGACCAAGCCACTGCAGCCATTTGGTCATGATCTGAGATCACGTGACCATCCGGAAGTTGCAAACTAGAGATTGAATTACGCTAAAACCTTTCGTTTGCCATAGCATGAAAAAATTTAGTGTTCTCCTCTCCCATTTTAATCCAACGTATCGTACACCTCTTTTTCCAGTATTGAAATTGTGCCCTTAGCAACTTCTCATGATGCAGCTTAAGAATTCGTCTAAAATTTGATTCAGGTATAGACAAAACCCTTTCTTCCTCAAGATTATCAAAGAACAAAATAACCAGATTGCACTTCTCTTTGAGTAGTTTAATTTTTGAAAGAGACTTCCTCCAGAGTTTAAGCTCATGCCTCAGAGCCTTCAGCTTTTCAACTAGAATAGCAGCACTGGATGTGGCTCTAGTAGGCCTTCCCCAAACCTTCTTCACACAGTCATAAAACCCTGGCTATTGTACCCAAAAAAATTCAAACCTGAAGAGCTGAGCCTTAGGGATGATAGTATCAATACTGACCACACAAGGGACATGATCTGAGGTCGGTTTAGCCATGGCTGTGACGACCGTGTTAGGATATGTAGACGTCCAATTTGGTGTTGTGAAGAACCAGTCCAGCTGCTCCAGTAAAGGTGTTTGCTGCATATTCGACCATGTATACGATCTTCCTTTCAATCAGGAGCAGAGCTAGACTAAAGCTGAACCTGGTGCATTTCAGTCACCAGTGTGCATTTTATTAAGATTAGCATGATGCACACACTGTTTCTCAAGCTAATTTCTCAAGTAAAATGTCAACTACCATGTTGCCTGTGCATCACCCTAGAGCCATGCAGCTCCGCCCTGCTTTCAATGGCAGTTCTAGCAGACCCAAGTGTCCAGTAACTTCATTAAACAACATCATATCATTAATATTTCCCCCTGGAGTGTTTCTGTTTTGTTGCGATCTCATGAAATTGAAATCACCAATGAAAAGCCAAAGTTCATCATCAGGGATGTTCAGATTATATAGCCACTGAACAAAAAGATCTCTTTCCTCCCCTTGGCATGGCCCATATACCACCACTAACGTCCACTTCTGATTATTATGTGCCGACGAGAAAGATATAATTATGCCAAAGCGTTTAACTTCTACCAGCATTCCTTGGAACAGACTTGATTTCCATGCTACCAAAATTCCCCCTGAGGCCCCAACCGAAGGAGAGCAAGCAAAACTATCGAACTGCTTTGGGCAGCATTGTTTGATGAATTTTCTGTCAAAGTTTTCCTTCTTAGTTTCTTGTCAACATTTTAATACGCGACGAAACCAGCATAGCTTTTGGCGTGTACTAACGATGACGCGCTAGGTCCTGGAAACCGGACTCGATCGTGGAGCTTTCCGTGGTATAGGATTCCAGCGCCGTGGTGATTCCCCGCTCTGGAACAGAATATCCCTTGCATCGGTTTTGCTCGCACTGTCGGCCCAAACCCACCCCACGCAGCTGAATTTTCAGTCGCCGTATCAGTCTGCAAACCAAAACGAGCCGGCCGTATGTTTTGCTTCCCGCCAATCTGAAAACCTTTCTAGCTTCATCTGCTTGCACTCTCCAGCAGTATAAATAACGGGGTAGGTTGACCGGACACAACACACAGAAGCTCGATTGAACTTCGGAAGCAGTAGCTAACTAGCAACCCTCATCTAGCATCCATTCCACACGTCGATCGACCACCAGTTCACCACCATGCCGTCGATTGCCAATGCCGTGGACAACGGCGAACTCAAGCCACCGGAGCAGCAGCTGGTCTGCGTGACGGGGGCAGGGGGATTCATCGGGTCCTGGGTGGTGAAGGAGCTCCTCCACCGCGGCTACCGAGTCAGGGGAACAGCCAGGAATCCCGGTAAGTACCACCTGACAATTCGTGGCCTCATCTCGATGGTGGAGTTAGTTTCAGTTTCTGGTTGACTGATCAAATGCCTTGGTTGGTTTGTGTAGCTGATGGCAAGAACGCGCACCTGCTGTCCTTGGAAGGAGCGGAGGAGAGGCTCACCCTATGCCGCGCCGACGTCCTGAACTACGACAGCCTCCGCGCGGCGTTCCAGGGATGCCACGGCGTCTTCCACGTCGCCTCACCGGTATCCAACGACCCGGTCAGTCCACTGCCTCTACTCTGCTCCGCTCACTTCTTGAGATGATCTGTATCCGCATGGTTCGCTCACTCCATTACCTGGCTATGTTGACTTGCAGGAGCTTGTGCCGGTCGCCGTGGAAGGGACCAGGAACGTGATCAGCGCGGCGGCGGATGCCGGCGTGCGACGCATCGTGTTCACTTCATCCTACGGCGCCGTTCACATGGACCCCAACCGGAGCCCCGACACCGTGCTCGACGAGACGTGCTGGAGCGACTACGAGTACTGCAAACAAACCGGGGTATGATGAAGCTTCACTCTCGTCTGCACCATCACTCGCCATGACACTCGATCTTTCTCTGAAGTGTGAGCTTAACAATCGTTGGTGTGATTGACATATGTGCAGAATTTATATTGCTGTGCGAAGATGATGGCGGAGATCACGGCGACGGAGGAGGCGGCAAAGAGGGGGCTGGAGCTGGCGGTGGTGGTGCCGTCCATGACGATGGGCCCCATGCTGCAGCCGGAGCTCAACTTTTTTTGACTGAAAAGCCAGTCAAGAGCTGTTTTTCATTATGATTAGAAGAAAGGCTGATAGCCGATTGACTCGGTTTATAAGGAAAACCAGGCCTGAAAACCATACAACACCTAGCAAAGCTAGGACAGCGGCACATGCCGAAGCATGGCAAACAACAACAACAACAACACAACAACACAACAACGACTACAACAGCTCAGCAGGGACACCATCACAACCAAGCCTCACAACAAGCCCTCCATGCCGAGCAACCAGCCAAACGACGAGGATGCAGAGCACCAAGCTTTAATGGCCGCGTCTCCGGCGAGGTGGCTCCCGAGACTCACCACTACCACGGAACCGCTCCGACGAGATCACACCTATGCGCCAAGGAGAAAAGGCAGGCCGAAGAGGGGCTAGCCCCGGCAAGTGGGATATGCCGGACCGGAGTCGAGAGTAGGGTTCGCCTCCGCGAAGCCACAAAGCAAGTACATTGCGCCCTTTGAAGCTCCTAGTCCGAGACGGAGGTCGGCGTCGTACCACCGCTGCACTCTTGTACCAAGGGAATCTGAGTACCATTAACAACACCTTCAAGAAGGAATGCGACGCCTAGGCGCCGCTGCTGCTCGGACCGAAAGGTCCGGGGTTTCCCACAGATGTGGTTTGTAGTAGGGGACTACCTGCGCCCTCCAGCGAGGAAAGGCGACACCCGCAGGCGCCACCGCGGTAGTGCCGGACTTGCCGGCCAGGGTTTCCCGTGTCCCTACTTCGCACCACCGAAATCCCCGAACAAGAAAGGTGGAGCATGATACCTAGAGCCGGGAGCAGCATCCGTCACGGATGGAAGGCGCAGGAGGGGATTAGGGCGAGCAGGAAGGGCGCGACGACCACCACACCGAAATCCCTCAACTTCAGCAGCAGCCACGTCGCCCGCTACCTCGCCGGCGCCAAGCCGACCTACCCGTACGCCGTCGCCGCCTACACCGACGTCCGCGACGTCGCCCGTGCCCACGTCCTCGCCTACAAGCGCCCCGACGCACGCGGCCGGTACCTCTGCATCGGCGCCGTGCTGCACCGCGCCCATTTCCTGAAGCTCCTCAAGGAACTCTTCCCGCAGTACCCCGTCACCGCCAAGTACGAGCACCATGACAGCCTAATCCATCAATTCTACTTGCTTGATCCCGTGCCTCGGATGCTCACTCTGAATATTGTATGCAGGTGCGAAGATGACGGCAAGCCGATGGCGGAGCCGTACAAATTCTCGAACACGAGGCTCAGGTACCTTGGATTGGACTTCACTCCACTGAGGGAAAGTTTGTACGAGACAGTGACCTGCTTGCAAAAAAAGGGTCACCTGCCTCTGCCTGCTACAGTGGCGCCAACGCGTGCCTACGTATAATACACATGGTCGATAAGCCTGTTGGATGATAAACAATGAAAGCTGGAGCGACGAAAGAAGAACATACGAGGATTTTGGAGATTCAACTTGGAAGTGTGTATTTCTGCAAGTGTATTTTCATTAAGAAAAAATTGAGGTAACAAGTATACACCAGAGTAGTACAAGTGTAAGCATGTAAATAGTGGGGTAACTATTTTTCAAGAATGAATGACAAGGTATTTTCGCATTGATGGAGAAAACAGTCTCAGAAATTTGATTTGTTTTAAATATAACTAGCATAGTGGCCCTCGCAAATGCGAGGGCAATGTCTAAAGGTACCTAAGAAAATAATTGCATCACACTATGGAAACTTTCTACTCGATCAAATATAAAAGTTTTATAGTTACTATAACTATTATAATAAATAAATTTATCGTTTGTAATGGAAAGATCTTTAATTTGTGGCCCCGCAGATAATGCCACCATAAATCAATGGCCATTATGAACCTTTATGCATGGTAATATTTTACATTTTTACACGGGATAAATACGAAACATTTCACATTTCTTCTTAGCACACAAGTAGAAATCGTTATTACGGTGTTTAGAGAATTTTTATCTTAAGTTGTATATAATAGATTATCAAGAAACCGGGTTACATATAGCCAGCGAGACAAAAGAACCTACGCGAATACACATGTCTTGGCAAACTGAATTTAGAAAATTTAGTTTCATTATTTTCGATTTTCGCTTACCATACAAAGATTTTGTAATGGGACTGTTCGGTCAAAATGTCGATGCCTACCCACTTCATGCATGCGTGTTTGCCCCCTTTTAGCCGAAGTTCATGGTTCAGTCTTGTCAGACTATTGTGAGAAAAAGGACATTATAGATCACTTTTTTTCGGGGGCTCTCCACTATGAAAAAAGTTCATGGACCAATATATCGCCGTTGCGTACGTGTATTGTGCACCTGGAATACAGCTTTAGAATGGACATGGGACAGTAGTCACAATGGGAGTAACTTAGCTAGTAAAATCACGCATCTCAAGATAAATTTGCTTATGTGGCAAGTAATTAATAAAGAGAGAGGTGTTTGTGATAACATAGCTGGTTACCGTAACATCACACATTTCTAAACAAAATGAGGGTACAATGTGATAAATGAAATCTTGCATGACACCACACATAAGTTCTTCCCCATTGTAGAGGTAGTAATATAGACTATAGTAACATACCAATGTTACTACTCTAAATTACTCCTCATTGTGACTCAGTGGCGGAGCCAGGATTGATGCAAGACCCGGGCCAAAACTTAAACTCTTACAATCACCACAAAAAAATATTGCATGTCAACTCAGAAAATATAGCTAGATACATAATTTTAACTCAATATATGCTTAACGTGAACTAGAAATTACAAGAAAAAACTATGCATATAAGGTCTTAAACAGAAAAAAAAAATGCATATAACGGTTTAAACAGAAATTATGGGGGAGTAGCAGGCCAACGTGGTTTCTTTTTTGCGTATCGACACATGGAGGCAGGGAGAAATGTTCCTTCGCCTAATGCTGGTAGTGTTTCTCCATTCGGTAGATTTCCTGGGCCAAAAACTAGTGGGAGAAACCAAAAAAAAGGAGGCGTTCATGGGCTGGAGTAGTGTTGGACCCAGGCCAAATGTGAAACATACGTACAAGCATGTAAGAAATATTTTCCAGGACCCCATGGCTCCGCCCCTGAATGTGACTAGCCTGATGTGATTTAAACAAACATTAACTCTACTAATTGATTCCATTCCGGACACTCTTCTGTCGAGTCTTCCTTTCCATATTCTATAACTCTTTTTATTGAACGTGTTAGACGTGTTACACAGTTACGTACCTTTTAGTTTCTCATTAAATCGTAGCCATATGTTTCAGATCTAACAATCAAAATTAATTATGATGATGTAGATTAACGCGATGACTCGAAAAACTTACTCATTTTGCTTTTATTATATAATTGATAGATTTGATAGAACACATCTAGCGGCCGTCGTCTTGTATGAAGAAACGTCCGATCCGTAGTGGCTTCCTAAATAAATTAGCTGGTGCCGATATATTCGTGCACTTGTGGAACTTATGAATCGTTTGATTGTTCTCACGATGAGATGGAGACCAAAATGCATATGACCAATTTAAATCTGTTTGACATGTGGCAGTTTATTGAATTATGTGGATTAGGCCAAACATCTTAACAAATTATATCTTTTTAAACGCAAGCAAAGGAATTCATCTTTTTGTAACCTCTAGCGACAAACCATTCTTTGTAAGTACTTCTAAAGTTCATTCATAGTGCTTATATGCCAGAGAAGGCGATTTGGGTATTGGGTCTAGATGCACCCATTAGGTAATTTATTTTGGTATTTTTTCAGAATGTCAAAAAATTCAAGAAAAAAATCTGGATGTACATTACAGCGTGATGTGTTAGCACAAAAATTGGCATGGTGAATTTTTTTTTAGCAACCTGTAAAAAAAGAGAAATTCCGACATGTATATATACATTGAGCTCTGTTACGGTGCTTGGGAAACTACCACAAGTAGTTTCCGGTAGTTCCCCTCGTAAATTATTTGAGGCGTTGGATTGATTCGATCCGCCCTAAATAACGTCGGCCGTCCAAGCACCGTAACTGTTTTTTTCTTTTACAACTGAATTAGTGGGGGTAAGACCGTCAAATCGTGGCACTCTATCCTTCAGGTAGTGGCACTCTACCAGATCGTCTCCGCCGCCAGCGTGCGCCTCCGCCGACGCCTCTCCACCGACGCCACCTCCGAACACAGTCTCGCCTCCTCCGCGGAGCTCGCGCACCGCCTTCTCTGCCATCATGGCTCCGACTGCAGCGGCTCGCCTCCGCGCTGTCCGCGTCGGGCCTCGACGCCACCTCCCCGCGCCTCCTCGACGCCGTGCTCCGCTGCTGTGGCGCCGCCTCCTCCGTCGCGCTCCACTACTTCCACTGGTGCTCTCCCTCCCACCCGCAATGATGTAGTTTGCACTACGAGGGGTGGCCCGATTTTCACGGATTTGAAGCGGATTCGGATGAACACACGCAAGAACACGAAGAACACGAAGAACGCAAGAACACAAGAGCACAAACATGATACAAGGACACGTTTCCCTCACCGGTCGGTCCAATCCGGCCCAATAGAATCCACACAAGGATGGAAGATTGGCAAGAAGATGCAAGGAGGGATCTTGAATGGTTGTTTCTCCAACGGTCAACCAAACCGATCCAATAGACTCCACCCTAAGATGAAAGATTGGCTAGTAGCTACAACTACAAGTGGATGTCTTGAATCCACAAGGGGATCTTCTCCACATGGGGAGGCATCTCCACATGGGGAGGGGAGGAGCACAAGCTCTAACTCTATCTCTTAGCTTGTCTCTACCTTCTCCACAAGGAGGTGGGGAACTCCTATTTATAGTCTAAGCCCAAAGGGTAGGTGGGAAGGGGATACAAGGGTCAACCACCCGAATTCTGCACGCAGGCAGCGGTAGTACCGGTGGTGCAGCGGTAGTACCATACCTGGCAAGGTGGCGGTAGTACCGCTGCTCCAGCGGTAGTACCGGCAGACCCTCAGGAATATTTCTTGAAGTCTCCAGCGGTAGTACGATGCAGGTACCGTCCGGTACCGCTGATGATCCAATGAGCATTTCCCAATGCACGGTAGAGGTGGCGGTAGCGCCGGCGGTAGTACCGCTCCTGGGGCTTGGCGGTAGTACCGCTCGGCATGCGGTAGTACCGCTGGTGTAGCTGCGGCTCTTCTTCCTTCTCCTCTTCCAAGCCATCGTCTTGTCCGGCTTGCTTCCTCTCGTGCCTTGGCCATCTTCCCGTGGTCTTGTACACATGGTGACACACCTAGCAATGCAATGGGCACAATGGTCAAGTAGTATAACGTTCAAAGGTGACATATAGTGAAACATATAGTGGAAGGAGTTCACCTTTGAGGTCCATAGCGACTTGGGATGTGTTGGAGTGCTTGACATGGTGATGACCGTAGGTCGCACTACATCATCTCCCCCCCCCCCCCTTTAATAAGAGTCGTCCTCGACTCTTGCTCTTCAACTCCATGCAAAGGAGGTAGATATGTTGTGCAAGAATTGGAATTCACCATGCCTACAAACATCAAAGACCAAGCAAACCATGTGTCTGCAAGAAGGAGGAGCATATCAACAATGACATGTCCATTCTTTGTCATAGCACTGTTAGCACAACACAAGAATATCCAAAGGTAGTGCAAGTGCAAGGTTAATGTGCAAGCAATCCAATGGAACATCTTCAAAATGTGGTAACACAAAAACTCCATGAAAATATGAGGATGCCATCTAGGTATCTCATCTTGAACCATATGATTGTTATTGCACACAAGGCATTGGGAGGGATAATTTGTCATCAACCTTGATGCAACAATAGGAGAACTTGGCAAAAACACACAATGAAGAATTTCCGAAGTAGCATCATGGGTGCCAACAAAGCACACGAAAGAG
The DNA here is from genome assembly GCA_947311845.1 of Poa pratensis. Classification (NCBI taxonomy): domain Eukaryota; kingdom Viridiplantae; phylum Streptophyta; class Magnoliopsida; order Poales; family Poaceae; genus Poa; species Poa pratensis. Next base: position 28,204,886 of record CAMZMU010000052.1, on the reverse strand, counting down.
CAAGTTTTCTTCATAATTGTTGCAACACCAAATTGGTAGAAACCAAGAAACTCATGACAAGACATGCATAAAGCGTCATTATGTTTGCAAACAAACCATCTCAAAGAGCAATTAGCCATCACTTTTGTTGCAACACATAAATCATCCATGTGAAAGATCAAGTAGACATGCTTGTCAAAGGTAGAACCAAAAACACCATCATGATTGCAAACAAACCAAAAGCAAGAGAAATTTTTCAACTTGTTTGATGCAAAACATGAGAAAGATTTGAGAGTTGGATTCAATCCACTACTCACATATATGCTCTCAAGAGCTCTTTTTGTCAACTCATGCTCAATTGAGGTCGACATTATCGTGCGGTTACCGGCACAAGCAAAACACCATATGATGATATGGGTATCCGGTTCAAGAACAAGGTACCCTATGAAGATGTTATGTGCACGGTAAAAGAACACATCATCCATCATGAAGTGTCTCTTCATTTGCTCATTCCCAAACACACAAAAATCAATTTGAAAATATGACATATGTGTATGGTCACTATGCAAAGTGAAGTATGGAACAAGGTCCATGATAGAAAACGAAACATCTCCAACAAGTGAGAAAGCTATGGGGGCAATCTCATTATCAAGCATTTCAACATTATTGCAAGCAACACATGTGAAAGAGAAATTGTTCAACATGTTGCATGCTACAATGGGAGAAAAATGAAAACATTCATAACAAGGCATGCTCATGGTAAAATTATCACAAATAGGTAATTCCACAGGATCAACATTGGTTTCAAACAAAGTATCACAAGGGAATAAGAACGAATCATATGTGACATCAAACGGATCATCCATAGCATGCAAGCACTCATAATTCATCATGTCCACTAGTGGGATCATGGTCACATCAACACCCATACCTTGAGAGTCCTGCTCATGTGAAGTAGGTGTTGAAGTAGTAGGGGCCTCCATGTAGCCGACTTCTCCATCTTGATGTAGACATGGGGTGGCATCATCATCATCCTCCATGTCGAGGCGTGGCGTCTCATTATCGAAGGAACCTAGCAAACAATGAGAGAACACACTAGAGGAAAAGGGTAAGTTGTTAGAATTCGAAATGGTCTCACAAGACCTATCAACTACCTCTCTCAACTCAAGTGGTGTATCACTCATTCCCTCAAATTGGAAGCACTCAAACTCGCATATGGTGGGGGCACTCAACTCACTCTCACTCTCACTCAAGTGGGCTAAGTGGCTCTCATGCTCACATGGGTTTGGTACCTTCTCATAGCTCAAACACAAGAGGATAGGCTCAATGCTCTCAACTCCAAACGCCTCCAAGGTTGAAGGGAAACTCCCATGCTCAACCTCCTCAACCAACTCGCCTCCAAAGGTCAATGCCATAGTGTGGGCATCATCACTCGACTCCTTTGCCGAAGGGAACATCCCATGCTGGACCATCTTCTCACCATCTTGGTCACCAACTTGGCAATCCCACATCATGTGACCATGGACATTGCATAGGGGGCACAAGAGATTGGGACATTCTCGTGGATCATGGTCTTGGCCTTGGCAATTGTCGCATATGAGGTCTTCTTCTTGCCATATGGGGGCCATTGTGGTGGTGGCACTTGGTGTAGAAACCATATCAAGAGAAGTGCTTGAGATTGGCGCCAATGGGGTTGCGTCCGCACGTTTGTGACCATGTTTCTTCCGGCGACGACGTAGGCATTACTCAAAGAATTTGTCGAATTCTTCCATGATCTCATCAAACATGGATCTTGAAGCTCTTGTTGGTGCCAATGTCGTGGTTGAACTTGAAGTAGACACCATAGGAGGAGCACTTGCTTGATGGCGTGCCTTGCGTCTTGACTTCTCCTCATGTCGACGTTGACGCTCTTGAGGGGAGGGATGACGTCGAAAGTCATTTGGATGCTTCTCCTCATGGCGATGTCGATGTTCTTGATCTTTTGGCGACCTTGCCTTGGAGCTTTCACTCGAGCATGAAGATATGTTTCGACACTTGGCGAGTGTGTCGATGTCGCCTTGAAGCTTGGTCATGTCATGGTTCACCGTAGCATCGCTCTTGTGGCGCCTTCGTGAGCTTGATGGGCCTTGACTTGGCTTGGCCTTGTCGATGCACTTCTTTGGGCGCCGTATTCTTGGTGATGTAGAATGTCGATGCTTGGCGCTCTTGGCGATGTCATCCTCATGGCTCCTTCTTGAAGTAGATGGAGAGTGGCGAAGCTTGGGACTCTTGGCGATGTCCTTGTCATGGCGCCTTCTTGAAGTTCTTGGAGCTTCATAAGATGGTCTCAAGGTGGCCTTGTCTTCGCGCCGACTTGGGCTTGAAATATGGTATGTAATGCCGCCCTTGATCATGGTGGTGATGGGGGTCATCTCCTCTTGCATGTCACCGGAGGTGTAGTCGATGTCGTCGCACATGCATGAAGAGTGGTAGTCGTAGACGTTCTCCACCATGTCATCGGAGTGGTACTCGTAGTAGTGGCGTTCCACCATGTCGTTGTGGTCGAAGTCGGTACCATATGATGAGGCATGTGAGGAGTGTGCGCCTCATTGTCGTTGGAGCTCATGTAGTCGGTGTCGTGGTACCGCTCCATGTCATCGACTCGTGTGTACTTGGAGTCGATCCAATATGATGATGGTATGTCGACGTCGTTGTACCGCTCCATGTCGTTGAAGCTTGAATACTCGGAGTCGTAGCGGAAGCCTTGGTGATGATTCACCGTGTCATGCATGCTCGTGGAGTCGTAGTCGTGGTAGCGGAAGTCTTATTGATGCTCATACATGTCATGGGGGTCATAGTTGGTGTAGTAGTCCCCCATGTCCTCAACACTTGAGGCATCATAGTCCATGTGACTCATCGTGTACTCATTATCATCTTGGCCTCCATAGTCGCAATCGCTCTCCCTAGACATGTTAACTCACAAGCAAGTGTATATATGTGGAGTGGAAAGGAACTAGAACACAACCTCTCACCTTTGTAGATAGTATTGGACGTCGTGGACAACCAAAGGAAACGATCACAAAGTAAAGTGGTTGTGTTCAAGTATCCAAAGCAAACTCCAAAACACACATGGCTTAAAAGTGGATAGGAAGGTATGGTAGGTAGAAAGCAAATTGAACAACCGGAAACCAAGCTATTGTAATGGAAAGTAGAGAACCACAATGATCACAAAGCAAAAACAAGTCAATCTCAAAGATAGGAATGTAGCTCAAGGAAACACACACGTGGAGATAAATGGGACTCGTGCAACTATAGAAATGAGCTAAAGAACCAAATGATCCTAGCGAAGACTATAAGCTCGGTGTTGCACAAGTTCAAGAAGAGCCACTAGCTCGATTGCAAATTATTTGTAGGCTACAAGATTTGCACAAAAGTCACCACCTACAAGATGTTCATCGAGCTTGCGCGCTTCCTACAAGAGATATAGCAAGTGGTGTTTCTTCTTTTCTTTCTTTTGATTTGGCAATTTTTGCTTCTTTTCTCTTTGCTCTCTTTGGAGTCTTTTCACTTTTTCACACCCACTTCTTTGATGCCAACAACAAGATATGTGATATATGAAAACTAGCGCATACAACTTTTGCTCGGAAACTACACGGTGCGAGTGTGCAAAGCCCAAGCAATCATCAAGAGCTAGCCTCAATAGGACATGGTAATCGCAAAGATATAGTGTGGCTCACAAAGGAATGGCAAGGGGTTAAAGATTCGTGATGTTATACCTTTGTCGACGATCTTCACCCTTTGTTGTCGAAGTTATCGTGCTTGCCCACGTATTTTGGTGGTGGTGGATGATGGATCAACCGCTGTGGTGATGTAGGCCTTGTCCGTAGCTTCGAAACGAGCCAAAGAACACCAAAAACAGAGTCCGGAAACAAAAGATATGGCCAAAACCGTGGTGCTGAAATGCTATTTCTGTTCTGTTCCAGGTACTGGCGGTAGTACCGCTGGGCTAGCGGTAGTACCGCTAGAGTCAGGTCCGGCGGTAGTACCGCTAGGCCAGAGGTAGTACCGCTAGCTCCAGAAGTTGCATCCGAGATGGAAATTTCGCGATTTTGGGCGAAAAAACGGAGCTCAAAACAGCAAATCGGAGGGGCAAATCATGGAATTAGGCTATGGGAACGCAAGGGAAGGTAGATCAACAAGTTTAGCAATAGATCCACGGATCAAAACCTACCAAAACGCACAAGATTCACAGATCGATCCAAAAGCAATTTGGGGCTATTTTTGGTGGAAATTTTCGAATTTCTCAAAATCAAAGAAAAATTTGGGGGATTTGCGGGGGAAACAAAGTCAAATCCGTGGCAACCATGCTCTGATACCATATGATGTAGTTAGGGATCAGAGCATGAACAAGGTATGGCTATTTTTGTGGGATTTTCGAATTTTGACCAAGAACACAAAAAAAATTGGTGGAAATTCGGGGGAAACACAAGGTCAAATCCGTGTAAATGGTGGCTCTGATACCATATGGTGTAGTTTGCACTACGAGGGGTGGCCCGATCTTCATGGATTTGAAGCGGATTCGGATGAACACACGCAAGAACACGAAGAACACGAAGAACTCAAGAACACAAGAGCACAAACACGATACAAGGACACGTTTCCCTCACCGATCGGTCCAATCCGGCCCAATAGAATCCACACAAGGATGGAAGATTGGCAAGAAGATATAAGGAGGGATCTTGAATGGTTGTTTCTCCAACGGTCAACCAAACCGATCCAATAGACTCCACCCTAAGATGAAAGATTGGCTAGTAGCTACAACTACAAGTGGAGGTCTTGAATCCACAAGGGGATCTTCTCCACATGGGGAGGCATCTCCACACGGGGAGGGGAGGAGCACAAGCTCTAACTCTATCTCTTAGCTTGTCTCTACCTTCTTCACAAGGAGGTGGGGAACTCCTATTTATAGTCTAAGCCCAAAGGGTAGGTGGGAAGGGGATACAAGGGTCAACCACCCGAATTCTGCACGCAGGCAGCGGTAGTACCGGTGGTGCAGCGGTAGTACCATACCTGGCAAGGTGGCGGTAGTACCGCTGCTCCAGCGGTAGTACCGGCAGACGCTCAGGAATATTTCTTGAAGTCTCCAGCGGTAGTACGATGCAGGTACCGTCCGGTACCGCTGACGATCTAGTGGGCATTTCCCAATGCACGGTAGAGGTGGCGGTAGGGCCGGCGGTAGTACCGCTCCTGGGGCTTGGCGGTAGTACCGCTGGTGTAGCTGCGGCTCTTCTTCCTTCTCCTCTTCCAAGCCATCGTCTTGTCCGGCTTGCTTCCTCTCGTGCCTTGGCCATCTTCCCGTGGTCTTGTACACATGGTGACACACCTAGCAATGCAATGGGCACAATGGTCAAGTAGTATAACGTTCAAACGTGACATATAGTGAAACATATAGTGGAAGGAGTTCACCTTTGAGGTCCATAACGACTTGGGATGTGTTGGAGTGCTTGACATGGTGATGACCGTAGGTCGCACTACATCATTGACTTGAGATGTGTTGGAGTGCTCTGATACCATATGATGTAGTTTGCACTACGAGGGGTAGCCCGATCTTCACGGATTTGAAGCGGATTCAGATGAACACATGCAAGAACACGAAGAACGCAAGAACACAAGAGCACAAACACGATACAAGGACACGTTTCCCTCACCGGTCGGTCCAATCCGGCCCAATAGAATCCACACAAGGATGGAAGATTGGCAAGAAGATACAAGGAGGGATCTTGAATGGTTGTTTCTCCAACGGTCAACCAAACCGATCCAATAGACTCCACACAAGATGGAAGATTTGCTAGTAGCTACAACTACAAGTGGAGGTCTTGAATCCACAAGGGGATCTTCTCCACATGGGGAGGCATCTCCACATGGGGAGGGGAGGAGCACAAGCTCTAACTCTATCTCTTAGCTTGTCTCTACCTTTTCCACAAGGAGGTGGGGAACTCCTATTTATAGTCTAAGCCCAAAGGGGTAGGTGGGAAGGGGATACAAGGGTCAACCACCCGAATTCTGCACGCAGGCAGCGGTAGTACCGGTGGCGCAGCGGTAGTACCGTACCTGGCAAGGTGGCGGTAGTACCGCTGCTCCAGCGGTAGTACCGGCAGATGCTCAGGAATATTTCTTGAAGTCTCCAGCGGTAGTACGATGCAGGTACCGTCCGGTACCGCTGACGATCCAGTGAGCATTTCCCAATGCACGGTAGAGGTGGCGGTAGCGCCGGCGGTAGTACCGCTCCTGGGGCTTGGCGGTAGTACCGCTCGGCTGGCGGTAGTACCGCTGGTGTAGCTGCAGCTCTTCTTCCTTCTCCTCTTCCAAGCCATCGTCTTGTCCGGCTTGGTTCCTCTCGTGCCTTGGCCATCTTCCCGTGGTCTTGTACACATGGTGACACACCTAGCAATGCAATGGGCACAATGGTCAAGTAGTATAACGTTCAAAGGTGACCTATAGTGAAACATATAGTGGAAGGAGTTCACCTTTGAGGTCCATAGCGACTTGGGATGTGTTGGAGTGCTTGACATGGTGATGACCGTAGGTCGCACTACATCACGCAAGGTCCGCCGCCACCGCCAGGCCGTAGAGGACTGCGGGATCGGAGCTGCCGTCAGGCCCTCGAGGACAGCTGGTTTCGTGGCGGCCACCTCTCTCCTCTCCTGCAGGAACGGAGGCCACCATTATTGGGTGAGTGAGGTGCCCTATCGCCGGCCAGAGCACCGTGCACCCCGTCTTGACGCCTTCCGCTTCCTCCCTTCCGGTCACTCGTCCATTTGCTGACATGCTGCGACTCTGTAAGTATTTAGGGTTGTGTTGTTCATCAAAATCAGTGTGTGGGTTCTACTGTTCCTTTTAATTGCCTGAAATTGTATTAGATTGTCAGAATTTGTAAAAACTAAATGGCTCATATATCGCATTTAAGTTAAGTGGTTTCATATTTGCACCTGTTGTGGCTAGTGGCTAGTATCCTTCAGGTTTAGTGTATATGCAAAATCCTGTAAGTCTGGAACAAACCAACTTGCTCTATGTTGTCTCGTGGCTCTATGGATAATTAGTTGTGTTCCATGCCATTGGAATCGCTCTGAACATATGGTAAATAATATGCTGATGGTATATCTATATCATATGCTTAATTGCTTTGTGTGCCCCAGAAATCTATTATTGATTTGTACCATGTACTTACTTTACTAGGGAAGACCAGTGTTTGTAATTTTCTGATGATACCTTAATAACATCGCAGCGGTGGATACACCACCACGGCGCTACCGTTTGATTCCAAGGTGAGCCAATCCTCCTGCCCGCACTCCATTCCTCTCCGATGCTTCCTGATTGTGTGGAGGTGTTTGTGGAGTTTCAGTCATGGTGTGCCCCCTGATTGTTTTCCCTGCTACTATATGCTCATTCTAACTGAAAGCATATGTTGTATGTGAAGACATATCAGGTACATGGAGCTAGAAGATGACAGTGACAATCCGGTGACAAGTGGAGCTGGAGGTTCAGAAATTGAAGGCGGGGGATATACAGGAGAAGTGGAGCCAGAGGTTCAAAAATTTCAGGCAGGGAATATACATGACAAGTGGAGCTAGAGGTTCAGAAATTTAAGGCAGCGAATATATAGGAAAATTATAGGGAAAAATGATTTTGTTTGTAGTAGCAGCTTGTTAGTGATGTATGGCCGTGTTGCCTTTATTGTTAGGGGTTTTGTGTACTGATGTATGGCTGAGATGTATGAACTTGATGCTGAAATAATAAGAATGTTGCCTGCTTGCAATTTCACTGAAATTTATATACTGTGATGAAAATTAACAGTACATGAAAATAATATATGTAAGACATGAGCAGGTTTGCTAGCCAGCTAGAAATTGGCAGGCAACTTCGGAGTAATTCGAATGATAAATGTAAAGTATGTGTCAAATACTGTCTTAACCAATGTTAGTTCTTGTACTGCTCAAACGGTACCTAGGAAAACCTGGCATTTTCTTATTTCAGATCAGGTTTGCTAGCACAAATTGCCATTTGTCCTAGTTTGTTTGGTGCATGTCCAGCACCAAAACCCGACATTTGCTAGCTGGCCAGCTAACCTGATCATTTTTGCTGCCTGCCATTTGTTTATTTGCTGATTGGCATCTTGCGCACTACTATGCAAGCAAACATATTAAATTCATCTTGTACTGGTAAGTAAACCTGTCATCTTAAATTCAGTTAAAATGAAACAAAACAACTGCAACCAATATATTCAAATTCAGTAAAGTTGCAAGCAAATATTTTCAAAAAACCTCACATTCTTATTATTCCAACATCAAATTCATATTATGCAACACTACACACCTTCCAGGTCACAATACAAGCTTCTAGTATATGTATACATCACAATACAAGCTTCTAGTACAAGTAATATCACCATTTCCTTCCTATCTCTATTTCTCAGCTATTACATATGATTCTTCATCATTTTCTTCTTATTTTCCTTCATTTTCTGTAGCTCTGGCTCTAAGTCAGCAACCTCCTGTTACAAGCCACGACAGTTGCGGGCGTTGCATGGCTCCCATAGGCCATAGCGCGTCCAACACCTCCAGTATGCCGGGAGTGAAGACAATACTTCGGCCACGAGGTACACGGGCTCGCTGCTGCTTGGCGGTTTGTTCATCAGACCTATGAATCCTATGATGGTTGTGGCGCACTCAGCAAGTCCAAACAAATCTGCATGCTTCCAGTTACTGTCGTTGTTGCTGTTAGAATAGTTCTATCAACCAACTATCCCAAAAGACCGATCTGATTGGAAGAGGTGATATGATATACTTAACACCCCCCTTCACACCCGACGTGGGTAACACCTCCCCTTGAGACTTGAACCCGACCCGGGCGCTCATAGAAATTGGAGATTAAATGGTGTGGGGACAAGACTTGAACCTGAGACCTTAGGGTCCCTCCGGCGCTCACAGGTGTTAGAACACCTCTACCAACCAACTGTCCAACAGACCGATCTGTTAGGAAGTGGTGATATAATATACTTGACATATACTTAACACCCCCCTTCACACCCGACGTGGGTAACACCTCCCCTTGAGACTTGAACCCGACCCGGGCGCTCATAGAAATTGGAGATTAAATGGTGCGGGGACAAGGCTTGAACCTGAGACCTTAGGGTCCCTCCGGCGCTCACGAGTGCTCTGATACCATGTTAGAATAGTTCTATCAACCAACTATCCCAAAAGACCGATCTGATTGGAAGAGGTGATATGATATACTTAACAGTTGCCATCCCGAGGAATGAAATAGCAATGTTAAAAGTTCAGATGTTGTGAAAATAGTTCTCGAGATGACAACTAGCTAAGTAAGCATTTGATTTTGACTGTATTTGTTAAATATTCTCACACAAAAAACATTACAGTGAATGAAACTAACAAGCTGCTCCGTAATACTGATGGGAAAATTCAGTCCGACGACGAAGCTGACTAATAGGCAATCGGAAATCATCTTCCTGTACAATAATTCATGAAAAAATTAAGAGAGAGAAATTTAAAGAAGGTTGAAGCTGCCTAAATGATGTGGCTAAATACTTACTTGCCTATTTCCTAGCAGGGAATCATAATCACCAGCACATTCTTCACACATCAGTGACATTTGACATGAACAGCAGCTGCACGGAAGCACAATGTTCAGAGGAGCAACAACCTTTGGGCTGAGTACGGTAACCGCTTGCGGCTGCACGGCTGCACGCACTGTACGTCGCCGCTGGAAGCGAATTGGCCGGCGTCGGTGATGGACCCGTGGTGCCCGGCGGGGAGGCGGCCGTGGTTCGGCCGCAGTGGCTGCAAGTCGAAGCGGCGCCAGAGCTCGGGCTCCCACGCGTCGCCCGCGCCCAGTACTCGCACCTGCCTCGGCAACGAAGAGACCTGCGGTGAGCGGGCGGGGGATCTGCTGCTCGGGACGCGGGAGACGGCGGCGGTGATGGAAGGCGACTTGGCCGGCGTCGGGGGACCCGCGGTGGCCGGCGGCGAGGCGAGCGTGGTTTGGCCGATTTGGGGAAGAGTGAGTGGGGAAGGATCAGAGAAGTGGGCGGCGGCGACCACCGGGTCAAAGATTGGGGCGTTGGGACAAATTCCCTAAATACCCTTTTAATATCAGATAAAAATAATATAATTTCGGTAGTTTTAGGTAGTTTCTGGTAGTTTGTTTTTGGTAGTTTCAGGTAGCTACAATTTTTCCACTGTAAGATTAAGAGGATGAACGGTTATTAAAATTACCAAGTACTCTAAAACTTGTATAATCTTAAACATTCATCCGTCCCCTCGTGTAGTCATGCCCCTCAGTTTTTATCGACATAGTGTTCGTGTGAATGAAGCTTGACGGCACTTTCATCTGTTTAAAGAAAGTTCTTGATGGAACCACAACTCTTTTTATTGCGTAATGATGTTGTTCATAGGTACAACAGCGGGTTTAGTATCACCTCTTTGTGTAATGATGTTCCGGACGTAATCAGTCGTCTCAGCTTCATACAAGGTGATTGGGGCGAATTGATAAGTGGACATCACTCTTCGCTAGATTGTGTGCATTGGTGCTCGTTCATCTTGGCTCATGGATGAATGAAATACGAGCGTCTCTACAAAATAATATGCTAACTGCGTATGCTTCCCTCACGTGTTATATTGACGATAATATGCTGCGGTTGTAATGGTGTGTTCGCTTCAAGAACCAAGTAGGATGGGATGTCATGGTTACATTCCTAAAGAACAGGTCGGTTCTATTTCTATGTTCGGCTGTGGAATTAGGTACAATGGAACGGTTCGTTTCTAGTGTTTGGTTAGACAGATGAAATAGAATGGATTTGGTTCGGCTCACCTTGGTGAGATTACCACGTCGCCGGGATTCAGCTGCAGCAGTTCGACCGTCAGCGCCGGTCGTAATCGACGTGAGTTGTGGCACCGACTGTGGTGGATCCGGCGTGAGCTGTCGCACCGACGGCGGCGGATCCGGCGTGAGCTGCGGCGGCGACGACTCACGGGTGAGCCGCAGGCCGACGGCTGCAAGGTCACGGGTGAGCTGCCGGTCGGCGGCTGGGTGAGGTGCAGGCCGGTGACAACTCACGGGTGAGCTGCAGGCGGGCTCCGGCGGCTCCGGCGTGAGCGGCGGATCTGGCGTGAACTGCTGCGGCTGGGTCAACTGCGGCGGCGTGAGCTGTAGTTGCGCCCAGGTGTGGTGGCGGCTGCTCGTGCGTGAGGGTGAGGACGGCCGGGAGGTGAGAGCAGTTTTCTTTTTTTTTTTATCGTTAAAGACAAGGAACCATGTGATTCCACCGATTCGAAGGAATCACTGGGTTCAGCATATTAGGGGTATATTCCTTTTCTGGGAATCAGTCTGTTCCGGTTCCTTCACCAACCGAACACAAGAATATAACTCAGGTGTAGAATGGACCCATTACATTCTACTTTATTCCTCAACCGAACACACCGTAAGAGCATCTCTAGCAGGTACAGAATATGGCCCTCATTCTGGAAAATTCTGGCCGATATGCGGGGTGGGCAAATTTCTGGCCCGACACCATAACGCATATCGGCCCGGTCCGGAAAAAAGTATCTATGTCTCCGGACAAGTGGTAACATGGTCGTTGTTTAATCGGGATGGAGGTTGTTTCCGGTACCATTTCCGAATCCCTCCGCCGCACTATGCCTCCCGCCGCCGCAACCTACCCCCACCACCGACGAGCGATTCACCAAGCGTCACCGCTCCTCTCCCCTCGACTTCTCCAGATCCATGGCTAGCAGCTCCACGCGTAGCTCCGGCCGGCGCGGTGGAGGTCGTTTGCCGCGGAAGATGAGGAGGCCCACCGCAAACGCTTGGAGGGTGCGCGCAAACGGGCTCCTACAAGGCCCGCTGGTGGGCGGGGCTCTTCGACCTAGAGAGGGCGAACGACGCAGAGGCGAGTAGCTCATTTGGTGATCAGAGGAGGAAGGTGCCGGAGCCAGAGGAGGAGGACTACGAGGAGTACCGCCTGTCTCCGCTGCCTGCGGGCGAGGTGGTTGTCATCGTTGGCTAGCGTGGCTCCGCTGGCTGCAGCATGGACATCCTCGTCGAGGACGTGCTGCCGGCCTGGAAGCACACCGACGAGGACGGCGCCGACCTCAAGGCTATAGCCGCAGCTATCGAATGAAATTTTGCAGAAACGCAAGAAGGGCCCAAGAATGATTTTATCGTATCTTTTGATGATGTGGCTGTACTTGGTTACATTTTGGTCGCCAAATTTGCTGTTGACCGAGACTTCTATTTGCTACCTACGAGGGGCGCTCCATAGGTTGGGTAAACAGAATGAAAGCCCGTGCCCCCAAGAGGAGAAGGGCCTCCGATACTAAGTTGTTTTTCTAACTCCAATATTATAATCTATCACCATTGACCATTTACAAATAGCACAAATTCAACCTTAGTTTGCATAAACTAACTGCGTACAATCGACCAATATGATGTACCACCTAAGGAAAACCAGTTAAATCAGCGTAAGAAGTGAGCCTAACTCATTTGGCTAGTGGAGCGGATGTACAATCTAGCCACCCAGGAAGTTCTCACGGGCGCGAATTTGAGTTCTTATTCTTTAAAAAAAAACTCGTTGTGGGGCTTCCCCACCGCATTCCTTTAAAAAAAACAGCGTTTATAAGTTTTACTTGGATGTTAGTCTTCGTGGTGACTGCCTTACACATGCTATATTTAATATTTTCCTTGTTATATTTTTTATTCCATAATTTCTTCTTTTGAAAAAACTAACTAATCAGTTGTATGCAAACATACATTGCAGCGAGCATATATATTAATTGAGTTTCATGTGGCAATAGTAGACCACGTAATATTCTATGTTTGTCGATGATTACTATAAGAGATACTATTTCAGTAAGTATAAATCATCATCAAATTATCAACTTATTAATAAATATGCGGTAACTTATAAGATTCATTTGACCAAGTAAAAATGATCATGTTAATTATTAAATTTGTATTACAGAAGTTTCTATATACCTGTTTACATAACCATACACTACTCACCTCTCTTAAGATATTTGTTAGGTTTTACACATTGGAATATCTTCCAAAATATCAAGTAATACCAAAAAAATCAGAACATCCAAATAATAATATACATATACGCATATACATATATGCTATAAAATTCATAAATTCTAAGAACATCAATGACCGCATGTTTCCTTTTTTGTTTATTTTAACATTGGGATGATTTTGTATCTTGTTAAGAAATATCTTACAGAAGGGAAACTTTTTTCCTAATTAAAATATTTTCATTTATAAATATTACGGTATGATGGAAAACAATTTAAAACTAATGTATTGTTAACAATGCTAACTAAGTATACAACATATAGTTATTAAAATCATAAGATGGTGGAAAAACAAAAAAGTATATAAATCCAGTGTAATTATATTTATTTAACTCGCCCAGATTCCAAACAATAGAGTAACGCTACACCAATGGAATCACTCTACAAAAACATCTTACGGATTTAGGGGTTGGTCTGCCAGCATAATTCAAGACGGTGTTGGAGGTGGGGGACGAATCGAACATGGAGACATAAATCCGTAGAAGCTCAGTCTGCATGCACAGTTTGTACCTTTGGCATTTTCGCAAACAATAACTGAAATGGGCCTGCCCCCACTCCGCCATGGATTCTGTCCGCACCAGGACGCGCTCGGCCCTTGCAGGTAAAGCTTCACCGGTGACTCGCGCGTTCTCGACCTCCCATAGGACCGCCATCGAACCTGCAGTCGGAGTGGTTCGAGTGCAACAAGATAGTCCATTGCAAGGCATGTACAGTAATAGGTCAAAAACGTATCTATGATCTTACAAAATCTCGATGCATATGAAGTGCGTTAGGCGTAAATGTGTTATATATATATGCTTCTTGACGCTCCCTTAAATGTTTTTTATCTTTGTGTGAGCATCATTAAAAGTATCATACCTAGCCAAAAGGTATTAAATAAAACGCTTATGGGAGGCAACACATTTTTTTCTGTTATTGTTTTGTTTTCTTGAGTCAATGATGTTATTACTTCTGCAATATCGTCATGTGTATCCATTTGCTTTTGCTTATGTGCCAAGAGTAGCCGGTAGTGCTTGAAAGTTAAGTCTCTACTTGCTGTCCAAAATAAATTATTTGGCATGTACTAAACAATTTGTAGTTTATTCTTGTAAAATTATATTGAGACATTCTTGTTTGTGATGAAAGCTATGTTTGTTAATTTCTGAATCTATCTCAAACACTCCATTTGGAGTTACCCCGAATGTATTTATTTGATATTTGTTCTTTTATCCATGTTTGTGTTTATACTTGCATATATACTTTAAGGTTATTTTTATGTGGAAAGTAGCCACAAAGAGACCAGTATATAGTAGGGAGGGGTATTTTGACTCCCAGGTGAAATACACACTCTATTTAAAATACATTTTAAAGAAAATTAAAATATCAAAAAAACAAAAAAACTGTCGGGGCATAGATCTTAGCATTTCTTATGTCCACAAAGTTGTTTCACGAAAATCAACATTTTTAGATATTGTTTCGTGTAAGATAAGGTTTTCACGAGACATTTTTTCTTTTTATAAAGTTTAATAAAAATACCGATTTTTCGTCAAACTTCTTTGTGAACACAAAAAATAACGGTTTTCGTGAAACATTTTACATTCTTTTTGAAAATTCTAAAAAAGTGGATTTCACCAAAACTGATAGTCTTTTTCGGTGGCTTTGAAGCGGTGGATGACCTAGTCTTCTTCGGCGGCTTACTAGCTTTGATGAGCAGAGGATGTAGGGATTTCAAGCCCATGGCGGCTGCCGGCTGGGGTGCACATGTCATCTGTCTCGAGCAGAGTTCTTTTGTAAAACACAAACAAACAACAACGGTAGTTGATATTTCAAATTAGTCAACAAAAGATAAATAAATTTACACTTTCATAGGAGCCTTCAGCGGCCATAAATTGGAGTGCAACTCTGTCACGGTCACACGCACTCTCCTCATCCTCCAGTCACTCTCTTGTTCTTCATACACAATGATGGCTCCAGCAGCCGACACAGCAAGGTCGCCGCCGCACTTCGTCCTGGTCCCTGTGGCTGCGCACGGCCACCTCATTCCCATGGTCGACCTCGCGCGCCTCCTCGCATATCGCGGCGCGCGCGCGAGCCTCGTGACCACGCCGCTCAATGTTGCGCGGCTGCGCGGCCTCGCTGACGACCAGTCAGCGCGCTCCAAGGACCTTGTGGAGATTGTTGAGCTCTCATTCTCGCCGGTCGACTTCGGCCTGCCACCGGACTGTCAGAACGCCGACAAGATCACCGATAACGCCCAGTTCGCCCCCTTCTTCATCGCCCTCCGTAGTCTCGCGGGTCCGTTCGAGGCCTACGTGCGCTCGCTGGTGCCGCGCCCGAGCTGCATCATCTACGACTGGTGTAACTCGTGGACGGCCGGTGTCGCCAGCAGCCTTGGCATCCCACGGTTGTTCTTCCACGGGCCGCCGTGCTTCTACTCGCTCTGTGGACTGTGACCTCCTGGCCGACGTGGACGGGCTTCGCGAGCAGATAGCCGCGCGGCCGACGACAAGAAGACGCACGAGGTGCCCGGGATACCGATGTCCGTGAAGGTGACCAAGGACACAGCCTCCGGCTGGTTCTGCGATCCAGGGAGCGAATGGCTGCGGGACGAGGCCATGGCAGCCATGCGCACGGCGGACGGCGCGGTGGTGAACACCTTCTTGGAACTCGAAGGAGAGTTCGTCGCATGCTATGAGGCCGCTCTCGGCAAGCCGTTGTGGGCGCTTGGCCCGTTCTGCCTGCAAAACCGGGATGCCAAGGACAGGAAGTCGCGCGGGGGCGACAAGCCCGGCGTCAGCGAGAGCGTGATCACCACGTGGCTGGACGAGCAAATCCCCGACTCCGTCGTGTATGTCAACTTCGGCAGCGTCGCGCGGAAGCTTCCTAAGCAGATGTTCGAGGTTGGACACGGCCTCGAGGACTCCGGCAAGCCGTTCCTCTGGGTGATGAAGGAGTCCGAGTTGGCACCGCCGGAGGTGCGAGTGTGGCTGGAGGCCCTGGAGGCGCGCACGGCGGGGCGCGGTCTCGTGGTACGTGGCTGGGCGCCGCAGCTCGCCATCCTGTCACACCGCGCCGTCGGGGGATTCGTGACGCATTGTGGATGGAACTCGGTGGTGGAGTCCATCGCGCACGGCGTCCCGGTCGTGACGTGGCCGCACTTCGCCGACCAGTTTCTGAACGAGCAGCTGGCCGTCGAGGTTCTCGGGGTCGGTCTTCCGATCGGCGTCACGACGCCGGTAATGATCCTGGACGACGACGCGGCCCCGCCGGTGGTGCGTGGCGAGATCGCGCGCGCGGTGTCGGCACTCATGGACGGAGGGGACGAGGCGGAGCAGAGGAGGAGGAAAGCCAAGGAGCACGGCGCGAGAGCTCGTTTCGACATGGAGGAAGGAGGCGATTCGTACAAAAAGCTTGCACAGCTGATCGATTGCTTCAAGCAAAGTGGAGACAAGGTGGAGCTGGAGACAAGGTGGAGCAAGATGCAGCCTGACAGGTTACTACAATTATGTAATAATCCTAAAATGTTAAACAAAACTTTTGTAAAACTAGAATGCAACCGATGTTAACTTCTTCCGGTATCTGTTGGGATGAGACCGTTAGTCCGTCACAGTGCTCATCACTTTCATCAGTCGTCGAACTGTATCTCTCTCCTTCGGTGTTGTTTCTGTTTTTTTAGGTCACAGTGGTGTGTCTGCTTAGAGCATCTCCACCGACCCCAAAGGCCCTTTGGGGGTCCGGATACCGAAAAGGCCCACCAGCGGCACCCCCGAAAGGCTCGTCCCGAGCGATTTTGTGTCCGGCACGCCCAATAGGGTCTCCTCCTGTGGTGCCGGACATCGCCTCGGCCATGGGCCTGACAGCGCTGGACCGTCCGTCATACACACAACTCGCCCATGCCCCGAATCATTCGCCCCCCCCCCCCCCCCCCACAGCCTCTCCTTTTTTTCCCTCGCCGGCGATTCGCACCATCGCCGCCACTCTCGTCGCCGCCTGCTTGATTCGCACCTAGGGGACCTTGGCGCGGCGCTAGGGACCGTCTCGCGCTGCTGGTCTCCGACCTCGTCTAGCGCCGGCGCATCTAGTTCGAGCCCGGGTATGCCTCCTCTTCCCTCCCGCCCCGCACGCAAGCTGTTTGACCATTGGTTGATAGGCTGATTTCGTTGATTCGTCAAACATGCAATGGACAGCGACGACGAGGTCATGTTTTTTGAAATGATGGCGGAGGATGCCGCTCTTGTGGCCGACGCAGAGGAGAATGAGATGATGATGGCCATACTTCTAGATGCCGCTGTCGAGGCAGACGCGGCGCCAAAATTTGGAGGATCATCGCAGGGGCGGCGGCCCAACAAGAACCGCAATAGAGCAACTGGGCACGCTCTGTTGTCCCAGGACTACTTTGCCGAGAAACCGACGAACTTGCCTCATGAATTTCGCCGGGGCTATAGGATGAGCAGGAAGCTGTTTTGGAAGATCTTGCTCGGCGTTCGGGACTACGACGACTACTTTGAGCTGAAGTTTGACTGCACGAGCTTGATTGGGTTCTCGTCTATTCAGAAATGCACGGTGACCATACGGTGCCTTGCTTACGGGCTACCCGTTCATGCTCTTAATGACTATCTTCGTATGTCGGAGTCCACAGCCGTCGAAGCCACCTACAGATTCTGTAGGGCAGTTGTGAAGGTGTTCGGCGAGTACTATCTGGGAACACCAAATGAGGAAGACACGGCGCGTATTTTGGCACAAGGCGAAGCAAGAGGATTTCCAGGGATGCTTGGAAGCATAGATTGCATGCACTGGAACTGGAAGACCTGCCCCTACCAGTGGCAAGGGATGTACAAGTCAGGGCATCACGGGAAGTGCAGTGTTATATTTGAAGCCGTGGCAGATCATGAACTTTGGATATGACATGCCTATTTCGGCACCGCTGTCGGGGGAATACTTTCTGGATTAACCCGCGGCCCAGTGCGACTTACTTTACTCGCACGGACAAAGGCCCACTTGGGAGCAAGCCCAATATTGAACCGCCATAAGGGGAAAGTTCTAGAAGACATATCCCGGAGGACGTGAAGACCAAGCAGTCTCCGAGTAGGCCTCTGTGGACATATTCCTTGTGGGGAAAGTTTCCTTTGTAACCTAGCGAGTCTCTGTGTATATAAAGATGACTCGCAGAACTTAGAACGGGTCAAGCTATCAAGCCTTAAACCCTAGCTCATACGGCGAGTACCAGATCGGATCGTCTCCATTGTAACACCTCTATTATCATATCAATACCAATCTAGGGTAGGTAGGAAGTAGGTCTTTTACCTCACATTGAGGGGGCCGAACCTGGGTAAATCTGTGTTGATCTTTGTTCCTGCGATCCCAAGCTGGGAGATGCTTGACTCGCATAATCCCACACCTACGAAGTCATCTATGACACCTGACGTGACAAACCCACGATAGTTGGCGCCCACCGTGGGGCCTGCGGTCAAGAGCGTCACGTTCCGCGCAGGATCCCTGAAGTGAGCTGAAGATCTTGTTGTTGGCTGTATCATCACGGTCAATGGCACGCCCCTCATCGACGATTCAAGCTGGGGGTCGGAAGCAGATTACTTGGAGACCGGCCACGTCATCCTCTTCGGATCCATCAACGTCTTCGTCGGTTTCATTGACGGCGAGTCAGAGGATCCATCGCAGCATGGCGACTCAGAAGAAGGAGTCGCGGTGAAAGTGGACCAAGAAGAAGGATCTATCAACCACGAGTCGCTGCCTCTCGAAGACGAAGAAGGCCAATCCATTGAGTATGTCCTTGAGGAAAGGCTATGCGGAGACCCTGTGGATAGTGGCTCGCCCTCTGAAGAAGATCGGCACGTGGAAGGGGTCTACAGGACCACAAAAGCAGACGAAGGGTTGGGCATGCCACCAGGCAGCTTAGCCCCCACACCGCCGGAAGCAGCAGAACAAGCCACGCTAGACGCATCAGGAGTCGCGGCATCCGCTGCGGTGACGCCAGGAGTCGCGGCCTCAGGAGTCGCAAACAGAGAGACCCCACCGGGAGTCACGCATGCGGAATCAGGGTCAAGGGTAACCCCCAACGCAGCGGTCACGCCGCCACAGGGAAGCGTGTTGTTTACGCCAATATCTACGGTGAACGCGGCTGCTAGGGTGACAGAATTGGAGGCTACCAGGATCGGGCTGTACGATGAAGTCCAGAGAATCGCAGATGAGAGAGCCAGGCTGGCGCGTGAGGAACAGCGCCTCCAACAGGAGCAACTGCGACTCATTGAGGAAACCAATACTCTGCAAGGAATACATGCCACCTTGCCACACAGACGCCACGCGAGTCGCCTGCAGCCAGGAACAGTAAACCCCATGGAGCTGTTCCAATCACCTACCGTTGAACCAGCAATTGCGGTCCCGTCAGCCGCCGCCAACACGATCCCATCAGTCGCCACCAACACGGCGCACCCGGTCGCATGGTCAGGGGTCGCACAACCATCAGTCGCGGTACCCGCACGCATGGCACCATCTGCCATGGTTATGCGGTCCGCGGCCCCGTTAGCTGCGCCCGCGGTTCAAGCAATCACGATGCCATCAATCGTACCAGCGGCTCCATCTTTCGCAGCACCGAGAGTAGCAGAGATACCTGGATCAAGGGCCATAGTACAGGCTAACAACAGGGCCGTGATGCCCCCGCCATTGACGCAGCCAACCTTTGCTCAGCAATCGCCACAGCAACCTCAAAGGTTCCACACACCGCAGGGGCATTATGTTAGCCCTGTGGAGAATCTCTTTGCGGCCACAAACATCTTGGCCAGATTAGCGTCAGCAGGAAACACGCCAATGGACAGAGAGGCACGGCGCGCCATTGAGATGCTGAACACAGCAGTAATACAGCAGGCGAATATGTCCGAACACGCAGGACGGCTGCACTCCTCCCCTTACAATAGCAGAACAACGGCGGAGAGAAGCATCCACGCGGAGTCGCCACACGTTGCAACCTCGAGTTCGGCTAGGCGACGAAGGGAAGATCAACCTGCGGCTCAAAATCAACCTCAGCAAATTCAACCCACAGAGATTGTGCAGCCGCGCATGACGGCTAATCCAATAGGAAGGCCAGCCTCGTCCAACCTATCGTCGCGACTCAAAGGCCCAGTCTGTTTCAGCGAAAGAATCAGGTCTGAACCGTTTCCTGCAGATTTCAAAGGGCCTCGCAAAGTCGCCAACTACAACGCCAGCATGGACCCTGTTACTTGGCTCAACAATTACGACATCCATATAGGAAAAGATGGGAAACCACCCAACCACACGAAGGCACAGTGTTATCATTACAAAAAGTGGAAGGATGGACAGCCACTCAGCACAAACTTCAATCATCAAAACAACGAGGAAGGAAACATGGCGGAGGCAACAACAGCAACAACGCCGTCCCAAATCCGCAGCCAGATCAGCCACAGTTCCCAAAACAGTTGGGTCAGTATCATACCATTGTGGTGAATACTTCAAAGAGGGAACAAAAGTTGCGACGACGCAATCAGGCTGTTAACGCCATAGTACTAGCCGTCCCATAGTGGCTAAAGTGGTCCGAGCAGCCAGTAGTTTGGAGCCGCGAGGATCACCCAGGAGAGATAAATGAAGAGGGAAAACTCGCGCTGGTGGTTGCCCCTCAAGTCGCAGGATACAAGTTGAGCAAAGTACTGATGGATGGAGGCAGCAGTATCAATATATTGTACTATGGAACCTTTAAAAGGATGAACCTTCAAGAGAAGCAGCTAAACCCATCAAGAACAACGTTTCATGGTGTCGTGCCAGGCATATCAGCTCAGCCATTGGGGCGAGTTAACTTGGAGGTCGCCTTTGGGACGCAAAGCAACTTCAGGAGCGAGTACATTTGGTTCGAGGTTGTAGATTTCCAGAGCCCATATCATGCGCTGTTTGGCAGAGAAGCATTCACAAAGTTTATGGCTAGGCCGTGCTATGTGTACCTAAAGCTTAAAATACCAGGCCCTAGGGGAGTCATCACCATCAATGGCGACAAAAGAATAGCTCAAGAATGCAAAGAGGGCGACAAGGCCATAGCCAGAGCAGCTTGCATCCCAGAAAGCGCACCCATGTGCGAGTCGCAGGAGAATTTTGATGACATCGTGAAGGCCAAGAGGCACCTGCCAGACTTGCGACTTCAGATTACGGCTGCAAGGGAGGCAAGGAAGTCAAAGGCTACAAGCCATTGCCAACAAGGACACATCCCAGACATCGCGAGTTGCCATCAGCAGTCGCAGCAAAATTATTAAGAGTTTACATCATCAAGCAAGCCACTCAGGGCTAAAAAAGCTTCAATTCTGATCACCACCTAGGCACGATCGACCCCATTCTGGTCGCCACTCAGGCGCGACCGACCCAATGCAACAATTCTGATCGCCACCTAGGCGCGATCGACCCAATTCTGGTCGCCACTCAGGCGCGACCGACCCATGTAACATCTCTGGTTGCCACCTAGGCGCAACCGGCCCAATTCTGGTCGCCACTCAGGCGCGACCGACCCATGTAACATCTCTGATCGCCACCTAGGCGCGATCGACCCAATTCTGGTCGTCACTCAGGCGCGACCGACTCATGTAACATCTCTGGTTGCCACCTAGGCGCAACCGACCCAAGCATCACTTCTGGTCGCCACCTAGGCGCGACCGACCCTATGTATCATATAATGATTCTGAAATAAAGCATCTCAAACTACCAATTGAGCTGTGAGTCTTTTATTTTTTAATCATTGGTCCCTTGGGGGTGCGGCAGCTTTTTAGCGCGGCCTATTCCTTGGGATCGCCAAACAAGTGGCATTTATCGTGATTATACTCAACCTCTCTTGGATGCGACTTGCACTATGCGGCCAAAGTACTGGGGGTGCGGCGTCAATCGAGTTTGATTGCCTATCATGGCCGCTCACGACCCTGAACACGCACTTTTTACCTGGGAAATACTGAGCCGCGCAAGGGCCTAAGTGAGGAAAAACCGAGACAAATCATAAGGACCAGCCTATTGGTCGAAACATGTACTGCTAAGAGTACTTAAGCAAGCCATAAAATTGTCTTATGACACATAAATTCTAACAATTATTACAGGCCGCTAAGGGCCGAGATCACCAAACCATTGTTTTCTCTTCTTCACTTGTGCGCAGCTTTTGGCCGGTGGGAAGGAGGAACAGGCGGCTTACCAAGCTTGCCAGAAGGAGTAATCGCAGACTCGCTGGAGGGCTCTTCAGTCGCGGGCTTGGGGGCTGCGGAGCTGGATACGCCTGGAGAGGGGTTCTTTTTCTGCGGAATCACCGCGCTGGATGACGGAGCGGATAACTTCTCCCATCTGCTTCCATCTAGATTATACTTGCCCATATAGGTCGCAAGATCTATCCCCTCCACCAGTTCAGTCGCGTGGCCGCGCATATCCTTCCAAGTCGTCGCATATTCTGAGGCCGTCAGTTCGGTGCCATCCACCTTCTTCGAGGGCCTACCTTTTGCAATCTTGGCAGCATCAACAGAAGGATAGTACGTCTTGGCCAAAGCAAGGACATGAGCCGCGCTGGTGCAAGCTGAGCACTCCTTCCAGTCCAAAAAGAACTGAGGCGCCCTAAGCAGTCTTTTTAGCAGCCCTTCAGAATCACCGGGGACTGGCTTGGTCGGCAGCAGGCACTTAGACGGTGATTTCATGGCGTCACAAGTCCTTCGCGAAAAATCACGGATATACTCCAGCTGCTCTTGAGTACTGCCGCGCTGCTCCTTGGCATCTTCACCTACATAGAGGCATGTTTCAGTCAGCTTTGCAACATAAAGGCAAAGATAGTAGAAAAAACAGATGCAGATGTGAGACGCAACACATACCAGTTAATTCTTGAGTCATGATGCACACTTTGGCGTGGACGAGGTTATGGGCATCAGAAACTTTCTTCAACTTTTTCTCAAGCTCGCCAATGGAAATAGCCTTAAGCCTTGTGTCCTCATTGACATCAGCAATGGCGTCTTTTTGAGCACTGATTTGGAGCTCCAGCTGCTGGACCCTCTCTTGGAACTTCTCTTCAACAGTTTTAAGCCGCAGCTCGGAGGCTTTGGCTTGTTCAGATAAATTGAAGCTTTCGTCAGATAGCTCGCCTATCCTGGTTTCCCTTTTCTTCAGCTCAGCGTCACGCTGGCCAAGGAGCTCGCGCAGCCTCTCCAGTTCAGAGGGAGTATCACCCAGCTGCTTTTCCAAGGCAAGTTTGGCAGCCGTTATGGAGCTTAGTTCCTCCTACGAAGGGTACATCAGTTAGCAAGTATATATCAACAGCTAAAGGAGAAGCATCAAGTCTCCCTTTACAGTCAAAGAAGAAACTTGATCCTTGGGGGCTAGAGACAGATCACTGGAGATAGAAGTTTACCTTATAAGCCGCAGACAGGTCAGATAGTGCCTTGCAGAGCTCCATGGCTTGCTTGTCATTTGAGGCAATGATAGCCTCTGATAGTCTCTCAGCGCGGCTTGTGGAGGAGGAAGAAACAACCTCAGCATGCAGAATTGGCAACCGCAGGCTGTCCACCACTGGCGACTCAACCACTGGCGTATCAGCATCCTTGGCCATTACATCTATGGAGGAGGGGTTGACCTTCTCCACGTCCTGGATCATAAGGGGATCCGTTCTATCTTCCAGAGCCACCTCTTGGGTGGCTGTGTCAAGAACAGGGACCGTGGCCAGGTCATCAGTGGTGGCCACGCCCTCTACCATGGTGGTATGAGCTGCAGGTGATAGGTGCGGCTCAACCGCGGTTCCAGGCTCAGTCGCGGGTTTAGCCGCACTTCTGAAAAAAGCAAGGGCATTGTGTGAAGAAGAAGAACATAAGCCAGAATAAAAGTATTATAAGCACAGGGAAAAGTTACTAACTCTGGAGCCATCTTCACAAAGGCCATAAGTTCACCGCTTGACGGTGAGGACAGGCCTTGGGTCCCAGAATCTACGAGCGGAAATTCTACGTGTCAGTAGAAGAAAAAGAATAAGCACTCAAGATGACAAGACAACAGAAATTACCAGAGTGGGGACCCATGTCTTCTTCAGCAGAGGCGGTGGCTTTGAAAGCACGCCTGGCAACGAAGGAGATCGCGCCAGTAGCAGGTTTGCGACGCTTCGTGGCCTCGGGGTTTTCCAGAGCATTAACCTCTGGTTCCTCATGAGATAGCCTCTTGGAGGCTCTACGGGGAGTTGGTCTAGCCGCGGCAACAGAACTCGCGGCTAGCACTGGACTGTCATCCTCATCCAGTTCAGTCTCTTCACCATCTGAGGCCGCAGAAGCAACAGAAGGGATATCAGCAGTCTCGCTGCCCTCTAGAGTGGGCAGCAGCTTCTTTCGTGCGGCACGCTTGGGAGCAGCAGTGCCGGCAACGGTCGCAAAAAGCGACCAGTAGTTCTCATCAGCCTGGATCAGGGAGATATAGTTGCAGTATTAAGAAAAGGAATGCGACTCAACTACGAAGACGAAAAGACAAAGAGGGGGAGTTACCTCAAAAGGCTTGTTGTTAACACTGAAAGGGGCAAGCCCCACCTTATCAAAGGAGATGTCCTTCTCCTCAGTCACGCGGGTGACAAATTCCACCCAATCCTCAGGCCTCTAGTCCGAAGCCTTGATACGATGTCGGGGGGCTGCCCCCGGGTAGGGCAAAGATGATGAGTTATGAGCAGTTAAGGTCTAACCGGATCAAGAGCCGGCTAAGTTATCCGGGTCGGATCTCAAGGCGATTCGGTCAGTCCTACTTCAAGCCAGTGAAAGAAAAGACCAAAGGGGATCCGGTGAGGTTTAACCGGATCCAGGAAAGAAGAGCCGGCTAAGTTATCCGGGTCGGTCAGGAAGGACCCGGGTAGGGCAACTCGAATGATGCACAGGGGCCAAGTAATGTCAGTAAAAGTCACGGGCACTGTAAGGTTGCTGACCGGGGCTCAGAAGACAGCAAGGTGCTGCCACAGGTTTTCCGGGTCACAAGCCCCTAGGCGCTGACTCGGCCTATTCGGGAAAGGGGCAGTGGCTAGGCTACTGTGGTCTACACTGCCTTAAGCTCAAAGAGGAAAGATAAGCCTGTGGTGAACAGAGGGTGAGCTGGGCTGAGTGACAGTGGCCAGTGTTTGTCGGTTTGTGAGTCGGTTAGGAGAGAAAGCTTTGCCCTTATATCAATTGATGAGAAAGAGCACCGGGTTCACATGGACCCCACAGGCAGATTCGGCTTTCAATGAGTTGAAAAAGATGTTGTCCACTGCTCCATTTTGGCATCACCTTTGCCGAGTGAACCGATGTTGCTTTACATTGCGGCCACTAACCGGGTCGTAAGTGTGGTTATTGTGGTAGAAAGAGAGGAAGAGGGCAAATCCGTGCAGAGGCCGGTGTACTATTTGAGTGAGGTGATCTCAACTTCGAAGCAAAATTATCCTCACTACCAGAAGATGACATATGGTGTGTACCTGGCGGTCAAGAAATTGAAACATTACTTCCAAGAGCACCCGATTACAGTGGTGTGTGAAGCTCCAATTGCGGAGATCATTGGGTGCAAAGATGCAACTGGCCGAGTTGCCAAATGGGCGATAGAAGTGTCTCCTTACACACCGCATTATGAGAGAAGAGACGCTATCAAGTCTCAGGCTTTGCCGGATTTCCTTTGTGACTGGGCTGAGATGCAATATGAGCCACCTAAACCGGATTACAATTACTGGAGGTTGCACTTTGACGGTTCCAAATGCAAAATCGGGCTAGGTGCTGGAGTGGTGCTCACATCACCAAAACAGGATCAATTGCGATATGTATTGCAGATTCATTTCTCAGCGTCAAACAATGTAGCCGAGTATGAGGCACTGATCCATGGGCTTAATGTGGCTCGGGACATCGGCGTTCGCCGAATTGAATGTTTCGGTGATTCGGATTTGGTCGTACAGCAATCTTCTGGAAATTGGGATGCTCTTGATGCCAATATGGCACTGTATCGGTTTCATGTTCAGAAAATTTCGGGATTTTTTGAAGGCTGTGAATACAAGCATATACCTCGGCTGGAAAACCAAGCTGCAGATGTTCTGTCAAAACTCGGGTCGTCTAGGGAGGCAATCCCACCCGGAATATCCTTGAATCATCTAAGGGTCCCTTCAATCAAACCGTCGCCTGATTCCGAGTCGATTTTTATTCCCAAGCAAGAATCCGAAGCTATTCCTATGAATGTTGACGTTGAGTATATCGAGGAAGACCCGGGGACTGCATGCCCGGACTCGGGGACTGCTCACGCAGATTCGGAAAATGCTAACCGAGTCTTGGGAAAGAGGAGTAGAGATGATGATGCTAACCGGATTGTGGGGAATGGACAGAAGCTGATAGAAGAGATAATGGCGGCCAAACCTGTGGAAGAAAATGAGCACTTGTTCCCTTTGCATCCAGTACCAGAGTGGGCTGAAGAGATCATGAAGTTCATCGAGGAAGGAAGCTTGCCAAGCGATGAGACCAAGGCTAGGCGTGTCCAGAGGAGATCCAAGGCTTATACCATCATCAACAAGGAGTTATACAAAAGAAGTGTAACCGAGGTGTTGCAGCGCTGCGTGGAGCCAGCAGAGGGCAAGGAGATGCTCCTAGAGATACACCAAGGTGAATGTGGACATCATTGCAGTACAAGAGCCCTGGTGGCTAAAGTGTTCCGGCATGGATTTTATTGGCCCACTGCTCATGCAGATGCGGAGGACATAGTCCGCAGGTGTGAAGGATGCCAGAGATTTGCTAAGCAAACACACTTACCCGCATCGGCACTGAAGACAATTCCTATTACTTGGCCATTTGCGGTGTGGTGTTTGGATATGGTGGGAGATTTCAAGCCGGCTAGGGGCAACATGACACATATGCTGGTGATGGTGGATAAGTTCACCAAGTGGATAGAGGTGAAACCAATACGGAAAGTGGATGGCCGTTCGGCTGTAATCTTCTTGAAAGAAATCATTTTGAGATACGGATACCCTCATAGCATCATCTCGGATAACGGCACAAACTTTGCTGTCGGAGAGTTTGCCCGATTCTGCATGAATAAGGGGATCCGGTTAGACATAGCCTCAGTGGCACATCCAGAGTCCAATGGGCAAGTGGAAAGATCAAATGCTCTAGTGTTAGCCGGCATCAAGGCTCGTCTCATTGAACCATTGTTGAAAACTCCAGGGTGCTGGATAGATGAAATCCCATCAGTTCTATGGGGTCTAAGGACTACACCGAATCGGTCGACAGGCTATACGCCATTCTTTCTGGTGTATGGGGCAGAAGCTGTCCTACCCACTGACATAGAATATGATGCACCAAGGGTGGCAATGTACACTGAAACCGAGGCAAAGGAGGCCCGGGAAGATGCAGTGGATCTGCTAGAGGAAGCAAGAGAGTTGGCCCTGTCTCGGACAGCAATATACCAGCAAAATCTCAGGCGTTATCATAGCCGGAAAATCAGTCCTCGAGTGTTTCATGAGGGTGATCTAGTGCTGAGGCTGGTGCAGCGCAGCAAAGGCCGACACAAATTGTCACCTCCATGGGAGGGACCATTCATTGTGAGCAGGGCTATGCACAATGACTCGTACTATCTTATAGATGTACAGGAACCAAGGGAGGATGGCTTGGACAGACCCGGACAGGAAACCAAGCGACCTTGGAATGTAGCTCTGCTTCGACCCTTCTACTCTTAAAGGGCGCAATGTATGTATTTCAATTTATCATGAATGAAATCGCAGTAATCCGAGTCTGGACTCGGGGACTGCTTCGTCCTTATGCGTGTGTTGTTTATTACGGCTTTGTTTGTTGCCGTTCATGTGCCGAATCGCTTTGAACCTTGTTCTGAGTTTCAGTAATGTATGTTGTGTTGTTGATCTCGTGACTCGACTGACAAACACCAAAATGGTAGTCAAGAGCAGAGATGAGGAATATGGGAAACATGAAAATGGACACGGGGACTCGGTCCAAAACCGATTCGGCACATGTCGTTTACTAACCCCTGTTATTTATTTTTTCGTTTATGTTGAATGATTCTAAACCACAACTCGCATGTTTCAAGTACTGTATGCTATGATTCCTATCTTGTGACTCGACTGTCAAAACACCCAAAGAGGTAGACAAGAGCAAAGATTTGGCAAAAGTAGTAAACAAGAAAACAGACTCGGGGACTCGGTTTAAGATGATCCAACATAAACCTTGTCCGGATCACGTTAAGCATGATAAGCATAGTCTCGAAAGAACTTAAAATAGTCTATTACATCTGCTCCCGGCATACCGGGGATTTAATGTTTTTGTTAAGTACTTCAGGGGGCAGCGGACTCGGTCGCGGCAGACTCGGTCATAGGAGTTTCAGTTGCGGGAACTTCTGTGGGAGGAGCTTCGGTTAGCGGAGCTTCGGGCGCGCGAACCTCGGTTACGGGTATTTCGGTGGAAGTGGACGCGGTTACGAGAGGTTCTGTTGCTGGAGCAGATTCGGAAGATGGTGGCGCTCCGGAAGTAATCTTGACTGGAGAGCTTGAAGGATGGGCGGATTCGGAAATTTCCGGATCGCGTGAAGCCTGTTTAGTAATCACAGTCAAGTTAGTGGCTGAAATCACAAAAGACTCGGTTGGAGTTTGTTCGGTGAGCTTGGCCGAGTCGGAGGCTGGTACCTTGCTGGATTTTTCTTCATCAGACTCGCCCTCTGAGTCGGCATATTCTTCAGCGGAGGCGTCGTCTGATTCCTCTTCTTCAGTGTCTTCTCCATCCGAGTAGACTGGAGCCTCCAGATCAAGATGCTTGGTGCGTGCAAATTCGGCCATGAAGTTGGCGGCTTCTTCACGGATCTTGATCCGGATAGGGTCTGTAGCCCATGAAGAACCCTCGCGAAAGGAGCGCACTTTGGCAAGGTCAATCAGCTCGTACCAGGACATGATGAATAACAAAGCTGCGTCAGCACCAGCGCGGGCAGACGAAGACCTCCACTGTTTTAACCGGGTCATTGCTTGATCCAGGTCTCTGATCAGCTCCTCCACGGGCACAACTTGCCGCGCTTCAGGAAACAAGATTCGGTGAGCCTTGAGACTTGCATTAAGCAGACCAATGTGGGAATCCTTCAGAGGAGCAATCCGAGCCTTAAGTGCTGTAATATGATCTTCGATGTCCCATGTCTCGGATAGGGGAGCCTCGGTTAATTTAGCTCTCTCAGCTCGGGCGTTTCGCACAGCCTTGGCGGCTTGAAGCCGAATGCTGGTAAACTCTCCTACAAACAAATAAGCTAATACTGAGTTCAGCAAGAAGGAACACAATCATATGTATCGGTTAAGAGCAGAAAGAAAAAAGGGGATTCGGTGAACTTACGATCCATGTCATCGTTAAGGCTAGCAAGTTGAGCCAGCCATTTCGCACTGGCCGCTTGGTGAGCAGCCAGTTCTTCTTTAGCAGCTTTCAGTTCAGCTTCAGACTCGGCCACTGTGGTTTGAATCTGCTTATCCATTTCGGCTCGCCTCTGTAGCCCGGCGTGCAAAGTGTCTCGCTCCTTCTGAATTGTATCTTTCTCCTTTTGGAGCGTGTCTCTCTCCCTCCGCAGTGCATCCCGCTCTCCTTTAACTTTGTTCTTCACTTTTTCAACCCGGTCAAGCTCCCGCTGGACTCGGGCTACCTCTGATTTTTCCTCGGATAAAGCACGCTTTTGCTCTTCCTCTTTGCTATTCATCTTGAGGACCAAGGCATCAAATGATTTTTGGAGCTTGTGGTACTGGTTGGCAAGCTGCTTAAAGAGGTCGCTGCGAGTGCCCGTGCTTTCCTGAAAGAAAGTAGATAGCGTCAAAAGAGACTCGGGGACTGATACCCGAGACAAGGTGGAGCCAAAACAAATCTCGGAGATTGGCCGAGACTGACCGAATCGGTTAAAAAGAAACCCGGGGACTGGGGGTCTCACAGTTTTTTCAGTTAAGAAAAAGATCATGATCAAATTTTTTAAAAGATTCAAGCCGAATGACTTTCTTACTCCAAAGAGTATCAGTCGTTCGACCCGAATCTCGGGGACTGGGTGTATACTATTTGATCATGACGAACTAAAAGCAAGATTCGGCAAACTTACCTCGAAGACTTGGTGCGATGCAGTAAACGCAACCTTCACTGAATGAAGAGATTGCATCATTCGGCTAGGACCAGCAGGGTGCGGCGTTGCAGCGGAAAAGCCTGGTGCAAGGTCCACGGCGTTCCAGGCCTCAATAAAGTCATTGGCAGTGCTGAGCTTAGGCTTGGCTTGGCCGGATTGAATGGCAGAGGAGGTAGCGGTGGTTTGCTTGACAGCAATCACTTGCTTATCCGGAGTGGAGGAAGTTGTGCCAAAGACAACTTGAGTCGGCTTGGGTGGAGGTGATGCACCCGGGGTCTGTCTCTGATGTTGCGGTTTCTGTGGTTTCTCGGAAGTTTGTTGCTGTTGTTGCTGCTGTTGCTGCTCTTCAGGGGTTACTTGTGGTTGTTGCTGCCTCGGTTTCTTCTTCTTCTGCTGCTGCTCTTGGCTCAGTGCAGATTGAGTTGCAGGAGCAGGACGGGAATCCGGCTTAGGTGTGGACTTAACCGATGTCTTAGCCTTTTCCTTCTCCAGCTCCTTCAAAGGACGTGGCCAGCTTGAATCTCGGATTGGAGCCGAGGTTTCCTCACTCTCCAAGTCGATAACCGGCTCTGAGATGGGAGTCGGCTGGGGAATATTGGTAGTTGGGACACGCGTGGGTGAGGTGGCAGTTCGGTCAGGAGACTGGGTTTCCATGGCCGTATCCAATGGAGGAATGGGAGAAGAGATGGATGAATGAGTCTGCGCGGTGATGAGGACATCACTGCATAAAGCAAAGCAAACAGTTAACTCGGATAGATATGACTCGGTTAATAGAGGAAGAAAGCAAATAAAGTTCGGTCAATGTTACCCCTTGGTG
Organism: Poa pratensis; assembly: GCA_947311845.1. Classification (NCBI taxonomy): domain Eukaryota; kingdom Viridiplantae; phylum Streptophyta; class Magnoliopsida; order Poales; family Poaceae; genus Poa; species Poa pratensis. The sequence goes on along the minus strand of CAMZMU010000052.1, from coordinate 28,173,902 downwards.
GTGGGCATCGGTTTGACACGGCTCGGCTTGTCGCCGGATTTCTTTCTTCGCTTGGTCTCTGGGGCATTTGTCTCGGGCGCCTCAGCGCGTTTCCGAGATGTCTCTTGGGTATCATCTTTGGCTGGAACATAAGGTGGTGGTAACCATGAAATCGGAATAGCATTGATGGGTTCTAAGATGCAGCAATCTTCATCTTCCTCGTCGGAAAGGTTGTGAGTGTTTGATTGCTTACCCTTGCGGACTGGCTTGGCACGGGGAATGGGCAAATAGTCATCCGTATCCGGATCTTCTTCGCCCTCGCGCGGCGGGCTGAGATCCGGTGTCCATGCCTTGGTGGAGAGATCTCCGTCTTCAGTAAGTTGGCGATCAAACAGCTACAAAGAAGGTAATGCGAATCCGGATCAGGCCGCGGTTATGCGGATGAAGTAGGATTGGGTTCGGAGAGTGGTGAGCTAACCTGTGGAGGAAGTTTTTCCCGGTAGAATGGCTTTACACCCCACCGCCATTTGTCCGACATCTCATTGACAGCAATGGCGTTTACCCGTCTGAAGACGGAAGCTTTGTTAAGCTCGTGCTTGCTGATCCGGGTAGGATCTAGTGCGCCACGCATGTGGCATATCTTGTGGTCACGCCTTTGAAGAGGGCTGACCCGGCGAGAGATGAAGGTCCGGAGGAGGTCGTCAGAGATCATGCCATTCTTCAAAAAATCCTCCAGAGCGGTGTGCACTGTCTGGAGTTCAGCAATCGTTTCAGCCGGATTGTAACCGAAGTTCAGCTCGGCTCTGGGCGGCTCCATCCTGAATTCGGGCAGATTAAGAGCGTCATGGCCCTCAGCGCTCTTTATGTAAAACCAGGTCCTTTGCCATTTCTTCACCGTGTCTAGGCCGGTGACTCGGGGAAAGGCGGATCCCTGCCGTGGCGTGATGCTAACCGAACCGCAAGCGGTCAGCTCTTTCGGCTTGGTACCGGGATGGTGTGCTTGCGAAGGTGGAAGTACTTTGCCCATATATCCACACTCGGCCAAAGACCGAGATAGCCTTCGCAGAAGGAAGAGAAAGCTGATAAAGAGACGAAGGCGTTCGCCGGGAGGTGGTGAAGCTGTAATCCGAAGAAGTCCAGAAAGGCCCGGAAGAAGTCACTGGCAGGTAACCCGAGCCCGCGCTCGAAGTGTGCTATGAATACCACGCGTTCACCGGGTTCGGGCGCCGGTGCGAGTTCTTTTCCGGGTCGGCGGCAGATGGCTTGGGGCGTTATGCGTCGGGTGGCTCGTAGCCATTCCAAGTCATTTTTGGTAACATCAGATCCTTCCCATCGGCCAGGGGGAAGTTTGGCCATAACCGAATCGGTCCTGCAGCAAAGAGTCGGATAACCGGGTCAGGAAATTCGGAATCCATGGGACCAAAGAAGAATCGGATAACATTAAAGCCGAATCGATCTATGGTGACTCGGCTAATCCTATCCCGGGTAGGGTTAACCGGGTCCGGTGGAGAAGGTGAAGCGGTTGGAAGTCGCAAACATCTTTCCGCAAGTTTCTAGGGTTGGGAAGATCTACAGCGGTGGTAAAAAAGAAAGAAAATCACGGGTAAAAACATGGTTGAACTGCTCCAACGGGGACAGGTGTATCTAGGCCAGTCTATTGCGGAACTTGGACAGAAAATTTGCGGAGTGTGCTACGGCAGGAACACGGGCTTAGATACGCATCAATCTACCAAGAACAGGTGTGTGTATTCCGAGAGTATGAACTCGTCACGGTGGCTATGGCGAGAGGAGGAAGAACTTACAGTGCGAGTCGCTCGAAGGAGGAGTTCGACGGAGAAACGTCGGAGATGGGCGCGAGGCGCGGCTCCGATGGTCTTGCTCTGGTACGCTGTGCGTCCCTGGCGCGGCAACCTTGAATGGCGAGGTTGCGGCGGCGTCGATGGAGCGGGTTAGTGGGAGTTGAGAGGAAGAAGAAGGGGAAAAACCACCGCGCCCTCTTTATAGCCTCCAGCGGTAACTGCCCCCCACTACCGCGCGGTTACCGGAGCACGGTTAGATCCCTTGCGTCGCGGAACTCTGTGGCAGCTGCTGTGGCCGTGTATTTCAAGCACTCGTGGCCACGCCGCAGAATTGGAAGCGGTGGAGCGGATCCTATGTGCCGGTCAACGGAGAAAACGAGGAGACGTGGTCTTCTGGTCAAACACACTCGAGTACCCGGTGGATCCGGATAACGAGCTGACAACCCGGGTTATACGGCTTTGCACAGGCTTTTCCTGCCAAATGTCCCGGAAAATTCGGTGACAGCTAGAGGTGATCCGGTTAGTGATGTTGGTTTAGAATCTGGAACGGCCCTTCAGCCGATGCCGTAGGACCGCACCAGCTTCGGGGACTACTGTCGGGGGGCTGCCCCCGGGTAGGGCAAAGATGATGTGTTATGAGCAGTTAAGGTCTAACCGGATCAAGAGCCGGCTAAGTTATCCGGGTCGGATCTCAAGGCGATTCGGTCAGTCCTACTTCAAGCCAGTGAAAGAAAAGACCAAAGGGGATCCGGTGAGGTTTAACCGGATCCAGGAAAGAAGAGCCGGCTAAGTTATCCGGGTCGGTCAGGAAGGACCCGGGTAGGGCAACTCGGATGATGCACAGGGGCCAAGTAATGTCAGTAAAAGTCACGGGCACTGTAAGGTTACTGACCGGGGCTCAGAAGACAGCAAGGTGCTGCCACAGGTTTTCCGGGTCACAAGCCCCTAGGCGCTGACTCGGCCTATTCGGGAAAGGGGCAGTGGCTAGGCTACTGTGGTCTACACTGCCTTAAGCTCAAAGAGGAAAGATAAGCCTGTGGTGAACAGAGGGTGAGCTGGGCTGAGTGACAGTGGCCAGTGTTTGTCCTGTTCTCCTTGTCCATGCCATTGTCCTCTGCGGCCAGGGGCAAAAGGGTAATTCGGTTACTGTATATAGGCAACACCACCTCCTTCTGTGGGGAGGATCGACCATTGTGAGCATCATTTCCCCCCCAAGCTTCATCTTCTACCTAGAGCCCGTTCCTTTGTTCATCATACAGCTCAAGGAGCGCTCTGTACTTGTAAACACTTGAGATATAAGAGAGTAGGCTAGAGCTGCAGTAGGGGTGTTACCTCCACAAGAGGGCCCCGAAGCAGGGTACATCGTGGTGTTCTTCGCTGTTCTTGGTTTGCTTTGTTCTTGTTGATTCCTGCGAGGTTCTTGTTTGGTCTTCATGCGTGCTTCGTAGGCGCGCAAACCCTCCCCGGTTCCCCCAACGCCCAAGCGAGCCCACACTTAAGCCATACCCATGGCATCTGCCGTGACACCACCACGACATACGATCAACGTCAGCAGAGGTGCCTGTGCACTCAAGGAAGGATCGCTGTCGTGGACTCACAGGCTGAATGCGCCATTTGGTCCAGCAAGAGAGAAGATCAAGGCCAGTAAGGCCATGACCTATTAAGGCGCGGACTTTGATCAGTGACTCATTGATAAAGGACATGGACGAGTCGCGGGGTTTTGATTTCAGTACCTCGGTAGGCACGAAGAGGGTGTTAGACCAGGAGGGGAGGCGAGTTTCGCCCTCTGGTGAAGTATCTTGGCAATAGAAGAATGATTTTTGCCAAGCCCTGGGTCGATTCGCCAGGGCTAGCTTGGGAAGGCAAGAGTTCCTATGGCGTTGAAGAGAGATGGCGCCAACCTGAACGTAGGCGCCACCGTTGGAGACAAGTTGGCTGTTCCAGGTGAAAGAGGCCAGCCATAGATCGATGTTGGGGGCTATGCCAAGATAATCCTCGCACAGCACATGAAAATTGCTCACCTGGAGCATTGAGTTGGGCCCGATGTCGTGAAGACGGAGGCCTAGGCGTTGCAACAAATTGCGGAAGAAGGGGGAACCTGGCGGCGTGAATCCACGCTCCACGTGCTCCACGAACATCACCAGCTCGTTGGGTTTGGGGCGCGGCTCGATTTCATCGCCTGGCGCCCGCCAGACGCCGTCCTCCTTCGGCGGTAGGAAGCCAGCCTCGGCCAGATCCGCAAGAGTTTCCTCCGTTACCCAGGATCCTTCCCAGTTGCAGGAGATTTTGCGCCTATCGTCAGATGGCTTCGCCTTGGGCGCCATTGCGAGGGGGAGATTGGATTTGGGGAACTAGGCTCGGGTCGAGGAAGAAGACGGCGCGGCTAGGGATGAGAAGATTGCAAGGGCAAATGGATAATGACCTAGGTGGCCGCAGCTTATAACTGAAGGGGCCCGTAACTAACGGCACAATCTGCGCTCGCAACCAAACGGGACAATTTGCGCCCGCAAAACAAGCAACGGTCCGCAAGTAAAGGGAACAGAATATCTCCAGAAGCGGGGATGAGTCGCACAGATAAGTCGCGGCTCTGAATTGCATCAGTCAGAGATTGGTCAGAACGCTCACAATGCGGCTCAAACAACTACCTCAAGTAACCAGGGGATCCTCACCGTGAAGTCCTAACCAATCTTGGGGGCTAATGTCGGGGGAATACTTTCTGGATTAACCCGCGGCCCAGTGCGACTTACTTTACTCGCACGGACAAAGGCCCACTTGGGAGCAAGCCCAATATTGAACCGCCATAAGGGGAAAGTTCTAGAAGACATATCCCGGAGGACGTGAAGACCAAGTAGTCTCCGAGTAGGCCTCTGTGGACATATTCCTTGTGGGGAAGTTTCCTTTGTAACCTAGCGAGCCTCTGTGTATATAAAGAGGACTCGCAGGACTTAGAACGGGTCAAGCTATCAAGCCTTAAACCCTAGCTCATACGGCGAGTACCAGATCGGATCGTCTCCATTGTAACACCTCTATTATCATATCAATACCAATCTAGGGTAGGCAGGAAGTAGGTCTTTTACCTCACATTGAGGGGGCCGAACCTGGGTAAATCTGTGTTGATCTTTGTTCCTGCGATCCCAAGCTCGGAGATGCTTGACTCGCATAATCCCACACCTACGAAGTCATCTATGACACCTGACGTGACAAACCCACGACAACCGCCGGTGCCGCCAATGACATCAACGTGCTCTACAATTCAACTGTGTTCAAGAGAGTTGTGGATGGCTTAGCTCCACCATTCAACTATGTGATCGGCGGCCATGAGTACAGCAAGGGGTACTATCTTGCTGACGGAATCTACCCCAGTTGGGCTACATTTGTGGAGACAATCCGCAACCCTGTCGGCGAGGCAAATTGCCAGTTTGCAAAGAGATAAGAGACTGTTTGCAAAGATGTGGAGCAGGCTTTTGGTGCGCTGCAGGCCAGGTGGGTTGTTGTCTGGTACCCTTATCTCTCATGGTCGCCAGAGGAAATGGATGCTATCAGGAATGCATGTATCATCATGCACAACATGATCATTGAGGACGAGCGTCCTACAAGGAGGCAACAGGTCGGCGAGCAGTTCGATTTCCAAGGGCCTATGGCTAATCCACAGCCGGGCGTGCCGACGGCGTATCGTGAATTTGTTGCCGTAATTCGGGAAATTCGCGATGAAGCTACGCATAACCGACTGCACAATGACCTCGTGGCGCACGCATGGGCTATGAAAGCAAATCAGCCGGCGAGGGCAGCGCTAGAGTGATATGTTCTAAAGTTTAATTCGAATTTAAACTTTGTAACCGAATATGAACTTGTGTTGTATAAGTTAGAACCTATTACTTTCAAACTTTATTAATGCATGCACGTACTATATTAAATATGATTACTAGTCGTCATCGGACTCAGCTTTAGGCGGCGGTGTCCCAGGCACGTCGTCCGCCGGCGCCGCGTCAGGAGTTCCCGGCTGCCACTCCGGTTCTGGGGCCTGGGGAACGGCCGGTCCTACATATGCCCCTGCCGCACGGGACGGCCACGGCGACCAACGTTCCCAGGGAGAGAAAGCAGGGCGTGCCGGGGATGGAGTTGCGGGCTCGCCGTCCTGTTCCGCCGCGTCCTCTTCCTGCTGTAGTTCGGCGGCGACCACGGCATGCTGATCGTCGACTGGCACGGCCTCCCTCTCCTCCTCCTGATCGACCGCCATAACCGCCTCCTTCTCCTCCTCCTGATCGGGCAGCACCGCCTCCTTCTTCTCCTCCTGATCGGGCAGCACCGCCTTCTTCTCAGGCGACGACATGTCGAGCGAGTTGTGGGCGGAAAGAATGAGATCGATGTGCCGCCGCGAGGATTGTTATATTGGTGCCAAGCGGTGCGAACGTAACCCGAATCGACGCGGCGGCGGTTGCAATCCACACGAAGCATCGTAATACGGAGCGTCGCGGCGGCGAGCCGGCGGCGGTTCGTGCGCCCGCAAGGTGTTCGACAGTTTGCTCAAATTTTGTGCCATTTGGGGTGGGCCTTTGGGGAGTACCGCTGTGGGTGGCCTCTAAATGTTGCCCGGACATATGTCCGGCACCCCCAAAGGAGGCCCAACTGGGGGTGCCGGACACACATTTAGAGGCCCCGGTGGAGATGCTTTTACAATTCGTAGACTATTTGCTCCTAGATATTTTTCTTTTGACAATAAGAAAAGAGCCTGCGTAATTTTACCGGGCCTCCGATGGGCCGACATAACAGTTCCAATCCGAATATTCTGTTGACAAGTACGTTTTCGACGCACTTGGTTTTAACGGGTCAGGCCGATTAACGTTCATAGGCCGACCCACCTATTTTGAGCAGGCTGTAAGAAGGGTCTGGTATCATGGTAGAAGAGATGATGGTGTGACAACGGCGCGTCCCTTATATGATCTACCGCAATTGTTTTTTCGTGGTTGATGCGCAGCCATCGTTCACGGATTTTGTGAACCGTGGTGGACCGTTCTACCACAATGGTTTATCACGGTATATCTTATTTGGTAAAGCCAAAAAAAGCATTCTACCACCAAATTCAGGAGTGACAAAAGCCACATTTTATATCCTAGTAAATGCTAAGAAGGGCCTACTCCCAATGTAACATAGCAGTGTACCTAGAAAGAGTTAGTGTTCATACCACTTATGAGCGAGTACACATGACATTTACATTTGCTTCGGGAATTAGATATGTTATCTATGCTATGATTTGTATAAGACCAGGCATTTTCTTTGTGCTAATCCAAAAACGGGACATTGGACATCATTAAAAAATATCTGAAATACCTTAACGGGACTAAGAATGTATCAAGATAAATGAAGAGGGTTATATTGATACTACCTTCATGACTGATCTAGACGACTTCAAAGGCTAATAAGGCTATGTTTTCACACTCACTGGTAAGCAATGTACTTGATTCTACAAGGGACGCGGAATATGTCGCATCTTCTGAAACTTTGAAGAAGGGCTATTGAATTAATAACTTTGTCACCAAGCTTGGTGTGGTTCCAACTTCAGTGGACCCCCTGGAGCTCTGTTGTGATAGTATTAACATCGTGCATCAGCCAAAGAAGTCCAGGTATCACCAAATATCCAAGCACATTACTCACGGACCTTGGCCGTTCCCCTTTCTCTCCCCCGACAGAGAAGGCGAACTTTTGGGCGAACCAAGTCAACCCACCTCGCTCGCCGTCGATCCGTGGATTCCTCCGCCTCCGGCGGCCGCTCCGGCGGCGGGAGGTCGGGGAATCCACGGATCTAGGCTTGTACATAGTGTAGGGTTAGGTTTGGAGCTGGCCGGTGGCGTCTTGGAGGCGGAGAGGTCGTCGGCTGGTTTGTGGTTTGCAGGTGGCGGATCCCCTCTCCGAAGTCGTCGATCTATGGAGCTTCGACCTCGATCCGTCGTCTTCTTCGTCCTCGCACCTCTGTGGAGGTGCCGTGGACGTCTTCCCCGCGTTAAGCTCCGAGGGCGGCGGAGTTTGCAGATCAAGTTTTCGAAGAAGAAGATGAGTTGCATCGGCTCGACTGCGGCGGCGCTCGGCGGTGTAGGTCCTTTGGGGCCGGCGCTCGGCGACTTCCCGCTCGCCTGGGGACTGCCTCCGATCCAAGGCATCAAGGGAGGCAGCGGCGGCGGCGCGCCACCGACGGCAACGGCGTGGCGACGGCGGAGTCAACTTGCAGAAGGACGAAGCTGTAATTTTGTTTTCGTTGGGGTTCTTTCTGTAATATCTCCGGTGTAATTCGTCTTCTTATTCCGCAAAAAAAAAAAAAAAAATATCCAAGCACATTGAACAAAAGTATCACCATATCAAGAATAAAAGGTGGACACGAGATTTTTGAAACTATGCAAGTTCTCGGACGTGTCAGATGTGATGCAAAGAGTACCACGACTAAAGCGTGCGCAACACGGCAATTCCATTGGTGTTAGAAAACTATGCAGAATTATTAACTCTGATGGAAGTGGGAGCCCGTTTGAAATATGACTTAGAGGCCACATTAAATCTTATTGTTATTTCCACGTTCATAATTAAACTTATATTTATGTGCTATAATCCGTGGAGGTTCTTGAATGTGAGATTCAAAGAAAAACTCATTAGCATGTGTCAACATATACACACGAGAAATTCTCTTGTCTCACATCTAATACTAGCTCATGGGTTGCATGTTGATTCCGTTAAAGTAACAATGATGAGGATAACAATGAGAGCACCTTTTTGGCAGACAATGTTGTTGGACATACCAACCAAATAATTCACGTCGTCATAAGGTTAATAGTATTGTCGTACAAGTTTTAACATCTACAGACATATAGACCATGAGAATATCAAGTACCTAAGGTTGTTAAACAATATCCATAAAATCATGATTATAACATCATATGTTAGTTTCTGCAAATATGCTTACTTCATGCACTAGAAAGCTCTATTGAGATATTTGTTAGATCATATTCTTTGCAAATTTTTACCATCAATACATATAAATTATAGTGTATATATTATAGATTAATACTAAACAACTGTTTATTAAATTGCAATTATGTGGTTTAATTATCCAAAAAACAATAATAGATTATTTCATCGATATTCTCACAACAACAAAATTCATCAACTAATATTTATTAAAATTGCAATTATGTGGTTCATTTGTGCCAAAAACAATAAGAGATTATTTGCAAAAAAAATAGTAAAAATATATTTATTGTTGTTCTTGCGAGTCCCAAAATCCCATTGGACAGACCGTGGATGAAAAGTTTATTTTCTTTTAATTTTTCCAACAATTATGTTCGTTAGCATCGCCTCTTTAGCTTTAACTCTAGTTACCTACTTCAGGATCTGAGCCATTCACAAATATTATAGGTTGACTCATTTGCAACATTGAATTAAATCAAGTATATTGTTTTCCAATCGATTCACAAGTAACCAACAAGAAAGATGTGACAAAAGGATCGGGCGATATCTGGCCCTGTTCATCTACTTGTAGGTAGACTGAACCGTCACATTCATACTTTAGTATGGGCTTTCTGAGTGGCGGATCTACAATCGTATCGGTGGGGGTGTCAAACTTGAAACAAAATTCTCTTTTGCGATTATGTAGGTAACAGTTAGCATAGAATAATGTGTTGATTCATTACTTCAGAGTTGTGGCTACAAAGATTTGTAAATGGAAAAAATTCTACATGCTATACACATAAGATTATTCCAGATTATATTTTGTATTTTAGAGAGGGTGTCATGGCACCCCACTAGATCCACCACTGGGTTTTCCTCATCTTGCCTACCTTCGGCTTGGCATTTCTTTGACTTGGACTTGTTTTAAAATCTGTCTTTTCCCTTCTCTTTTATCTTGACTTGTTAATAATGATAAAACCTTTGTTTTTGTTAGTTTCAGTTTGACACTATTTGATTTGACATATGCTAAGTACTAAGTAGGATCCAGCGCGACAAGGGAAGAAACTAGCCATTTCTACAAAATTCAAGTCATGGTTTTTCCCCCATAAAGGACTTCAATCTGAAGAGGCCGTGGATGTTTACAGGAAAGCTTCCGACCTTATCCTGGAAATCTTCTGCTCCTTGCATCCACTAGTAAGTTTGCACGTGTATGAACTAATATATATGCATGCAAACATATTACGAACACTACAATTTAAATTGTTGTATGCCGCAAAGCAAGACATATCATGTGTCCAATTGCAAAAAGATAATGTTCTCTTTTATAAGTAGTAGAGATGCATCCCAAACCTGTTCCCTTCTTCTCCCGTCAAAAGAATCATCTTGTTACTTTTCGTTGCTTGATGAATAGTCAAAACATATCATATGTTCAAGAAGAAAAGAAAAACATATCAAGTGCACGTGATGGTAAGTTTCCTGCGTACCCTCACTCCTGCACTACACGGACTACGGTCCGGTCAACGATTCTAGTAGTGCTAGCACGTTAGCTCGCAGCTGGGCAAGATTCGCCATCTAGAACGGCGGCGACGAGGAAACGTGCGCGACCAAAGCGGTGAGCCGCTTCGCCATTCGCCGGTTGCCGAGACTTGCACCGTTGAGTCGTTAAGCGCCGACGAACTTTACACGTCCGCTTGTTCAGAAAAAACTTTACACGTCCGAACTCCAAAGACAAAACAGAAGCCTCCGCTCCGGTCAGATCGAAAGAGACACGAGCCTTGCTCGGAAAGGGATGAGGAACCATCAAGGATGAAGCTGATCAGGACCAAGTGTCACATCTTTGAACTATCAAGATAACTAGGTAAATTTGGTGCGGCGCACGCCGCACCTGTTGGGTTTTTTGTAAAAATGAATTTCGTTTAAATTTGTTGTTTGGAGTTTATCTAAATACCTATTGAATTAGAATGTTTAAATTGGAATGGTCAATTTAAATTTGTAATTAGAGGGAATGTATGATTTGAATATTTCCTTGGATTATTTATCAAATTGGTATGTGTAAACAATTTTTCCCCTATAAACAGTTAGCACTCTTTTTACCGAATTTAAAAGTTAGGTAGGTGTTAATGCTTTATTTCTTTTGGTTTAGTTATGTTGCAAAGAGAATTGGTTTTTCTGATTTTTTGGTGTAACTTTCCAATTTAAAGTGTTAAAATTCGTTGAAAGATGTTGGTTGGATGGGCTTCAAAAGTTCAGCAATTGTAGATGTACAAAAATATGTAGGGTTTTGTTTGTAGTTTGATATATTCAATTAAGCTCCATAATCAGTGGAAATACAATGTTTATTTTTCTTTTTCTTTTTTTCATTTCCAAATCCATTTAATTAGAGGGAATGTGTTTAGGTTATCTCTAAATATTTCTTAAATTGAAATGTGCAAAAAATCTTCATTTCCAAGTTTTATGTATTTAGGTTATCTCTAAATATTTCTTAAATTGAAATATGCAGAATTTTTTTTATATGTTATGTGCATTATGTTGGGTACATTTTTTTTTGATGTAATTTTTCTGCGGAAAGTTGGAGCATTCATTAAGTCTAGGAGATTTGTTTTATTTTGAATTTAATTAAATTTCTGGTAAACTCAAATTTTGAAATTTCAGAGTTTAAAATACCGTTGTGTGGTGAACTCAAATTTTGAAATGTGCACATTAAAATTTGGTCGTGTTTCGATGCGTTGAAATTTTGAAAATGTTTACAGCTTGCTTAATTAGAAAAATTCAAGTGTTTAGGTTATCTCTAAATATTTCTTAAATTGAAATGTGCAAAAAATCTTCATTTCCAAGTTTTATGTATTTAGGTTATCTCTAAATATTTCTTAAATTGAAATATGCAGATTTTTTTTTATATGTTATGTGCATTATGTTGGGTACAAATTTTTTTTTGATGTAATTTTTCTGCGGAAAGTTGGAGCATTCATTAAGTCTAGGAGATTTGTTTTATTTTGAATTTAATTAAATTTCAGAGTTTAAAATACCGGCGTGCGGTAAACTCAAATTTTGAAATTTCAGAGTTTAAAAATACCGTTGTGTGGTAAATTCAAATTTTGAAATGTGCACATTAAAATTTGGTCGTGTTTCGATGCGTTGAAATTTTGAAAATGTTTACACCTTGCTTAATTAGAAAAATTCAAGTTTGGAATTGTGTGTTTAAATTTTTATTTAGGTTTGTATGTATTGAAATTTAGGAGAATTATGCATTTTTAAACCTAATTAAATTTCAGAGTTTTAAAAGAACCAGGGAAGGGGGAAAAAGAAAACAGAGGGGTAAAAAAAAAAAAGGGCCGAGCTGGCCGAGCCAGCTGCGCAGCAGCCAGCCCGGCCCAACAGTAGCCCAGCTGGCCAGCCCAGATTTTTTTTTTGAGGAAATGGTCGCTGGCAGGGGGGGCCACCGTGACGCACGACTGACGTCATCGGTGGCGTCTGTGCGCATGGTGAGCAGGGCGCACGGCGGCGGACGCATGCGTCGATTCGCCGCCAGCTGGGACGTTGCTCGGTCGTGGGAGGCGCAGTTGGATGCGGGGCGCCCGGGAGCGGCTGCGCCGCTGCGAAATGGTCGTCGGAGATCGCCGGAATCGAGCTCACACGGCGACGGACGGTGGCGGGCCGAAGCCGGAGAAGATGGAGCAATACGGCCGTTCCGGAGATCCATAGCACGTCCGGCTTGAGCATGAGCACGGTGGACGTACAGCGAACCTCCCCAGCATCTCAGAGCAGTAGCAGGAAGCCGGAGGCGGCGGCGCGGCGGTGGCGGACGTGCAGCTAGGGTTCCGGCCGTAGGAGAGCGGAGAGCACGGGGAGGAGAAGTGTGCACATTTTTTAGTGAGGTCCCTGCATTTTTCATAATTTTCAGATAAGTCCTTATGCGTGCGAAGGTTGGGGTGCTCCGCAATTTCTGGGCTCGAGTGTTGATTTTCATAAAACTGCCACCGCGGTCTCACCGTATCCGTCGGATTGGAGATGGACGGCGCGGAGACGGGCGCGTTACTGTAGCGGGGCACAGTAACGCGAGTTACTGTTCCCAGGAACAGTGAATCGCTGTGAGGGCGCGATTCTGGTTGAACTTAATATAGTTAGGTAATGCGTCGAAACAAATTCAACCCGATCGAATTACTTTTCTACATTATTTTCTTAACGGGAAACACCGGAGGGGTTTAGATGACCACTTAGTCAAACCGGTGTGTACAAGATTACAATAGACCCAAAGAGAGTTCAAAATTACAATACAGTCCTTCAAAATTTTCAAACAAGACCTGGAAAGAAATTTAGAAAACAACCGGACCCTCCATCTTCACCGCCATAAGCAGACGACCTTAAGGTCCAGACACCAGCGCCACTGTGGGAACATAGCCACTTGGGGCGACACCGACGTGGTGTCCCACGTCGACACTTGGGTCCTCCTCCTTGGAATATTGCCTCGAGCTAGTATGTCATCTTTGCAGAACAAACCCTGTGCTAGAGCTACCCTTTTATATAAAGAGGAGGACAAGGAGGCATGGCGACCTCTCCCCCATCCGCTTTGACCGGCGGGGCCAGCAAAGGAAAAGAGGTGAGGGGCCAAGGAAAAGAACTCAACTCTCAACAGACCCGGGGAGGAAAGAGGAAAAGGGAGAGGAAATGAAATGACATCCCGCTATTCTACTCGATTATATCATGTGTCTCTTTTGGCTTTACTCCATTTATCCACCAGAATTGAAATAAAAATATGAAGGTGCACATGTATGTGTTCCGTCAAGATGTTTCACTCGTTCATTAATTTGTCACAATTAAAAAAATAGAATTGTGACAAGTCTATAGGAAGTCGAGGAAATTTCAACACTCTAGACCTCAAAGTGGACCGGAAGTATGTTGCATCGTTATTTTACTTTGCGCAAGTGAGATGTTGATCTTAAAACATCTTGGCTCGACTCTTATACTATGTATAATTGGTCGCAGCGAACAAGTTGACCAAAAAGGCTAAACAATTGAGAAAATTAAGACAATGCAATTATAACATGTACAATATTGATATCTTCGTCTCACCCTGTATGATAATCGCTTAGTCCGAATAGAGATAAAAAAAAAGATGTTTGCCTTATAATATCCTAGCATCAATCTCTCACATCATATATTTAGTGATTCTGGTTACTGGAGATGAGATTAAAAATAACCTATTTTACATCATATTTTATTGCTATATCTACATTACTTGGCAATGTTAATATTAGACCATCTTATCAACTATTGTCATGCCCTTGAACTTCAACACTGCTAAAATAAACTGGTATGCTGGAAAAAAAAAGGGAACAACTAAGCATTGTATCTGTAGCACACCATGTGGCGAGCTGTCCCTGAAGCCTTGCCAAAACTGCGAAGAGGACCACTCATATCATTGGGGTTTACGAATTCATTCATAGTTTATCAACTAAATATTCCGGGATGTCGTTACGTCGCGTTCAAACGAAACGCTGGCCGGGCCGGCCGTTCCGCCGGAAAACTCCAATCGCTCCCACCACGTTCTCTCCGTCGTCCCCAGCTCAGAACGCAGCGAATCACACACAGCTGTCGCTCGACACCGCACGCACAGCCCACCAACCCAGCGCAGCATGTGTGGCCCGGGCCCACATGGACAAGGAACAGAACGGAGGTATGGGTACGTTACACTGTACAGAAAATAAATGGGAATAAATAGTCTCCAGTCGTCGATCCCACATCCGGCCGTCCGTCGCGAGCCGCCGGCTCCATCCCGCACGTCCGTCGATTTTAATGCACATTCCCGCAGCTGTTCCCTCTCTTGCCCTCTATTAAATGCCAGCCAAGGTTCCTTCCTCTCTCTCTCTGCCTACTCCCTCCCCTGTGGCTCGCGTCGGACGGCAAGGTCAGGAGAGGGGACAGGAGTGTCAAGGCGGCGGCGGCGCACGGTCCGGCGCCGTCTCCGAGGAGGATTGCGGTGCGCGGCGGCCTCCTCTGATTTCTTTCTCCGGCGCATTTGAGTGGTATGCCTCGGAATCATTCTGTTTTCTTCCTGTCCTGAATTTCGAATTATTAATGGTGGCCAAGATGAACTCGAAACGCATCTCGATCCGCGCATTCGTGCCTGGACAAAGAAAAGATTCGTTTTCGCCATCCAGATTAAAAATCTCAGCTCCCAGATCTCGCGCATTTTGAATTTTTCTCCGCCGTTATTCCTGACCCACAAAATCCGCGTTTCCTCTCCGATCTGCAGAGCCAGCCATGTCGACCACGGAAGGCACCACGCCGCCGGCCGCCGGAGGACGACGCGCGGATTCGCCGGCGCCGTCGTCGCCGCGCCGGCTGCCGGACTTCCTGCAGTCGGTGCGGCTCAAGTACGTGAAGCTGGGGTACCACCACCTCATCACGCACGGGATGTACCTGCTCCTCACCCCGCTCATCGTGCTCATCGCCGTCCACCTCTCCACGCTCTCGCCCGCCGACGTCGCCGACCTCTGGACGCACCTCCGCTTCAACCTCCTCTCCGTCGTCGCCTGCTCCACGCTCCTCGTCTTCCTCTCCACCGTCTACGTCCTCACCCGCCCGCGCGGGGTCTACCTCGTCGACTTCGCCTGCTACAAGCCGGGCCCGAGCGCCGCTGCTCGCGCGAGACCTTCATGCGCTGCTCCAAGCTCACGGGCAACTTCACCGACGCCAACCTCGACTTCCAGCGCAAGATCCTCGAGCGCTCGGGCCTCGGCGAGGACACCTACATCCCCCCTGCCTTGGTCAGCATACCGCCCAACCCGTCCATGGACCTGGCGCGCCAGGAGGCGCAGGTCTGCATGTTCGGCGCCATCGACCTCATGCTCGCCAAGACCGGGGTCAAGCCCAAGGACATTGGGATTCTCGTTGTGAACTGCAGCCTGTTCAACCCGACGCCGTCGCTCTCTGCCATGGTGGTGAACCATTACAAGCTCAGGGGAAACATAATCAGCTACAATCTGGGAGGAATGGGGTGCAGTGCTGGGCTCCTCTCCATAGATCTGGCCAAGGATTTGCTGCAGGTGCATCCCAACTCGTATGCCATGGTGGTCAGCACCGAGAACATTACTCTGAATTGGTATTTTGGGAACAACAAGTCCATGCTCGTGTCCAACTGCCTGTTCCGGATGGGCTGCGCTGCGATCCTGCTGTCCAACAAGAGGTCAGATAGGAGGAGGTCCAAGTACGAGCTGGTGCACACTGTGAGGACTCACAAGGGTGCAGATGACAAGTGCTTCAGCTGCGTCACCCAGGAGGAGGACGACAGCGGCAAGGTTGGCGTGGCGCTGTCAAAGGACCTCATGGCGGTGGCCGGGGATGCGCTCAAGACGAACATCACGACGCTTGGCCCGCTCGTGTTGCCGTTCTCTGAGCAGCTGCTATTCATGGCAACGCTGATTGGCAAGAAGTTGTTCAAGATGAAGATCAAGCCATACATTCCTGACTTCAAGCTGGCATTCGAGCACTTCTGCATCCACGCTGGTGGGCGCGCCGTGCTTGATGAGATAGAGAAGAACATGGACCTCACCGACTGGCACATGGAGCCGTCCCGGATGACTCTCTTCCGCTTCGGCAACACGTCCAGCAGCTCCCTCTGGTACGAGCTGGCCTACAGCGAGGCTAAGGGGAGGATCAGGAGGTCTGACAGGATCTGGCAGATCGCGTTCGGCTCAGGGTTCAAGTGCAACAGCGCTGTCTGGAAGGCGCTGCGGTCGGTGAACCCAGCAAAGGAGATGAACAACCCCTGGATGGACGAGATCGACACATTCCCGGTGGAAGTTCCCAAGGTTTCAAATGTCGTGGTCGCCTGAATAACTTTGCCTGCTCGGCACTGTCATCTGGACATTCTTACCACTGTTTGCAATTTGTTTGGGGTGATCTGTTGGGGGGATTAATTTTATTTAGATGATTCCATTTTAGGTGGTACAGGGTGGGGTGGTGGTGATGTTCACTTTATGCCATTGATGATCAGCTTTTAACATCTGGTGTTCCATGTTGATCTAGAATCTTAGCCCAAACGGAGGAACTGAGTTGCATTTATTTTTCCATGTGTACTATGATTTGTTACGACTTGATGCTGGCGATCGTATCCTGCGCACCTGTCGTCTGTGTTGAGTTATGTCATCTCTGTGAATTCCCGATGAATTTCAGATTTCATCTGGTATATGGTAAATGTCACAATGCGAATAATTTCTACTCCGATGAAAATTGATGAGAACAGCGGTGGTAGGCAATGAGATTTTGAGGAAGGAACGGTTCCACTGTCCGAATTTTATTTTGCAAGGTCCAAATGTCTCGCTGAAATCTGAACAGAACTTACACGCACAGGCGCTCGGCTCGCAATGCAACACTGGGTGGAGCACGTCAAAGGCAAGCCCAACAAAGTGGACGCACATTAGGGCAACTCCAAAGCGCATACTCGTTTAGTCTGTTTCTGTCTAAAACTGCCCATCACGGGGCTGTTCGTGCGGACCCATTTCCGGCCCAAATCAGCCGGGTTTGTGTCGACGCGGACGACCATGGCGTCGACCTCTTGTTCTCCCCCTGGCACGCCAGCATCTAGCCACACAAACACTCCCCCCCCCCCCCCCCACCCCCTCGCTTGCCTTAGTTCCTCTCTTGCATCTCCATCCCGTCCTTGCGGTGCGTGCTCGTCCCTTCCGGCCCACCTCTCTCCGGAATCCCGCCGCAATCCAGTCAGATTTCTTCGCGGCACCGTCTCCACCGACTTGGCCGTGTATCGACGGCCGAGAAACCAACGGAGGCTACCAGGCTGGACCTCGCCCACTAGGTTTATGACCGCCGGTCGGAGGTATGATTCATCACAAACATGGAAAAAAACATGTGATTTCCACATGTCCCGCCGGGTCAGAGGTTTATGATGCGATGTGTCCGCTCCATTTTTGACACCTGCAAAAACATGAAAAAACCATGCCATTTCCACATGTCCCGACGTTCGTCGGCAATTTTCTCTTCTTCCTTCTCTTAGCCTTCTGTTCATTTTCATTTCCTCCATTTTCTCCGTTTTGTTTCATTTTGGCTCGCCTAAGAAGATAGAATAGCCTCCGGAGGCAGGAAGGTGAAGAGAGGTGTTTTGTGTGACAGGCTACATGTAGCCTGTTTTTTATTTAATTTCGAAAATCACACTTTAAAGCTTTAGAAACTTCTGCAAAAATTCCTAAAAGTAGATAATGATGACTTAAACCAGTGTGCAAAATATAAATGCGGAATATTGTGCATTTTGTCCTGTGTAAAATAACAAATTTTCAGATATGAGGTGATGAACAATGCATATTTCGATTTTTCCAGATATGTCAGAAATTTGTTATTTTTTTAAAGGCCGGATAACAATATTTTTCAAGTTTAAATTTGCATAAGCTTAGGGTACCTCATTTTCCACATCTATGATTTTTTTTCAGAATTTTTGTAAACATAAAAATATTAATTAAAAAAAGGGCTACAAAAGGAGTTTTCAATCTAGTTGCCACTACTGCATCAATTTCTACATGCGCACACACACATATACACATGTTGACATATTTTCCACCACGAAGACTATATATAACGGGTGGGCGTCCCACGCACACATGAACCCACCATCTATCGCCATACATGGTATCAACAAGACCGAGTAAGAGAACATCAATAGTGAATAAGGTATTAGATGATGGAAGGTAGGACCAGCAGAAAGACACACATTAGAGTTAAAAAAAGTTGATGCCACTTCCTGAGAGACAGATTAACAATGTGAGAATGTAATGACTCTGTATGTAACAGAGATATTTTAGTTGCCAATGAGAAGAACGAACTTATATTACTCCCTCAGGTAGAATTTGTAAGGCATGCACATAGTTTAACAAAACAGTTTGTTTGATCAACAACAAAACTATATGTTAGAAAACTATATCCTTGATAACCATTATTGAATATGAATCCTATGGTATAATTTTTGTGCTCTCAGACCGTACATATTTACAGGTTTTGTGGTTTGAAAACTCAATCAAACTTGAGTAAACGATTGGTTGGAATTTTCCTTGCGAGTTTTCGTGACTCGTTTTTCTTCTTCCTTATCCTAAGGATATACTCTACTAGTTTGACGCATTTTGTTAAAAAGGTTATTCCCATACTAAATTTCTTTAATTTTGAGTCCTTTGTTTATTCTGAAGTTAGTTAACGACGAGATTTAGTATCCTTTCTTACATTTTCACTACTCGTGCAATGCCGACGATTCCCCCAATTTGTGACCTACCTTAGGATTTTTCTTTGTAAATAGGTATATGTTTATTTCCATTAGGACCATAATTGTACGGCTAACCATTGTGCAGAATGGTAGATTCTCGTAACCAGGCCACTATTATTTTTTCTCCTCTGTCATATTTAACTTTTCCAAAAAAATTCAAATAAATGATGAGCTATAAGAGGATTTGTTTTTTTTTCGTATCACAACCGGTTACTCTTATTTTCTCGATCAAATTTAATTTTTTAAGAATTCTGTGTATGCTTTATAAACTGTAGTAAAAAAAGAGAGAAGAACCAGCCACCACAGTGAGATAGCACCTGTCACGGGCTCGGGTCCATCCATACACCTTCACCGACTCGGCTTCCCGTCCTCGCCCAAACCGGGTCGACCGGCTATAAGATCGAGCACATATAGTCGTAGACAAGCCCAGCAGGAACCCAACCCAACCCAACAAGCAACCGGGCCGAGATCATCTTCCTGCGCAAGAAGAAGGCCGAGGAACCAAAGCTTTCCTCCACCTCAAGTAGACCACCAAACCAAACAGAAGGACCCAGCTCCCGAGCCGGAGGAGATGGCGACGGTGGCGATGGACATCTCGAAGCCGCCCCCGCCGGCCGCGTCCGGCGACGAGGCGGCGGCCAGGTGCGCGCGCGGCGGGGGGGAGGGGCTGCGGCAATACTACCTGCAGCACATCCACGATCTGCAGCTGCAGATCCGGACCAAGACCCACAACCTCAACCGCCTCGAGGCCCAGCGCAACGACCTCAACTCCCGAGGTGAGCGACGACCTTACTGCCTGCCCGATCCTTCACCTAGCGCGCGCGCTCCCCTAAACTAAACCCTAGCGGTAGCGGTCTCTGGCGTCGACTGCTGGATCGCGTCGGTCAGTGGAACCCTAGCTTACTCAGTGCTCGAGTAGTGGCAAAGCGTGCGATTCTGGGTCACGTCGCTGTGCAAACGGTGATTGGTTGTGCAGCTTGTGCTAATTGTTAGAACCCCTGCCAAATTTGTTCTTCTTTTGTTAGTAATCTAGATTGGAGGATGCCCTGTTAATTGTCAGTTAATATTTAGCTTTGCTTGTATAAAAACCGTGCAGTGAATTGTTCGTACGGTGTGCATACCCTCTGTTGTTGGCCAACTGATTGGGTTTGAATGGTGTTGCAGTATTTCTCTAATGATATTGTTCTGTTGCACGAACTCGCTAGGTTGGGAGGAAACACTGATTACCTTACCCTACCTTCTACCTTCAATCTTTATTTTTGATGGCTAGCTTTTTCTGAGGATCCATTACACCCTCTGATCCATATTTATTGTGATACATCCGATTCAGCGACAATCAATATTGGATCGGAGGGAGTATCATTGAATGTCGCTTTCTTTATGAGAGATTTATGTTTTTGTTGCTCCGACGCATAATTTTGCTACCATTAGTCCAAAACATGGATATTCTTGAGCATTGGGACTGTGAAACTAATCTGTGTTCTCCCTGTTGCCCCAAGTTTTCTCTTCATGGTGATGTATAGCAGTACATGGATATTACTTGTACCATAATCATGCCTATAACGCCTATTAAGCATTCAAGTTACCCGGAGTGACGATTTTTTTTTTGCATGTGCTATAGTCGCTTAGTACTTGCCTCTAAATTTGTCTGGAAATTTTGTTTTGCAGTTAGAGCGCTCAGGGAAGAGCTACAGCTGCTTCAAGAACCTGGCTCTTATGTTGGTGAGGTTGTGAAGGTCATGGGCAAATCAAAGGTTCTAGTCAAGGTAAATTGATTTCTTCTTTTACACTTCGTCTTCTCCTGTCGACACTTATCTATCTGCACTAGTCTACCCTTTATTATTTGGCTCATATCACTTATTCAAATAAGTTGAAGCGTTGCATATACATAGTGAGAAAGGGTGATGGGCTGCTTCCGTTATATTTAGACCTAACAGTGATAGTAACTTATTCAAATAAGTTGAAACATCACATACATAGGGATAAAGAGTTATGGGCTGCTTCCTTTATATTTTAGACCTAACAGTGATAGTTACTTCTTCAAATAAGTTGAAACATTGCATACATAGGGAGAAAGAGGGATGTGCTGATTCGTTATATTGTAGACCTAACAGTGATAGTTTGAATGCCGTTGTGTGATGAAATGTGTGATATTTTCATTGTCGCAATGACTGCTCTATACATGTTTTTCTCGTTTTTTCGATTTATTGACGTTCTGAACGGATGTTCAATTTTTTTTGGCTATCAAAGGGTTATTAACTTTTTCAGATGTAATTGTTCAGGTGCATCCAGAAGGCAAATATGTCGTAGATATTGATAAGAGCATCGATATTAATAAAATCACACCTTCGACAAGAGTTGCTCTTCGGAATGATAGCTATATGCTACATTTGATCCTGCCAAGCAAAGTTGATCCATTGGTCAATCTTATGAAAGTTGAGAAGGTCCCAGATTCTACGTATGATATGATTGGAGGTCTTGATCAACAAATCAAGGAGATCAAAGAGGTTTGTGTAGAACTTGAATGCTTTGTCGATGCATAACATTTGAAATTTGACTCATTAATATATTTTCAGGTCATTGAGCTTCCTATCAAACATCCTGAGTTATTTGAAAGCCTTGGAATTGCTCAGCCAAAGGTTGGTATTTGTTACAAGAGTATCTTAATTGATTTGTTTTTATATGCAGCAGGAATAATTTACTCTTTTCTTTTGTAGGGTGTTCTCCTTTATGGACCACCAGGCACAGGAAAAACCTTATTGGCTCGTGCAGTTGCTCATCACACAGACTGTACCTTCATCAGAGTATCTGGTTCTGAGTTGGTTCAAAAGTATATTGGTGAGGGCTCCGGATGGTTCGTGAACTCTTTGTTATGGCTAGGTATGCTAAGTAAAAGGATACACTTTTTTTTTGTCTGTGATGTGAAATATAGTTCTACTTGCATTCTCTGTTAAAGTTGGCTAATATTTTGGTTAACTTATTGTAGGGAGCATGCACCATCCATTATATTCATGGATGAAATAGACTCCATTGGATCTGCCAGAATGGAGTCTGGATCTGGCAACGGTGATAGTGAAGTGCAACGCACCATGCTTGAGCTTCTTAACCAACTTGATGGTTTTGAAGCTTCAAACAAAATTAAGGTATGCTTCACTTCATAACTGATGTTCCCGTGTGTTGATTATTCATATGGAGTAACATCATCATGGTGCTTTATATGTTTGTTGCAGGTTCTGATGGCAACAAACCGGATAGACATTCTGGATCAAGCCCTTCTGAGGCCTGGCCGCATAGACAGGAAGATTGAATTTCCGAATCCCAATGAGGATGTACGTGCTGCATATACAGTTATAGTACTTTTTGACTCTGAATGATAGTTTATGCTGACTGTGTAATCTTTGCCCTTCAGTCACGAGGTGATATCTTGAAGATTCATTCAAGAAGAATGAACTTGATGCGTGGAATTGATCTGAAAAAGATCGCAGGAAAGATGAATGGAGCTTCAGGAGCTGAGCTAAAGGTTTGTTTAGTCTATACATTATATTCTGCTGCGTCAAGTTTCAGTTTTCCTGGCTCTTTGATCTGTTTTAGTGCCATTTCTTATGAGAACATTTTTTTTTGAATCTCTTCTAAATTTATATTGCACCTGACACTTCCTGCTCATTATAATTTTGAGAATCATGGTCGCTTGGCAGTCTCCTGTTGAGACATTTTTGGAACTTCTCTAGTTTCTTGCATGATTACCTTATTGGGTCCACTGTCAATTTCCATCTATTTAGGTTAACATTAAACCAGGTTAATTTGGGATTTTGAGGGTCTAAAGTAGCTGGTTAACTGTGGTGTTAATTGTGCTGTTTGTTGACTTGGGATTCAGGTTTTCTGCCCTAACATTGTGCTAAGCTGAGTGCATTGTGACATTTGATTTGTCTCGACAAAGCTAATTATGTCTGTTGAAGTTCTGACTGCATAACGGCTTAGCAACATCTTGCATATTTGCAGATGCATGAAAAGATGTTTGAAACCAGTTGAATCACTTTTGTGGCATCAGCGCATAATTATTTTTCAATATTCCCTTGTGCATGGCTGACATATGCACAAACATCACTGCTCTTTTCACCTTGTGTTGATATGAAGTTATTCACTCTGGTTTCTGTTCATGTTATTCAGGCGGTCTGCACCGAAGCTGGAATGTTTGCTCTCCGTGAGAGAAGGGTGCACGTAACGCAAGAGGACTTCGAGATGGCGGTTGCCAAGGTGATGAAGAAGGATAATGAGAAGAATATGTCCCTGCGGAAGCTGTGGAAGTGAGGACGTCCACCTCTTGAAACTCCGAGCTTTCCCCACCTTGCTGAGGCCATGGAAGCGTGTAACTGCACGTTGCTGGACTTGTACTTTTAAGTTATATATGTCTTTTCCCTGGTTTTTGAGAAACGCATCTGGTAGCATAATGATATGATGTTACAGACAGTAGTTAATTAACTACGCAACCTGCCTCTACTTGGCGTTTTGCTTATCTGCTAACTGCGTAATCTCCGGTGAGCACGGCGAACTCTAAACTCAGATAAGGAGGACTTGAAATTTCGGATCTTATCATAGCACGGGGACCCCAAACCTTGAGTTTACTCCATACCTGTCCAGCCATCGTTTTTTGGTGATAAGGTTTCATCCATCATGGCCTCAGTTTCAGGGCTCCCTATTGTTTCGTGCATGCCCTGTAAGGTATACCCAGATTATGCATTGGCACTTATTGTGTTCTCCTACCATCTTCTGCTGTCTTCACTCCCGTGCCTTGAAGGCTTCATAATGAGCATATGCCCACCACGGAACCAAACAAAAACCAAAGGAGATAGTACATGAAGAACACAAAAGAGGCAATCATGTATAAGAGTGAAGCACACATGGAGAGGGAGAGAGAGGATAAATGGATCCCACCTGCAAATATAGTAGAATCTAACTCATCTACATGAGTCTTTTGATGGACCGCAAAGTCTTTCATTTTACAATCTTCAAGGAGAAGAAAAACACGCATATCATCCGAATTCCATTTCACCTCGAAAGAAGAATACGATTTAGCTACAAGGAGTTTGTTCGATTTTTTTTTGAAAAACGGCATCTAAAATTTTGAAAAATCGAGAAAAATCTTAGCTGTAAATAACGATATGATATACAAGTGTGTAAATTTTTAAATCGAAATACGATGTATTGTGAGCTCCGAAAAAAAAAGAGACAAATAAGTGAATCTGCATGATGAAAAGTACAAGGTTTAAAAAACTTGAAATTTTTCGATTTGTTTTTTTGTGCGGCACAAAATACAATGAATGAGTATAAATTTTGCACACTTGTAGATCTCGACATTTGCTACATCTGCGATTTTTTCCATTTTTTGAAACTCCAAATTGTCGATCTCAATTTTTTCAACAAACGAGCTCCCTATACATCGGGAGCCATTTTCAGTTTCTTCACACATGCTGTGTGAGCAACTGCATAACTAGCATTTAAAATATCTACGCGGGGGCCAAAACAGGTCGTGCAGGAGCCCAGCACAGACACTTGCCAATTTGTGTGAGGTTACCCTGAATCAACATGCAACTGCACATGCCAAGCCGCAGCATCTGTCCCCGGCCCTTTGATCAGCTCCGCGGCTC
Source organism: Poa pratensis (assembly GCA_947311845.1). Classification (NCBI taxonomy): domain Eukaryota; kingdom Viridiplantae; phylum Streptophyta; class Magnoliopsida; order Poales; family Poaceae; genus Poa; species Poa pratensis. The sequence continues at coordinate 28,149,285 of CAMZMU010000052.1, read as the reverse complement.
CTGGCACATGATGACCCAAGAGGCGCACACATGCATGGGCCTCCTACATGCATCATGCATGCTTGCCGACCTGTGGAACGATTGCATGTCTAAAATAAGACGAGCCACTCAAGAATCAAGAAGACAATTAAGTCCTCCTGCTTGCAGTTCAATGTATGTTCAAGATGTGTTCTTGGACATATGTCAGACCAGACCAGTGATGCTCGAACATGTTACCTCGTCAGATTTGTTAAAGTTTTCACATGGTGGAAGATCAGACAATTATGATTGAGTAGTGATGTATATTGATCACTGCAGGGTAAATTTCATAGTGATGATGGTCGATCGGAGCCAGTGAGGAATGACAGATGAACCCCTTGGGAGTAGAGGAGCATCCAAACCCAGTGAGTAGTTGAGCGATCAAGAGCATCTCAAGCAGATACACACAAATTGTACCTCGAAATAGATTTTCTGGTTTGCAAAATCATCACTCGAGAGCACGCTAGAAAGGTTTCCCGGTTTGCCGACATGGAAATTTTGAGCGTAAACTAGTGTTTTTGAAGGCGAGAGCACTTGCTGTGGCGGCCGAAATGCCGTGGCGGGCTCTTCGTGTCCAAATCGCGGGAAAATTGGGGAGGGTGTACGTACTTTATGTGCCGCTTCGGTTAATTGCAGGAAGCTGTCCAAAGTACCTCGGACCAGTTTCTCGTTATACACAGGATTGCAGCTTCGCGGTGGGCATAAGCCAATCACCAACCTGAGACTTATTTTGGGCTTTTGCTGCTCACAACCAGGGCCGCCCATAGGGCGGGGCAACAGGGCATCCACCCCGGGCCCCGGCAGGCAGGGGCCCCGGCCCATGTAGTACTTCTGCTATATTAAAACGATATTCTTGCCTTAGGCCAAGAAATCGAGAGAAAAAACTAGGAGGCCCATGCGCAACTCTAAAGCATCAAGCTGAAGCCCACCACGTTGTTGTACTCGGGAGCAGCACATCGTCGATCTCACGTGGTCTTTTTTGTGTAATCTCATTTGTCAGTACGAAGATTCATTGTTAAATAGATCAGCTCTCCGGCTCTGAGCCTCTGACTGCATCACATATGCAATTATGATAGTTCTTCGTACTATTGTTTTTTATCTGTTTTGACACGGCTATTTTATTTCTTGATGAAAATGATAGTCTCGTTGCCACACTTACAAAAACAATCTTTTGTAGAACTATATTATTTCCTTACCATCATGTTGTAGTTCCCATGATCGATACAAATAGATAACTTGTGGTGTTAATTTTATAGTTCAAAGGTCATCATATTCTAAAGTAAAATATACTCTAATTTTTTGTTGCTCAATAAAGGCCCCTCCTTGTTGTCTTGCCCCGGGGCCTCGTATATGTGTGGACCGGCCCTGCTCACAACCGGAATTTTCCTTTCCGGTTGATATATCCGGCCTAGACGAGTATGCCGTGCCTATTCCAATCTAAAAAATGGCTAAATCACCATGTCAACCGGAATTTTCTTGCTTGAGGGCGTTTTTGGGTATATGGTAGAGATGCTCTAAGTACCACATGAGACGAGCGATCTGAAAAAAATAATTTCAAAAAATAGTTATGCGTCTAAGTAGTGAGACATTATCTAACCGTGGCAGTAAAAGCAACGGTGGATTGCACACACGGATGCCACAACAACAACGCCGTCGGCACGCTCTCGACCGATCGCTGGGTCAGCTTCAGCTAGCTCTAGCCTTCGATCTAGGCGCGCTTCGGCGCACGCGCGCGCACGCTGACGACGGCGACGTCGTCGATCACCGGCCCGCAGAGCGAGCTCATGTCGTCGCTCCTGGTGCTGTAGAAGGAGCTAAAGAACACGACGCGCGTGCGAGACGACGCGGCGCGGAACGGGAGCACGGCGCGCTTGGCGGCGCCGCCCTTCCCCGCCGACTCGTACGCCACCTTGGCCGACTCCCTGCCGGCGTAGGCCTCCACCATGAGCGAGCCGCGGCAGGCGTTGCTGGCGTCCCCGACGCTGAAGGACAGCGCGTACTGCTTCCCCGGCACGGTGCGGATCACCTGCGCGATCGCGCTCTCCCTGCCCGCCAGCAGCTCCACGGCCCGGCGCCCGCGCGGCACCGCGAAGTGGTCGCTGTCGATGTACTTGACGGCCTTGAGCGACTCCACCATCCACCCCGGCAGCGGCGAGTGGTCGTCCACCATCATCGACGGGATCAGCACCCCCCACTTCGTGGTCTCAGGGATGATGTACGGCCCCTCCTCGAAATCACCGTTCTTCACCAGGTTCTCTGCAAAATCACAAATCACTGGTGTTGATTACTACTCCCTCCGTTCGGAAAAGGATGTCATAAAAATGGTCTATTTATAGTTCATTTTTGTGACATCCTTTTCCGAACAGAGGGAGTACACGGCGCAGGGGCATTGACAGAGCGCGCGTTGGAGCACTTACTGTTGGTGCGGCGAGGGGGTGTGAGGGTCTTGATGGCGACGGAGTCGATGAGGGGGCCGCAGGCGGGGTCGTCGGTGACGCCGGGGTTGTGGATGACAACCTCAACCTCGTCGGCGTTGGCCACCCAGGCCCAGGCGTACGAGTCCCAGCCGTTGCTGCTGTACATGGTCTGCATGGCGAGCACGCCGGCCTGGCCGGACGCGGACACGTTGAGCGTCTCCGCCTGCGCGCACGTCCGCGCCGCGCTGAAGGTGAGCGAGTAGCGCGCGCCGGGGACCGCGCCGCGGAGCCGCTGCGCGATGGAGGCCTCGTTGCCCAGCCGCACGACGTAGGCGCCCTCGGGCACCACCAGCACCATGTCCCCCTGCTTCCGCCCCGACGGGATGTACTCCACGAACCCAGACGTCCGCCACGACGGGATCGACGCCGCACCCACCACCTGCGTCCCCCGCAGCTCCGATGGCTGTGGCCCGCGCTCGAAGTTGCCGTTCGCCAGCAGTCCTGAGATCGACGCACCACACAATCACGAATCATCGAACTTGTACACATCACCTAGCTGCCAGTGTAACCGAACAGTGAAACGAAATGAAATCGGGACGTTACCGTCGGTGATTCCGAGCGCCAATCTGCAGGATGCACAGAGCAGCAGCAATAGCACTGACCCAGCCATGGCGGGCAATGCCATCTTGCTCCGACTTGCAAGAAACGAGGAACCTAGCTTGATCTTGAAGACGAAGAGCACCGGAGCGTGAATCGTGTAGCTCTGACTGAACAATGTGGCCTAGCTCTTTAAGTGCGCATGGCCATGGCCAAAACTGCCCCTGGATGTGTGCGTAGTTAACAACCGGCTAGGGCCATGTTCAGTTTTGTCAGGTCCTGCACTACCGGAAAATCTGCGTTTCCCGTGAGGCGTTCTCTTTGCCGTGTGCCCCCGAGTCTCGGAACACGGCAAAGCGAACTGTGCCGTGCTGGACAACATCAGCTCACGGCAACGAAGACCACCACGGCAGAGTACAGAAAAGGCGCACGGCAAAGAAATTGGCATGGCAAACTGCTCGAATAACACACGGCAAACAACACATGCTCGGCAGAGAATTCTTTGCCGTGCGTTTTGCCTCGACCGCACGGCAAATTGGTAGGACCAGCGACGACCAACATCGGCAACTTTCCCGCGCTTCAAATAAATATCGGCAATTTTGTCCCCATCGTGGCGGGCAATTTCCCGCGCTCTAAAATAAGCCTTTGTCGTGTTCATCTGTTATAGCCACACAACACAGATATTGTTTGCCGTGCGCCTTGTTGTTAGCCACACGGCAAAGCAGAGAGATTTAGGCTTTTCTTCCTCCTTATGTTAGGTTTCATCGTATAAACAACTGAACCCAACTTTGGGCAAATATTAACACATGATTCCATCCCCAGCACCCGACACGGGAGTTTTCACGCTCCGGACCCCGCTACGGGGAAACCCTAGACGCGCTGGAAAAAAGTCAAACCTGTCGATCTACCCCTTTGACCGGCGCCGAGAGGGGGTAGATGCGTGAACTTTTTTGCTTAGTTGTGTTAGGTTGGTACATGGGACCATGGGGAACCAACATTTCATGTGGTCCGTCGCATGATTCCGTGCCCGGCACCCGACACGGGAGTTTTCACCTCTAAGTGTCGGAACTTACTACGGAGTAATAGGGGTCGGTGAAGCGGGTCGCACCTCGGAGCCGTATGTTGGTTCCCACAACCTACCAACACACTGTTATACATATATTAGGGACCCATGCAAGTTTTGGTGTGATTCCGACGCTCCGGACCCCGCTACGGCGAAACCCTAGACGTGCTGGAAAAAAGTCAAACCTGTCGATCTACCCCTTTGACCAGCGCCGAGAGGGGGTAGACGCGTGAACTTTTTTGCTTGTTTGTGTTAGGTTGGTACATGGGACCATGGGGAACCAACATTTCATGTGGTCCGTCGCATGATTCCGTGCCCGGCACCCGGCACGGGAGTTTTCACCTCTAAATGTCGGAACTTACTACGGAGTAATAGGGGTCGGTGAAGCGGGTCGCACCTCGGAGCCGTATGTTGGTTCCCACAACCTACCAACACATTGTTATACATGTATTAGGGACCCATGCAAGTTTTGGTGTGATTCCGACGCTCCGGACCCCGCTACGGCGAAACCCTACGCCCGCTGGAAAAAAGTCAAACCTGTCGATCTACCCTTTGACCGGCGCCGAGAGGGGGTAGACGCGTGAACTTTTTGCTTGGTTGTGTTAGGTTGGTACATGGGACCATGGGGATCCAACATTTCATGTGGTCCGTCGCATGATTCCGTGCCCGGCACCCGACACGGGAGTTTTCACCTCTAAGTGTCGGAACTTACTACGGAGTAATAGGGGTCGGTGAAGCGGGTCGCACCTCGGAGCCGTATGTTGGTTCACACAACCTACCAACACACTGTTATACATATATTAGGGACCCATGCAAGTTTTGGTGTGATTCCGACGCTCCGGACCCCGCTACGGCGAAACCCTAGACGCGCTGGAAAAAAGTCAAACCTGTCGATCTACCCCTTTGACCGGCGCCGAGAGGGGGTAGACGCGTGAACTTTTTTCCTTGGTTGTGTTAGGTTGGTACATGGGACCATGGGGAACCAACATTTCATGTGGTCCGTCGCATGATTCCGTGCCCGGCACCCGGCACGGGAGTTTTCACCTCTAAGTGTCGGAACTTACTACGGAGTAATAGGGGTCGGTGAAGCGGGTCGCACCTCGGAGCCGTATGTTGGTTCCCACAACCTACCAACACATTGTTATACATGTATTAGGGACCCATGCAAGTTTTGGTGTGATTCCGACGCTCCGGACCCCGCTACGGCGAAACCCTACGCCCGCTGGAAAAAAGTCAAACCTGTCGATCTACCCTTTGACCGGCGCCGAGAGGGGGTAGACGCGTGAACTTTTTGCTTGGTTGTGTTAGGTTGGTACATGGGACCATGGGGATCCAACATTTCATGTGGTCCGTCGCATGATTCCGTGCCCGGCACCCGACACGGGAGTTTTCACCTCTAAGTGTCGGAACTTACTACGGAGTAATAGGGGTCGGTGAAGCGGGTCGCACCTCGGAGCCGTATGTTGGTTCACACAACCTACCAACACACTGTTATACATATATTAGGGACCCATGCAAGTTTTGGTGTGATTCCGACGCTCCGGACCCCGCTACGGCGAAACCCTAGACGCGCTGGAAAAAAGTCAAACCTGTCGATCTACCCCTTTGACCGGCGCCGAGAGGGGGTAGACGCGTGAACTTTTTTCCTTGGTTGTGTTAGGTTGGTACATGGGACCATGGGGAACCAACATTTCATGTGGTCCGTCGCATGATTCCGTGCCCGGCACCCGGCACGGGAGTTTTCACCTCTAAGTGTCGGAACTTACTACGGAGTAACATGGGTCGGTGAAGCGGGTCGCACCTCGGAGCCGTATGTTGGTTCCCACAACCTACCAATACATTTTTATACATGTATTAGGGACCCATGCAAGTTTTGGTGTGATTCCGACGCTCCGGACCCCGCTACGGGGAAACCCTACGCCCGCTGGAAAAAAGTCAAACCTGTCGATCTACCCCTTTGACCGGCACCGAGAGGGGGTAGACGCGTGAACTTTTTTGCTTGGTTGTGTTAGGTTGGTACATGGGACCATGGGGAACCAACATTTCATGTGGTCCGTCGCATGATTCTGTGCCCGGCACCCGACACGGGAGTTTTCACCTCTAAGTGTCGGAACTTACTACGGAGTAACAGGGGTCGGTGAAGCGGGTCGCACCTCGGAGCCATATGTTGGTTCCCACTACCTACCAATACATTGTTATACATGTATTAGGGACCCATGCAAGTTTTGGTGTGATTCCGACGCTCCGGACCCGCTACGGGGAAACCCTACGCCCGCTGGAAAAAAGTCAAACCTGTCGATCTACCCCTTTGACCGGCCGCCGAGAGGGGGTAGACGCGTGAACTTTTTTGCTTGGTTGTGTTAGGTTGGTACATGGGACCATGGGGAACCAACATTTCATGTGGTCCGTCGCATGATTCTGTGCCCGGCACCGACACGGGAGTTTTCACCTCTAAGTGTCGGAACTTACTACGGAGTAACAGGGGTCGGTGAAGCGGGTCGCACCTCGGAGCCGTATGTTGGTTCCCACAACCTACCAACACATTGTTATACATGTATTAGGGACCCATGCAAGTTTTGGTGTGATTCCGACGCTCCGGACCCCGCTACGGGGAAACCCTACGCCCGCTGGAAAAAAGTCAAACCTGTCGATCTACCCCTTTGACCGGCGCCGAGGGGTAGACGCGTGAACTTTTTTTCTTGGTTGTGTTAGGTTGGTACATGGGACCATGGGGAACCAACATTTCATGTGGTCCGTCGCATGATTCCGTGCCCGGCACCCGACACGGGAGTTTTCACCTCTAAGTGTCGGAACTTACTACGGAGTAACAGGGGTCGGTGAAGCGGGTCGCACCTCGGAGCCGTATGTTGGTTCCCACAACCTACCAACACATTGTTATACATGTATCAGGGACCCATGCAAGTTTTGGTGTGATTCCGACGCTCCGGACCCCGCTACGGCGAAACCCTACGCCCGCTGGAAAAAAGTCAAACCTGTCGATCTACCCTTTGACCGGCGCCGAGAGACGCGTGAACTTTTTTGCTTGGTTGTGTTAGGTTGGTACATGGGACCATGGGGAACCAACATTTCATGTGGTCCGTCGCATGATTCCGTGCCCGGCACTCGACACGGGAGTTTTCACCTCTAAGTGTCGGAACTTACTACGGAGTAACAGGGGTCGGTGAAGCGGGTCGTACCTCGGAGCCGTATGTTGGTTCCCACAACCTACCAACACATTTTTATACATGTATTAGGGACCCATGCAAGTTTTGGTGGGATTCCGACGCTCCGGAACCCGCTACGGGTAAACCCTACGCCCGCTGGAAAAAAGTCAAACCTGTCGATCTACCCCTTTGACCGGCGCCGAGAGGGGGTAGACGCGTGAACTTTTTTGCTTGGTTGTGTTAGGTTGGTACATGGGACCATGGGGAACCAACATTTCATGTGGTCCGTCGCATGATTCCGTGCCCGGCACCCGACACGGGAGTTTTCACCTCTAAGTGTCGGAACTTACAACAGAGTAACAGGGGTCGGTGAAGCGGGTCGCAACTCGAAGGTTCCCGCAACCTACCAACAGTGGTATTAAATAATTGCAATAAACATATCCCACAAAAAAGTATAGAAGAAAAAAATAAAAGAAATAAGAAATAGAAAGAAAAATTAAAAAGAAAAGGCACAGGGCAAAGATCTTTGCCGTGCTCTTCTCGTAGAACAACACGGCAAACACACACTTTGCCGTGCTGATTCCTGGCACCAGCACGGCAAACCCCTATCCTAACCCAGACACACACCCCACCCGGCCCCGAACCCACGCACACACACACTCCACGCACAGACGCACCCGCCCCCGAACCACCCCGCCGCCCCGTCTCCGGCCACCCCGCCGCCGGCCACCCCGCTCGAGCCCCCGAACCCGCCGTCTCCGGCCGCCCTGCCCCAGCCCCAGCCCAAGCCGGTGCCTCTGGCCACCCACGCTCGACGCCCCGCCCCAACCCTGGTCGCCGCCCCGCCGCCGGCCCTCTGCGCCTCTCCCCTGCATCCCGCCGTCGGGGACGAGCCAGGATGAGCTCGCCGGTCGGAGCAGGGTGAGCTCGCTGGCCGCATCCCGCCGCCGGCGCCTTCCCGAGCTCGCATTGACCAGCTCCGGCCGGCTCGGCTCTCCCTCCCCTGCATCCCGCCGCCGGCCCCCTGCCGCGCCCACGCCCGAGGCTGGTCCTCTCTACCAACTCGCCGGGCTCCCCCTCACGAGGTCCTCCTCTCCGATGTAGTTTTTTTTAATTTTCAGTAAAAATTAGTTAGTGTCTGAAATTAGTTAGGTTAGTTAGTTAGTGTCTGAAATTAGTTAGGTTAGTTAGTGTCTGAAATTAGTTAGGTAGTTAGTTAGTGTCTGAAATTAGTTAGTGGCTGAAATTAGTTAGGTTAGTTAGTTAGTTGTTAAAAACTTCACTAATATTTTTTACAGTGAGGTATATTTTCATGTAGTATCCATTTCATGTCTAGCCAAATGTTTAGTTGGAATTTTACTTAGCCACTTTCATGTAGTATCCCATTCGGTTGCACTTAGAGGTCCACTTTCAGCTTTGTGATCCAACTCATCAATAATATTTAACAATCTGGTGTATGTCTAGCTGTGGTAATTAGTTTAAATTTTTCATAAAAGTTTTGGTGATCTACCTAGGAGCATGAAGCATTACATGAATATTTATGTTGTACATTTGTTCTTATATATATGCTGTTTTTGTGGTTTTCAGATGTCGTAGTTTACGGGGCTTCTCCACCTGAGGAGGGCCGCCTCGGTGCCCCCGGAGAGCGTCCCCGACCTTCTGCGGTGATCGACCACGCTTCTAGGGTATACATCTTTCGCCTCTCTTGCTGCATAGGTTTATTTTGGTCTAGATCACCAGTCAGTCGAGTCGCGTAACCCGAGTCAGATCCCATCCGGAAGGGTTACAAATTTATAAATATGCAGGATTGTCCATCTTTGCATATTTATAACCGTAACACTTCCGGGTTGTCCTGTTGGACAGTCCGAGTACGTGTAGATCGGGTCGTGTTCCATGTTCTACCCCTTCCTGAGACGGAATTTCGGCAGCACCTCCCCGTTGTTCTTCGGATGCACACCCTCTCGGCTTGACAAGCTCGAGACGTGTATTCTGAAGAACAGCGGGGAGGTGCTGTCGAAATTCCGTCTCGGGTCGGGGTAGAACATGGGACACGACTCGATCTACACGTACTCGGGCGGGATAGGCCCCTACCCATTAGAAGTGTAGGTGAACCCTTGCATGTTGTAAAAGATAAAATTTGGCCGTAAAAAATGGTTTTGTTAAAATTCAGTGACATGTTGAACTGAAAGCATTGTGTATGTCTTTTTTGGTACCGATTAAAGGATGGATCCGAGACAGAACCGTGAGTGGATGTATGCTGGCAGAAAGAGTCGTGGGAGTTTAGTGATGAATGGAGAGATAAGGCCGAGGAGTTTGTGAACAAGGCGTTTGACATCAGCAGCAGACCCATGAAAGTGTTTTGCCCCTGTTCAAAATGCGATAACCGAAGGCGACAGTCGAAGGTAGATGTTAGTACGCACCTGATCAAGAATGGGTTCACACCATTCTACCATGTTTGGAATTACCATGGTGAACAGTTAGCAAAACGTCCTAGAACCGAGCCACGTCAGATTCAGCCAGCGGGAGAATTTGACACTGGGTTCAACAACTGCTTAGACGCCTTTGTCAATGCTAATGCGCCTGAAAGCCGTCGTGTAGAGGCGGAGACACCTCAGGAGGCGGAGACAAGTGAGCAGCCGGATGAAGACACGAAGAAGTACTACGAGACTATGTTTGGCTCGCAGAAACCCCTTCATGAACATACAGATGTTACCCTTCTAGATGCCATCGCTCGCCTTATGGCCGTGAAGTGCCAGAGGAAGATATGCAGGGATGGTTTCGATGATATTCTGGCCGTCGTTGGCAGCCTTCTACCGAAAGGGCATATCTTGGCGAAGAGCTTCTACGAGGCGACTAAACTCCTCCGTGACCTTAAGATGTCATATGAGAAGATAGACGCCTGTCCAAAGGGATGCATGCTATTCAGGAAAGAACATGCTGGAACAAATTATTGCATCCATTGCAATTCCTCTAGGTACTTCGAGGTCGACCTCGGTGGTGGACAGAAGAGGCAGACCGGGATTCCCCAAAAGATTCTCCGGTACCTTCCATTTATACCGAGGATCCAGCGGCTTTACATGAACAAAGACACTGCCCAGCAGATGCGATGGGCCGCGTTAGGGAACAGATACACGGACAAGATGATACATCCGTCGGATGGTGACGCATGGAAGAACTTTGTAGCGAAGTATCCACTGAAAGCGGGCGACCCGAGGAGCGTAGCTGTTGCTATATCAACCGATGGGTTCAATCCGTATGGCATGTCGGCGGCAACATACAGCTGTTGGCCTGTGTTTGTCATACCCCAGAACCTCCCCCCGGCGAGTCCATGAGATCACATAACATGTTATTGTCGATGATAATCCCAGGACCGAAATACCCGGGTAAGAACATGAACGTGTACCTGGAACCGCTGGTTGAAGACTTGGCTGTTGGCTGGAACGGTCGCGGGGTCCGAACATATGACGCCTCAACAAATGATCACTTCGATATGTATGTCTGGTACCACACATCCCTGCATGACTTACCAGCGCGTGCTTTGTTCTGCGGCTGGTGTACACATGGGAAGTGGCCTTGCCCACAGTGCAGACAGGCTGTGACTTTCTCATGGCTTACGAAGGGAGGCAAGTATTCATGCTTTGATCAACATCGACAGTTCCTTGAGCCAGGTCATAGATACAGGAGTGACGTAAAGCGGTTCGAGAAAGGAGTCGAGATCCATGCTCCGAAACCACGTCTGATGACCGGAAGAGAAATCAAGGCTGAGCTAGAAGCTCTCGTGCCTAACCCCGATGGGAATGGTTTCGTGGGTTATGGGGAGACGCACCAGTGGACTCACATTCCGTGCTTCTGGAAGCTGCTCCCTTACATGGAGGATGTCGAGCTTCCACACAACATTGATGTAATGCACACCGAAAAGAATATCGCCGAGGCTCTTTATAGCACCATCATGGACACTGAGAAGACGAAGGATAACGTCAAGGCTCGAATGGACCAAAAGAACTTTGTGACAGGCCAGATCTTGATATGAAGCCTCCTGGAGTCAACGGCACTAGGTGGTCTAAGCCAAAGGCTCGGTTCTGCCCTACAAGGCCGGAAAAAAGGGAAATATTACAGTGGCTCGTGGAGTGTTTGTACTTCCCTGATGGTTATGCAGCTAACTGGGCGAGGTGTGTGAACCTGGACACGCAGCGAGTAGGAGGGCTGAAGAGTCATGACTACCACGTGTGGCTTGAGCGCATAATGCCGGTGATGATTCGAGGCTATGTCGATGAGGAGACTTGGCGAGTACTGGCGGAGTTGAGCTTTTTCTTCCGCAGATTTGTGCAAGGGAGTTAGATCGTGAAGTGGTTCTGAAGCTGCATGAACAGGCACCCGAGTTGCTTTGCAAGCTAGAGACGATACTTCCGCCAGGGTTTTTTAATCCGATGCAACATATGATCTTGCATCTCGCGCACGAGGCTTTAATGGGGGGGCCTGTGTCGACCCGTTGGCAGTTTGGGCCTGAGAGAAAAATGAAAGACCTACGCCAGAATTGCGGGAATAAATGCAAGATCGAGGCATCCATGGCCGAGGCATGCCTTAACGAGGAGGTGTCAAACTTCACGACAGGTTTCTATGATGCCAACATTCCCACAATCCACAATCCAGTCGTTCGCTACAATGCAGCCAACCCTGAAGATGTACCCAAGCTTAGCATCTTCATAGGGCTCGGTGGCAAATCAAGTGGCACGAAGAAGTTCATCATGAAAAAGCTCGAGCGGGATATGATCTCCTCGTATATCTTGATGAGTATGGAGGAAGTGAAGCCGTACCGCGAGTAAGTCTTTCACCATTTAGTATTTCACAAACATTCACTCCTATATTCGTGGCTAACTCCTCTTTTCTCATTGGCGTAGACGATTCACTCGTGAAAACTGGAAGCTGAGAAGGGACCCTACCCCGAAAGAGTCGAAGGATCTTTTTGACAACGGTGGTGGTTTTGGCAAGGGTGGTGGTTTCATTAGCTGGTTCGCGGGTTTGGTACTGTTCTATCTAACTTTTCTAGTACCGTGGACATTCATCGATCATTCCTCGTTCTAAACTTCTCGTGCTAAACTTGTAGGCAAAAAAGGACAAAGAGATGAAGCCAGAGCTTAGAAACATTGCCCATGGCTTTAGCCATTCCGTCAACTCATTCCATGCTTATGACGTGAATGGATATCGCTTCCATACCCATGACCACACAACAAACCGGGGCAACCGGAAGACAATAAATAGTGGGGTGTTATGTGAAGGCTCAGATAAACTCCATTACTATGGAAGAGTTGAGGCTATATACGAGTTGAATTATGGTTTTGGTAAAGGGCTAGATCCCGTTGTATTCAAATGCAATTGGTTAGACCCGCGTCGGGTTAGAGGGATCCTGCAATTGGATTGGTCGAAGTTGAACGAAGCTCCAAGTATTCGGGAGACGACGTCTACATTTTGGCTACCCAGGCCTTCCAAGTATTCTATCTCCCGTACCCGTGCAAGAAGACATCAAAAGCATATCAAAAGCGTCTACAGGGGTGGGATGTTGTGGTGACGGTACCGTCGCACAGTAGGCCGGCTATGCCTAACGGTCAAGATTACCGCCGCCTAGACCCCTCAACATCTGACGGCGAGTTCTATCAGGATGGAGGGCTCCCTGGGAAATTCACTATCAACTTGCCGACCGATGATGACATGGAATACGGCGAACAAAACGAAGATGCTGGAATGGAGGAAGACACCGCGCATGATGAAGTCGAGGAGGTTCATAACCAAGCCGACGTGACTTTGCTAGAGCGCTTCCACGCAGGACTTCACGTCGATGAGCCAGAGGGACCACCTCCAGGTTCCGTGGATGGTTGGTGGTGTGGCGACCCTGACAGTGATGACGACACGGGTGGTCCAATAGTTGGTCCCGATGATCTCGACACAGGCTACTGATAGCGATGAGGACACATGTATTAGTAATTGCCAGTCTAGCTTATATGTAATAGGTCAATGCTACTTCATGTAATAGTGATTGTCGCTACTTTATTTTGTGAGAACTCATTGTCGCTACTCCATTTACCTTAATTGTCGCTACTTCATCTAATTGTATTCATTTTCGCTTTACTCATTGTTGCTTCATCTATTTACCTTAATTTTGGATCATGTATACTGATGAAACCTATTTTTTTGTCAATGCAGGAAACATGGGGGGAAACAAATTGAAGAAGGCGTTCGCACAAAGGTGGGCAGCGTGAAGGCACTCCTGGTGGGATCGAGTTCGGCACCTCGACCTCCTCCCTCACCTCCACCCTCACCTCCACCTGCGAGGAGTGGACGACGTGGGAGTACGAGGACGAGAAGGAGGCCTACCAAGACTCCTAGTCCTCTCCCTGCCGAGGAGCCCGACGAGGATGACGAGGAGTACGATCAGGAGGTGCAGTCGGACTCTGAGAGCGAGTCGCTGGATTCTGAGGATGAGCTGCTGCGGAGGCTTCTGAGGAGGGCGAGGAGGAGGACGAGGAGGATGACGCGAGGAGGAGGGGCCTGGGGAGGACGGGTTTTGCTTGACCCGACGCTGCAGTGGGACCCCCGGAGGAGTGGGTTGAGACTGAGGAGGATATCCCTGAGCCACGGACCAGGCCGCCGTATCAGCGGGGGGCGGCGGGACTCCCCGATCCCCGATATTACGCCTACAAGAACACTCTTCTCCTGCCTGTTGGAAAAAGGTACTTATTATAGTTTTTGTTCAATTTTAGCTTCTCATTGTGTTTTGACCCGCTAACTATACTAATTTTGGTTTTCTCATTGTGTAGGACATTTGAGTACCAGCCTCCTAAAGTGAAGGGACAGCGTACCTACGCGAGCATCCTTGGATGTTGTCTCAGGAAGTTCTTCCCAGGGATTGTCCCCTCCCAGAGGGTGGCAAGAGTGTAGCTTGGACTTTCAGGCACTACTGTTTCGCGCCGGATCCCGATGGCGAGTACCGCAACATGGCGCTTAAGACACTCGCCTATTTCTGGGTAAGTTTGTTTGACTTCTCATCATTCTATAAATCCGAGATTGCACTAATGGCTTTGACCCTATTTTACCTATGTGTGCATGCTTGTAGAACTTCTTCACCTGTCGGAAGGAGGATTTTGAAAAGTGCGAGGCCATCCTTATGACGATGGCCTCTAAGATGGTGACGGACATGCACTACGAGGCTCGCGTGGAATCTGTCCGCAATTGGTACGCCGAAAAGAAGATTGGGCTGGACAAGAAGCGTGCTCGGGACATCTTGATGCAGCCATGGCAGTACCTGCAGGTAGCGTCATTTCTATATTATCGATTTTGTTGACCGCCGTGTAATATCATTAATATGTGTGTTCTGTGCACGTAGGTGCCTCCTCCGTACGTCGGTAACAACAACGAGTGCCACGTCATGATGGTAGCGTGGTGGACTAGCCAGGAGTATCTCAAGATACACGCGGAGGGAAAGGCAAAGCGGGCGGAGAACAAGGGTGGAACACACCGCCAAGGCAACCTCAGCCTCTCCCAATGCATACAAAAAGAGGTGAGCAAATGCATTCTTTAATCCACCTATGTTCGTGCTCTGTTTTGCAATATCGTCTCCTTTTCACCTATGTTCGTGCTCTCTTTGCAGAAATTGAAGACCGGCGTAGACCCCTCGCCCTTCGCCGTTGGTCAAAGATGCGTACCAGGGATACGCCGGATCCTGAGACAGGGTCGATGTGGATCAACGAGAGCGCCGAGCTCCGGAGCAAGGGGTACACGGAGAAGTTCAAGGAGCGCAACGGTGATGAAGCTGACCCTCTCACCAGTCCACTTGACGTCGAGGCTGTCGTGCTTGCGGGGCAAGGCGCGGCGAATGGCCGCTTGTGGATAGCTGACGGCTCCATCGACCCTCGCACCGTCCCGTCTCTACGCCAGGTCCGCCGTGGGAGGGCGCCTGGTGCGCCTGCTGTGGAGACCCGCCCACGAGTTTCGAGGCTAGCTGTCGACGAGCTCCGGCAGAAGCAGGTGCTCTATGAGCAGCAGCTGCAGCAGCAGCAGGAGCAGATCCGAGCAGCATCAGGAGTATTGCAGGCAGCAGCAGGAGCATCAGAGGCAGATGATGGAGTGGATGTTTGGCACGATGCAGCGCATTGCTCCTGGGGACGGGGCTGTTGCCATGGGAATGTTCCCTCCACCGCCTCCACCGATGTTCCCATGGGTATGTTCTCAAACTTGTCATTCTATCCATCTTATTGTTGTAACTAAATTACTTGTGTAATGCGAGACTTTTTTCATGTTGTAGATGAATCCAGGATCGGCGGGTGGATCTCACTCGATGGCGCCGCCGCTTGGTGGCCAGGACAATCCGGAGGGGCAGCCCAAATCTCCAACCCTAACGTTGTCCGGAGGATGCCGTGGGTATGTTCGCACGACTTGTCAAAATGCCATTGCCACTTAGTTAGCCATGCCATTGCCACTTTAGTTGAACTTGTCAAAATTTAGTTAGTTGAACTGTCAAATTTTACCCATTAGTTGAACTTGTCAAATTTTGAACTTGTCAAATTTTAGTTAGCTTTCTTTTAATGCCATGACTATGCCATTTCCACCTAGTTGTCGAACTCATCATTTTTTTGCAAACATGTAGGATGATCCTACTCCGCCGCCGGAAGGCTAGTAGAGAGGTTAGTTACCATTTCAACTTGCTACCACTCTCGTTCGAAAACTTACTTTGATGTCCCACATATGAAAACCAATTTGATCTCCAATGTTTGATAGTAGTGATAAGAGTAGAAGTGCTACACTTGGTTTAGTAGCATCTGAACTTGCTTAGAGGGATTCTCATGTTCAAAGTGTTTACTAACATCTGAACTTGGTTTAGTAACATCTTAACTTGCTTAGTACAAGAGTAGAAGTGCTACACTTGGTTTAGTACCATTTGATCTCCAATGTTTGAATTCTCATGTTCAAAGTGTTGGCTCACTGAATTTTACTTTGCTGGCATGTGCAGCTCAAGCAAAATGAATGGATGCAGCTGGACCTTGTGCTTGTATATGGATTTATGTACCCTTGTGCTTGTATGAATGGACTTATGGAATGGTTTTGTGATCTTCTATATGGTTGTGGATGCTATAATGGTTCTGCATGCATATATATGTGCTATTATGGTTCTGGACTGAGATTCCAGTATATATATCTGTTCTGGAATTTTTGAATTGCAGGGATTTAGGAAAAACAGAAAAAAACAGTAAAAAGTGGCACTCTTTGCCGTGTACAGGCACACGGCAAAGGCCTTTGCCGTGAGGAGTCACACGGCAAAGAGGCACACGTGGCGCTCACCTGTGATCCTGGCATTTGCACGATGACCATTTTATAGATATGCCGTGCTGTTTAAAGAGAACACACGGCAAAGGGGGTGGCCTGGGGTCTGGGCAAAGGATCTATGCCGTGCTGTCTACGGGAAACACACGGCAAAGAGATGTAGCTGTGCCGTGCATGCGACGGCAGAGCGCACGGCAAAGGATGTATCTGTGCCGTGCGTCCGTTTGTGAAGCACACGGCAAAGGATGTAGCTGTGCCGTGCGTGCGCCGGAAGAGCACACGGCAAAATATACAGATGTGCCGTGCGCCTCGGTGAAGAACACACGGCAAAGAGGGTGCAGAGGGTTGACCACTTCTGACAGGATTATGCCGTGCAGAGACAGGAAAGCACACGACAAAGGAATTTGCCGTGTTGGTATGCGAAAAGAACACGGCAAAGCGCCTTTACCGACGTGTATTATGACGTGCGCGGTTTGCCGTGCAAATTGACACGGCAACGCCTCTGCCGTGTTCCGAAACTCCTTTGCCGTGTATTTTGGCCGCACGGCAAAGATCGCGATTCCGGTAGTGCTGTAACGTGCGGTCTTCACGAGTAGAACATGGTCAAGAACATGAGTCCATGTTCTTCCACTAGTAGTAATTTTCTAACAATGTCTAATGGCTCCTTAGATGTATTTTGTTTTTGTAAAGATTTCTTCTGGTTCTGTGATTCTGGTTTTACATTTCTTGCCACCGTTTAGGGAAACTCCAACGTTTTCGGACACAAATGTCCATTTTGATCCGTTTGGACGCCGGGGGCAGGCACCCGCCCTATATCCGACAGGTCTAGGTCATGACATCCGCGTCTCCTGTTTGGTTCAAGTGTTCAACTAGCATGTCTGGTTTCCACATATTTCACCATGTTTAGCCATTTTAGTCATATGATAGCTAAATGTAGATGCAAATTGACAACAAATAAAATATAATTACTTGGCAATTCAATTTAGGCAATCCCGACATGAATCAAAGTATAAAAATGATCGCAAATGGCGCATAGTTCATACAAATAACGACTGATCAAAAGATACCGCTTTGAGATCATCTTCCGCATCTTTTCAATCTAACAAATTTCCAACCAGGTCCATGAGGCTCAGGTGGCCCGTCATGATCAGGATATCTTCGATGAGTAAGTTTAACTCTATTTTATTAGCTCTTGACCGAGCATTGACCTCGTTAATTTCGAGTTTTTATACTTCTAGAAAGCTCTCGACGTGTTTCTCTCTCTCGTCTCTTCTCTGTTCTCACTTGAGATCTCATAAATGGCTAACATATCCTTCGATATCTCTTGCAAAGTGAGTGTCGAAAGCCGAAACCTCACTCTTTGCATCTACTCCCATAGCTCATTTTTGTGACATCCTTTTCCAAACGGAGGGAGTAATTTAGAGTTGGTCCTTTCCTAGAGCTGCCTGACCCGTGTTCGATCGAGAGCGTGCACTGGGCATGCACGGCGTTGTTTTTGTGGCATGTGTGTGTGCAATGCAAAAAAAATGTACCTTTGCTTTTACTGCCACGTGATCAACCCTAGTGGTAGACGACAGCGAGCTTGCTCTTCATCGACATATGTCTGTCGTAGTCGAGGTAGAATAGGTGGAGGACCTCTGCTGCGCCACTACGAGCTCGTGCACCTCCATGGCGACTTCGGCCACAACTAGTCCATAAATTGTTAAAGCTTTCACATAAACCAGACTAAGTAATAAAGTCCCTCGTATTTTACCTTCTGCTTCTGGCTGTCTCGCAATACCTTCTACAGCTTGTCCTGCAGCACTACCTTGACCAACTCCAGGCCCAATAGAAGCAAGCCCTACGACCAATCCAGCAACAATAACAGAAGCAGCAGCAATTAGTGGATTCATGGTGAGTTCCTTGTGTCAAAAAAGCGGCTCTGAAAAACGACGTTGCCATCTGCCGCCGCACAATTAGCGGGGAGGAGAGTCATATTGGTTTCCTGCAACGCTTGATGTGGTGCAAGATGTGCTAGTCGAGCACACTGAAGCCATCCCACGAGCCGCACCCACTGCTTAGAGAGAGCTGACAGTGGTCCTGACCCTACACGGACCTCTCACGTATCGCGCCTCATTATCATCGTCAGTCAAGACCACCACGTAGGGTGCCGCCCATAGAGATCCCCACCTCCGCGGCGTGTCGCCGGGAATGCCGACGCAAAATTTAAGCGCCCAATTAGCCTCATCCTCAATTCTTAGTTGGGTCATAATGCAGAAGTGTACGTTGACGACGCCGTCATCAAAAGGCGCTCGCGTGGCCTCGACGATGAAGCATTGTACCAAGTCGTGAATCACGGATGGCGAGCTTGGGTATGACGGCCAGTCTGGAAAGGTGGCACTATTCCTTGTCGCCGCCCAGGCCACGGCGGCCAGAAAATAAAATGGCAACTAACTAATATTTTCCACCCAAACGATCATGTGTACCAACAAAAATCTCCGCAGGTAATTTCTTTTTCGGAAATATGTCCCTACATTCACCAAAGTAGTTTTGTAAATCCGAAAGATGTCCCACTTGCCATTCTTTTCTGTAAGTTATGTATATTCTTCCATGGTTGACCTATGTGTTTTAGCCTTTACTTTGACGTAAAAATATAAAACACTGCTTGATGTATTTTTTTCCTAAAGACGATGCGAAGGAATAGAACAAAATTCTGACAGAGAAAACGAGAAAAAAGTGACGCAAACTATTAATGGGCTAGCCCAGGTAGACTGAAAAGGTACGCAGGATTTATCCTTTTTCCCGAAACCCTAAAAATCGCAAAACGTATATGCCGCCCATTGGTTTGTCCCGCGAAGCTTATTGAGCCGGCCCGTCTGGTGCTTTTCCTTTTTTTCTTTTTCTGTTTCTTTTTTGTTTGTTTTTTCGTTTTTGTTTTTCTTGCTCTTATTTATTTTTCAATTCTGTTTTGTTTTCTTTTTCTTCTTCTTAATTTTTTAAAAATAGTTTCATTTTTTTAATTGTTTCAAAATTGAAAATTGTTCCAATATTTAAAATGGTTCTGATTTTGAAAATAGTTCCATTTTGAAATGTTCCGATTTTAAAAATGGTTCCATTTTAAAATGGATCCGAATTAAAAAATGTTTTCTAATTTAAAATGTTTCCATTTTTATAATGGTTCGGGACATCAAAATGGTTCCGATTTTGAAATGGTTCTGATTTTTAAAATAGTTCTAATTTTGAAAACTATTCACTTTTGAAAATGGTTCCAAATTTAAAATGGTTCCATTTTGAAAATGGTTCCAAATATAAAAATGGTTTCGAATTTAAAATGGTTCATTTTGAAAATGGTTCCAAACAAAAAATGGTTCTAACTTTGAAAATGGTTCCAAATTTTTTATGGTTTCGAATTTAAAATGGTTCCAAATTTGAAAATTGTTCATTTTAAAAAATGTTTCCACTTTGAAAATAATAAAAACAGTTCAGAATTTTAAAATGGTTCCACTTTTCGAAAAAATTCGTATTTTCGAAAATTCAGAGTAAAAAATATTTTATTTTCAAATGTTTTCTTTTCAAAAAATCAAAACAAGTCAAATTAAGGGAAATAAAATATACAGAAAAATAGAGAAACAAGCAAAAACATATGGGAAAAGGAGAAAAGAGAACTCTCCGTATGGGCCGGCCCATAGCAGGCGCCCTTCAGGCGGCGCTAGCATGGAGCGTGCCTGCGGGCGACGCAAAGGACCTCCCCCTAAATAGAGTAATGGGCTATCGAGAAATCTCGTGTGTGTCCACTCTTTGAGCCTAAGTGGCACTCTGGTTTCTTTGA
The DNA here is from genome assembly GCA_947311845.1 of Poa pratensis. NCBI lineage: Eukaryota > Viridiplantae > Streptophyta > Magnoliopsida > Poales > Poaceae > Poa > Poa pratensis. The sequence goes on along the minus strand of CAMZMU010000052.1, from coordinate 28,128,906 downwards.
TAGTCATGTCCACTATTTGAGATGTTCCACCCTCAAAAAGAAAAGAAAAACTGTTCTGATTCCGAAGGTTGGGTAACAGATAGGCAGATTGAATACGCAAAGACTTTGACTGGTAAATCGTCCTGTAATACTGTAAATCATGAAAAGTGGGAGAAAACGGAGTGAGAAACAGAAGGCGCCGCTCCCATACGGCCATGCCGATAGAAGAATAATGGAGTATGCTGCGTGCACTAATGCATTCAGTAATGCATTCTGATCTTACCATCCAGCGCACCGTCCTCGCCTGCGAGTCACGGCGTCGCTGTCTCGGCCAGCGACCTCGGGATGCATGCTGCATGCACGCCTGCCGGCGCCCGGAGCACCGGCCACCGGACATCCTCGCCGTCTCGGCCGGCGGCCACGCATCCTACCGACCTATCACGTGTATTTCGCGTCCAATCCATCCGGCCCGCGGTCATTTCACGTCAACTCGTTCGTTCGTCCCTCCCACCGGCAGCCACACCGTCAGCCGGCCTCGTCCACATTACTTGGCCGCACCGTCTCCATCACACCCGCCCTAGCGTTCCATCGGGCAGTCGGGTGGATCAGATGAGAGCCAACGTCGCGTGCATGGGACACCGCAAGACGGGTGCATGCATGGCCTAGAGCGGCATGACACCGGCAGACAGACATCCGCATCGCCCGGCCAAACCACCGCCGCCACGCCTCTGTGGCGTCCGGCGGCACGCGTGGAGCGCCATGCTCGATCGACTGACCACCCCTTGCCGTGCATGGTAGTCGTTCCAGCTAGACCGGCCGCACGTCGTGGCGTCGCGCTGGTGTGCATGGCGCGGGCGGGACAGGGCGAGCCGACAGGATAGAGACCGCGCGAGATGGCGGCCGGGCATATCCGTGGCGGAATGGATTCGGAGTGTCCGGTCCGTGGGCTGTACGTGGCCCCACCGGCAGGTGCATACGGCACGAGGCATGGAACAAGACAAAAGAAACCAATCATCAATTCGGCCCATATGGATATCAATCACGTAGGACTCTTGTGCATACATATGTGCATTTGGTTGGATTTTTCCTTAATCCAATCTATATCAATGACGACTGCTCGCGGAATATGATGTTTCAAGGTAAGAAGCTAGTACCTAGTTTAGTATACAACAATTAATCGTCATGTAAGTACTTTTTTGTAATATAATCTCCTACTCCGCCAATGCCATGTCTGGTTCGCTTCTTGTCTACGACGAGTCCAAAGGCGACTCCTTGCCACGTGTCCTATATGTGATGGGGTCGATGGTAGTACCAGGGCGAAATCTTTGCGATAAGCTGACAACAGCAACGCTCGTGAGCGCCGTCACCTCCTTGGAGGCTTCGTCATGGCGCCGCCCGTGGTATCTGCCTCGAGCAATGGGAAAACCTAGATCTGACTTTCAGACCGAGCCACCGTTATTTCATTTCATGCTTAGGGGTACGGTGTTGCCTAGGTGGTTTGTGGAGTCTCCGGTGCGCTAGCTAGAGTCGTAGTGGCCGCCGCTATGAGCATGGGCTTCAGGGCACTACATATGTAAACCATCATTGACACTTCTTGATCGACGCCTCCTCTGGCTGGGTTTGGTCCAACGGTTCACTCGCAGACTCTTAGGCACTTATTTGTGGGTGTCGTGAAGTTCCATTCTTTGGGGCGTGACATGAGAGCCTTGAAGATATTTCATGTGTAGGTTTACTCATTTTAATATGTATTTAACAACATATCTAACACATAAAACATCTTATATTTAGGAACAGACAGAGTAGCCTTTTAGCATTGTACAATCGTTTTGGCCTCTTCTTATGTGAAATATGATACACCTGCCACAGTGTATCCTTAAAAACACTTGTGTTTAGACAAGTAGGGAGCAACATTTTTAAGTACATGTATAACTTACGGAATGTATGAAATATGTAATTCTTGTTGATTTTCATGCATGTTTGGACTGTGGCTTGTGCTAGAGAATTGACTTAATCAGCATGTCTTACTTGCACACACTCTCCGTACTAAAATAATTGTCTCAAGTTTATCAAAAAATGGATGCATCTGAATATGAAACATGTATAGATACATCTATTTTTGTGCAAATCTGAGAAACTTATTTTGGGACGGAGGGAGTATTATAGAGGCAGTCTTGCGAACACGATGACAACAAACTCTGACACGCAAAGGATTCAACCGCGTAGCATCGATTGATCTCCAACAACTGATCTGATTTCATCGTTTTAGTTTGGCATTTTGTTGTCGACCAAACGACAGAACAAGTCCAAAAAGCACACTTAAACCAACCACTACCCCTGATACATGTCTGCTTGCACTTACCAACCTTAATTACTTTAACACTTTCCAAATACTGACGAACTTAATCTCCAATGATTGAGAAAATAAAGAAACTTGACTAAATATATAGTTAGGTGCAGTTGGTTTGGACTTCGGTTTCATATGCGTCACGAACCGGACAAAATTTGCGAGGTTTTTATAATGCATGCAGGGTGGGACGTCAGAAGACATGCGCGCGGACAGATTGTACATATGATTTAGAACTGAAATGATCCGTATTCTTATTTAATTTAGAAAGTGAAAAAGGGAGAAAAATGTGTAAACCATTCTCAAAGATTCTCTAAAGCATTATTATGAAACTAGTCAAATATGTTGGAGCAGATTGATTTCCTTGTCTCTTCTAACGGATCAGACGTCGATGATTAATGTAGTCTATCCGCGTGATTAGATTGGCACATTTTTTGTTTTTAGAGAAGGGTCACATATTGTGTGTTCATATGACGAACCTTGCTTGGTCTATTTTTTGACATTCTTATCCCGATCATTACTCATGACGGCTGGTGACGTTGTGATTTGTTTTGTTGTAGCATACGGATATGGATGCATGCATGTGAAAGAAGAATTAGCCGCCTGACTTTACCAACATTTGGAGTTTAATTGCGTAACGACCTTCAAATCTTGCCATGTGTCTTTATTCTCCGGCCAAAGTTAAATCAAAATTGGCGGCATATATATAATTATAAATCAGTACGCGAAAGTATGATGGGTGCCTTTTTTGGGACTACACTAATACGTATGCAATATGAACATTTTTTTATGTTAAAAAAAAGAGCATTTCATGTCTGAGTAAACATATAGACTATGGTTTGGTCAAGGACGTGACGTTTTGAGTAACCTGTTAGTTAACCTTTCAAATCAGAACTTCTGAAGGACTAAACTAAGTTGATATATATACTTGTTGTGTTGATTTACATCACATCTGACGACTGGACTGCCATCCGTCTCCGGCAGTCCGATGCATGTTAATTAAGCAATTCTTCTCAACGTAGAGGACGCGCTCAACGCCTTTGACTTGAACTTCAATGACTATGAGTTCAGCAACGAGAGAAGGAAAAGACCAAGATTTGTATCAGGTAGTATTGGAGACTGGAAAGTCGAAAGAGACAGAGACAGAATGCATAATTTTATTCACAAGAGACATGGGTGCTTTCTTCGCAGTTTCGCTAATTTCGTTGTGATTAGCATGCAGATTTGTGTAGGGCGCCATATATGGGCGGTTATATGACACTTCATGCAATGGAAACCTGGTTCCATAGAGACACTTTCCATGCACTTTCAAAACGGACAAATTATTTGTAACTGACTAGCTAAATCTTGTTAAAATATAAAGCCTAGCCCTTTTCATCAGTTTGAACTTTTGAGATAATTGGGTAGTGCATCAATTTAATATGGTATCAGAGTCAGGAGGTCTCAAGTTCAAGCCCCGGCTAACGCACTATTTAATATAAAAATAGTTGCGCCCTCCCTGCTACTCCACGTTTAAAGTCTTACCGATTGTCCAGCCTAGACGTGAGGGGTAGTGTTAAAATATAAAGCCTAGCCCTTTCCATCAGTTCGGACTTTTGAGATAATTGGCTAGTGCATTAATTTAATAAATCTATATATATTCTCTTGTACCATCGGTCTACATATATATCGATGGGATGAAGGTTAATAAGAAAATATATCCTGACTCGTGAAATTCGTCAAAGTCCAGCACCTTGATCTAGCTAGCTATCGCCCTTTTCAGCATATGATTCGGCAGTTACCAAAGTAAAATACGAAGCCGATTGGTGCATCTCAGCAAGAATTTGGAGCATCAGAATCGCATTTCGGTTTCATGATGATATATTCAAATGTTTTTCCCTCTCCTTTTTGTCCGTAGCCACAGACGTGGTGGTACTTGGGTGTTGGAGAAAAGAAGCAAAGATTCAATAACTCATGATGAAGGAACTCCCGCCCATGGAATATATGATCTACTCGATAAAGTAGGCACCGAAATCGATCTATCAAAGTCATGTTAGTCGGTGTATAGAATTGCCACTTTTGCGAGAGATCTTCCAAGCACCATCCTGAACTAACTTTGTGATTTTGCAAGTTTCACGGCACAGCGTGTAGAGCGGGGCAGAGGTAGGAATCTAGAGCTACGTGTTAACGTGTGCGTTCATGGCAATGGCATGGCGGTCACGAGGGACGATCCACATGTAGTGTGACTGGAATGAGCGACGCGGCGAGGCTAGCTGCTGCACCGTGCCGCGCCGGCGCCGTTGTAAGCATTGTAGCGTACGTAGCTTTCTGTCGCTCGGAAATGGCAAAGGTCAGAGCCGCCGCGTAGCAGCTACCGTAGGTGTGGAATCTCTCAGGGCCTTTTGGAGTTTGCATGGTGACGACGTGCCTTCTTATATGTACTCCTATCTTCTGGCTCTCGCCCATCGACTGTCTGTCGCTCGGAAGGAGTGATCGACCCATGACAGCTGGGAAATAAATTGTGGAAAACCCGAAAAATGGAAAGACTCTCCAACGGCGTCCGGAAGTTTTGTCACAACGTCCCCATATGCTGTATATTCGAGAAATCTGGAAACCATGTCCGGTCGATGGGCGAGGGCTATGAACAACACCCCGTCCGATTTTTCCTTTTTCAAAACATAAAAAATTAAACGAAGGCCAAATTTAACTAGATTTAAACAAACATAGTTTGAATATAACTAAAATTTCAACTACTACTAAACATCTAATCTTCAGCGGAGGAGTTAAGAATAATCGTGGCGGTCTCCACCGACGTCCACTTAGCCTCCGTGGTGACCAACCGTTTGGAGTCATCGCCAGGCCCCTGTTTGACAGGTGGTGATGACGTCGGTTTGACATCCTCCTCGTCTGCTTCAAACTTTTCTAGCGCCTCCCAGTCGATGCATGGAGGAAGAGGGGGACGAGTACGCGCTTAGCCACCCCCAACAATCTGATTGTGTCCATAAACTCAAGATACCTGGTTATGCTTAGAAATCCAAAGCCATTTTGCCCCCTCCAAGCCTAATGGTTGGCTTTGTCCCTGAATGATGGATATGTTGTCGTTAGAGTCATTGGGTTCCAGCTTGCCTGATGCGTAGGCCTCCTCAAAGCCCGGCCACTGCCCGTAGTTCGACGTGGCAGGCGTGTCTGGATACCCTGAGCCATCCCCATATGTTGGGAGTCCTGAATTTCAGGGTGCATTTTTGCTCATGAATCATCATGATGAGGTAGCTAACTTTTACCTTGGAGTATGAATGGGGTCATATCAACCAATGCCAACTTTAGTCTGTTTTGGTAGTTTGAAACAAAACACCCACTTTCTAGACTTCTTGTAGTCATAGCTATTTTTCTCCAAGCTAAGATCAGGCTCATGGGCATTATGACTTCAAATCTTATCATCTAGCCCTTTCATTTTATTTCTGAATTGTTTTTAGTCTTTGCATTGAAAAAGCAGCATGTATTGCCAATTTGGTCTTTTGTTGGTGTAGCTACTCTCACTTACTGCGAATAGAGTGAGATCTTAATAAGGCACCATGACATTTCTTTCAGTCAACTATCATGAAATTTGTTTATTTCCATCATAAAGTATGTGGCGCAAGTTAAAAGGTTAAGTAGTTTGGCAATGTTGCTAGACCATCCAAACAAGGTAAAAGGAAATACGGCACCGATCGATTATTGATGAAACCGGACATTTAGTTTACTGCCATCGGTTTTTCTTGAGGCTGGCTGGTAGCCGGAAACAAGCAATAATCTTGACGGGAGTAATATATAGACCGAGCAACACGAGAGTGAAGTGTTGTCTCCCGGGCTACATATAGCCCTTTAGTTTGAACTTTCAGAAACATATTTCAAAGTTTCAAAAAATAGAAAAAATATTTACATGTAACTAGTGATGTATAATTTAAGTGTACAAAGTTTTAATCGAAAATAATTTATATTTTACGCTATGAAAATAGACATGTTTTTGATAAGTTTGGAGTTGTACTGTTTACTCTCTGCATCCATAATTTTTTTTTATAGTTCAGAATACATTCTCTTTCGGGTTGAGACTTTGCACATCTATAATGCATATCATTTACAATATGTACATATTTTTTCAGAATTGTGTGTACCTTTAAAAAACCATTTTAATTTTTTTAAATTAAGGGTTGCATGTAGCCAAGCTACAATGGGCCTTTTTGGAGCAACATTTGGTATTGAGCCACTTGTGGTAATGAACTACGTACATCTCTTTCACGTAGCTGTAAATCATCATAAACACTCTTGTAACATCACAAAATACAATACCTTGGTTGTCGATGAAAAGTGTGTTTGTCTCCCAAGTTCAAATGATTCCTTCATATTAAAATATTCAAAATCATAATTATAGGTTTCGAAAAATCCTGAAAAAAAATCAGGATATAGCCAATGATATATCCTACAAGTTAAAAATAGAAACATCAAATTATTTGCATAATCTGTTATAAGAATAGCAACATCTAATAAAACTTGGAGGTTTGAAAATATGCATATTCAGATACCCAATTTTACATTCTTTGTGTATCTCAGAAAGCAAACTATTCGAAATTGGTATTTTGCAAGTTCGTGGGATACACCATTGGCAACATCCAAAAAATATTCAATTTTTTTCAAACTCATAAGTATGATTTTTGATTTATTATTAAAAGAAACGGACCTCTAGAACTTCGCAGCAAGAATTCATCGCTTCTCTTGAGCTAAAAAGGTTTCTAAAGCTCAAAATTCTTCATTTAATAATCTATGAGCATGATGGTTTCTGTACATGTATAAATATTTTGCAGGGAAGCATGCACTATATAAAAAAACTGTACTCAATGCGTTGCGGGAGCAGCATTTTGACTCCGGGTGTCTGTGCACCGTTTATTTAAAACACATTTTAAATGGATTTTGGAATGTCAAAAATCCAAACAAATATTCGCGAATACACATTCGCATCCCATGTATTCAGGAAGTTGTCCCCCGGAAAACTGATTTTTGTGTGGTCTTCGTAAAAAGATAAAATTTAGTGATCAAATAAGCCTTTTTACCGGACATCCTTTTGCCTTTTTGTAGAAGCCACAAAAAATGTCGGTTTCTCTCGAAACTTTTCTTACACACATATAATGTCTAGATGTATGGTCGGATTGTTTTTCAGATTTTTTTACATTCCGAAATATCCTTTTGTGGTACATATGGCCCCATAAACCAAAGTCGATTTCTGTTATACTATGTACTTCATTCGGCATTGAATGTTGACACGCAAGTGTAGCAATGTCTCCAGCTAATGTATAGCAAGCAGGATGGCAGACGCATTTGGTTTAGTATATACTATTTTCAACAAAAAAAATTTTTGTTAGTTATATGAATATGATGTAAGCGTCAATTATATGCTAGGCCAGTTATGCATTCTCATACGTATGCGTATATAAGTTAGGTCGGATCACAATCGACGTTCTGCATCTCAGGTTAATTAATTTCCGATCTTCCTCTTTCTAATGAAGTTGGTTCGTGAAAGAAAAAATATAATCGACGCTATCACCATCCATGTCCAAAGAAAAAATTATCACCGTCACTTCCAAAAAAAAATTTGTAAAGCTCGTCGTCCGTATTAGCCTCTAAACTAAATATGTAATTGTGGCAAGAGCTGACGTTACATATTTAGTTTATCTTAAAACTAAACATGTAACGCCAGCTCTTGCTACAAATAATGCACATATGTACCGTCACCGGTCACCACACGTCAGGTGCTGGCATGAACTCATTAGTCATATGATTAACTCTAGGATGAATAATCGATGTGATAATCGTTACTCCCTCTGATCTTTTTGATTGTCGCAGACTGATAGCGAGTTTGGTACAAACATGATGTACAACTCGTGACAAATAATTCCGATAGGAGGTAGTAGAAGAAAAGCTTTACTTGCACGCTTTACCTATCTATATCTAGCCAATCATATATGCCCATGCATATTACCAATTTCTGAAGTGTATTAAAAACGAGTGCTTTACTTGCGTGCGATCGATGAACACGTAGATGGCTTGGCGTGCATAGAAAATTTCCATATGCATGCCAAGTGGGCACGTAGGGCTGACGTTACAGGTCTCAACTTAATTAGTACAGTACATGATTGTGCAACGAACAAGCTAACGATTTCTAGCTGGTTAGCTTGTAGATTGGGAGTGCTAAGCCGTCGCTGGAGGTGTAATATATTCCAACTTGACCTCACGTGCTTAGGGTTTAGGAGCTGCCTCCGCATCAAGGCCTGGTTAATTTGACTCTACTTTCTACTAGTGTCTTAATTAGTGTGTATAATTGGACCCTTTATATCTAGGCATCGATCTCTAGCTACTCGCGGCAGCTTCATGGATGATCGTCTTTTCATCCTCTTGATTTGGCTCGATTTACTGGCTTTGGGTTTCCATTGACTTTTATTGACGTCTTGTTTGTTAGGTTGGCAACATGGTCATGTGGTTGTTTTTTCTTTTTAGCTTTTCAGCAGTGCCCTGAACCAGCTTTTCGTAAATCAACTGGACAATTCTCTTAATTTAATCAAAAGATTATGGTAAAGTTTGCCCTGTTTCATAAATAATATCTCAACCAGAGTATCAAGATTTGGTACGACGTGTTTGCTCAGGGTATATAGATCTATCTATCTACCCGTAAACTTAAACTCATCCCATTGCTAGCAGGTATTCCGTTCGGCAGTTTTCACCGAATTTCGAGCGAAATTGTAACCATGATTTTTATTTGACAAAATATGAGTTGTATGTCTTAAAATCATACTCCCTCCGTTACTTGGTATAAGGTGCCTAATTTTTTTTAGAATACTTTCAAAATATAAGGCGTATTGCGATTTTTACAAAATTTTACCCATCAAAGAACGAGTCATGATCAAGAATGAAGGAATTCGACTGATTGTTTTCAGTTTATGACTAACAGGCACTCATTTCTCTCGATTTTTTTGAGGAGAAAATTAGTCCACCACATGCAAAATACCGGCGTCATAATATTCGTGTCAAAACCTTAGACACCTTGTATCAAGAAACAAAGAGAGTACCATTAAAATTTTCGTTTGAACACGGATCCAAAAGTATGCTTTTTGTGTCCGATATAACTTGTGTTTTCTTACTTAAATTTAGTACCAAATTAGACCTAAAAATCGAAGAGGACATTCAAACCTAAGCGGAGCGAGTACCTATGACCATATAATCTCATTTCGGGAAGAAGAAAAGTAGTTTAATTACTCGTATTAATCAATCTGTCACCGATCTCATAGTGGATGTATGCATGCCTGCATGTATGAGCACACCGAATGCATGATGCACCGGATACGAGTAAAATCCCTGCATACTTTTCTCCGCCATTCCGGTGGCACGCAGTCTGGACCATCCAGATCCAGCGCAAAGCTAGCCAGGGTTGGGGGGTAAAGAAACTTCTCAGCTCTCATAGCTTCAGCTAGCTTGGTCCCGGTGCCGGTGGCAGAAGAATTGCTTGCATGGTATGGCAGAGACATGCTAGCGATCTTTAACGTGCGCCCGCATGTGTGCGCGAGCCGCCGTGTCGCGCGCCGGCCGGCCGGGGCGGGAACCCGAGCATCGTGCTCCGGCCGCGCCGTGCCGTTGCCGTTGCCGTTGCCGGAGTATATGTTTTTCCGACCGAACTTCCATTCCATGGGAACTTTCATTTCTAGTTCACTCCGAACGAGAAGGAACGTACTAACAAATCATGTCGATCTATCGAATGCTGAGAATAAACCAACTACTCCAGGATATATCTTTGCGCGTCTTGTGCGGCTTGCCGTAATCAAAACTAAATGAACTAGCTAGGCTATCGCGCCTACATTTTCTAGCTTGCTATGCCTGACCTTGACGATCGGGATCTTCCTTGTCCTTTCACGAAAACAGCTCTTCTAGGCCATAGGCGATCGACTTAACGGAGAAAACGATTGTCACCATCTCACCATTACTATACATTCGCATGGATAATATATATGCACGTCTTCATGCTTGTAGCTACCTTGCATCCTTAAACCAACCATACAAAAGGAGTGCGTCGTTTTGGAACTCGTGCACCATGGAGCTCCTTTCTTGAATATGTGTTCAAAACATAGATTTTCTTGATAGATGCATATAATGATGTTCTATACTAGTGTTCAAAGGGCCAATACGAAATCATTTATTTTTTGGCCTGAGCAAAAATGACAAATTGTGGACCTATGTGCGGTGGACGGTGCATATTTCGAAAAATTGGACTTCTATTATATTTGTTATTTTTGTGTAGTGCAGGATATAACTTATTTTGTATTCGTTTGTTGCGCACTGGTGGATACAAAATTATCTACATCTAAGATTTTCTTCAGAATTTTTAAAACTTTGAAGCATAGATCGATGTTTTTTCTTCAAAATATCAGACTCCATGTATCCCGATCTCTTTTTGGACTACCCCCCCCCCCCCCCCCCCCCCCCCCCCCCCCCCCCCCCCCCCCCCCCCCCCCCGCCAAAAGTGGCTAGTCACAATGGGATTATTTCGAAGTAGTTAACCGCACGTATGTCCTAATTAAGTTACTCCCATTGTGACTAGTTAACTCGTTGTGTTATCTGGTTATGTTCATAAAAATTAACTCTGATATCTAGATTTCTCCTTAGATTATCTGGTTCTGCAGATGCAAGCACTTGGCAACCAAGGCTTCAAGGTTCATTCAAGGGCAACACATTGTGATATTACTCTTGGAGATATATAGCAGATTGCATCTGCAAGGCTGACTATTTCCACGCCAATATATCGGGTGTTCATATGACAACACACTGGATGATACAGCTATGGGCGTATCTCCTGCCCCAGGACCAGCGCAAACTTATGGTTACTGTGTCTGCCGGCTCCGATGGTCGCACATGACTTCTTTTCCCGGGCTACGTGGCAGCATACTAGACGACTTAATGCGTAGCGGCTTTTTGTTGTCTCTCTTTGAATGGTTGATTTTTGTCTCCTTATGCAATCCATAATTTGTAAGACTTGAAATACACTTGCACTTTTTAATAAGAACAGCTGTTTTTTTTAGAAATGGGGTGTCACTCCCGGCCTCTGCATCGAGTGATGCACACAGCCATTTATTGATCAAAACATCCAAGTATAGCTTATTACAACTCAGCGGTCACATAGGGTTGAGACATGTATCAACCAACGAAATAGCAACATAGTTTAAACTACAAAAGTCGCCTAGTATGTTGCCATGTATGACAGGAGAAAAACTCCTGTGCCACCAACAGAGTCGAGCGCATCCAGTAACCATAAGCTCCTGCTGGTCCGACGAAAGCAGGGTAGCCCATAACTGGATCCAGTAAGCCGCCATGTTGATAACCTGTAAAACATGAAAATTTGTTTTCCTGTTAAAGACAATATCATTCCTGCAATTCCAAATAGACCAACAGATTGCTGAAACGCCAATACGAATCCTAGCTGTTGTCTTTTTTATCAATCCCATTCAACCAATTTCCAAACATATTGGATACACTTGTAGGTGGGGGGATATTATATGTGCATAACACAACGCGCCAAACTAATCGAGCAAAAGGACACGACATGAATAAATGATCTATAGACTCCTCACATCCACAAAAAGAACATTTAGTGCATCCGTGCCAATTTCTTTTGATTAAATTATCTTTAGTGAGCAATACTTTTCTATTAAGGAACCACATGAAAATCTTAATTTTGAGCGGTATTTTTAACTTCCACAAATACTTACGCAGAAAAATCGTATGTACATTCATCAAATCCTCATACATAGATTTTACCGTGAATACTCCGTTGGTTGTAAGTTTCCACACGAAAGTATCGCTACTTTTCATTCAACTGAACATCCATCAGCGAAGGCATAGGTGTGACCATGCATCCCACCTGTCCCCGATCAAGGCCCTCCTAAAATTCATACTTAAAGGTGGAGCCCCATGGAATACATCATGCACCAAAACATTCTTTTGCTGTGCAATATTGTATAATGATGGATATTGTTGGTTAAGTGGGGTGTCTCCTAACCACGTGTCCTCCCAAAACCTAGTACCTCTCCCATCACCTATTCTGAACAAGCCTCTGTTAAAGAACTCCTCTTTAACTCTCATAAGGCCTTTCCAAAAAGGTGAGTCTGTTGGGTTAATATCCACTTGAGCTAACGTCTTATTACTTAAATATTTGTTCCGAAGAAGTTCTTGCAAAACCCCATCCTCATTTAGCAACTTAAAAAGCCATTTGCTGAGTAAACATTTGTTTTTTAGTTCTAAAACCTCAATACCAAGACCTCCTTGGTCTTTTGGTCGACATACGATATTCCACTTAGTTAACCGATATTTCTTTTTCTGCTCATTGCTCTGCCAAAAGAACCGTGAACGATAAAAATCCAGTCGTTTCCTTACCCCTTTAGGTATTTTTAGGAAAGACAACATAAACATCGGTAAACTAGTTAACACAGAATTAATAAGGACAAGTCGATCTCCATATGAGAGTAACTTTCCTTTCCAGCATCCCAATTTTCCTTCAAACCGGCCCTCTACTGGATTCCATTCTGCATTCCGAAGTTTTCTATAATGGATGGGCACTCCTAAGTATTTAAAAGGTAGAGAGCCAGATTCACATCCAAAAATATGCTTATACTGCTCTTCTACCTCCTTTGCCTAACCAAAACAGAAAATCTCACTCTTATGGAAGTTTATTTTTAATCCCGAAAGTTGCTCAAAAATGCACAATATTAGCTTCATATTTATAGCTTTATCTAAGTCATGTTCCATGAACAAAATAGTGTCGCCTGCATACTGGAAGTATGGATACCCGCCCTCAACCAAATGATGGATGAGGCCCCCTACTTGGCCATCTGCCTTTGCCCTTGCAATCAGAACAACCAACATATCTGCCACAATATTAAAAAGCATCGGATACAGCGGGTCACCTTGCCTAAGCCCCTTTCTTGTCTGGAAATAATGACCAATGTCATCATTTACCCGAATCCAACGCTTCCACCTTTAACACTTTGCATAATCCAATCACACCATTTTTGTGAGAAGCCTTTCATGCGTAGTGCTTGTAAAAGGAAGGGCCACTTAACCTTATCATATGCCTTCTCAAAGTCAATTTTAAAAAGAACACCATCTATTTTCTTCCTCTGAAGTTCATGAATGGTTTCATGGAGGATCACAACCCCTTCAAGGATGTGTCGTCCTGTGTGCATCAATCGATACAGAGGCTGGGTTTCTCCCCCTTTTCTAAAAAGAAAAATATCGGGTGTTATATATCCCGGAAGCAATTTCAGTACTGAGCGTCATGCAACCAGCTAGATAGCATAGAACCTTGAATCCATCATATAAAGTGCTGGCCTAGCCTAGATGGCTAGGTTTGCAGTATGATGATCGCGCTATCCATGTTGTGAAATATATCGACCCATCCTTCACCGCAGCTATGGCATCACGCCTCACCCTCCATACCCAGCTTACACACTGTGCAGTGATTCACTGATTTCCCACCATGGGAAGGTTCGTTGTGACTCACATTGCACCTCATCCGACCTATGTGTTCAGCGAGGTGTTTGCGGTGATTTTCTCCTACATTTTTGTTTCTGCATGTAGATCCCTCTAGCCAATAAATTAGACGCTATAAGGCGGATGCATGCTCTTAGAAACATTTTAGAAGGTTTAAAAGGATTTTGGCGATCTAGGCATGCATGCTTTCAAGATTTTCACGGCTATTGATTCACTTGTTCAACGTTTACACATTTCACGTCTAACTAAGTTCTGAACCATTGTGGAAACAGCTCACCCGTGAGTTGAGACCTGTGAGAACCACATAACCTTAATAATGTCATGCAAACTGGCTATTATAGCCTATGATGGCGGATATGATGCTCCACTGGCAGCTACCTCCGTGATCTCGCTATCTATGTTGCGCTAGGCGCTAGCCATGTCACGTCCACCGGAAATTGCACCTTGGCCATCTGGAAACAGTTCCTGAATAGCTCATGTAAGACTCTAGCACTTAAGAGCCAGTGCCAGCAGTATGCGTCCAGAATCTATGCGTCCTAAGTTCTAGGTGGCGTCACCGTCAACAATGCCCAACTACTATGTGGCGACCCTTGACGTATGCCACTGTGGAAAATGCACTTTTTCTTAGAGAGATTACAAACTTGTAGTAGGAGAAGCGGGCATTGTTATATTACTGAAATACCTGTCGTCCCATAAATTCAAAGTTTCCGTATGAGATGTACAAGTCTCTAAACATAACTAAGAGTGGGAGCGTTGCACGGCTGCAATAATCACAACGCATGTCGATCGACCGGATCATGGCACAACTCACACCACAAAGCACACAGTTGCCGCAATGGAAGGCATTAGAGGCGCTAGCTGCACATCAAATCATCCATTCACCGTCAGACAGCCCTTCATCGCGCGTACTGTGTAGGCTGTCACCAGCAGGTCACAGGTGCTCGAAAAAGAGGCCAATATGACACACCCTTTTCCCAAATCTAAAGGAACAGCAAGAGGCCTCTCTTCTCCAAGGATCTAATCATATCATATCATCCAACCATCCAGCTTTCCGCGTGTGTGTTTTGACGCGGTTTTATGTGTGTTTAGGAAGAGATGGTGGAGCTTTTTCACATCTCCTTCTGATAATTTGAAGATATAGCAGCTATAAATGATCTTATGCGTTAAAAACATACATATATCATCTTCATATTGCTTATGTAAAAGCAAGGCGACTACCAACATATATATAGGACATCAGCAACCCTAGGGAGAACGCAGCGTCAGATCATACACCAGATTTGATTAGATTGTAACAGGACTTGCTTGCACAGAACCATGTTCACCGGTGGTCGACTGGTCGCTGCAATAGCACTTGCCTTTCTTGAAATGGTGAAACCGCTTATTTTTCCCTCACAATGAGCTCCCTCGCAACGATCATCGGCATGATCTTGATGGCGGGGTGGCAGTCCCCGCATATCCTGAGGTTCTTGATGATGCGGAGAGGAGTCCTCACGGGGGTACTGATCAACCGCAGGCGACCGCCAGCCTCTCAATAGTCACTAGTGTACACAAGCGCCTGCTCCTTGGCCTCCTGATCGATGTCACGGAGGCTGGAGCACGTACCTTGTGTGTGGGATGTACCGCTGCTTGTTCACTGCCTTCTTGGTCTTGGGCTGCAGCCTGTACTCACGGACTCACCTCAACTGTTCCTTTAATCCGTGAGGCAAGTCTTGGAAGGATGGGTCGTTAGCTTCATAGGGTTGAGTTTGGAATGGATCAATCGAGACCAGCATTTCCTCAGCCCCGTCGTCAAGGACTCAAGGTCGACATTGCCATTCAGACAAGCAAGGCGCAAGAGCAACTCCCATATCATTATTGCATTGGGCTGACCAATATACAGCCTCATTGAGCTGACCCGGCTTGCCCAGGACCTCGATGATACTGACATATTGCTCCATCCCAGGCTCGAGACATGTCCAACTAGAGGAACGCCTCCTTGATGGCCTCCAAGGTGGCGCACCCGTTGAGCACCGGCACGAACGTGTAAGCATTCAGCAGGACGCCGCACCTCTTTATCTCCTCGAAGAGCTGCAGCGCGACGTCCCCGCGCCCGCTGGCCGCCTAGCCGTCGACCATGACGTGCCAGAAGGCCATGTTCCTGCCGGGCATATGGTCGAACGTCCTGCGGGCGTGCGTTATGTTCTCGTGCCTCCAGTAGATCTCCAGCGCCTTCTCATTAACCTGGCGGCCAATCAGGAAGGGCGACCACAGGAGGAAGTCGTGCACTGTCTGGAGCTCCTCGAACAGCTTCGGGTTAGAGCAGGCGGCGGCGATCTCGTAGAAGGATGACGCGTCGCCGCACATCCCCTTGTCGAGAAGCTCCTTTGGCCCTGCCACTGCCTGAGGCGGCACCCGCTGCTGTTTTGACGAAAATGCAGCTTAGCCGGGCAGAAGCTGCTACACGCGCCCGAGCTTTCTTTCCCCTCTCCCTGCTACTGTTCGAGAGAGGCGGAAAAAGCGGCGACCCACAGTTCCTGGTTCTCCCCGGCGGATCTGCTGCTCCCCTTCACCTCTGGCCGCCGTCTCGGCGCCGTGAGGTGGAGGGGAGCTCCGAGATCTCGTCGTGTGTAGATAGCTAGGTCTAGGGTTTCGGTTCCCGGGTGACGTCTTCGAAGACGGCGGCGATGGCGTCATTGTTTGGGCGCTTGTCCTCCCCCTTCTTTCCCCGTTCCGGCGTCCGCGCCGGGGAGGCCGTGGAGGTGGTTTGGTGCCTGGGTTTGACCGGCGAGGCGGCGGCGGTGGTCAAGCTGGGGCTTTTTGTCCTGGGTCTTCTTCTCCGCTTCGCTCGCGCGGGCTCCGGCGCGGGCGGTGGTGAGGACTCCAGGGGCTTGTACAGGAGTGTTGTTCGCGGTCGGTGGTCGTCGCCTTGTGTGGCGGCGCTGGCTGAGGAGGTTGACGGCGGTCCAGGAGCTGGTTCGTGGCCGGACGGCGAGGGATTTGGGTGTCTCCGGCATGGGAGGCCAGATCCGGAGCGGGATGAGCTCGGCGCAGGTCGCCGGCCGATGCAGCTTGACTGTCCAGATCCAACTCGTCGGAGTTGGTGGTTACTGCGGCTCACTAACGCCCTTTGGCAAGGGGTTCTTCTTGCTCCATGGATTCGAGGTGGTGATTTGCAGCGGTGGTCTCCGCCGTCTCCAAGTTGCAAGGATGAAGATGATCTCCTGGT
This sequence comes from Poa pratensis, assembly GCA_947311845.1. NCBI lineage: Eukaryota > Viridiplantae > Streptophyta > Magnoliopsida > Poales > Poaceae > Poa > Poa pratensis. The sequence continues at coordinate 28,111,834 of CAMZMU010000052.1, read as the reverse complement.
CCTCTGTTTGTATCCTCTACAGTTGTACTCGTATATGTACGCTTGTATTTTCCTTGCTATTATATGAATACTAGTACTACTATAAAAAAAAATGCAGCTTAGCCTGTAGCTCCTTTGGCCCGCGGTGATTTCTTTCGGTTCTTGTAGGGGCGGAAAAGGAGGAGGCGGCCCATAGGCCATGGTTGTGGCGCGGCGGGGGAGCCCGTCTCATGCCTGCGCCTAGTGAAGTAGTGATGAACACGGAGCGGCTACGGATGTAATGTAAGTGAGTGGTGGCACATTTATTTCATACTCTTTTACCGCAAACGAATACAAAAACGCCGAAAACAAATATGGAAAGGGATACAACACGAATATATTAATTCGGATTTCTAAGATAATTGACTAGTGCACCAATTCAAAATGGTATCAGAGGAATGCGGTCTCAAGTTCAAGCCCATCTAACATGCTATTTAATATAAAAAATAGTTATGTCCTATCATCTACCCACATTTAAGGTCTTACCGACTGCCAACCTAGATGTGAGGGGAGTGTAAAAATATAAATGGTAGACATTCCCATCAGTTCGGAATTTTGAGATAATTGGCTAGTGCATCAATTCAATTTTGAATAGAGACGGAACATGAAACAAATATTTACCATAACCGAAAGACGCCTTAAAAAATAAGAAAAATCAAGAAAATCAATAAACTTGTCAGGTTTCTAAGTTGAAATAAAATTATGAGGAGAAATCCTAATTAGATAATATAGAGTGTAACATTCAAAAATTATTATCGAGCGAACCCGCCTCACGGACGAGGAATTGGCCGCCACTACAAAAGCAGTGGAGAAGGCGAGGCAGATGCTCCAGCCCACCTCGAATCCATAGTGGAGCATGAATTCCCGTGGTCGTTGTGAAGGTCGATGATGTTTCAGTACCTCGGCTTTGAGAGAACAGGTTGTTGCCTACGAAGAAGAAGACTAACATGATGGTTCGAGTTTTAGGTTATCTCGTTCTAGATTTAGTTCAATTTCTACGCAATAGTTGTCGGCATCAATTTGACAAAGTGGGTGAAATATTGCGTGATGTCTATATGAATTTTCAGTACCAATATACAACACATGTTCAGCCTGACGGGTTTGCAAACCGAAAAATCAATTTCGGGGAACAAAAATAGTTTTAGGGGTTGTTTTATACTGGATGTGCTAGAGATGCTATAAATTTGGTTAATGTTATTATTGATTTTCCTCAAACATCTAATTGGAAATTTGGTTCGCTGAAAGTGAGCGAGCACGCCAATCAGGTTGAGTTATAGGTGTCCCTATTTAAAATCATATTTTAAAATGTTCAAAAACTCTGAACAATCTTTTTAATTTGGGTGTATGTCTAGACATTTTGTTTTCGCACATCGTTAGCTTCCTCGCGGTAAGGTCTTCAAAACAAATTTGATAATATTTTATCGCAAATTGACATATTATTGCAAGTCTGATTATGCACAAGGTTACCACATTATTATCACATCTTTTTTAGATTATTATCACTAAGTTGTTGGACTAAATAGATTGTTGTTTATATGTAAGTAGCAGATTGTTATCGCATATATGCTAGATTGTACACCAATTAGTTATTGTATTGAACCCACCTTGTTTATCATTTTCATGTCAGAGATTTTAAATCAATGCAATGATGCATGCTACTTTTTTTTGTTACATGATAACATCGTTTAGTTGTTGGCCACAGTTCAAGGCTTTCCTCCCTGTCTGAGAGCCTTACCTATGACTATGCAAAATTGTTGTGCTAAACTATTTCCTGACAAGTTGACAACCATGGTAACGCAATCTATCAACAAACGCGATGAACGAATCCATCGACACATTACAGACATTGGCTCTAATCGAGACGAACAAATTATTTAAAACACAAATCATTTTAAGTTTAAAAAGTAGACGATGATTTGAGAACAAGATGTCAGATTCTTACATAGTTGATCTAAACATGGAAGCAATCTCATTATGTAGCATCCACTGAGAATTCTACGAGAAAGAAAGTTTTATGTCGGTACCAATTTTTCTAAGTCCAATCTTCTTAGAAAATTGCAATTGTAGTGCAATTTTATTTGAGAGAAAAGTGCAACTCTTCTAAACAAGAAGTGCAATATGAGTAGTGCTGAAATATTGCCCTTTATTAGGATGGGCTAAGGCCCATCTAACATCTCCAGAAAAATTCCCTAAAGGACCATGCTGCCATTTGGAGAGTGGTACGTGGGAGTTTAGTCTCACATGGCTAGTTTAGAGAGATGTACACCAGTTTATAAGGTGAGCTCTTATCCACCATGTATGAGGTGTTGGGTGTGAAAAGAAAGAGGAGTTCCACACGCGCGCTCCTCCTCCTCCGCTGTCCGCCTCGCCTCGCCACGCCTCGGCACGTCACGACGCGTGTCTTAAGTGCTCTTAAGTACGACCGTTTCTAGTCTCTTAATTCTCCCTTTAATCGCGTGTGTTTTCGCTGGCCTTCCGCCTGCGTGTGTGTGCCTATATGAGAGAGGTCGCAACTCCAGAAAAGACACACTAGAAAGATCACATCCGCTCGCGCCGCCACCAGTTCCTCTCGCTGTTGTTGCCATGTTGATCCCATCCCGTCCACCGCGTACACGGCCGACGGGAGAGCATGCCTCCGAAACTCCGCCTCTCCATATCCTGTACGGGAGAGGGGCAATTGGGTTATTGGGGAGCGTCTCATACGCGACTGCTCGCCGCTGTTCGTCTGCTTCAACGACATCTGCATCAACTACGTCCGCGTCGCCTTCATCATCATCATGAGCACCGATGACACCACTGCTGCCACCGCTGCCGCGCCTCAAGAGGCTGCAACGCCTCTGTTGTTGCTGCTGCTACAGCCAACTGGCCTACTGGAGGGTATACCATGTTTATCTCTCTCCTGTTTATTTCCATGTTTAAAGTATTAGTGATTTCAGTATGTTATTAGCACTGTTTATGCCATGTTCATGATTTATTATTTGATTAATTTAATCGAACAATTGCCTATATACTCAACAAGTAGCACCATTCTCTAAGCTTGATTTAGACGAGAGTTGCATCTTTCTAGAAAAAGTGATTTAAACAAAAAAAAAGTCAAATAATTAGCAAATCCTTCCATGTGTATAAAATCCTTGATTCAAGACTAACAAAGGAAAATCATCAAGGCAATTAAAAACCTTCATTGTCACACACAAATAACCTGCCATAGCTAGAAGATCATATGACTCAAATCCACCCTGGATGGCTATGAATACGCGATACACGGCTGTGATCTCGTCGTTAAACTGATTCCTTTTTTCAACGCCAAACCTCCTCATTTTCCATGTACGCGGGTCAATTACAAAAGTGGGAAAGCCCACCTCGTTGACCCTTGCACAAACAAAGCCACCCCAAAGCAAACAACGCACCCCTCCTCCTCCTTCTTCCCCGGCCCCATCGCCGCCGGCCTTCTCTCCCACCTTCCTCGCTCCTCCTCCCCCACTATAAAAACCGCCCTCACCTTCCCTTCTCACCCAAAACCCCACGCCATTAACACGGCCTCAAGCGCGCAAACACACAGCGGCTGGCACTCCTAGTAGAAACGTAGCACGAGACTCAGAGATCAAACGACCCATCGTCGCTCTGTTCGCTTCTCGCCCAGCTCTGCTCTGCTTTCTCACTCTGTTTACAAGAAACAGAAGGTGGCAATGGGGGATGAGATGGAGGCGGCGGCGTGGGCGTGGCGCGGCTGGCTAACGTGGCGCGCCGCCGCAGCGCTGCTGCTGGCGTGGGTGGTGCTGCACGTGGCGGCGCGGGTGGCGGACGCGCTGTGGTGGCGGCCGCGGCGCCTGGAGGCGCACTTCGCGGCGCAGGGCGTGCGCGGCCCGCCGTACCGGTTCCTGCTGGGGTCGGTGAAGGAGATGGTGGCGCTCATGGTGGAGGCCTCCTCCAAGCCCATGTCGCCGCCCACCTCCCACAACGCGCTGCCCCGCGTCCTCGCCTTCTACCACTACTGGAGGAAGATCTACGGTGCGTCCCCCGTCGCCGCCAGCCGGCTGCTCCTGCTCCTGCATGTGGAGCGGTAGAATAGTAGCATCCAGCATCATCTTTTGGGGCGGCTTTGGTTGCATCTGCTTGTTGATCTGTTCCCTCACTGTCTGCTTTCCGGTTTTGCTCTCTCTCTTCTCTGTGGCTGTTTGTGCCCAGGGCTCAGCTTTTGTCTCTTGTTGTCAGCTCAGCTCAGCTTCTCTCTCTATCCATTTGCGCATATGGGGTTTATGTATTTACTCACCTTCTTCCCCTCGCGGACAACTCCTTTAATTTCACCTCTGTTGCTGCTGCTGCTCTGGTTGTTGTGTTGGATTGAGATTTTTGCTGCTCTTTTCGTCCTTTTGGGTCATCAGATCATTAATGGTGTCTGTGATGATGATGCAGGTCCGACGTTCTTGATATGGTTCGGGCCGACGCCGCGTCTGACGGTGGCCGACCGGAGCTGATCCGGGAGATCTTCCTGACACGCGCCGACGCGTTCGACCGCTACGAGGCGCACCCCGTCGTGCGCCAGCTCGAAGGGGACGGCCTCGTCAGCCTGCACGGCGACAAGTGGGCGCTCCACCGCCGCGTCCTAGCCGACGCCTTCTACCCGACAACCTCAACGTACGAACCAACGCCTGATCCTCTGTTTTTTTCTTGTCCGTGGCCACGCTGGCGGTGCGTGGCATGGTTCGACGGGTGGATGTGTCTGACAACGGTTTGGTTTGGTTTTGCAGCGTCTGGTGCCGCACGTCGGCAAGTCCGTGGTTGCGCTGGCGGAGAAGTGGCGAGCGATGGCGGTGGCCGGCGGCAGCGGCGAGGTGGAGGTGGATGTGTCTGAGTGGTTCCAGGAGGTGACGGAGGAGGCCATCACGCGGGTCACCTTCGGCAGCAGCTACAACGACGGTCGCGTCGTGTTCGGCATGCAGAGCCAGCTCATGGCCTTCGCCTCCGAGGCGTTTCGCAAGGTCCTCGTCCCAGGCTACCGGTACGTACTACGTAGTACTCTGCCCACCGGCGCCATTGGTCCGTCCCCAATTAGCCCCACGGCTTCAAAGGACACGCCAATTGACAAATGATATATGTTGTTGCGCGCAGGTTCATGCCGACAAAGAAGAATTGGCTGTCGTGGAAGCTGGACAGAGATATCCGACGGAACCTGACAAGGCTCATCGGTCGCCGCAGCGACGAGGCCGCCGCCGTGGAGACCGAGGGGGAGAAGGCCGACTCCGGAAGCTTCCGCGACTTGCTCGGCCTCATGATCAATGCGGGCGAGAGGACGACGACGCGGGTACCGGTGGCGAAGGCGATCGCGGTACATGACATGTTGGAGGAGTGCAAGACCTTCTTCTTCGCCGGGAAGCAGACGACGACCAACCTCCTGACGTGGGCCACCGTGCTCCTGGCCATGCACCCGGAATGGCAGGAGCGCGCTCGCCGCGAGGTGCTCGACGTCTGCGGCGCCGACGAACCCTGCAAAGAACACCTCACAAAGCTGAAAACGGTACGTCCCAGCACAAACTCACTGTGATTCCGATTCTCTTCCCGGGAGCTGCGGGTGAAATTTCAAACTTGCTGCAAAGGGGCGTTTTCGTCAATTTTGGTGCTGACTTACAGTGCGTGTTCCACGTGTTTCCTATGACAGCTCGGCATGATCATAAACGAGACCCTCCGGCTGTACCCGCCGGCAGTCGCCACCATCCGCCGCGCGAAGGTCGACGTCCACTCTCGGACGGGTGCATGATCCCCCGCGACATGGAGCTGCTCATCCCGATCATGGCCATCCACCACGACGCGAGGTACTGGGGTCAGGACGCGACGCAGTTCAACCCGGCGCGGTTGCCGACGGCGCGGCCAAGGCGGCAAAGCACCCCTTGGCGTACATACCGTTCGGGCTCGGGTCCGGATGTGCATCGGCCAAAACTTGCACGGCTAGAGGCCAAGCTACCATTGCCATCCTCTGCACGTTCGAGATCCGACCATCTCCAAAGTATGTGCACGCCCCGACGGTACTGATGCTCCTCTACCCGCAGTACGGTGCGCCGTTGATCTTCCGGCCGCTGCCATCCCGGCAGCCGGATCCTGTGTCCTCCTCGTAGACCATCTGCTCTGCTTGCTTGTCCCAAGCCTCAAATTTTGTCAAAATTGGCAGATCAAGATGGTTTCTACCAGGAAAGGGATAGGAGGAAGAGTTGGTCACCATGGAGCCCCCGAATCATAGGACACACGTCTAGAATTGACCCAAATGCCCCCCATCCTTGTGAATATGCCAAGCGATACAAAGAGCCAAGAATCACTAATTTTTGTCATAGCCTTAGGACCTGTGGCCCGCCAGGTTGCCGAATTAACCCTCCTTAACAGACCGGATCAGACCAGCCTTTTTCTTAAGATTTGATGACAAACAAGAGAAAGGCCCTACCTCCTTTTGTTGTCTTGCCCATGGCTTCTGGTGTATCTATTTGTATAGAGGTTTATTCCATCATCATGATCAAAAGAAATTGAAGGAAGAAAAATGGTGGTCTGTTTATATTTTTCTTGGAACTCTGTCTGACTACCTTACACACGTCATTCCTCTTCTTTTTCGCCGGTATCCGTCTATGATGTGTGATGTTTGCTCCTAACTCCATTATAAAAAGAACTTGCCTAGTTAACAACCCTGGCTGTTCCCTAAAGATCATCCACTAGCTGTGAAGAAAGACCTGGATGCACACACAAGAGAATACATGCTCCTTGTCAGTAAAGGTAGAAATCCCAAAAAATTCAAGCCAATTACACCTCGCAAAAAATTTAGCCAATTACAGAAATTTATATAAAACCAAAGATTATTGTAATAGACTACTTTTTTCAAAAAAAAAAAACCAAATTTTAGAGTCAGTGAAGCTGGCTGGGTAGCACTAGCAGCAGCCAAATCCTTGTTGCAAGGGGAGGGAGACTGCGGCCTGCCTACCTGTCGTTGGGGGCTAGCTGTCACTGCCGCAAGGAGCATTCCCAACGGTTTTTGCAAACGGACAACGCAAGTACAGTACACTGCTGGACCCGAGAGAGAGAAGATCAGCAGACGCACGTAGCAGCTCTGGTTTACCTATGGGTTTTACTGTCCCCAACCATGCCATTTTGCATCTCTATCATCAATCGGGCGCTTAGAAGTCCCTTTTTCCCTCTCCCTCCCAGGTCGCCCCGTGCGGCGACTCCGGAGGGCTCCAACCAGCCACCAGAAGCCCAGATCCGGCGTGCCTCCGGCCGCTGCCGCCGCCGGCGCCGGCGGCGGTGGCGGCGCCCTGCCCGTCAGAAAGGCGGAGGGGCTGTGGGCGGACCTACGTGCCGAGACGCCCGTCTTGGTCGCCGGTCGCGCGGAGAGAGCTGCGCTCGGCGGCGGACCCTATGCGCGGTGGGGCGACGACGGCGAGGAGAGGCAGGGCGAGGCGGAGAGGCTGGCGACGTAGCGCACCGGCGGCGGCCCCTGGTCTGGGCGCGAGCGGCGCATCTGGGCCCGTTTTGGGCCCGATCTGGGCTCAGCGGGCCCGCTCGGCCAGGACGCAGCCCTGCTGCCGCTCGGTAGGGCTAGGCCGGAGCTCGCCCGCGCAGGTGGTGCTGCGGCGGCCTCGCGGGAGCTGTGGTCAGGGGTGGTGTTTGACGGTGGTGGACGGGGAAGACGATTGGCGTCGTCGCGGTGTCGGCAACGTTGAATCCTTCCCGCAGGTTGATCGGCAAGCAAGACGTGATGCGGGCATCTCTTTGCCCGTTGCGTGGGAGGAATGGTGGAAAGCTGAAGGGAGAGGAATGCCGCCGCTGCGGTTGTTGCATCCTTCGCGGGAGATGAATGGTCCGCAGGCGTTGCATCCTCGAGGAGACGAATGGCTCCTAGTATTTGGTTGCATCCTTCCGTTGGGAGAAGAATGGCGCCGCATCGGAGGTTGCATCCTCCGTTCAGTGGGGGCGCAGCTGCAAGGTGGAAGCACATCGAGCTTGCCGGGGAAGTGTGGTTGGCCGTGGAGGCAGGGTAGTGGTTTGGTGTGTTGACTGGTTTGGATCCTGGGTTTGAGCTATGCAGGTGAGACTGCCGGCGAAAGCCGTACTCCAGCTGTGGCCGGAGTCGTCGATGGCGACGACTTCGAGCGTCGCTCCCTCGTTGGAGGCATCGATGTAGTTGTTCCCACTTTGTATTTTTCGACGTGCTCTGGGGGAAACCCTTGACCTAGTCTTCTAGATCGGACGATGGCGACGCCTTTCGGCGTCGTGTTCCCTCTTGGGGGCATCTTTTGGAGGCGGATCCGGCCAGAGGGGCTCGTGGCTCGCTAGGTTGTGTGTGTTGTATGGTTTTTGGGTCCGGTTTCCTCATAAACTGGACCAAACTTATATCTATTCATTGAATTTAGCAGTTCTCCTGCTAACATTCAAAAAAAATGCATCTCTACGTGCTCCGTGGAAACGTGTGGTTGATCTCTTGCAAGATCTTGAAACTTTGCAATAAAATTGGTTATTATAGAGGCCGGAGCTATATTCCCTATTTTGATTAAAAAAATTGTTTTCCTCTATCTTGATACGTGTATTTGTTGCCCTCGGTGTCAATCTAATTCCCTCGAGAGTGTGTTAGAACCTCAAGGTACACATCAGTCACACCAGAGTAGGGATGCAATCGGATCAGATCAAAAAACATTCGTTATCGTATCCTATACCGTATTTTTGTTCAACGTATCGGAATTGATCAGATAATAACATGTTACGGATTCGAATGCAGATATAGCGAATCGTGGATTCGGAACGGAATGGGACGGACTCGGAGCATAAATGGAATTAATTGTATAGGTATGCATATAAATAGATCGGTGAACCATACACTCAAAAATATAAAACGAGTTTAACAAAGCACTCATGCACTAAATAATTCTAACAGTATAGGATCAATAAATATAACATGCATGACTACATGAAAAATGGGTCCATTGTATGCAATAACGCATTAATGCTAAGATTACATGCGGCGATTCAATAGCCTAGTATCGACTATGTAATTGAGCTTATGTTTACTGGAACAAATTCAGCAACTAACTAACTAGTAACTAGTCTATTTTTGGCGTTTCTATTCAAATTGGATTATTCGGTTTAAAACCATCGAATAATCCAAAATAATTTCCAGATATGGATATCCATGGTGCCGTTTGGATACCATATCCTATACTGTATTTGGGTGTTATGTTTGGAGTCAATATCCGTATCCATTGGATTCCTTCAAACGGAGTATGGATTTGTTAAAATGGATTCCGTCAAAAACAATATCATATTCGTTTACATTCCTAAACGAGATGATAAACCATCAACATGACATGGAGATTTAGTAACGAGGTTGCTGAATCGATGTGTATATCTTTATTATCTATAACATTAATTAAACTAAAATATGTTGACTTTTATCTAGAATTATATGTCTTATTTTCTAAAACGAAAAGAGTAAATCGGCATAGTACACTAACCACAATGTCTCAGGCCTATGCCAATGCAAGTCTCTTAGCACGGTTTCATAGGTAATTTGCTTATGTGGCATGTTAGTTAATGAAGAGAGATGGTGAGGTTGTATCTTAGCTAAGATACAACCCTTTCACGTGGCCATAGGCAAAATAGTGTGCTTGTCCAATTATATGCATGCATGAGGCCCAAATTATTAAATTAGAGACAACCACTAAGAAACAAACCATTGGCACGGCCGTCTCTTAAAATTTTAATACTCCTATGATAACGTGTTAAGAGACAATGCATTGGCACAGGCCTCAAAGGCCATCAAACAAATCTCGGCCACCGCACTATGTTCAACCTCCAATAATTACATGTTAAACGTCATCATTTGTCATATCAAAGGCCATCTATTTTACGCACTTTGTAAAATTTAGACGATAACTTCAAAATAAATATGACTATGTGCATTAATCGAGTCGGACTCTCAAAGAGAAAAACATAGGTAGTTTAAGATTGAAAAAAAAGCTCAAAACGAAAGAAGAAAATGCTGACCAAACTAAGCTAGGTACGTCAAACGGGCGACATGTGTAGACTAGTCTGGATTGCGATGTTTCCGTTGGATAGGTTGCCAAAAAGACGGACGGTCCCAAGGGTAGGAGTGCGTGCCCATATTTGCCAGCAGCCCCAGGCCAAGGTCCATCATACACAACGTACACCAAAAAACCAGAGTGAGCGCACCGCACCACACATCGTCTTCCCTGGCATTCCAAACCACTGGTCCTATGGAAGCCATCAATCAATCATTGATAAACAGAGCACAGAGGCTCACTGCTCAGACAGACACTGCCACCCAAAGCACAATGCCACAATGGCAATGACACTTTGCATCTGGCATTGGTTGCTTGCTCCTCACCATTTTCACCAGCCGATGAACCTGGCAACCACAGCCTGTGGATCCAAACGCAAAACTGTGAAATGCATAAGCCAATTCAGTTACTGCTGCCGCCGCACAAATCTTTGCAAGGAGGTGGGGGCGTGCTACATCTTGCTTTTTGGGAGATCTCCAATAATTTGCCTCTTGTTTTTTAGATGATGAATGATGGAGAGGTGTCTTGTGCTTCCTGTTTGTCATGTGTGTAAATTCTGGTCCCCTAGAAGAGCATGTGGGAGAGAGATCCTTGTGTTACCTTGATGCAGTTACTCCAACAGGCTTCTCCTCCCTGTGTCCTCTCTCATGCATAAAAATAGAGTGCCGGAGACATGTGATGTGGATCAAGGCATTATTGGTAGATGGCATGCAGCTGGGTCTCCTACATGCCTCAAAAGGTTTTTTGAGCCAATGCATTGCACAGTGCCCTCCTCGGCTCCTCCGATCACCATGCGCAGTTAGGCTGAATGGCCATTATCGGCGGCCTAATCGCACGCTTTACTTGAAACGGTAGGCTCAAAGGATGTGAAGAAAGAGCAGTTTAAGCCAATGTGTCGTAGATGCATCAACTTTTCTGTTCTAGACAATAGGATATGAAGGGGTACATCTTGTTCTCTAGCGTGTATGCATAGCCCTGTCACCTTGCTTCAGGAAAAAAAAACTTCTAATGACAGAGGAATGATATGCTACGTCAGTGGATTTGAAGTGAGATATTTTTGTAAAGATGAGGCTGTGAGATGATACAACAAAGCAATTATTTACATTATTGTTCACAGTTCACATAGTACATAGAATGGTGCTTTCAGATGCAAGATAGATTCATTTTATGGCTGGTAAGGGATGGCTGGTAGGAAGCAGGAGCTCACCTTGGCGCCTCACAGTCAGAAACAAATATTTGCCGTAGCAATCCCATCGTGGGCTTCTCTGTTATATAGAACACGTACAGCTTGTCGTACAAGACACGGCAAGGATCACAACCGATCCTGCCAAACAATCGGAGATATACACAATCTCTATACATGGAATATAAACAGCTAGCTAGCTCTATCTCTAATACTCCCCTCAATCTAAACCGTCGTGTACAAGGTTGAGATTGGAACTAAAACTACGGAGTAGAGGTTGTGTGACGGGTTTAGTGAAAACGTCAGCCAGCTGATCTCCAGAGGCTATAAAGCGTACATCAAGTGCTCCGGCTGCAACTTTCTCGCGAACAAAATGAAAGTCGATCTCGATATGCTTGGTACGAGCATGGAAAACTGGATTAACTGTCAAGTAGGTGGCGCCAAGATTATCACACCATAGAATGGGAGGCCGAGGCTGATGCACACCAAGTTCCTTGAGAAGTGATTGAATCCAGATCGCCTCGGCAGTGCCATTCGCCAAGGCCTTGTACTCAGCCTCAGTGCTGGATCGAGAGATCGTGGGCTGCTTGCGAGAGCTCCAGGAGATGAGATTAGGTCCAAAGAAGACAGCGAAACCACCGGTAGAGAGCGACGGTCATCCGGACAACCCGCCCAATCAGCATCAGTGTATATGTTAAGCACAGAAGATGTGGAAGACTGAATACGAAGGCCGGTGGACACTGTGCCTTTGACATAGCGCAAAATGCGCTTGACTGCCTCATAATGAACTGTGGTCGGCTGTGACAAGTATTGACAGACTTTGTTCACAGCGAAAGACAAATCTGGTCTCGTCAATGTGAGATACTGAAGGCCGCCAACAAGACTCCTGTACCGGAAGACATCATCAGTAGCAAGAGGATCACCAACGTCTCGAGAGAGCTTGTCGGTGGCAGACATAGGGGTAGGGACGGGTCGAGAATTCTCCATCTCGGCTCGATGCAGCAAATCCAATGCATACTTGTGCTGAGTAAGCACCATACCGTCTGACCTATAAGCAGCCTCAATGCCCAAGAAATACTCCAGCCGACCAAGATCCTTAATAGGAAAAGTGCTGGAAAGAGTCTGAACCAGACGCTCAATGGAGGCAGCAGAAGAACCAGCAATCACAATATCATCGACATAAACGAGCATATAGATGGTGACCCCCTGATGATGAAAAATGAACAAGGAGGTGTCCGCCTTGCTGGCAACAAAACCAAGCTGAAGCAATCTGTCACTGAGACGAGCATACCAGGCGCGAGGGGACTGCTTGAGCCCATAAAGAGCGCGCTGAAGCTTGCAAACATGGTGAGGGTGGCGAGAATCCTCAAATCCGGCGGCTGCTGCATATAAACATCCTCCTCAAGAAAACCATGGAGGAAGGCATTGCTGACATCAATCTGACGAAGAGACCAACCGCGAGAGACAGCCAAAGCGAGAACAAGTCGAACAGTGACCGGCTTGACCACAGGGCTAAATGTATCATGATAATCGATGCCATGCTGCTGAGTGAAACCACGAGCGACCAAGCGAGCTTTGTGTTTATCCACGGAACCATCCGACGAAACTTGGTTTTAAAAATCCACTTACTGCCGACAACATTAGTACCTGGAGGGCGAGGGACCAGCGACCATGTCTGATTGCGGATGAGTGCATCGAATTCGGCTTCCATGGCAGTCCTCCACTCAGGCTCGGACAAAGCCGTGCGGTGAGATGCCGGGACAGCTAGAAATGCACCACGACGATAGGGGTTGTAGCGAACCGTGCCATCTTTCGGAACCCACGGCCGGTGCACACCAGCACGGCGGCGAGTGGTCATGGTGTGCTGCTCCGGAGCAGCAGGGGCGCCAGCAGCATCAGGCGCAGACGACGTCGCAGGTCGTGACGTTGCTCCACCAGGCGAGACGGGCCCAGCAGAAGAGGGCCCATCAGCAGGCGACGCGGGCCGATCAGGAGAGGGCGTGGCGTCGGGTGATGAAGCAGAGGAGGCCGGCCCATCAGGAGACGGTGGTGACGGGGAGGACGGGCGCGCGGGAGACGGCCCATCATGGCCGGGTGCTGGCTCACCAGATGGCCCAGCATGGTCGGACGACGAGGCATGCACGTCGAGCGCTCCTGGAGGCGGATGATCGTCGATCACGGCCGGCTGTTCCTGCACATGAACACTAGAGGGCATACCAGGCAGGTTAATCGGCAACAAGGTGATGTCATAATTACGCAAATCGGTATTCTGAACAGCTGGTTCATGCAAAGGAAACGAGGCGGGCTGGAGTTTGGACAAATCAATGGTGACACCGGGAGTGGCAAACGGAAAAACCTTCTCGTCGAAGATAACATCACGAGATATATAAATACGACCAGTACTACGGTCGAGACATTTGTACCCTTTGTGCATAGTGCTATACCCGAGAAAGATGCACACCTTGGATCGAAATTCTAATTTCCGAGAGTTGTACTTACGCAGACTCGGCCAACACGCACAACCAAAGGTGCGTAGGAACGAATAATCAGGTGCTATGTTAAGAAGGCGAAAAATAGGTGTGGCATTGTTAAGGACTGGGGAGGGCATGCGATTGATGAGATAGCAAGCGGTGAGAAAGGCTTCATCCCAAAAACGAAGAGGAAGGGATGAATGAGCTAAGAGAGCGAGCCCTGTTTCAACTAAATGTCTATGCTTGCGTTCGGCTATGCCATTTTGTTGGGAGGTGTGGGGGCAGGAAACACGATGAGAAATACCCGTGCGCTGGAAATAAGCATGGAGGCGATGATACTCACCACCCCAATCGGATTGCACGGTACGGATTTGTGTATTAAGAAGACGCTCAACGTGTTTCTGAAAAATGTAAAAAATGCCCTCAACATCAGATTTATGCTTGATCAAATATATCCAACAATGGCGACTGTAATCATCAATAAAGCTAACATAGTACTTAAAACCCCCAGAGGAAGGTAATGCGGGACCCCAAACATCAGTATGAATAAGCTCAAGAGGTGTATGTGAAACACGCGAAGAATAATTATAAGGTAACTGATGACTCTTAGCCCGCTGACAGGCATCACACACCGATGACTCAAAGTTTGGACTACAACTCAAATTATTTGACTTAACAATGGTTTGAACTACATTATTCGAAGGATGACCGAGACGCTGATGCCACTGACTCGACGAAAGCTTGACGCCGGAAGAAGCGTGCCGCTCATGGGAGGGAGCACGACCAAACGGGAGCGGATAGAGGCCTCCACGACTCCTACCGTGAATGAGGATGTTCTTCGTTGCCTTGTCCTTAACAAAGAAAGAATGTTTATGAAATTCGACGAAGACATTATTATCAGAAACAAGGCGATAAACAGACAACAAATTCTGCCTAATGTCAGGTACATGAAGAACATTTTTCAGAACAAGAGATTGCGAGGGACCAGCTAAACGAGAATGACCAATATGCGCAATGGACAAACCTTTACCGTTTGCGACGTGGACTTGATCCCTGCCATGGTAGCGCTCCTGCATGCTCAGACGATCCATGTCGTTGGTGAGGTGATCGGTGGCGCCGGTGTCGAGAACCCACGGATGATCGTCGTGGTGCATGGTGGCAGAATTGCCGGACCGCCGTTCGTCCGGTTGGTGGCCTTGAGTGTACTTGCGGCATGCGAGGGCGTCATGCCCCCAATTGTTGCAGAGCTGGCAGTGGGGACGGAAACGTCGACCGCCACCACGGCCGCCATTGCCACCGCCTCCGTGACCGCCATCACCACGGCCGCCGTGGCCGTAGCCACTGCCGCCCCCTCCGTTACCGCCGCCACCGCGGTTGCCGTGGTAGCCTGGCTGGCCACCACCGGAGTTAGGGCCGCTACCGCCTCCTTGCTGGCCTCCATTGGGCCTGCCACCGTTGCGCCCAGTGTTGTTGTCGAAGGGGCGTCCACCTCCGCGGCCGGCGTCGCCGTGCCTGGCAGCGGAGTTTGCCGAAGAAGTGTAGTCTCCAGCCTCATTGTTCTGCTCACGCATGGATTCACAGGACAA
Organism: Poa pratensis; assembly: GCA_947311845.1. Lineage (NCBI taxonomy): Eukaryota > Viridiplantae > Streptophyta > Magnoliopsida > Poales > Poaceae > Poa > Poa pratensis. The sequence goes on along the minus strand of CAMZMU010000052.1, from coordinate 28,096,527 downwards.
GAGCATAGCATAAAAGTCAGGGAGGGAGAGAGAATGACCGGCGGCGCTGAGGACGGCGAGCGAGGACTGCAGCGACTCGAACTGCGAGCCGAGGCCAACGACGATGTAGTCGATCAGCTCGTCATCCGAGATGGGGTGGCCGACCATGGCCATGGCGTCGGCGAAGCCCTTCATCTTGTTGAAATACTCGGCGGCGGAGAGGTCTCGCTTCTTCATCGTAGCGAGTTGGCGCCGAATTTGGCGCACGCCGGCCCGATTCTGGGCGGCGAACATGGACGTGAGGCACTCCGCCGGCCCACCATCTGGCCGAGGATCTCCACGGTCATGTTGCCGAGGAGGATGCTGAGGACCCGTTGGTCCGTATACCACCACATCGCATACTGCGGATTGGGGTGCGTCACGGCCGCGGCGCCTTCGCGGTGGTGATCGTCTGCGGCGGAGCGACGCAGCTCCCGTCGAGGAAGCCGTACCAGCCTTGGCCGGCAATGTTGGGACGATCTGCGTCCGCCACAGGAGGTAGTTGGTGCGGTCTAGACTGACCGTGATGGTGTTGGAGTGGCCAGAGGGAAGGGTGGTGGGGATGATGGTGTTCACGCCGGCGGGCATGGATGCGGGAGCGAAGGTTTGGAGGGCGCCGGCGGCTTGAGAGAGCTGCATCGCGGAGGTCTGCATCGCGGCGGCTCAGAGGAACCCTAGGATCAGAACGCGCTCTGATACCAAGTCAGAAACAAATATTTGCCGTAGCAATCCCATCGTGGGCTTCTCTGTTATATAGAACACGTACAGCTTGTCGTACAAGACACGGCAAGGATCACAACCGATCCTGCCAAACAATCGGAGATATACACAATCTCTATACATGGAATATAAACAGCTAGCTAGCTCTATCTCTAATACTCACAAGCAGGCACTAGCATATTTTGTCCTACTCACCACTCACACACAGAGGGCCATTAGTTTTATCTACCTATCTGATTGTGATGTTCCTTCAAGACCCAGCACCATCACACCCATTGCAATTGTATATTTGAGGGCACATCCCATAATGCCTATCCCAAAGTTCAACTATAGCAGATCAGGGCACACATATAGTGCTAATATTCCATGATTCCATCACAGCAGCTCACCAGTATCCCAGTTATAATTCTTTTGCTGATACTCACACAAGCAAATGCAATGCATTTGCCAAAACATGTCATGCACAAGCAGCAGACATTAATGAATAAATGATGCACAGGTAAAATAGTATCATCAGACAAACTCTGATGAGTGAGTCACGTTGCATCAGCTAACTAGGACTCCCCCACTTGTGCAGAATTCAGCAAACAGAATGACACCTATCATCTGCAGAGTTTACAATAATATTCATACGCCGCGGATAAATTTATGAGCAAATTTAAGATATCTTAATTGTGTATTGTCAGAAGAAGAAAACACTTCGACGTGAAGGCTGTCAGTGACTGGGAGGACACACAAGTCTCAGTTTCGTTCTGCATTCTCAGGCATGGCATTGGAAGGAAGGAAGCAGAGTTTGACTCCCCAAGAATTTAGTACTAACATAGGGGAGATGGCATCATGTGCAATTAAGAAGATGGCTGTCTTGTTTAGTATACTTCAGCTCTAACTTCCAATGCAATCATCTACAGAAGAAAGTTCCATGCTAGTGTTGAAGAAATGAAGGACAGACATACAACACATCAATCAGGTGGCACTTGAAAAATGATTCACTTGCAAGCAACATGAGACACTAGAATGCTGCAGAGAGAACTAGATTGGTATGCTTAGTCAGCACACCAGAGCTAGACTATGAACTGGCAAATGCATGTGGAGAAGGATTCTGGATCACTCAAAAATAGCCCATGGCACTGGAAACAGGGATCTCCTTAGGTCAACTCTAGGAATGATTAGTAACAGCGATCGCGGTATTAAATGAGCGCTTAACCGACAAATATTGGAGGTTGAGCCCACAACTTCAACTTTTATTCTCCACTTATGAAGCTCCTATAATTAATGACTGCTTAATAAGACTACATGGCACAGGAAGTGCATCAAAGAGGAACAGATATTAACAACTAGTTTATACAAACTGATTGAATTTATATTTGATTTAGGCACAAGAAGTGCATCAACGAGGAAGTACACACATACCCTACAAAAACAGGTAACTAACATGAAAAAGGAATTCTAAGAGCTTTAGGCATCTCAATGCTTTGCCTGCAAGAGATAAACGCCAAGAGAGGTTAGCTTTATAAAATGAGTGTAAACCTCTCTCTGCGTAGTCACTGGTTTGAATCCTCTCAAGCTCCAATGCTCCAATGGTCATAAAAAAGAACATGAAGATGGGAACTGGAGATTATGTTCTCAAGATCAGCCGAAAACATAGTCGACACTCAACATTCTTCGACTAAAACTGTGATCATCAAGCTGGTAACGGTGTGTAACAGATGAGTACTGCAGCTGTACTTACCACGACATGTCGGTCTGAACTTGTTCTTTTACCTCTATCAGCTCCGCGTGTTGTTGATCAGTAAACCTTGTGTCAGATAGCGCTGTACTTCCGGAATGATTTAAAATTACTCGATCTGCCTCGAGAAGTAAACATCCAAGTTGCTGCTATATGTATATCTTCCTACCGATCCTGATCAAATCTCGAGAGCCTCGTAAGGAGATCAAACAGCTGTCTCGGATGTTCTTTGCTTGTTCATGACAGAAGGCCACTAGATGGCAGCTCAGAATCTTCCGAGTGCAGCCTCAGGAAGAAGACCTTTTCCATGGCTTCCTTCCTGGAAGAAACTGCAAGTGCAACATAAACAAAAACACAACCATCTCGCACTGTATCAACATCCACAAAAACTACATCGCTGTGCTCGAGGAAATCGAGATCCCCAAGTCGAGCTCCCACCCATCCCGAGAACAACATCCATGGCTAGCTTCTTCTAGCTCGGCCCGCAGCTCGCGATCTTGGCCAGCTTAATCATTGCACAATTGGTACTAGCTACTAGTAGTATGATATGCCTACTGCACTTCACTTATTTACCAGGACCGAACTAGCCAAACACGTAGGCCATGCCCCTATTAGCAATAAGTAAAGATATCAAATCACATTATCATACTATTATCAATTCTGAAACTATGCATTCCGCATTTAAGTTCCTTTCAATAATTCAAGTTCCCTCCATTACGCCCGGTTCCCGTTCCGTTGCGCGCGGAACGGAATGATTAAGAAAAGGGCCCTTAGCACATGGCACCAAGGCAAGCATGACACAAACTCGCACTCTGTCTCATGGTTTCCAGCTCGGCGCGAGAGACATCCAAGATCCAATTAATAGGCCACATGAGCAACTAACCACTTGCTTATGAAAACCCAACTACAGTCCACTGATGGCACAATCTCCCAAGTAAATCCTACTATAATTCCACGTTTGAAGCTCAAGCTACCTTCTCATCCATCACAGGGCTAGCTAGCTCCATCGTATTGTGGCTTTTGTTTACTTGATTCCACGCATGCCTACCTCCTCTATACTGCTACAATTTAGTTTCTTATATATTTTATCTTTGAAATGACCCTCTGCTGCTACATTGAGCTGCCCTTGATTTGTGGTGATGTGCCCCAGGAAAGCGCGGCAAATGGTCTCACCCTAGGATTTTAACAGAAACCTCTGCTGCAATCCTATGGAATGAGAAGCATCCATACCATAGAGAGTAGTAGTATATATCTGAGATAACATCTGGTTTCGTGTCAGGACATCCACACTAGCTTGCTCTGCTTTAGAGGGAGGAGAGCCGGCCGGTTGTTTACTGGTTCAGAGGTTCATCGGAGAGCGGATTCACAGCAAACACTACGATCATCTCGGTTTAACCCCAAAGCGTGGCGCCAAGGAGACAGATTTCATATGTCCGGCCAATCCGCGCTAGGAAAGGATTATAATCAAGAAAGTGACATGGAAAGCAAACAAACCTTGCTTGACTAGGTTCTTGTGTTTCAGGTTTCCAATGAACGGAATTGTTGCCAACAGAGAGTGACAACTACGTATCTATCTACAGTTAGCTAATCAGTATAACCGAGCACTGTTCAGTGATGCGAAGTACTGTACTACTGTGCATGGTGCTTCACCAGAGTTGATTTTAATTAACCAGCTTGTGCACACTGATCAGGATTCAAGGCTCAGTGATGACACAAGAATTACTAACTATATTAAAGCTGTGCAAGATCGCGGCCTCTCCGCGCTCCTCTACTATGCTTAGCTACAGTAGCTACTGTAGAAAATCTACAGTGTTCGACAATGCTCGATCCGCTCCGTCCGCTCGCAGTGGAGGAGGTCGCGGCGGCGGCGCGAGGGTTTGAGAAATGGAGGGAAGATTGCGAATTTTGGCGCCGGGGGCGGCAATGTAGAGGAAGGGGAATTGGGCGCGGCGAGTCGTGTGTATGACGGGCAGGCCAGCGCTGTCAGAGCCATGGCCGAGGCGATGTCCGGCACCGCAGGAGGGCCTCTAAACTTGGAGGCCCTATTGGGGGTGCCGGACACAAAATCGCTCGGGGCGACGCTTTAGGGGGTGCCGCTGGTGGACGTTTTTGGTGTCCGCCCCCCCCCCCCCCCCCAAGGGCCTTTGGAGGGTCCTTTAGAGGCCCCCGGCGGAGATGCTCTTAGGGACCAGTAGTCGTCGGCCTCTCGAAACCCAAGGGGCGCAAGCCGCCGGCGTCGTCGGCGCCGAAGAAGAAGGCGATGAACCGGGAGGCGGAGGAGCTTTCATTGTCGGCGACCATGAGCCAGGCCCAGCTCCGCGCCGCCGCTTCCCTGCTACGGCAACAACGGCGAGTCAAGGCGAAGGACAAGTCGATGGGAGATCTGTCGTCGCCGAGCGACGCCGCCGAGATAATGATCGCCATGAGCCAAAGCAGCTCTAGCCCAGCATCCAGGTTTGTCGGGTCGCCGTCTGTCCCGGCCTTCTTCGACGGCGCCTCCGGCTACCCGTCGCAGGGGATCATCGATCTGAATGCCGTGCCGCTGTTCAGCGAATCACCGGCGTTGCGGCGGACATCTGCCACGAGCCAAGACGCAACTGCTTCCCGCGGCCTTTTCTTCGGCGACCAACTCGTCCATGTGAGTGCTATTTATAAGATTGATCTCCCTCATTTATTGTGTTCCCTGGCCGATTGTTTATTGGGCGCAGTTATTGCGAGCGGTCGGATGCAAATTGTTGTTTTGTGCATTAATTGCCGCCGATGCAAATTGTGGTTTTTGCTGGGTAGGACGACGGCGTCACGTTACTGAATTCAATCATCGACGACGGTACAATCTACGCCGCCAGGGCGTCCGCCGCCACGGCCTCCGCCGAGACAGAACAGTTCGGCCAGGGCGACGACGAGGATGCCGGCCAGTTCCAGGAAGAGGATGCCGGCCAGGGCCAGGAAGGGGAGGTCGAAGAAGAAGAGGATGGCGACGAAGAGGATGGCGTCTGGAAGGCTGGAAACAGAGGCAAGACTTGGGTCTCGAGTGAGGACGTCTTGTTGGCCCAGGCGTGGATGAACGTGAGCATGTGCGGCGAGAAGGGCGCCAACCAAAGGAAAAAAGCCTACTGGACACACATTTAGAAGGACTACACCGAAAGAAGGTCGTATCCTCCTCATCAAAATTTGACTAACCGCAATGCCAAATCGGTTGAGAGCCGTTGGGGCGTCATCTCGGCTCTCACTACCAAGTTTCACCATTGCAATGAGCAAATCGCGCAAAGAGACGAGAGTGGCAAGAACGATGCGGACAAGGTTAGCCGATCATCTTAACTTGTAACCCATCATGTTTACATGCATACTTGACTTGGCTTTGTTTGTGTAGCTCAAGGACGCCAAGTACTTGTACCTTGACTTGGAGTCGGATGGCAAGAAGCCATAAAAGTTCATCACGTTTGGGAGGTGGTTAAAGGTTGCCCGAAGTGGAAGAGGCATATAAAAGACCAAGGCACCGCCGAGTGAGATGAAAGAAACCTGCCGGCTGCTAGCGCCGAGCGTCCCGAGATGGGAGTGAAGGCGTGCAAGGCGGCAGCCAGGAGTGGCAAGAAGCCAGGGGCCTCGGGTGCCGCTGGCAGCATCCACGAGATGGTGAAGCTATACGTCGCCGAGGTGGCCGCGTCGACTGTCGAGAAGAAGAAGCTACAAGACAAGTCCGACGAGAAGTGGACGCGCTACTTCATGATGCAGGAGACCAAGATCAAGAACCAAGAGAAGAAGGAGGAGCGTATGGTCATGGCCACGAACACGGCCGGCATGAGCCCCGACCAGAAGGCCTACTTCGTGTCCGAACGGAGGCGCATCCAGGCTGAGAAGGCGGCGGCGGCCGAAGCAGCGGCGCTCGAGGGATCCGACGAGGACGACGACGAAGAAGTCGAGGCGGAGGCCGCCGCGTGATCGGCATGAACCACTGCGCCAGGGAGGCGCCCTTTTGATGGCCGTCCTTGGAGACTTGTTCTCCGGCGCGGTCGATCCTTTTTTGATGGCCGGCGTTGGAGATTGTTCTCCGGCGCGGTCGAAACTATGCCAAGTCTCTGACTTGTTCTCCGGCGCGGCAAAACTATTTGAGTGCCGGAATCATTTGAGACATTTTTATTAATGCATGCACCGCCGTCCTGTACCTCATTTGTGCTGTTCATCGGCGGCGACCACGGCATACCCGCAAGGTGTTCGGCAGTTGGCTCAAATGTTGGGCGCGTTTGGGGGTGGGCCTTTGGGGGTGCCGCTGTGGGCGGCCTCTAAATGTTGCCCGGACACATGTCCGGCATCCCCCAAAGGAGGCCCAATTGGGTGTGTCGGACACACATTTAGAGGCCCCGGTGGAGATGCTCTAAGCTGCTAAGCTTGCTAGTGCAATTAGTTGCTGTTGGTTACAGGGAGGCAAACACATACTGAAGGCTGAATCGAGGGAAGGTGAATTGTTTCCCAGGATGCAGTGGAATAGAATGAGTCTAGCCAGCTTATTACCAGCCTCGTGTAATGTCAGTCATGGGTAGCTATAGAGGCTAGAGGGGCTCATCTTAGCTCTCTGAATGTACCATCTTCTATCACATGCCCAGCATATTAGAGTCTGCACTGCTAGAGGGGCTCATCTTAGCTCTCTGAATGTACCATCTTCTATCACATGCCCAGCATATTAGAGTCTGCACTGCAATGCAACAACAGCTGTAGCCTAACCATATGCTTTTTTTTAGATAAGGGGGTGCGATCCCCGGCCACCTGCAATTATTTAACATCCAAGAGTACAAGTTCACAATTCACGGGTCGCTTAAGGTGGCTACAAAGATCAGCTAGTCGAAAAAATGAATATTAAACAACTAGACGTCTAGGTTGAAGCCATCCTCCCCGGTGAAGATAGCCCGCACAATCGTCACATACGGGTACAGCCGGCATCCATAAGCCCACGCTGGTCCGCAGGGAGTAGGAATGACCATGAGTAGATCCAATAGCACGTCTTGTGTATAACCTGCAAATAATGAGTTGAGTTGGATTTGTTAAAAACAATGTCATTTCTACAGTTCCAAGTAGCCCACAATATGGCCGCAACACCAATACGAATACGAGCTTTAGTAATTTTATCTATTCCATTTAACCAAACTACCAAACAGATTCGCAATGCTGGTAGGTGGGTAACATTATAAGTGAAGTGCAATAATCTCCAAATATCACGAACAAACGGACACTTAATGAAGAGGTGTTCAACGGACTCATCCGTCGCAGAAAACACACTTCTTACATCCAATCCACCTTCTTTTAATCAAATTGTCTTTTGTCAAAATTTCTTTTCTATTTAGAAACCATAGGAAGATTTTTATTTTTAGCGGGATTTTTAACTTCCATAGATACTTACGCAGGTATCATATGTCCATTTAATAAGTCCTCATAATATGACTTAACCGTAAAGGTTCCATTAGAAGTAAGCATCCATTTAAATTTATCTTCCTCATCTACAAGGTTAACTCGCATAAGCCTCTCAACTAGGTTAAGCCAATGTGTTCTATTATTTCCTACCAATACCCGGCGAAATGGGAGATTAATAGGTACTGTCCCAAGAACATTAGCTACTGTGTTGTGTTTGTTGGAAGCAATGGCATATAAGGATGGATATTCAGTTTGAAAAGCAACATGTCCTAACCAGCTATCTTCCCAAAACTGAATCTGCTCCCCATTACCTACTGAAAATCTTCCCCGTTAAAGAAATCATCTTTTACCTTCATAATGCCTTTCCAAAAAGGTGAATCCATAGGTTTAACTTGTACTTGAGACAACGTTTTATCTCCTAAGTACTTGTTAACTAATAATTCTTTCCATACACCCTCTTCATTCAAAATTTTATGCAACCATTTACTAAGGAGACATTTATTTTGTACTTCTAAAACCGAAATTCTCAATCCACCTTGGTCCTTTGGTCTACAAACCAAGTTCCATTTAGTTAGTCTATACTTCCGTTTGAGTTGATTGCTTTGCCAAAAAAAACGAGAACGATAGAAATCTAATCGTTTTCTAACCCCTTTGGGATTTTGAAAAACGATAGTAAGAACATTGGTAGGCTTGTTAAAACTGAATTTATAAGCACAAGACGGTCACCGTATGACAACATTCTCGCCACCCAAGCCGCCAATTTCTTCTCAAACCGATCCTCCATTGTTTTCCATTCCTTGTTCAACAATTTTCTATAATGTATTGGTATACTTAAATACCTAAATGGTAATGAACCGATCTCACAACCGAAAATATGACGATACTCCTCCTGATCATCTTTATCTTTCCCAAAACAATAAAATGCTGATTTAGTAGCCTAACCGTATGCTGCTGAATGACAGTGCTGATTTAGATCTTCTACACGACAATCATACGTTCCGCAGATTTTTGTCGATAATTGATCGATCTAGTAGTCGATGCAATGTTGGATTTGTTAAGTACCACAACAACAAATTTCTCAGTCTTAACAAAAGTTTCTCACTTGACCAAATGGGCAGTAGCTAGAGATAGCTACACACAAAAACTGAAGGTTAATTATATGAAATGCAGATAACAAAGAAGCACACATCCAGCAAAAAAATAATTCATTAGAGTGGTAAAACAATATAATAGGAATGCAGCTACAAAAAAACTTTGTGTAGAACAAAAACAGGCCACTGAGAAGCATAGAACAATTGCAAAACTATGTCAATGTCATGTGTTTAAGTGAAAAAAAATGTTACGGCGGATTTTCAAACCCTTATGGAATCAGAGAATAGGGAAAGAAATCATTGGGAATGGTGAAGCACCATTATTTTCATCGACACGACATTTAAAGAAAAGAAAATCTAAGGGTTGGAATCCTTCAAAATATTTAGGGACCTCTTTCAGACGCAGGGTTCTTAAAATATAGAAATGGGAAAATGCAGTTGAATTGTCATAGTGTGTTGAATCAATGAATTGTTGAGGAAAATCATTTGGATGTTGCACTGGAAAAATATAAGAACTCGGAGATGAGGTGCTACTTAAGTAGAGAATGAAAAAAAGAGCAAGGGAGTGGACAAATGGGACCTAGCTCCATGGAGCCCTTTATTTTCAAAATTCTGAAAACTATATTTTGAAGTGTCGAGAAAATGTGTAAAAATACTAGTTGTAGATAATGTTGTATTATACCAAAATCCAAATTCTCAACTTGAAATGTCTTATATTTTGGCAACACAAAAATAAAAAGTCTGACATTTAGAAGTAGTTTTTTTTTTGAAAGGACAGCAGATTTCCTGCTGGTTATTTTTTTATTGATTTTCCAAAAAAGGGTTAGTACAAGCAAACAAAAAAAGAAAATCTAGTTAGCTATTGTACATATAAACAGACTAGGGATCTCTGAAGTTGTGATTCCAAGTCTTGAATCCAGATAAGCCTGATCTGTTGGCGCGGTATGCAACCCAATCCAGTTCCTCTTTGAACTTCTTTAGGCAACGAAAAAGGCTGGCTCTAATTCCTTTGAAAATGTGCTCATTTCTGGTGATCCATATAGACTAGAGTGCCAGGATGAAAACTTCCATGAAGAATGGCTGTCCAAAAGCCAATCGAAATGAGGCAATGATAGTGTGGATGTCTCCTGCTGGGATGATCCAATTGGGCAGCAACAGGTTCCAACATCTGAGTGCAAATTGACAGTGAAAAAACAGATGATCTCTGGTTTCAGTTGTTGTGAGCCACAATGATGCAATTGTAATTTGGGAGGTGGAAATTCTTGCGCTGAAGGAGGGCTCTAGTATTAAGCCTGTTATGGATCATGTACCAGGCAAACACCTTGTGTTTTTTCTGACAACAAGAGCGCCACAGCCAATTGAACGACGGAGCCGGGTGGGGATGCCCTGGAAGAATTTGTATGCTTTGGACACCGAGTATTCACGTGCCCAGTTGTAAATCCACTCATCGTTTTCATCTAGCAAATTCACCCCTTGAATGAGCTCCTGGAAAAGGCCCAGTTCTTGAAAAGCTTCCTCGGATAGAGGCAAAAGGAATAGATCATCCACTGTGTCATAGTTGATGGCATTATGCACAGAAATGTTTTCGTCGATGACGAAAGAGAACAGGTGAGGCAATCGATCTTGGATGGTGCCGGCAGACCAAGTATATTTCCAAAATTTTACAGTGTCTCCACTTTTGACAGTGCAACGAGCCAGAGCTAGGTAGTCAGGGAGTAATTTCAAGCAATCTCGCCACCAAAAGGAGCAGTCTACAATTTTATCCATTGGCAGAGAGTTTTGATAATAAGTCTCCCAAATCAAATTGACCCAAGGCACATCCAATTTGTTAAGGAACTTGTGTAGGTGCTTAATCAGCAAGCATTTGTTTTGGCACTTTAGACTGATTACCCCAAGGCCTCCATTTTGCTTAGGCTTGCAAATCAGATCCCATGCTGCTAGGAGGGATTTTTCTTGGTGAGATCACTTCCTCGGCTGACACAGTGTCTTCTGTACTTATCAACTTGCTCAATTACAGATTTATACACCATCAAGGAGCTGAGGTAGAAGGTTGGCAGGGATGAAATGACAGAGTTCGCCATCTCCAATCTTCCAGCTGATCCTAGAAATTGTGCACAGCCCACAAGTGTTCTTTGCACTCTTGCATACTAGGGGCATCTGGTGCTCAACCCTTGGTTTGGTGGTGCCCAGAGGGAGGCCAAGGTAAGTAAAAGGCATTGATCCAAGCTGACAATTGAGGGCATCTGTGTGTATGTGCACATTTTCTTCTTCAATATTTATTGGAATGAGGCTTGATTTCTGATAGTTTACCCGGAGCCCGGTCGAAATAGCAAAGGAGTGGAGGGTCTGCCTTAGGAACTGAAGTTGGTCCAGCTTTGCAGGAATCACAATGAGAGTGTCGTCGGCGTACTGAATCACCGGGAAGTCAGGGAGCCCTGTATAATTCAGTGGCTTTTCCAAGTGGCCATCCATCATAGCTTTGTTGAGGATGGATTGCAGGAAATCAGCTGCAAGCACAAAGAGGAGTGGGGACAGTGGATCACCTTGGCGAACACCACGTCTGCACTTGAAAAATTCTCTGGCACCCCATTGAGCAAAGGGATAATTGCTTTGTGCCCTGGTTCTCTCTATTTATCTGTTTGTGCCATGCCCGTGTAGTTTCTCTCGTCCGTGCCCTGGCTGGGCCGCAAATGGCCCGCGGCTGGCGAAGACAGCCGTTTCCGCCCTTTGACCGTTCACAAACTGTTACATGTGGGCCCAGCGAAGTGCATGCACCCCGTTCCACTTAAAGCTTACAAGTGGGGCCAGCGGCGGAGGAGTGCTTGCATGCAGCCGTACGTGCGCGTCCATGCGACCATGCCTGTGCTCGCCGTCCCCAAATTTGCGCCGCGCCTTCAATGGCGTGCCCCCCTGGCCGGCAAAAAGCTGCCTCGCCGCCTACACTGCCGGCCCGGCCGTGCATCTGCTCCGCCGTCCTCGCGTCACTCTTGCCTACTCTGTCCTGCTGCAAGCTGAGCAGTCTGGAGCCGAATCAATACCCGGTCGCCATTACTGCCGTCTAGACCGCGACGCCGTCCAGACCGCAGATGGTTTTAAAAGGAGCCATCTCCTTGCCCATTGCACTCACAAATCCCCTCTTCCTCTGCTAGATACCCTCGCCCAGTCCCTTATCTCTCCATGGCTCGTGGGGATGGCAGCTCCACCCCAGCTCGAACCGCCGCGCCACGCCCGCTATCCTTGGTTTCTTGAGGCAGCGTGGGAAGCGGCATGGGGCGTGGGCGTGGGTCTGGGCGTACTCCTCCAAGTTCGAGCAGGATGCGTTCAAGGATGGAGATTGCACGATCCGGGGAGTCTCCAAGGCGTAGTCCAGGGGCAGGGGCATGGGCAGGGCCATTGCTCCCGATCCCATTCCCTTCATCGATCTGTCCGATGAGGAGCGAGGACGACCCGGGTATGGACTGGACCATGGCCTGGAAGGACGAGGTCACGGAGGTCCTGGACCCGGGTATGGCTGGGCCATGGCCGACCAGAAAGCCATGGAGCTGGCCAAGCATTCCGCCGCCGAGCAGCAACGGCTCAAGGGAAGAAGAAGGGCATGTGGTCGCCGTCGAACAGCAACGCCCCAATGGAGGTCGATGCCAAGGGCAAGGGCAGGGGCAAGGGCAAGGCCGAGTCACTGGAGGTTTCCGATGATGAGGACGAGTGATAGTCCATTTTAGTTATTAGTTGCTTTATTAAGGGCAAGTGTCAATTTAGTTATTAGTTGTTGATCTATTTTATAATTATGTACTACCATGAAATTTGGCAAGGCCTTGTGCTTGACGTTTCCAATTGTGTGTGTAAATCCCCATTTGGTGTGCCAAAATCCACTTCAGTTTGCAAATGTTGCTTAGAAATGGGGCCGTTTACCCTACCTTTGGAGCTCATTTGAAAGAAATTTTTCAGCGAGTCCATCATTTTTGCTTAGAAATGGGGCCGTTTACCCTACCTTTGGAGCTCATTTAAAAGACATTTTTCAGCGAGTCCACCATTTTTGCTTAGAAATGGGGTCGTTTACCCTACCTTTGTAGCTCATTTGAAACACATTTTTCAGTGTGTCCAAGCTCATTTTAAAATTTATATGGATTCAAGCTAGATTTGACCGAGCTCATGGCTATCCCCATTTGGTGTGTCAAAATCTCCATTTAAGTTACGATGACGGGTTACAGCCAAAATCCCCATTTTGAGTCACTCAGGCAAATGGGGGTGGGCGAGCCAAAATCCCCATTGGTACGCCGTGGTCCACTCGTCAGCGGGTAAAACCCTAGTCCTATGCGCGCATCCAATCAGATCGCAGAATGAGCTTCTCGCGGATCGCCCCGAGTCTGCCTGCAGATTCCTTCTAGAGGAACGATCGGACGGCTGCAGTTCAGCGCTAGGGTTAGTTCGACGGTCATTGTTCAAATGGGGTTTCGAGGCACTCAACGGGGTTTGAAGGCACTCAACGGGATTTTGAAAAGTTTGATAAAGTGTCCAAGCTTAATTTTGAAGTGACTAAGAAGGATCGAGTCTTCGTTTTTCAAATTTCATGTTTTAAACTTGTTTAAATGTCGGTCAACGTTAAGTTGACCGAAATTTGAAATGAGCTTCAAATATTCAAAAAAATCAAAAAATGGAAAATCCTGCGCACATAGTCGTCTTATGTCATATACTAACGATTCAAGCTGATAAACAATGTCTATACACATTCAGATGAAAAATGCATGTATCTAAGTGATATCCTCGAACTATCGTATGAACTCGAGGTTCAAATGAGCTTCAAATATTAAAAAAAAATTAAAAAATGGAAAATCCTGCGCACATAGTCGTCTTATGTCATATACTAACGATTCAAGTTGATAAACATCATCTATAAACATTTCATACGAGAAATGCATGTATGTAAGGCGATATCTCAGACTATGTCCTATGATTTCAAGGGTGAAGAGAAGGGGTTTTGGATTTTCAACATGAAATGTTCAAACACCTCATAAAGTTTCATTTTGGAGTGACTAAGAAGGATCCATGCTTAGAAATTTGACTGAATTTTGAAACGAGCCTCAAATATTAAAAAAATCAAAAAAAGGAAAATCATGCGCACATAGTCGTCTTATGTCATATACTAACGATTCAAGTTGATAAACAAGGTCTACACATGTTCAGATCGCGTACCTACACAGAGCGGGCATTGTGGGTGTCGTTCACGTCCAGTTCATGTCCAGATCACGCTTGGTGTGTTGACACCGATGCACCGACGCATATTTGCACGTAAACAAAAAGTTAATCGCGTCAGTTCTCGCAAAAAATGCATCTGCTACGTGTAGATGTCTCACAACGTCTCCAACTGCATTCAATTTGACCAGAACGACGACGCACATCAACTGTTCGACACTTGGACTCGACACGTCAAGGGGCACAAGATGACGTGGTGAACATTTACAGGCATGTCAGTTCGACTAGACGTGAAGCGCGGTCACACGATGTCATCATTGCGAATAAAAACTGTAAATCATGTTGTCATTTCACACTGCGTTGGCAAGAAAACGAAGTGACCGGCTGCCGACTGTTCGGTGCCCCAAGCGGTTATCGATCTACGCGCCGGCGGCAGTGAATTCATCACTATCCCTTCATCACACATAAAAACCTCAATCCCATTGCATTGCGGTTCACTCGGTTCTCTCTTCTCGACATTGCCATTGTGCAGTTCTTCTTTCTTCTCTCCAGCCCGAAAAAACCCCAACCACCCCCTTCCCTGCAATGGATCTGTGGTGGCAGAACAAAGCCATCCCGAGCGACTCTGACGGCGAGGGGAACCCGATCCCATGGTGGGAAGAGGGCCATGGGCATTGGCAGGAGAACGCCGGCTCCGACGACGACGGCGAGGGCGACGATGACGACCAGGGGGAGGACGGCGACTCCAACCCTGACTCCGACGACAACGACGGGTCTGAGGAGGAGGACTCGGACCCGGAGTTGGAGCCGTAGGACGGCAACGGCTCCGGCTCCGACGAGGAGGAGGAGGAGAACTACGAGGAGGAGGAGGAGGAGGAGGAGGAGCCTCCACATGAGGAGGATGAGGACGAGGAGAACGGCGACGACGGCCACGGCTCCGACTCCGACGACGGCGACGAACCGCCAGCCCAGAGGCGGCGCATGCAGTAGCAGTGCGTTAGTTGCACTGCTACTGATTAGTAGTAGTATTAGGCCGCCGCCGGCGTAGTAGCAGTGCATAAAGCACTGCTAATCTTCTCTTATCTTTTGTAAAACCGCAGGAATCTTTTGTAATCAATGTTAATAGTAATTATGAATCATAATTTCAATGTTAATCTTGTCTAATCAGTTTCAGTGTTAATTGTAATCAGTTTCAGTGTTAACGCGTAATTTCTAATCATAATTTCAGTGTTAATCTTGTCTAATCAGTTTCAATTTCAGTGTTAATTGTACGTACTAACCAATTCACTAAACAATGACTCGTTTCCTAAACAGTTAATTCAGTGTTAACACGGGTTAATTTCAGTTTCAGTTTCCAGTGAATATGAATCATAATATCAGTGCTAACGACGTACTAATCAACTCACTAAACAAATCAGTTAATTAAGTGGGGCCGAGACCCCACTTAAACTCACTTCCTGACCCCACTTAAACTCACTTCCTGACCCCACCTAACTCGCTTCGCTTCTTGTCCCCACTTAACTCGCTCTCTGTCCCCACTTGACCGGTCCCACTTCCAACTCATGTGCCACGCCAGGTCGACCCGACAAGTCAGGCCAAGTTACGGTGAAACGGGGTTGACCAGACGGAAACGGCCGTCTTGGCCATCGGCGAGTTCCCAGGGCACGGACGAGTGAAACTACGCGGGGTGGCACAAACAGATAAACTGAGGTAGGTAGGGCACAGAAACGATAAGCCCTTGAGCAAAATGGCAGAGTTGGTTGTTGAGAAGAGCTGTGCAATCCAACTGCACCATTTATCGCCAAACCATTTCTTCTTGAGGATCTGCATAATGAAATCATGATCCACTTTGTCGAAAGCCTTCTCAAAATCAGATTTCAGTAGCAAAATCTCCTTTTTTTGATCTGTGGCATTGATGAAGATATTCATAAGCCCATGCAACACAGTCCTGAATGGATCTTTTCTTGATGAAACCATATTGGTTCTTATGGATCAGCTCCATGATCACAGTATGTAATCTATTTGCCAGCAATTTGGTGATTGACTTGAGAGTGCAGTTAAGCAGGGAAATTGGCCTGAAATCATTTACAGTGCATGCATCATCTTTCTTAGGAGTTAATACTGTGCAAGCACAGGGAGCCTTGATGAAATTGGTTGCACAGATCATAGAAGTTTTTTGATGAAAGGCCAGCATTTTCTTGATGAATTCCGAATTGAAACCATCCGGTCTAGGTGATTTGTTGTTGGGCAGAGCAGCAACCACATCATCAATTTCCTTGTGTGTAAAAGGTTCCTCCAAAAAGCTCAGGTCTGGGTGAGTAGGAATTAGCTCATCAAGGCTGAAGCACATGTTTGTGTCGTCAACCTGACCCAGCCTATCTTTAAAAGCTTCTAAGAGTAGTTCAGCTTTTTTAGGATGACCATCATGTGAGACTTCAGCAGAATCTGTCAATGAGGCAATATGATTTCTTTTGTTCTGAACTGAGGCAAGGGAATGAAAAAAAATTGTGTTCGCATCGCCGAGTGTGACCCACTTAATTTCCCCCCTCTGTTTCCAATAGATTTGCTGCTTTTTTTAGAACCTCAGACAGCTCCTTTTTCAAGTTGTCTCTAAATGAAACCTCTAATATGGTCAGAGCTCTGCTATTTTCGACTGCATCCAGTAGCAAAATGAGCTGATTAATGTCATGGATAGTAGCTTTGAGTTTGGCATGTGACTTTGCCCAGGTTTTCAATTCTTTGCGTAGAATTTTGAATTTAGCACTGATCCTTTTGGCAGCATCACCATAGTAAATTGATTCTTCCCAAATCCTTTTGACGTGGTGAACATTTACAGGCATGTCAGTTCGACTAGACGTGAAGCGCGGTCACACGATGTCATCATTGTGAATAAAAACTGTAAATCGTGTTGTCATTTCACACTACGTTGGCAAGAAAACGAAGCGACCGGCTGCCGACTGTTCGGTGCCCCAAGCGGTTATCGATCTACGCGCCGGCGGCAGTGAATTCATCACTATCCCTTCATCACACATAAAAACCCCAATCCCATTGCATTGCGGTACACTCGGTTCTCTCTTCTCGACATTGCCATTGTGCAGTTCTTCTTTCTTCTCTCCAGCCCGAAAAAAACCCCAACCACCCCCTTCCCTGTAATGGATCCGTGGTGGCAGAACAAAGCCATCCCGAGCGACTCCGACGGCGAGGGGAACCCGATCCCGTGGTGGGAAGAGGGCCATGGGCATTGGCAGGAGAACGCCGGCTCTGACGATGATGGCGAGGGCGACGACGATGACCAGGGGGAGGACGGCGACTCCGACCCTGACTCCGACGACAACGACGGGTCCGAGGAGGAGGACTCGGACCCGAAGTTGGACCAGGGGGAGGACGGCGACTCCGACCCTGACTCCGACGACAACGACGGGTCCGAGGAGGAGGACTCGGACCCGAAGTTGGAGCCGCAGGACGGCAACGGCTCCAGCTCTGACGAGGAGGCGGAGGAGGAGGAGGAGGAGGACGAGGACGAGGAGGAGGAGGAGCCTCCACAGGAGGAGGATGAGGATGAGGAGGACGGCGACGACGACCACGGCTCCGACTCCGACGACGGCGACGAACCGCCAGCCCAGAGGCGGCGCATGCAGTAGCAGTGCATTAGTTGCACTGCTAATGATTAGTAGTAGTATTAGGCCGCCGCCGGCGTAGTAGCAGTGCATAAAGCACTGCTAATCTTGTCTTATCTTTTGTAAAACCGTAGGAATCTTTTGTAATCAATGTTAATAGTAATTATGAATCATAATTTCAATGTTAATCTTGTCTAATCAGTTTCAGTTTCAGTGTTAATTGTAATCAGTTTCAGTGTTAATGAGTAATTTCTAATCATAATTTCAGTGTTAATCTTGTCTAATCAGTTTCAGTTTCAGTGTTAATTGTACGTACTAACCAACTCACTAAACAATGACTTGTTTCCTAATCAGTTAATTTAGTGTTAACACGGGTTAATTTCAGTTTAGTTTCCAGTGAATATGAATCATAATTTCAGTGCTAACGACGTACTAATCAACTCACTAAACAAATCAGTTAATTAAGTGGGGCCGAGACCCCACTTAAACTCACTTCCTGACCCCACTTAAACTCACTTCCTGACCCCACCTAACTCGCTTCGCTTCTTGTCCCCACTTAACTCGCTCCCTGTCCCCACTTGACCGGTCCCACTTCCAACTCATGTGCCGCGCCAGGTCGACCCCACAAGTCAGGCCAAGTACGGTGAAACGGGGTTGACCAGATGGAAACGGCCGTCTTGGCCATCGGTGAGTTTGCCAGGGCACGGACGAGAGAAACTACGCGGGGGTGGCACAAACAGATAAACTGAGGTAGGTAGGGCACAGAAACGATATGCCCTTGAGCAAAATGGCAGAGTTGGCTGTTGAGAAGAGCTGCGCAATCCAACTGCACCATTTATCGCCAAACCCTTTCTTCTTGAGGATCTGCATAATGAAATCATGATCCACTTTGTCGAAAGTCTTCTCAAAATCAGATTTCAGTAGCAAAATCTCCTTTTTTGATCTGTGGCATTGATGAAGATATTCATAAGCCCATGCAACACAGTCCTGAATGGATCTTTTCTTGATGAAACCATATTGGTTCTTATGGATCAGCTCCATGATCACAGTATGTAATCTATTTGCCAGCAATTTGGTGATTAACTTGAGAGTGCAGTTAAGCAGGGAAATTGGCCTGAAATCATTTACAGTGCATGCATCATCTTTCTTAGGAGTTAATACTGTGCAAGCACAGGAGCCTTGATGAAATTGGTTGCACAGATCATAGAAGTTTTTTGATGAAAGGCCAGCATTTTCTTGATGAATTCCGAATTGAAACCATCCGGTCTAGGTGATTTGTTGTTGGGCAGAGCAGCAACCACATCATCAATTTCCTTGTGTGTAAAAGGTTCCTCCAAAAAGCTCAGGTCTGGGTGAGTAGGAATTAGCTCATCAAGGCTGAAGCACATGTTTGTGTCGTCAACCTGACCCAGCCTATCTTTAAAAGCTTCTAAGAGTAGTTCAGCTTTTTTAGGATGACCATCATGTGAGACTTCAGCGAATCTGTCAATGAGGCAATATGATTTCTTTTGTTCTGAACTGAGGCAAGGGAATGAAAAAAAATTGTGTTCGCATCGCCGAGTGTGACCCACTTAATTTCCCCCTCTGTTTCCAATAGATTTGCTGCTTTTTTAGAAGCTCAGACAGCTCCTCTTTCAAGTTGTCTCTAAATGAAACCTCTAATACGGTCAGAGCTCTGCTATTTTCGACTGCATCCAGTAGCAAAATGAGCTATTAATGTCATGGATAGTAGCTTTGAGTTTGGCATGTGACTTTGCCCAGGTTTTCAATTCTTTGCGTAGAATTTTGAATTTAGCACTGATCCTTTTGGCAGCATCACCATAGTAAATTGATTCTTCCCAAATTCTTTTGACCGTTGGCATAAAATCTGGAAACTCCAACCATGTATTTTCAAATCTGAATACCTGGGTTTTGGGGATGGTGGACTGGATGGCAATGACACATGGCATGATCCGAAATCGGCCTTGATAAGGGCAAGGCCCAAGTGTTTGGGTACGAAAGGGTCCAGGAAGCAGTGCAAAAGAACCAATCGAGTCTTTCCAACAGGGGGTTGTCTTGCATATTACTCCATGTATATTTCCTGCCTTTTAAAGGAATTTCAATCAATCCCAGATAATTGATGGTTTCATTAAAGAGGAACATTCCCTGGATGTTACCCCCTGGCTTGTTTCTGTCTTCAGGGCTTCTAATGAGATTGAAATCTCCAAGCAAAAGCCAGTTTGTGTCATCATCCACTTAAATTCCAATTTTTTATCTGCAACACATGGACCATAAACGCATGTAAGGGTCCATTGATCATTGGATTTTGTGGACTGAAAATCAACTGAAACGGCAAATTCGTTGTGAAAAGCCAATTGTCCATCAAAAACGATCCTTTCCAAACCACCAGAATTCCACCAGATCTTGCAACTAAGGGCAGGTAACATAATTGCTTAATATTGTAAATCAAAGTGTTCCCTCTTAGTTTCTTGAAAACACACTATATCACAGTTGCTTTCAATGATTTTATTGAGAATGTGAAGCCATTTTTCAGTGCATTGATACCTCTAATGTTCCAATTCAAAATATTCCAGATTTTCTTCAGAGTTTCGCTATCCATAAGGAATTTAAAAGCAGTGAACAGTGTAAAATTTCAACTCTGCAAATCTGTTAGATTTTGTTATTTTTGTGTAGCCAAGAATATGAAATATTTGGATTTGATATATTGAAGATTGGTAGAATATAACATTGTCTACATCAAGGATTGTTTTCATATTTTTCAAACTTCAAAATATGATTTTCAATTTTTTTAAATAAAGGGGTTCATGCATCTTTCGAAGGAACTCTCTTGTTAGGTTAGAATTCATGTTTGGTTTCCTTCATAAAATCCAGAAAAAATAACGCATTGTTGTATGAATTTTCTGTGTTTCAATAGTACAATTACATGATCTAAATGATAGACTTACTAGTTTTTATTTATGATTTCAATCATCCATTCTTTTCTCCATATTTCATTTGATCCATAGGGTCCCAGCATTTTGGTAAAGGAAAATTTCGGAACGGAGGTATAGCGTAACCCGAAAGTCCAACCTTTTTAGAGCGCGAAAAATGTATTTTTGTGGTTCAAAAAATTATGAAATAAATCATGCATATAAAGAATAGATTGGGTATATATGCTTGTGAAGTTTGGAACTGAAATATGACCTTTCGCGGCCAGTAAAGAAATCACAAATACTTGGGCTACGTTCGAAGTTCCAATTTTTTTAGCTCAATACAAAGATGTGTAAAGTGTGAATTTTGCACAATTTTTGGAACAGGGGGTATAGCGTAACCGAAAGTACAACTTTTTTAGAGCGCAAAAAACAGTATTTTTGTGGTTCAAAAAAGTTACGAAATAAATCATGCACATAAAGAATAGATGTATGTGTATATATGTGTGAAGTTTGGAACTTAAATATGACCTTTTGCGGCCAGTACAGATATCACAAATACTCGGGGCTACGTACGAAGTTCCAAATTTTGTAGCTCAATACAAAGATGCGTAAACTGTGAACTTTGTACATTTCACAAATCTTCATAACTTGCAACGCAACGCGAGGATTTTTTCGGAAGCTTGAGGAGGGTAGTTGTAGGGTATAGCGGAAGTTAGCTAGGTTCCTTTGATGGATGATTCTTGGCGGTTTGGAACCAAGGTGGCATGAAAGCTACTACAAGCACCAACGGATCGAAGACTGGCATGCTCTTCGGCTCTTCCTCTGTCGCATCATCTTGCTACGCCATGGCATGGATGAAACTTGAATGGATACCCATGATGCAGTAGTGCAGCTCACATGGACACCCCATGCATGAAGACTGGCCATGAATGCGATGGACGGGCGGCAGAGCAAGGTAAGTAGGTACATGGAGCCAGCTTTTCTTCTCTCCATGGCAGAAGGATAGACAGATACACTCACACTCTTCGTAGATAATGCCATTCCCGTGCATATCCGCTGCCTCTGATCGCATTGGCATGGAAGAAAAGCTTCCTCTGAGCAAAACTGCAAAGTATATGTGATATGCTCCCGCAGCGCAGTACCGGTGTAGTAGGTCGTCAGCGTGGAGACGAGCAGAAAATTTCATGTGGGTGTAGGCAGGGTACGTAGCAGCCCTGGCGTTTATCTCCATGGCTTTATGTTCCATCAGGCAGAGCTAGCTCGATCAGAAGTTCAGAATAGCGGCGGCAGGGAGAGAAGCCCATGCATTGCAGAGGCAGAGTCAGCCACCAATGGCTGGCACACAATACAATGCGACGCGACACAGCAGGAACGGCGGGCAGTGCCATGATGAGGTTCGTTACGCTGACATGCATGGCAGTGGCAGCGCTGTGCTGGTAGATGGAGGCAGGCAGAGGCAGAGCGGAGGTGATGGCGCCGCCTGGTCCCCGGCTTGGTCGAGTCCTTGTCCGACTACTCAGCCGCAGCCTTGCCAAGGCATAGCAATTTCTTCTAAAATCTTGCATGATATGCATAAGGTGCAAACAACAACACTCAAAGAGTAATCAACTCTTGAAGTAAACGGTTAAACTAGGTTAATCTGATCGCTTTCGGGGCTATACAAAGGTTGATCGGTATACTATGCCGGGGCGGCGGCTCTGGATTTGGCGCGACGTTCGATGTCTGCCGGCATCTATGTGTGGCGTCGCGGCTCGTGTGCTTTGGTGTCGTTGGTGTATGCCAGAGTCGATGGTGTGTGTTTGTTGCGTTTGGTCGGCTAGCATTGAGTTGACGGCGGGTCGTCTCGCTTGTGCGGTTTTCTGCCCCTGTTTCTCTCATAAACAGGGCACTGTACGGTTTGTATGGTTTTCGGACCCGGTTTCCTTATAAACTGGGTCACCTCTTCTCTCTATTCGGTCAGTGGATATCGACGAGTCTGAACTAAAAAAACTAGGTTAACCCACCTCATTATGCTTTACGTCTTTTCCCGAACCGGTATGTACAAGGAGCAGAGGCGATCAGGATCAGAAGGCGAGCCGGCGACACCACCGGTCTTTTGCGCCTCCGATGGGACCCCGGTCTCTCACCAGTGGGAGGGTTCCATTTGCAGTTTTATGTAGTTTTTGTGTCTTTCTCCGGATGGTGAAGCGCGGCTACATCTCGGTTTCGGTGTCAGAATAAGGTACTCCCCGACCTATCCCTGCTTTGGTGGTGCGTCTAGCGCTAGCGAATGATGCGTGAAGTTGTGTTTCCTGCGAATCTTCTAGGATCTTGTCCATCAAAGTTGGGCTCCTACAACTGTGTCCCCCAAATCCTCACCCCAAACTCATGCAATGACATGCAACGTCGATCCAATACACACCGGATCCAAATTACAAATAAAGTGGTCCACATTCAACACGAAATTAACAATGTTTGACAAGTTGTCTGATGCAAGAATGAGAAGTGATCTCTTCTTTTTCAAGGGGGCGGTTCCACCTGATCCATCTAGGCCGAGGTCACGGTCGTAGATCCTCCTCTTCTCATGAGGATCCACTTTGCACTAGGTTCATACATGAGGCTAGCGTCTTGGAACACGATCCTTTAATCCTCCGTGATTTTTGCAAGATGGTCTTTCTCTTGCTCCACCGTTAGGGTATCTTGCATCTTCTTTTGCTCCAATTGAACCTTCATCCAAGCCTCCTCCTTTACCAACTTCAACCTCGCACTCTCCAAGTCCATCCTCTTCTTGAGTCGGAGGCGATCAAACTCCATTCTTTCCCTTTGCAAAGCCAAGAAGACATCATACCTCTAGGCCTTCTTGTCCTCTCTTTCTTTCTCTAACTTCTTAAAGGTTTCGTCTTTGTTTGAGAAGATGTCCGTCCAGGTGGCGGACATCTTCATTGTGGTGCTGTCACGAGCCACCATATCCTTCTTCCACCTCCTCCCCATCATCCTCTTCCGAAGCTAGGCCGCTGGTGCCAGCTTTGGACGACCCATCTTGTTCATCAAGTCCAGTTGGGATGGATGAGCTTGATCCATCATTGTTCTTCCATTTCTTAGCTGGATTCTTGTGATCATCATATTGGGAGATCCATTTCGGTTTCCCGATCAATTCAAGCCAACAATGTGCCATGGTGAAGGGTTTGCCCTCCGTTTGATGGTACAAAGTGGCGGCCAAACCACACTAGCAAGCAAACAAGTAAAAGCAATTACACAAATGGTTTGGAGACAAGCATGCATGGCATGTGACAAAATGATGAGCTTTCACGGAATTACTTACATGGGTATAAAATGATGAGCTTTCACGGAATTACTTACATGGGTATCCACGTTGACACCACTTTGATTCCTATTAACCACTTGTGCATGGAAACCACAATACTTGTTCATGCTTTCTTGGATCGATGCACACCTATGTTGGAGAGAGCCGACGTTGTGATCGGTCACAATTGCATGGGGTTGCACATAGTGCTTTTGATGATGAAAGTGTGTATGTATCTTCTCCCACAACCTTGAGCCCTTTTACTCGGTTCCACATATAGCATCCATGTTTGTGGCCAACCAAGCTCGGCAAAGCAAAACAGCCTCATGAGTTTTGTAAGAAGTGCCTCTAGGATTGTACACCTTCTTCTCCTTCCCCTTCTTTTTCTTCGGAGCGTCGGACGGCTCCTCCTCACCCACACTGTAAAAGGGGGGAAGTGTGAAAGCTGGTGGATCCTGTGTTGACAGCTCGCCCCATTTCGGATCAATTCCATCAAGAACTCTTCCTAATCATGATAAGAATTAAACTACGGTCCTAAAATTGACTCGAAACTATGCATTTGGGATAGAAATTCGTACCCCAAGCTTGTCTTGACTTACGTCGAACAGGTTGTGGACGTGTTGGCTGTCGGTGAGACCGAAAGATGCCCGCGTCCCCTGGAGCGGCGGAGAGTCGGCCACCAGCTGCTCATCCTGCGTGGGGTCACCAGCGACAGGTACTCGTCCACAATGTGGCACAACTCTTCCGAGTTCGTGGTCGACGACGTGGACCTTCTTGCCGCGACACCGAGCGGCGGGTGCGGCGTGGGCGTAGGGCGCATGGCCGTGGGTACGGCATGCTCATAACCTCGGGCTCGGCCTGCGTGTCCGCATTCGCAGTCCTCTTGGCCTTCGCCGCCTTATCCCTCTTCTCCTTCTCCACCTCCTCGCGGTAGCGCTACTTGTGGCGCGCATCCTTCGCACGACGGTCTTCGGCTTCACCTCCGCGCCCTGCCTCTGCTCAACAGACTCGAAGGATGCTCCCTTCTCCATCGAATCGATGGCTCCTTCCACCTCCATTCTCTCTTCTCATGGCGTCACCGACTACGGAAGGGGGACTTTTGGGGTGGACGCGGCGGGAGTAATGAGAGTAGCTAGCGGGAGTGGAGGTGGAGTGGATAAATGAAAGTGAGCGGCGCCCTTCTTTTGTTTCAAATTTTGTGGACCCGCGTTGCCAGATCCAACGTGGCGGGCGCTTCCGGGCACGTCCGGGCTGGCTTTGGTTTGCCGGACAACCCGGACATTTGGGGATGGTTTGGGGGCCGCGCTTGGGTCCCCGTTTCAGCCCAAACCCTGTCCGGGCTGTCCGCCCGGACGTTTAGGGAGGGTTTGCCAAGCGTGGTTGGATATGCTCTAACCTGGCCGCCACTAGAGAGGCGACCAGGGAAGCGAATCTTTCTTCCTCCAATCTCCATCGGTAAAGGAGTTGGGCCCATCTCCCTCCGCTTGCTGCTTCGGCGGCAGAGGGAGGGGATCTGGCTTACTCCGTTTTGAAATGGTAGTTATGGTTAGGATAATATTGGCATGGTGCGTCGTTCGGTGGTGGGTGCGGCACCCCGTGTAAATAAATCTGCCCCAACTCCACTCTCACACCGGCGTTGTCCTTAATGGCGGTGTCTCAAAGTTGGTGGCATTATGTGCTTATCGATCTTTCAAATTGGTGGTTTTAGGGTTCATGGATTGTGTCGGCGAGGCGGCGACGATTCCATTAGATGGGTCTTTCCTCCTGCTATGTCCCCGTTGTTGTTGCGTTGCCTCTAACACAACGTTGGAGCCGAGAGGATTTGTCTAGTAGTACGCGCAAATGGTTGTTTGTTCTGCAGCTGGAAGATGGTGCACCTTTTGCTGGGTTTGTGGTTGGAGGCTGGCGGTTCTGATTCCCTACTCCGACGTCGTTGTGCAGGCTGTCAATTCTGAAGTTTGATGGCGTGTTTGGGGTCGTGTTGCCCCGGTTTGATTCTTTCAACGGTAATGGTTTGTCCTATGCCAAAATACTTTGGAGATCTGCTGCCGATTAAGTTCGGAATTCTGAAAAGAGATTCATGAGGCTTTCACCAATTTTTAGGCCTTGTTTTAGTGATATAATAAATATGTTATCAACAAATTCCACTATCGTCACATTTAGGCAACTTTAAATCGTAAGAAATGGAATACTATAATTACTGTGTGTCCCTTTCAAACAAAAGAATTAACTTGTTGCAAATCTATGGAAGGCACGGACCATAGATTTTGGAGAAATTCTTTTTTTTTTTTAGGTTGATTTTGGAGAAATTCTAAGGGGAGCTTAAGCCTCATGAACAAATATCTTTGTGTCTTGCATGGACCATATCTCTTTAAATTCCCGGAGCATCAAAAGAGCTATTTGTACACAATTTTACATTTCGTTTCAGATTGGATTCGAGACCATGACATCTAGATTCCATGATTTTTTCTCTTACTGGATTTCGAAGAGGTCTTGGCAATACATGGACAGGACAACGATCTCTCCAGAGCATCTAGCTTTATTCCATTAGTACTATTTTTCCTGCCCATGTCTATGGGCCAATCTGATATTGGAATCATGTGGACACATATGTTTTATTTTAATAGTGTGATTATAATCACATCATTTGCACGATAAGGGGCAGATGTTAAATCAATAGAAAGGCAAGTAATTCTAGTGTCCTTGCTCAACAATTTCACATCTTACCTGCAGGCAGGCTGCATAAACCCCATGATAGCATAAAAATTATTAGTTTCGCGAAAAGTGGGAGACTTTTGCTTTCCATCCAGGGAAACCGTACTGTCTCTCGTATCCACATGTCTTCACGAGAGATTGATGCAGATATAGCAGTGGATCACCTGATAATGGTATAATTTGAATCAGTATGTTGCACCTTAAAGCTAAGAGTATATCAAGGCTTTGCTTTTCACTGGTTTACCAACCACAGATGTTTATGCGTATTTTTAATGATGTCAATTTGACAGTTACAAACATCAGGATGATTTGTTCTTATCGAAGTACTATCGTCACAGCGACTGACATATGCAAGCCCTCGTTATGAAGTTATCCTTCTCTGTCTATCATTCTTTCCGGGGCTAGCACTGAATGAAAAGATTTGTCATCACTAATTACAAATTTGTGGACACAAATGCCAGTCATGTATCTCATCATCCCAAACAGATAAGTTGGGGTTGAAACATGATAGCTTCAGCGGGATGCTTCCCCATCTCAAACATGGGATGTTTCAGTCATAGAAACATGATAGCTTCAGCTTTAGCAGCAACTGCTAGTATTTCAGTCATAGACCTCAACAACCATCTCTGAACTTATTAACGACTCAGATATTGTAGCATCCAACTGTGAGAACCATCGAATGGATAAGCACCATGGTAGAAACAGACTTGCCGTACACTGATAGATAACTGATGGCTGACTTCACAAAATTCAGATCATAGTGCTCCCAGCCATCTGGCAGATCTCCTTGGATATGTCTGCTGCTGCTGCTTTATCTGTGTCATTGACATCCCGATGGCTGAGGCAGTGGAAAAGAAGTGTTACATGATGAACAGCACCACTTCAGGTGCTCAGCTAATGCACCAGAATACTAGATCCAGCCGCAAGGATACAAACACGCATCCCCAAACAAAGCAGAGATGGATCATCTGAAATAGTGATTCTAACAACTTGGTTCGTTTCAACTCGTTTCAAGGGGAAAATAGTTATGTACCGGGATTCCAGTGCGTGAACAAGTGGGAGGAATATGCTCCAAGCCAAAAGACATATCACAGATTAGACAGGAAAAGTTTTCTCTGCTACCTGCAAATTCAGGGTGCCCAGACCACTGACAAGAGATTAAAGTTGCCATGAGAACTGACTTGCTATTACTACTCAAACATTACCAGTACATATTTAAGAATGTCAAACTAAATTCTGAAAACAACTCATAAGCAATAAAATAAGAAAGTACGAACCACAACTGAAGGTTACGCAAAAACAAAAACTGAATAGCTCACTCCAAGCCTTTGGACTGACATGAGAAAGAGAACTTTACTTCAATCAGGTGTAACTTCAGAATAAGACCTGAAGCAATAGTACACACCTTTGTTCGAAAGGCCTGCAAATGTGGTTACCAAAACGCACCAGTGTGTGCCATCAAAATAAAGCTGCAATAAGATGAACATCAATCCTGTTATCCACATGTCAGCTGAAAACATACAGAAAGTGCATGTTTTCTTTGTTTACCATGTTCTGATAAAAACTCCTGAGATCAACTATGGAATTGCATCCAAGAGCCCTTTCGTCTAGAGAAGTTCGCCAACAGTGCTAGCTGGCACAATCCCAAGGGAACCACAGCACACCTCAATCATCTGTTTATTTTGTTTCCCAGTAAACATATTGTTTGGAAATAATTAAGTTATAAGGAAAACAAAGTTATCGTACCGGTACTTCCAGTACTAACAATTCGTTGCAACAGATAGTACAGAAAAAATTCCAGGGACCTATCTTAATACATACATATCTTTGGACAATGTTCGACAACAAACGGGTATTTTGAACTTGATGTCGCCAATCTAAAAATAGAGAATTGAATAACATGAGTTAAGTATAACAACACTAGGACTAAAATTCTTTGAAAGCAACAAGTGTTTCCAGTAACTTCGACTGTTCAAGGCCTAATCTATCAATTCTTATACAAAAGGAGTGCCGTAGTGAGTCATGTGGATCCTAGTCTGCTTGTACATCAAACTTTTTGTTCAAAAATTTAACCAAAAGAAAGTCTCCACAGCCTAAAACTTCAAGAAATTTTCTGTTATAATTAAATATGACTGTCAGAACAAATTTTCTAGCTAAATAGGTGCTATTTACATGCTAGTTCATACAGAACTTATACATACAACCATGCTTTACATTCTATCGAACAGAGTTTGTAAATATGTGCAAAAAGGTTTTGGGTGCATTTCCCATATACTGCAACCTTGATCTGACCTGTGAAATAAAAAATGTTCAAATCTGGTAAATGGTTGAGACAGATATCCATGTTTCTGTTGAATATCTTACGTTGTTACAAGCCAAGTACTATACCTTAAATTACAACTTTGTTCCACGAACATTTACCCAACTCATTAATGTTTAGACAAGTGTAAAACGGAAGCATTGTGCCAGTTGCATTGGGACTGGTACACTGAATAGTATACTCCATAATACTCCATACCATAGACTGAACCACAACACCACACACAAACATAATCCAAAAGGAAAAGGAGAATCGGTAATACCAGCAATATGAAGGTAGGAGGATGAGGATTAACAAACGTTAATGCGTTATCATTACACATAAAAGTCATCAACATCTCAATGTTATTGAATACAAAAGTAACAGAAGGGTCGATTGAGATTTTTGGACTGAGAGACCAGCTAAAAGGACGTGTATGCAAACCGTAAAAGACCCAACCTCATCTGAACAGCAATAAGGCCAAAATAAGCAATAATCAGAATGCTTCGCATTTATTGAATACAAAAGTAGCCTCCCTAACTGTTTATAAGGAAGTAAAAATATCATATAGTATAAGGAAGTAAGAAGATCATATTTTTACATCCCAGTCAGCACATTTCAGAAAAGTACTTTACATTTTAACATACACAGTGTATCAGACAATTAACATATCTATTCATAGCCTCATAGGACTGCTGAGGGCTGAGGGTAAAAATATGTCTACTTACCTCTCACTGTCCACATCAAGCTGCCTCCCTATTCATGTCTCCAAAAGCTAACAAGTCTCATTCGGGATACTCTCCCTTATTTCTCAGAATGCTCCAAATAAACTTTTGGCTGATATGAACTCTTGCAAAGCAAAAACCAGTTACAAACTTTGACATATGAGCTTCTGAGACATACCATTAGAAGAGTACTATGACCAAGCTAGATCTCTGAAGGCTACTTTAACAAATCACACGTTTCCTCGTGCTATGACTGCTATCTACTTTTATCGACGTATAATCCAGCACCATACCTATTTTTATGAAGCTTTTCGGCTTAAACAACACCTTTTATCTATTCATTTAGCAATTAACCATAGAGAGCACATTATGCAATTATGATAGCCAGTTACTTCCTTAACCAACCAAAGAACATATCAAAATTTATTATAGTCACATACTCCCTTTTCGCACAAGGAAACATGATCAAAAACCAAGTGTGAAGAAAAAGTATTAGTTCGCTGTACTGGCATTAGAATTCTTGTGTGCAAACATATTGCATGCTGAATGTTATTATATATTTATTTGTTTACTAATGAAAAGCCAAATATCTTGTACAGTATCCTTACAAAAGCTAGTAGAGCTGGAATGAAGACAAAACAAAAAGAAACAAAGATACCAACCAAAGGTTTGATGGACATGTTGCCACATTGATCACCATGTAAACCATGTGACAAACTCCTCCATCAACACAGACCTACCGAAGGATGCTTTACAAGCCTCCAACTTCGGCCCTGGAAAATGCATGAGAAGCATCAGATGACATCTTTTTCTTTTGTTTATGTTGCAAATTCACTCCACCGGAAAAGGGAACACAAATCATCCAAATGGGGTGATGACTTCTAATGTTGTGAGTAAAGGTGGTTTACAAGCCAGGATGTTGGTAAACTGTCGGGTCAATACCTAAAGGTGCTTTGGCTACAGAGTTATATAGGCTCCGTCTTTGCACAAATATACAGAAAATCTAGCAAAGGTGGAAAATATATCAGCACAGTCAAATAGGACAGTTCAAGTAACATAGTGAACACATGAAAGTTGTTCGCTGAACACTGACAGAACTGAAATTTCATTGCCATGTTATGTGACTGAATTACAACCAGTTATCACAGACTATAAAGTGGTATAACACGGTATTATCAGGGCAGGGGGGATTGTACTACCACATATCAAGGGCTTTGTCACAGCGACATAGCATCAACACAAGATAACATGAATTAAGAAGACAGTTGGTTCAGTTAAAGAAAGAAAGCTTCAACTCAGTGGGGGCAATAGTTGTATTGAGAAGTTTAAGAAAATCTATCATACAAAACTTCCCCCTTTCTACATGATTAATACAGAGCGTCAAGTACTCCAACAAGTGAATGGTATCTTCATAGTCCACACTAACCATAATTTCACTATTCTAAAGTAAGCGATATGACAACATAACAATCAAATTATATGCCTCGTAACAGTTTAATATGGCTATCTAGAACAAACTGCAGAGGAAGCCAGATTCCTTAACTCTGATAAATGTTCATCAGTTGAGATGTTCAGTGTAAGCCTTAGATTAGTCATCAAAGCCTCTTGCTCCCAGCTAATTGATCCATAAGCATATAGTGCCATCATTGTTGCACGATATGCATGCAACTCAAGCAAATGGGTTTCTTCCTTCAGACCACCTTCCATAGGAAGAGGTGACTCTCTTCCAGATATAGAAGCTTCATCATCCTCCTCATTCCTGCTACAGATATCTTCACTGTCATACTCTTGAGGATATGCTGGCCTATAGGGGCTACCGTAGGGATTGCAACTACCAACAGAGGATGTGGCACTATCAGTATCACTATCTTGAGTTGTTACAGCAGGATATTGATAATCAACATTAGTGTTAACCACAGCCAAGTTTGTTTTAGGAAAGCCATTTGCTCTGTTATTTAAGGAATCGTGCATGCATTTTTCACCCAGCATTAAGCATGGGGAATCAACAGCATCTACCTTATCCATCAAGTGAAGAGACTCTCCAGGGCCAGGATAATGCCGTCTTCCATCTCTGTGAGAAGTCTGAAATCTCTTAGTAACTTCACTGCGCTGCATAGGGAAAGCTGATGCAACAGATGATTTCCTCTTCATGCCTCGAGACATATTTCCCTCCAACACCATATTGTCCTTCAATAGAAGATGACTGCCCCCTGAGTTTCCACCTTTTGTCCGACTCCTAAGTGAACCACCAGCACATCTTGCAGAATCCTGAAAACAATTACAAAGATGTTAGCGATTTATTACTATTGACTAGTGTGTTTATGAGTTAATAAAAGAAACAATGAAGATAATCTTCGAGCACCGTAGTTGACTTTTGACAAAAATAAGTTAGGCTGTGTCAACTGTTTGACATAAGTCAACATGAGTTTAATAGTTTGAAGGGATGAATTGTACCTTTGAAAGAGCAACCCATTTGCTGTCTTGCCAAAGCTGCCTTGTCCTAAGATTGGCTGCATGTACTCTCAATTCTTGGGAGGATCCGAGGAGCCTGACAAGATAATACTCCTGACCAAGCAATCTCACGACTTCCGCAACCTTCCATGAATAGCTGTCAAAGACTTCAAGGATGTCGCCTGGGACCCAGCAAACCGGACAATCTGGGGCGGGGGAGAAGGCCTCATCACTTTTCTCGGAATCCTTTCCACATCTACACCACCGTCAAAGGGACGTGAATCATAGCTTACAAGATAGGTGTGCCCATTGCCAGAAACAATCTCGGCAGGCCTCCAGGAACCGAACGGCGCCTCGGCCTTCTGCAGTACCTCCACCTTGCCCCCTTTGCGGAATTTCATCTCGTCTTGCTGTTTCGCAAACACTGTTGCATAGAGGAACATACCAAATTTTAGTAGATGAATAAATGGTTCATAAAGATAAGATAAAGGATCTAAACATGCAAAGCAGTACTGAACAAGATAATAATAAGATAAAAATAACGTAGATGATACTGTTCCATTCACGAAACAACTCCACCATAAATCGCGTTGGAACTCTTAGGTGTACGGATAGACAAATATGCAGCAACCGAATTTTGTGCACATGGGGACCCTCGCAGTAAACTGCAACGGTTGATGCAGATTTAGTGGAATCAGATGCACCGAATCACCAATCCGCGGGTAAGCAGATGGACAAACGGCTCGTTTAATTACTAGAGAAATACTCTGAACGATGACACTTGACATCAGATACTTGCTACGGGCCACAACTAACGCCTACCGCAAGTCATCGAGGAAAAGATTAGGCGATGTATTCATCCAGATCAACAAACAATCCATGGCTAACTCGCGGAGAGTTCCAGCAGAATCAAAGCCTGGATTCCTCCAACCAGAAATACTCTACAAATAATCGCGGACCCATACATACATACATACATACATACATACATACATACATACATACATACATACATACATACATACATACATCGAGGAGGAACAGATCAAGGAGCAGTACGAAATCCGCACGGCAGAACGATCTATCCTAGGCAGTTCCCAAACGAGAACTTTGGAACTGGGGCCAGGAAACCGTCGCGCCCAGTCGACAACCAAGCAATCGAATCAATGCGATTACGCTCCTCGCCATCCGCATCCATCCCCACGCATCGAGAATTACTAGGTACATCAACAACAACGCCGCCCGGCCCCAAACTCTAAAGACAAAATAAACAGAATAATAAAACAGGGACAGGCGCAAACCTTTGCGATGGCGACCCCGGCAGGGAAGAGAAGCACGGGAAAATCCCGAGGAAAAGCTCCGCCGAGCCCGCAGTACTCCGCCGCTGATTCCCCGCTCCGGGAGGAGAGATTGGACGGACGAAGGGGAAGCCGGCGAGAAATCGTGAAGCGGAAGAAGGAAAACAAAGGGAATCAATCCGGGGATTAATTTTTCTTTTAATTGCCTAATTGGTCGATTTGGGAAGGATGCGGATTTTATACGTGGGAGGGTTTCGTGGTGGCGCTTTCCAGCGCAAGGCGACAAGTGTAGGCGCATCTCCGCCGTCGGATCGGAACCGCTGGGACAGGAACCGTCCGATGCGGGTCGGGCGGCTGGGATGGGTCGAGGTGAACCTTTTCTTTCTTGAGCTGTCGGTTACGGTACAGGTGGTGTGCGTGGCTGGACTTCCTCCGGCGTCCCTCCAAGAACAACGTTTGCAATGCACAAAAATGGTATGGATCGTGTGCCAACTTTTGTTTGTGTGCCAAATTTTGTTAGAGATGTGGAAGCGTATGAATCAGATGTTTGGATCGGAAGCTTGAACTTGTTTCAACGGGGGAAAATGTTAGCTTGTGGTGAGCTAGATCACGGGATGAAGTGAAAACTACTTGTAAATTATATGGTTAACAAATACTATGTTTTATATAATGTTTAGGGTATGACCCAAAAAATATACTTCCTCCGATCCATATTAGTGGACATATTTTTGTCTAAATTCATATGTATCTAGTTAAGTATTTAGACTAGATACATGTGTATCTAGACAAAGTTGTGTCCACTAATATGGATCGGAGGTAGTACATTTGTAGAACAATTCAAATTTGCTCGTGTAATATTTCCATTTTCCAAGGTAGTAAATTTCGAGTTAGCTTGGTGCTCACGTTTTGCCTCTCCTATTATAGCCCCATGGGTGTTGTTTGCTTGCTTACATGGCTTTCCTTTCCCTTATAGATTGGTCTCCACGTTTTGTTGGAATGTTGGTGAATATTTTTCAATTCATGCATGCATAAGCAAGGTCATGGTCGATGAGATGAATTGGGCACTCGTCCCTTTCAATTTCCAATTACGTCATGTATTTTCACGACTCAATGGAACTCGCTAGTGCAAGGGTAGATAGGTAGATTTTAAAGGGGTAGATCAATAAATGTAGTATGTGCTAAATGTACAAGGTATCAGTAGCGATACCAGGGCAATGAGGAGGCATTATTCAAACCAAAATCAATTACTCCATGAATTTATACACTAATGCAAATACATCCTTTATTATAAAGGATCAAGCCATGAATTTCACACAAGTAATTGTTTTCTTTAATCTGTATATATTTTCCTAAAAGTCGAGAAGGGAAATGTACAATCTATTGCTTGTATTGGCAGTGGAAGATGAAATCAATTCAAAAGTCTGTTTTGGAAGTGCCCAATATTTTTGCTTGTTTTGTTGGAGTGTGAATCGGGAGAAGTTTATTGTAAGTCCTTGATTTATATAGTATTTGTTTTGGCAACTCCCCATGGGAGTTGGGCAATAGTGAGTGTCGAATGGGATGGGAGAAGGGACACGTGACACCGCCAAAATGTACCATCAACTCTCATTTAATAGTACCATGTTAGCGGTTTGTAGTTATTATAATGAGCCAGGAGGATAAAATCGTTATTGAGTACCGATGGAATGATACCATCACGACAAAACAAAAATTAACCTGCTTCAAGACAAATGTTATGTTGGTCCTAAGGGGCGGTAGGGCGATGTCTGGTAGTTATAGGTAAGTTGTAACACACCAACGATAATTTGATATTTGGTCACAGGGAAATGGGTGGCTCGGTCATTGCAACATGGTAATTGAACAAATGAAAACATACCAATATAGAAGTGTTCGTGATGATGAACTTAATGTGAAAATACAACATTAATGGGACAAATGGTGCAAAGGATACAGCATTTAAACTTTAGATTTTAGAAAATAAATGTGGAAGGCTAGACCGTCTTATGTTTCATTGTACATGTCCAAGGAAAAAGTGAATGATTTTTTGCCGAAGATTTTTTTAAAAAGCAGAAGCAAAGCGAATGGTTTTAAAGATTGTGGTTTGATGCTCTAAGCAAAAGCATTTAGTGCATGGTTTTGACGGTTGCAATCTTGAAACTAGAGGTTGAATCTTGACAGTGCGCAAAAATTGAGTCGTAATTCATGGACAACCCTTCATATAGAAAAGGACGTGCAGGCCACCGCCTAGCTTGAACACATACACAGCTTATCCTTCATCGATCTTCATTCCGGCCTGTGGTGTGCTTTATTATGGGCAAAGCTTTTGCCCCACAGTTCTAAAAATTATGCTTCATATTATCATCTCCCGTTCCGTTCTGTATCATTCCTCCCTTTCATTGGCTTGCAATGATAAAGCTTATCGCTATCGCCGGTTTGGCAGATTTGAGAGCATACGTGCGTGCCAACCCCCACATCATGTAGTAGGGTCGACGAGGGCGTGATCTCGCTACCGGCTTCACGTGTTTTGTTACTACCTGTTTTGATTTCGTACAAGCAACCAACCAACCAACAATGCTTGCCTTCCCTCTACCGCCCAACAGCGTGTGATTATAGATGAGTAGAGTCAGAGGCAGGATCGAAGAAGACCTGGATGTGAAGGGTAAAAAAAATTAATTCGAATTGTTGACGTCACAATACTACAGTTCAGTAAGGCTACCAAGCATATGCCACTTCAGTTTGGCCGTGTTAAGACTTTTCTACTCTAGCCTCAGTTGCCCTTCTTCGGTTGCTTGGCCTTGGATGAGTCTGACGCACCTTGGCCGCCACCGGAAAACTTTCTCCGCGCCGAATCCGAAGCCTTCTTTCCATTGACAGGCTTACCGCCGCCAAGGCGATTCAACGTGTACGCCTCTCCCATCCAGTTCCTGCATTCTTTGCTTGCAGCCACATGATCAACCACTGAAAAGTGGAAAAACAGAAGATGCTTACTACTGAAGATTCAGAGTTGTATTAATAATCTGCAATGCTTTCTGCTCCTGAAAAGCAAAGTTTATTTTCACCTGGTTTTGGGTAGTCTTTGCCAATAATGCACCTGGCTTTCTCCTGGACGCTGATTGGTGCAGTCCAAGGCTCGTAGATGTACTCCTTGGGCATGTCTGCGACCAACAGAGGACTGATGAGTTCTTAAATCCCAAACGAGATGTTGCTTTCTGATGCTGGAGAGGGATAGTTACGTTTCAGCACTGGAATGAAATGCCTGATGTAGTCTCCGTTGGGGTCGTACTTCTTTCCGAATGAGATTGGGGAGTAGATTCTATGGTACTGTGTGAGAGAAGGGCATCGATGATAATATTGAAGACGCTATTAGACTGAATGAAAATGCAGTTGCAACTTACAACTGTTGCCTGAAGATAAAGGGATTGTTTGATTGCTAACCTGGTAGAAGAAGGATGAACAGGAGAGCCACAGCCAGTTGCCGTTGTTAATGGCCCAGTCAGCATCAATCAGTAGCCTTTCGAAGACATCACGGCCTTTCTCCCAGTGGATAAACTTCATGTAAGAGACACGTTGACAAATTGAGGTAAAGCAAAACACTCTAAGCTTGGAATTAAGATTTATTTTCATCAAACCGAAGCAGAGTTGAAATAAAACTCTTGTTTTTGTTCTAAACGGAATCAGCCTTTTTTCCAACAAAGGGAATTAGACTTGCAATAAACTCTTGTTTCTGTTCTAGATATAGTGATTTAGGTAGGCAGAGCTCCTGCTAGTGGGCCAAAAAGGATCACTTGGAAAGAAATACTAGTTTCATGCTGCTTTCAAAGAGGTACGTCCTTATCAGATTTGGTTAGGTAATTAAAGGGCTTATTGTTTTAAGCAGTCTACCTTCGTAAAACTAATACCTGAGCAATACACGATTTTTTAGGGATTTACCTCGCAAGCAGGATTTTGTACTCTTCATTAGTGCTTCTGATAAAAAAATTGCAGGTGGGATCGTGGAACTACAAAGTGATTTAGGCAGAGCTCCTGGACACAGGTTAAAAAGAATCACTTGGAAAGAAATTACATTTTCATGTTGCTTTCACAAAGGCATGTCCTTATCAGATATGGCAACAAAAATTGAGCAGCATATTGTTTTATGTAGTCTACCTTCATTAAACTGAGCCCAGCAAAAACCTGAGCAATAAACGATTTCTTTCATGGATTTAACTCAAAAGCAAGCTTTTGTGCTCTTCACTAATGTTTCCAACAAAAAAGTTGCATGTGAAACTACCAGTAGTGATGTTGACGTCGCCATAATATGCATCACCGCTCTAACTTCATTTTTTACCAATTCTCATGTTATTCTAAATCTAGTGTTACCTTCATGTTGTTTATTAAGAATATGGGTAGAGAAATCACCTTCATAATTTCTATGAGAATGGTTGAATAGTGACACCTACCGTGCTAACTTACTACTACTAAAATTATAAACAAACAACATACGATAAGCTATTGTGTAGATCATACTTACCAGATCACCCCGCGTTAGGAAACAAGCAACAGAGTGGCGTGCAAGATGATGCATCCAACCCCACTTCCTCAGCTGGCAACCGAGAAAATGACCAAAATCATTCACATGATCTAGTAGTTGTAAGTGATGCAACCAGAAAGAAGAAACAGAAAAGAGGAAGCAGGACAGGCGTAATGTTGTAGCGGTTTTTTCAGGGAGAACCTGAATCATGATGGCATCAATCCACGGATATCCTGTTCGGCCATCTCTCCATGCGACAAACAGCTCCTCACTCTCTTTCCATGGGATCTAGACTAAAAGAAACTGGGATTAAGAAAAGACAAACAGGGCTGTAGATAAGGATGTGATAGGATCACCAAACCTGTTTGCATATTTTGTTCCCTCTCATATGATCGAAATTAGGAGTGCCAAAAGACACTGTGTAGAAGAAGTCCCTCCAGAGCAACTGTTACAAGAAAAAAAAATCAAGAACTCAGTGTTTTTTTCTTCAGAACAAACCAACCAATGCAGTTATATATGAGCTCACCTGGCCAGTCAACGAAACAGGTGGCTTTGTATGCATTTTGGTACTCCTGTAGACATCTTGGATACAGTGGTAAAAATACCTTGACGACAGGCAACCAAACTGCGACATAACGATCCATTCCAATTCTTAACACTGTAATCTAAAGAGAATGGTAACGAACGAGACCGATGACAGTTGCTCATGACAAGACTCACTTTCAGATACGGTGACAAGACCGTTGTCGCCGGTTTCAGGAAGGCAGAAGGGTCACCCTTAGGTTTCTCAAACTTGGCAACCCACTCCTGCAAAAAGGAATTTGATGTTGTTAGGCTTCTAACTGTAAAAGTAGCTACCATTCAGAGTTCAGAAGATATGGGTGCAATAAATCAGAAAAGTTATCACTTTCAGTTTCAGAAATAAAACCTTATCCTGGAGTGACTCTCTCATCCTCTTCAGAGCTTCTGTCTCGCCGCCACGGAACGGCGGAACGTCCTCCTATAAATGAAGAGTCGTTCAGTTAACAAAAATTCACATTTGATCAAAATAGTACATTGGATTCAGTGTGCTTCTGCTCTAACCTGGCTGATATCACCGTACCCAAGCTCCTCCAATTTGGGCACAGAAAACAACTCATACTCCCCTGTATCACCGATCGGTGGGAGTGCGGTGTATTCCTCAACTACCGGCTTGGGCGGCTCCCCAGCAATGCTCACAAACGATTGGTATGTCAACGGTGGCCCGCCCTCATTCTTCAGGTTTGAAATGAAAAGATCCCCTAATAAGCATATCACGTCAAACATTCTATCAAGAAATGAACAGAAGTGATTCCTACTGTACAATACCTTCAGTATGATTTCTGCAGGGTCGAAAAGGGTGTGGCTGGTCGGCGAGAACACCTCGATCCCCGACGCAGCCGCAAAATCCTTGAGCAATCAGAGTAATTTGGTAAATTTCCAAGTGATAAATGCTTGCAAGATTACTTGCGAAGTGATCCGATTACTAGTCATACCGTGACTCTCTTGTCTCGAGCCAGGGCGTACGGCTCGGTGTCAGACTCGAAGCATAGCTTGATGATGTTCCACTGACAATATAAGAACACAAGAAGCTTAATTAGGTCCCAAAATGCTTGCAAGATTACTAAGAAGAGTGTGGTAGTCAAAACACTTTGTTACGCACGTCCTTGAGGGCGGCGCAGACGGCGTCTGAGACGTCGTCGCGGGCGCGCAGGATGAGGAGGCGGGATCCGAGGCGGCGGAGGCGCGAGTCTAGGTCGTCGAGGCTCTCGAGGAGGAAGCGGACGCGGGCGACCCCGGCGCGCGCGGAGCCCGGGGAGGAGGCGGCGGGGTCCGGGCGGAGGTACCGCGGGTCGAGCACGAACACCGGGTAGACCCGCGTGGCGCCGCGCCGGGCCGCGTCCAGCGCCGGGTTGTCGTGCACGCGGAGCCCCTTCCGGAACCACACCATCGCCGCCGCCGCCGCCGCCGCCGTCGCCATACCGGCGGTTGCGGCGTCCATTGGTGGTGGTCGATTGGCTCCTCCGGCGCTCCGAACTGGGAGGTTGTGGACTGGTGGCTGGATCCGGAACGTTGGCGTGAGATCGGACGGTGGGCGTTTGAACTGCAAGGGGTAGCGGCAGCGAGTGGCGGGGCAGTGCCCACGTCGGTTTCTGCAGGGATTTCGTGCGGACGGCGTGATATGGAGGCAACGCTGTGGCTATAGTTCGGGGGAACATCGACGAGGCAAACTATGCTTCCAAAATCAAAACTTGGGCGGTTGCGAATTAGTCATAAAGAACACTAGGAAAAGTGCCCGTGCGTTGCCACGGCCAAAAAAATTTGAGACCTAGATTTACGGATAATCAATTTGTTTCTTTATTTTGCACAAACAAATCAAAACATTGAAAAGGTGAATAATATCGTCAAAACCTTAAAAAATGGACATTTTGTATGAAACCAATATTTCCGGGGAAAGAAATTCATAATTATATTTGAAACAAAAGGAAAAGCAAACAATACACTACGGAGCCGTCAGAGCCCCGAGTGGTCGGACACGTGGCCTCCTTCGTTGTCGTGCGTCATTATTTGCCGTTTGTTTCTTTGGTTCTTTGTCGTGTGCCCGGCTTTGCTGGCGAAGGGAGGCGTTGCCGTGTGCCCGACATTTGGCACACGGCAAAGAACTGCTCTCCCATAGTGACTGATGTAAGTATGATTTTGTTAATTTGAAGATTCCTAGTAATACAGTAAGAAATAACTAATAAACCATATTTCATTCCGGTCTATAGTTTCAGTCCCACCCAACGTCTAGTTCATCATTGCATTGAGCAGGATCATATATAGTAAGTAGGGATATGATATATTGGACCCTAACTTCATTGTTGTTTTGCAGATCTTTTTTTCTTTGTTTCTTTCATGACCATCATAGACTAAATTAACTTAGGATGTAAGAAATATCATTGTTGTTCTGCAAATCTTTTTTCCTTTGTTTCTTTCATGACCATCACACACTATATTAACTTATGATGTAAGAAACTCATTGGTATAAGCCAATAAACAAAATTATCAGTGTCTAAAAACAGCCAACTCTCCACAACAGATCATAAGTGGCAGAAAATACTTGAATATGAATAGGTGGTCATATTGTCACCCTTCTCAATCTCAATAGAAACAATCAGTCTATTTATATTTCTGAACATGAATAACAGGATTTGTCCAACCCAACATTGTTGTTTAGACTTGTTGCGGCTCTCAAACTATCCTAATACAGGAAGTGTCAGTCTGATATACCCTGTAGAAGCTATCCAATTCAGCAAATCTGACAAGTATAATGGACAAATACTTCAGCTCTGGTTCCATTGAGTTGGATTCCAATCCAGCTGCACACTTACTTTCCTACATCTCCGGAGGCTGCACTACTTCCTGCTCTTCATGCATAGAAGAGAAGGCAAAATCAGATAGGGTGCTCACAGGTACCAATACACTCTCCTTGCCGGATTGAGCTTCAGTGACTTTGCGTGGGTGACTTTGTGTGACTTTGAGTCACTGACCAGTGGAGCCCACCGTGTGTAGGGCCACATGTCAGTGAAACAAAGTCACCCACGCAAAGTCACTGAAGCTCAATCCCTCCTTGCCATGGTCCAGCATACGCACATAACAAATCCACCCACACAACTCACCTCCATGGCTCCGTCGTACCCATCCACCCATGGTTTTGAGCGACAGCCACGACGCGCGCTCTTCACATTTCGTGCTGCTCTCGCCACGAGGGATGGGCCACATGTTGCTAGTGGCGGAGCTGGCGCGCTAATTCCATGCTGAGCACAGATTCATCGCCACGGTCTTCACCTACAAGAGCCCCGACTCAGCGGCACAGCGTACCTTCCTTGCCTCCCACCCGTCGGCAGCGCGTCTCTTCCTACCGCTCACCGTCGGCGCTGCCATTGAGAAGCCGCTCCAGGAGCAACGATGCCTAGCGTTCGGGCACTCCCAAGCTGTGCTCCGTGGCCGCCGCCTGTCCCTCCGCCGCTGTGGTCCGCGGCCGCCGCCATCCCGGACGTCCGTGTAGCCACCGCTGTGCCCTGCGACCGCTGCCGGCCCAGGACTCTAATTTCCTCACGAAAAAATGAAAAAGCAATCAAGCCCCCCAATCGTTGGTGGAGCTAGATGCTGTGTGCAGCACACCACGGCGTCACCTCCGCGTCGAGGACTCCCGCCTGTACCAGCGCTTCCTCCTCCCCAACTCCTCGCTCCGCCGCCGCCTCGCCTCGCTCGCCCCCGCCCGCCTCTCCCTCCTCGGCGTCGGCAGCTTCGAGTCCTCCCCCGCCGCGCGCCTCCAGCTCGCGCTCGCCGCCCTCCTCCGCCGCGACCTCCTCCTCCCGGGCGCGGCCGACCTCTTCGACCCCGTCCTCTCCGCCGTCGAGTGCGCCGTCGCCATCGCCCTCGGCTTCGCCGTCCCGACCCTCGACGACGGGGGCCGCCACCGCGTGGCCGAGCCCACGCTCTTCTACATGCCCCACTGCGAGGCGTCGCTCTACGACGCGCTCCTCGCCGCAAACTGGGAGCCCCGCGCCCAGCTTCACCGCGTATGCGTGCTCGGCAACAGCTTCCGGCGCTACGCCCTCCAGGCGGAGGAGAACCGCTCTGGCCCCGCGTCCAAGGCCAAGCTTGTCCTTGAGGCACAGCGGTTCGCGTGGGAGGAGCGCGTCGACGATGATGTGGACGAGGAGAATGGCTTCTCCCGTGCGTTCAAAGCCATGGAGGAGAGTGGTGGATTTGGTCGTGGGCAGTCGGGACGGACAGGGGCAGGAAAAATAACACCGAAACGTTTTTTCCACTTACCGGTGGCAGTGGTGGGTAATTTGTGCGATTGGTGGGAGGGTAAAATTGGAAAGAAAAATGACGTACCAACACCTTCTCAAGCCGTATTATATAATAGAGATTATTACAAGAGGCTTAGGCCATGTACAATGCAGGTTCTTAGAGTGGTGCTTATGAAAATAAACTAAGCTTTAAAAAAAAAGGTGATTATTTGTATGGGAAAGATGACTAGTTAGGCATCTACCTAGTTTTTTTATTTTCTAACCACCTCTCTAACCATGTTGCATTATAGATTCCCTTAGAGGAATTCGTATTAAATAAATCTGTCTTTTTCTTAAGCGTGTTTATCGTGTACCTTGAAATATATTTTGTCCATACAGGGTGATTTAGTACTCCCTCCATTTCATATTAGTTGTGGTTGATTTATTAGAACTTTGTACTGAATCTGCGACAACTAATGTGGAACGTGGAATGGAGTAATATGAGGAAATTTCTCAACAACTCACGAACAATTCGACACATCGAAGATCCATTTCATATTAGTTGTGGTTTATTTATTAGAACTTTGTACTGAATCTGCAACGACTAATGTGGAACGGAGGGTCAAAAGTCCAAAATTGAAGAATAAATAGGAAGCAAGATTCACGTCTGTGAGAATTTGAACTCATGTGTTGGAAAAGTCCAAAATTGAAGAATAAATAGGAAGCAAGATTCACGTCTGTGAGAATTTGAACTCATGTGTTGGATTTGTACATCCGCTCTCCCAGCCAAGTAATATGAGAAAAAAATAGTTGCAACTCACTACCTAATTTATGCAGACATTCTACATCAGCAAATTATGCAAGTTAATTTCCATGTGTTCTCAAGCTTCT
Source organism: Poa pratensis (assembly GCA_947311845.1). Classification (NCBI taxonomy): domain Eukaryota; kingdom Viridiplantae; phylum Streptophyta; class Magnoliopsida; order Poales; family Poaceae; genus Poa; species Poa pratensis. Next base: position 28,052,879 of record CAMZMU010000052.1, on the reverse strand, counting down.
ATTAAGCCCACTTACAACCCCACTAGCTACTACTAAATGATATTTTGTTGCGGAAAGTACTTTTGGCTGTCGAGGACCAATGATCTCGCTTTCTTCAACAACAAAAAACAATTAGAAGTTTCAAATATTATGACACAAATCATGCACGCACAAATTTACAATGCAAAATACAATATTTTTTGAGCTACCCAAAAATGACGAAAGTTGGAAATTTTAAAACTACATATTGTTCACTATACTCAGATCTGTACATTGTTCTTTTTTATGTAGCTTAAAATGTAGAATATTTTACACTAAGAGTAGTTTATGCGATCAAAGACCACTTGACTGTAACATAAGAAACTCGGTGCATATATTCATCAAAAGTATAAAGTATCTTGATAGGATTCTACATTCAGCAACTTTAACAAAAGCATGATTGGCACCAATAATAAGGATTGCCAGAAGAAAATGTCGGTGCGTGCTAAACAAAACCATACGCTAACCTCAGATTATGGCTGTCCAAAGAGAATTCAACCAATTCACAGTCGTCCCGGTTAGCACAGTAACATTTTAACAGTGCCGAACAACAGCAGGGGAGAACAGCTTCTCTAACAGCGGCTCAACTGAAACATGGAATGCAGATGGAGTGAAGCTAGTAAATGCCTTCTTTGTTCCCCGCTACTTCCCAGCGGAATCGGGGGAGCCATCTCCATAGGAAACCAAACCCTTCCCGTCAGGACTGACCGACATAGACGCCGACCTATCCTTGCTTGCACGCTTCGGGGATGGGGAAGCAAGGGGGGAGCGATCTTGGACAGGTGGTGGGGACCTTGATCTTGACCCAGAAAGGCTCCTGCTCCTGGAGATTGACCGTGCACGTGATCTTGGTCTCCCAGCAGGAGGCGAACGACTGCGTACTGGACTTCTGCTGTAGCCACCTCCCCTTCCACGGTCTCGACGAACAGGCGGACTCCGTGACACACTTCGGCTCCTCCTTCTGTACCTGTCAGGCCTCCAGTGCAAAATCAAGAGAAAACCAAGAAGTTTAGCCATGCACTGGTCTAGGCTATGTATATGTACTAAACATCTTGCTGCATAATTGATTGGAATATGTTTCTCCCCAGCAGTACCATAAGTTCGAGAAGATGCAAGTAAAAACGTGTTGAGAAAGATGCAAGCAAATATGGTGTAGTTCTTTATCAGATAATGCAACAGTTAAGGACACAGAACACTAAAACGAATTTGTGTGGGATCAGAATAACGAGGTTAAGAGAACATTATGAAATTGTATATCTATTTCCAAATAGTTAAGCAGATTACGATTTGCATTTGTTGTATGTGCAGTCATTCTGAATAGTTAATATACCTCGGCGATGCTCTTCTGGGAGGGCTTCTGTACCGCCTTGGAGGTGATCGATAACGAGAGCCTCGGTGACCCATATATCTACGAAAGATATTACAGTAACTTCTCCAGAACGAAAGAAAATATACTTCAAAAGTGTCTCGGTAGCTAATTTACAGGGAAGATACAGTAACTTCTCCAGAATGAAAGAAATTAAGTTCAAAAGTCAAAGCAGTTACCTGTCACGATCACCTCTTCCACCATAGCGGTGAGAACGATCAGCAGAAGGTGAACGGTATTGTCTTGCAAATGAGTAACGTTGAGTAAAACCCCGCCCCCTTCTTACACGTTTTGATCCATCAGGAGAGACACTCCTAGATGGGCTCCTACCATGATTGGGTGGCGATAATGCCCTGCGAGGTGGGCTAGGACTTCTGCTTGTGTTCCTGCGAGATCGACCACCTCTTACAGGGGTCAGACTTCTTCTAGACAATCCCACAGGACTCCTGCTGAAGTTTCTACGAGTATTCCTTCGGGGGCTTCTACTTGTAGTCTTTCTGCGAGGCATATCCGGGCTCCGGTTTACACCCTTTTGCAATGGAGATCTTGCAGAAGTTCGGCTAACGCTTCTTCCCTTGTCCATAGGTGTGGGGCTTGGGCTGACGCTTTTTCGTACATGAGTTCTTTCCAGGCTCTTACTCGGACTTCTCCGTTGCAAAGATCTAACTGAGCTCCTGCTAATGCTTCTTGTCCGAGCTTCAACAGGACTCCTGCTCCTGCGGGAAACAGGGCTTCTGCTTGCACTTCCAGGTGGGCTCTTGCTGAGGCTTCTCCGACGAGGGCTCGTGCTGATATTCCTCTGTCGGGGTGGGCTCCTGCTTTCTTTTTGTTTGGGAGCATGGACAGGACTTCTACTACGACTCTGATGATCAGGACTTGGGCTTACCAATCTCTCCGGGCTGACATATGACCTTTTGATTGGGCTTCTTGGACTTACACTCATACTCTTGCTCATTGAGTGATTAGCGCTCATGCTCTGGCTCCTGCTTATCAATGTAAGATGAAACACTGCTTGTAGATGCAGTAAGCACAAAGAAGGATTGATGTGTGAAGAAGTGTAGGGAACCTAGATTTGCTTCGGTTGCCAGTTAGAACAGGGACAGTATCGGGGTTCCATTCAGATCTTGAATTGGTAACACCATTTGCGCGCATCTCCCCATTTTCCAGTTGAGATTTGTCTTCTTGTGCCAGACTCCTTGGTGTTACAATCTTTTCCTGGGTCGAAGTGGCATCTTTTGAAGCAGCTACTGTTGTGTGATTTTCAGCTGGCGAGATATCATATAGGTGATTAGTGGTTAACCAGTTCTGCAGCAAACCCTAGAGCCTAATTATTTCATATCCCGCAAAATACAAGCATGCAACTACTGCGGCCTGATTTTCAGCTTTAAAGTATATTCATCAAAGCAATCAGTAATTACTCCCTCCGTTCTGAATTAATTGACTCAGATTTAGTACAATAATCTGACAATAACTATCCCATAGCAAAATAACATTCCCTAACATGACCTACATAGATGAATTCACACATGGTGCAGGTTGAGTGGCATAGTATACAGTTTTTCAGTATTCTTGGGAGTTAGATTGACATATAACACATAATGCGTGTTAGAATGAAAGAAAGAAGCAACACAAATAAGCAGACACATGCATCAGACACAAAGGAAATTACCAGAAACTTGAGATATCTCCTTAGATTTTTTGCCATGACGGTGTCGCTTTTTCCTAGCATCCTCAGAGATGCTATCACTTGCATTTCCAGTTTCACTGTCACTCTCTTCCACCCTAGTAATTAAATTTATGTTATATGTCAGCAAACAGGCAGAAATGTTCAATTTGGCAATGCGGACAAACCTTTTTGACTTCTGCTTTGATTTTTTGTCACGCTGTCTACGTCTTTTCTCGCGCCTGCGCTCTCGCTTCCTTTTTCCATGCTTGCGTTTATCTTCTTGGAGTGTCTCTTCCTGCGCTTTCGCTTGTCATCACTTGAGCTGCTGATATCAGATGACTCACTGGAAGAATCCGAATCACTCTCAGAATCTGACTCAGACTCAGATGAGCTGTCTGATTCTGAAGAAGAATATCTCCTCTTTTTCTTTCTCCTCTTTGAAGATTTCTTGCGACGATTCTTGTGTTTTTCTTCATTAGCTTCGTCATCAGATGAAATATTGGACAACTTTGATTTAATTTTCTTCTTATCTGTGGAATAATGGTAGCACCGGAAGGATGGTAAAGACTAAAGAGGATGCAAAAATCGAGAATAATTAGATGCCTAGATACTTTCCAGGTACATTCCGGAATCACTATTGATGATTTGAGCGGTACCGTTTTCAGTTGTGACAGATCCACGACCTTTACCATCAACAAGCTCCCCACAATCCACTATTCTTATTGGAACAAGAGGCATATTAGTAGAACCGTCCACATCAGCATGCTCAATCCTCTTTAACACATCAGTTCCAAGAATGAGCTTGCCAAAAACAGTGTTCTTCCTGCAATGTAAGATAATACTAAAACCCTTCAGCATAAGAAAACATGGGAATCACGAGATAATTAATTTTTCATGTATTTCTGAGATTTTACTTTTTAAAACAAAAACTAGAAAACATCCAAATTCAAATGAGCAGTACCTGCCTGCATAACAACATTCATTCCAAAATTGCACACAATGTATTCGTGTCTAGCCACTGTGAACGCTATCCCAACCAAATCAATATTCTACTTTTAATAAATGCTGGTTTTCAAAAAATGAGACCACCAGGACTAGCCCTGGTGGCATATTTTTATAGAAGTGCTCTTAGTGAGAATTCTAGGAAATTCGTCCCCGATGGGGATCGAATCTCAGATCGCTGGGTGCGCACCACGACCACAACCACTGGGCCTCTTAGTGAGAATGATGGTTTTCGCACAGAAGTGCGAACGGTTTTTAGTTGCATACTTGTGCATCTAAAAGAAGCAACTAATTGGCAACATGCTGCAGATGGCTGTGCCAAATCATGATCAAATATAATAGCTTGTAGCCACGCAGTACAAAGGACCCTCCCTCCCACAACAGAGCAAAAAGATTTCCCAGCTCATATGGCATCAAGAATACCCATGCACACGGGCAGAAAATGACGACACAGATGGCATAATTGAACTATCTTCAACTAAATGCACCTAAACAAGAGTTACTAGGAAAGATTTGAGACAGGCATCAAGTTAGATCCAAAACTGAGCGAGCAAACAGAGAAAGTAGTGCCAGGCAACTTTTACATAAACCTGGCAAAATAAATAAATGAAGCAAATAATGCGCTCCACTAAGAACGTCACATTGAAAGGCTGCAATGGCAGTGTTCTTGTTTTTTTATGCAATTGGAATTTCATTCAAAAAGTACAGTAGTTTGTTTAGCATTACAGAAAACAGCTGTAGACCAAATGATAGTTAAATGCTTATAGTAAGGCCATGAGTATCTTTTACTCCCTCCGTTCGGAAAAGGATGTCTTAGGTTGTCTAAATATGGATGTATGTAGACATGTTTTAGTGTACACATACATCCAAATTTGAAAAAGTCAAAGACATCTATTTCCGGACGGAGGGAGTATGATTTTTCACACGATATTGCATGAGCTGACTGGTAGACAACATTTTTTTTCCTGAAACCCTTACAAGTATGGTACCACATGCAAATAGTTGACCAAAGTTGTGAGTTCTTTTACACAATATTTAAGCCTGAAAACTACACCACAAGTGAAATGAAACGAATCCAAACAAACCTGTCAAGATGAGCATTAGGTTTGAACGTAATGAAGAACTGGGAACCATTGGTATTACGTCCAGCATTTGCCATTGATAAGAGACCACGGTCATCATGACGTAGCACAAAATTTTCATCTGAAATGCAAATAATAAACAGCCATCACATGCATATTGATTACCATCATAACAGGATGAGTGCTATGCTTGAGGATTAGACTGCTTTGAGAAATGCTTGCGTCTAAAACTAACAACATTAGTCTGGGTTCTGAACAAATTAAGAGAATATAGAATATCCACAAAACCGTATGCACATTAGACTGTAAATAATAGGTTTCATACTAAATTAATACCTTCAAACTGTTCGCCGTATATACTTTCTCCACCATTTCCTGAAAACACAACTATACTATTCAGTCACTTCCACAAATAAGAAAAACCTGAGCACTAGGAAGAAGAAGCAGTACATTATGTGCACGCAAGAATATTATCAAACAAGAGGGTCAAGTACTTATGTCATAGAAATGGACTGTTAAGAAATTCCTCCACTGCATATCATTCTTCCCATCTCTATTTTACCCAATGAACTAAAAGTTGGTTCATTTCAGGTAAAACAAATGACAGGTTTATCAAAACTAGCATCTGCCAGTGGTCTCATACATACTTGCATGCATAGGCTCTATAAGCATGGACACATAATCACAGTATATTTTTGCAGTAGAAGGGAAAAAAGAACCAATAAAGAGATGATATAATGGCCAGCGATTTCCACCTCTTCTCGATTTCATACAGAATGTAAATAAAGAACCAATTGTATAACTCACCGTCTCCATTTGAGAAGTCACCACCCTGAAAAAAGGAAGCGTGGATTAGCAAACTGTGCTAGCAAATCAATTAGATCTCCCTTTTCTTTTTGACAATGATTGTAAACACCATAAATAATACTCCCTCTATTCCTGAATGTAAGGTGTATAGTTTCCTTGCACGAATATTAAGACGTGAGAATTTTGCATACGGTGGACTCACTTTCCCTGGAAAATATTGGGAGAGAGGAGTCCCTAACAGTCACAAATTGAAAACAAACCTTTAAATCACTCGTTATAGACTGAACTCATTTGTGGATGTGTAAGATTATCTACCCTATATTTTTGAATTTTCCTCAAAAAACTATACACCTTACATTGAGGAACGGAGGGAGTACATGATAAGAAAAGCTGTTGAAGTCATCTGTCCTGCATCCTACAATCCTACATCATAGAGAAGGAAACAAGAGAACTGACTAAAAACAAGAAAAGACAATGCTAACCTAAAAAAAACATTACAGGTATGAACCATTCTGTATGATAAAAATATAAAATTACACAAGAGGTAGAGCCATAAGAACTAACTTGTGCCATGAACCCCTTGATTACACGGTGGAATATTGATCCCTTGTAATATAACGGCTTCTTAGTTGCATTTCCGATTCCCTTCTCGCCTGCAGCACACAACCTAAATTAGCAAGAGCGACAGTGACAGGACGAGAGGGAATGAGCTTTTAAAAATGAAGCCAATCTGTAAAATCAACCTGTTGAAGTTGAGGCCCTAGCACAACAAAAGGGAGGCCTTAACCACTGTTGGAAATAATGCATAGGCTAACATTAATATAGTTCCAACAACTAGGTCAATACATGATTTCAACAAGGACATTCTGCAAATACTGGCATGCATAGGCTAACATTATTATAATTCCAACAACCATTAGGTCAATACATGATTTCAACAAGTACATCTGCAAAATGATGTTCTATTAACATAGCAGTGTTCAAATTTCAGAACATAACTTCTAGACACGATATGCAGCTATTTTCTCACACATGGTCACAAGTACAACTTAGGGACAGATGATTTGTATGTATTCACCGGAAACAAGTTACAAGAACATTACCTGTGCATAATGCTCTGAAGTTCTCAGCTGTGAGGGGAGCAACATCAGCAAACAGCTGCAATGAAGAGATAATTATTCACTAATTCACAGATATCGTCAGACTTGATAAATGACAACAACGAAAATCTAAGGACACAACTAGAGTTGCTGGTCGCAGATCTACCACCAACAATGCATGTAAACTTACAAAAAAAAAAGTGTACCTCAAATATCATCCTTTCGTCAGGCCCATCACCAATTGACACGTCCAGAAAGACAATGGGGTTCTTGTTTCGACCCATCTTCTCGACGGCCAAAGCCAAGGAGCCAGCACAAGTGCTTCAAACTGAGAAAAATATGCCAATATAGACAAACTACAACAGTAATGGTGTGTACAAAAATAGATTGCACCTACCGCAATCAGATAGACAAAGAAGCATGAGTGCCCTAAATTAACCATCACCAAACCCCTAGCATGCGCACCAACCAACAACTATACATCTACACAGTTCTGTTCCACCCCGAATAAAACCAGTCAGGGGTAACACTACAATGTATAATCATGTAGAGTGGTCCACCAGGGATCTAATCGATCTCATAACGCGAATCCAAACCTGCCCCGCGCCCAGATCAGGAGCCATGCGAACCCTAAAACCCCCCAAAACCCTACCGCGCCGCAAACCCCAGGCCGCGGACCCACACCAACCGGCGCAGCCATGCCAGCACGAGGCACTCAACCGACCACCTGATCGAAACCCTAAATCCTGAACGCAAATTTGCTGCGATCCGGCGCGCGACGGGACGGCGACACCGAAGGGGGAGGAGGGGGAGAGGGGCACGCACCGCGGGGAGATTCGGGACCTCCGGGCTTGCGGAAGCTTCAGTCGTGCCGGAGCCGGGCGGGGAGGAGCGCGGGCGGCCGCAGCACCGCAGCAGCAGCAGCTCCACGCGGCCGCAGGAGCGGAGTGAGGTGGGGATAGGTCGGGGGAGGGAGCAGCGGCCGAGAATTAAAACCTACCCCTGCGTTTCGCGGGGGCAAGTACGATTCTGCCCCTGCGGCGGGGCGGTGGCTATTGCTACGCGCACAGAGCATGACAGGTGGGTCCTCGTTGCCATGACGGAAGTCCAGCCACCGAAATGTCAGCAAGTTCGGTTACATGCATCACAATACATTATCGAAAATGTATCATCGAAAATCTCTACTATACTAGGTAATATGCCCGTGCGTTGCAACGGGTGACGAAAATCTGTGTCAAGCGATCATGCGATGTCAAATGTTTTTGCAGTCACACACGTCACATGATAAATTCTAGCATAGCTCCATGCTCTGTCAAGACATGTATAATGATAAAGAAGGCGGATCTCCTCTTATGCCTCCACGTTTTTGGCGAAGGCAATAAATTACCACAATACATAAACATCTTTCAAACAAACGGTGCAAAGTGACAGACCAAATAGGAACTCACACGAACTTACATAAATCCAGTTGTATTTAGTTCATATACATAAATATTGAACAGAATATAAAGGAACGGGCGCTTACATGATTCCGGTTGTAGTTAGTTCATATACATCAATATTGACCATAACATAAAGGAAATTGTTTTCCTAGATAGTTAGCTCAAACATATATATTTCTTTTGCTGTTCAGCCGGCCCCATGCCGCTCCTGTCTGAAAAGTCGAGACGTTGAAAATATGACACATAGAACTTGCCCATACTAAGTGACCATATGCGTGTTTCACTTTTCTTAATTTCAACTGCGAACTGGAAACAAAACCAGTTGGTTCATTACAGTGGCTTATACTTTTGTCGATAAACCGTGTATCTGAAAGCAATCCAAACTGATTAACCATGCTGAACATTCTGAAGATAAAAAGACTTATTTAAGGATGAGCTCCGCAAGAAGCCAGCAACAGCAGGTTCATTACATCCTCACTGGCTGTGGAAATTGGAGAACATCAATTATAGTCAGATGGTTTAAGGTGTCCTCTAAGTCTATTTATGACGATTTTCGGAATGTGAGGAGTACAAAAAAACAAACACCCAGACTTCTCTCAGTTATCCATGCTGAAATATAACATTCACACCTCAATATTGGAATGAATGTATACTCAACTGATTTCCTATAATGCTATTTTTACAGGCATGAACACATCAAACCTGTAAGAAATACATATGGGATAGCTGACATTTATTATGGCATGATGTAGGCTAGATGCTTCTATACCTCTTCTTTTTTATCTTTGGAATTCTTCCTTCCTGGTCAAGGTTTATCTAGTAAGAGCAAACAATATATAAATTAAGGGGCCATAGTGTTTACATTTTTAGTATCATAACCAAGCAGCTAGTAAAAAAGTTACTGTTAATTGAATTGGCATTGTAGTGGTGCTTGCTTGATGTACATTTGATCAATCAAGAAGAAAGCATGGGGAACATGGACCAGCAGGAATGACTGTGAAAGCTAGAACGAACCTGCACTTGCACACCGGTTCTCAAAGGGGCAAACCAGACTTCATAAAGAAAAAATGAGACACACTGATGAAGTAACTCAGTAGCAATGTCCATATCTGAAATAAAAATTAAACCGAAGCACGTTGATGGTGGATAAAAACCTCCTTAAAGCACATGTTCAAAACTATTCAGTACATAACTCTCAAAGTCAATCTTTACAAGTTCAAGTTACCATCTCTCAGAAATAAAAACAACATGCATCGGGTGCGTAAGCCATCACTACATATGAGGAACTTTTCTGCACTTCCAACTGTCGCACCTGAATGTTTGGATGCTCCACGAACCTTACAAGCCACTAAGCAAAAGGTAAGGCTAGACAGTACAAATAACAGCACAGATGATTTGCAGCGTCCATGGAAAATTAAATGAGCATATCAATAAGTTCACCTATCACAGTCCATTATTCCATCTTGGTCATCGGTCCAAAAGGTGATGTCATTGATCAGACTTCTTTAGAACTTTTGCTGATACTGCAAAAAAACAGAGGTGATGTCATTTACAATAATGGCTAGGTAAAAAAGTAAATTTGGGTAATAGCATAATACAAAACACATTGCAAGAAAAAAAGAACCTCGGTTACCCCTGTCGTCTTATGGGTGAGTGTGTCTCTTCATATAAGATGAATACTTGTGTGAAGAATATATAAGCAACTGGTTCCAAATCACAAACATTGGCAGGCTGTCACAATAGGAACCAATGTAAAACGAGTCAATAATCTGTTCCAACAATACCTCTGCGCATTGTAGATACAGTCTGAAATTATGATTTCAGGATTGATCAGATATTTCCGAGGGATTTGATCCATAAAAGGATCACATCACATTTCATTGCAACATCTCGATGAACTCATAGCTGCCGGTGTGAGTTGTGACAGATCAACAAGAATTGCACAGGGGAAGGCGCACCAGTCGATCAGTGCTTTGCGAGGTCCTCATTGCTACCGGCGCCTCTGCATGCTTCCTCTTTGGTGAAGTCTTAGCAACATCTGTCTTCTTCTTCAGCTAGGCTTCACGGGAGGTGAAGCAGCTAGAGCTGGAGCCGTCGAGGTCTCGAGGAAGCCTTCCTCTTTGGCGACGCCCTCGCAGGAGTCACAGCCGCGGGCTTGTGCTGCTTCTTCTTCCCGCCCTCCTGCTGCTGCGGTGCGATGCAGTCGAACTCATCGACGAGCTTCCTCTTGGCCGCAGCGGCGATGGTCACGAGCGCCGCCTCCTTCTCAGCCAAGTAGCTAGAGTCAGGCTCCTCCTCGTCGACGACCTCCCGCCTGAGGGCCCGCTCTTGGGCCCCGACCTACTCTTGGTCCGAGTCATCTTCGTCGGGGCCGAGCGTATTCAGGGAGGCTAGCTTTTCCCTGGCGGCGCGGGCCTTGGCCGAGATCGATGCCCATGGACCAGTGGACGTCGTCGTGCGTTGAAGCTTGACGAGGTTGCATCGATGCCCATGGACCAGTGCGCCTCCGCGCCCAGCAGCGCCCAGCAGAGGGCCGCGTCGGTGACGGGCGCCGGCGGTCGACGCGGTCACCGGGGAACGGGGAAGACGCGCTGCCGGGACCGAGCGGCACCATTGGCTGAGATCCGACCGAAGCCTCTGGTGAGCTTGACGGGTCGGCTTCTCGATCCGGCTAACGCGCAGTAATCATCGGGCGAACCACCATGCATCGGAGCTGGCGGCGCAGGCGCAACCACCGTGCATCGGAGCTGGCGGTGGGATGCAGAACTCGGCGGCTCGATGCAGATCTCAGGGCAAACGCACGGGCTGGATACGGACGGCAACGGAGAGCTCCGGGCTTGCGGGAGAAGATCAGGGCGAGCGGGTCGCCGCTGGCCTTACACGGCCGCCGGTTCTCCCGAGTTCCGCGGTGATGTCTTCGCCGCCGCCCATGTCGCCTCCCAAATCCCAATCGCGAGAGGAGAGAGATGCTCTGCGATTTGTGTCTGTGGACTGCGGGTCAATATTCTAATTTTGTAAGGGCTAAACAGTTAAAAGGCAGACGACTAAATGTATCAACACTATGGACTGCGGGTTAATTTTCTTCTTTTCAAGGGACTAAAACGCAAAACGGCCGATTTCGTCCATCCGGCAGAAGACAGGACACTGCGTTCTTTTATAGTAGAGATAATATGGCCAGAGGAGGTGTTGGTACTTTTTTTTTAATTTCCAAATTTACCCCTGTAAATTGGAGATATTACCCACCACTGTCACCGGTAAGTGGAAAAAACGTTTCGTTTTTTTTTCCGTTGCGCCGCGTCGAGGGACGACAACGACGGCGCCGTGGGAGCGCGTCGCGCGGGTTGCAACCCGCGATACCGGCCGTCCCGGTTCAAGCTGGAGGCGGCGGTGGCCGCCGCGGCCGCGCAGAAGAGGAGGTCGTGGGACTTCGCGCAGTCGCTGTGGGACACCTACGAGCTCATCACCGTCGCGCAGAAGATCGAGTCCATCCTCGCCATCATCGACGAGGCCGCGGCCGTGCTGGCGCCGCGTGCCGTGGGCGACGAGGGCGTCACGCGCGCGGAGGAGCGGGAGGAGGGAAGCGTCCGACGGAGGGCAGGCGTAGCCCGAGAAGCCTGTTCCACCGGTCCTTGTCCAGGAGGTTCGAAGAATCAAGGAGATAGCTAAATTTCCCAATCGTTGCTATCCCATCCCCGAGCGATGCGCCGCCGCTGGGCGTTCGTTGCGGCCAGCCGGAGCCGCTGCTGTCCTCCCTCCGCGCCGTCGCGCGGGAACGCGAATCCGAGATCGGGGAGCTCTGCCGCGCGCACTTCCACGAATTCATCCGCGCCGTCGACGACCTCCGATCCCTCCTCGCCGACACCGACGTCCTCAAGGGCTCCCTCTCCACCTCCCACTCCGCCTCCTCTCCTCCGCCGCGCCCTCATGGAACCAGCGAAGATGCGTCCGTCCCGTACAGTCCCTGCCCTTTGTCTTCCAACTTCTCACGTGGTACCTGGACTGAGGAGGTGTTGGTACGTTTTTTTTATTTCCAAATTTACCCCTGTGAATTGGAGATATTACCCACCAATGCCACCGGTAGGTGGAAAAAGCGTTTCGTTTTTTTTTTCCGTTGCGCCGCGTCGAGGGACGACAACGACGGCGCCGTGGGAGCGCGTCGCGCGGGTTGCAACCCGCGATACCGGCCGTCCCGGTTCAAGCTGGAGGCGGCGGCGGCCACCGCGGCCGCGCAGAAGAGGAGGTCGTGGGACTTCGCGCAGTCGCTGTGGGACACCTACGAGCTCATCACCGTCGCGCAGAAGATCGAGTCCATCCTCGCCATCATCGACGAGGCCGCGGCCGCGCCGGCGCCGCGTGCCGTGGGCGACGAGGGCGTCACGCGCGCCGGAGGAGCGGGAGGAGGGAAGCGTCCGACGGAGGGCAGGCATAGCCCGAGGAGCCTGTTCCACCGGTCCTTGTCCAGGAGGTTCGAAGAATCAAGCAGATAGCTAAATTTCCCAATCGTTGCTATCCCATCCCCGAGCGATGCGCCGCCGCTGAGCGTTCGCTGCGGCCGGCCGGAGCCGCTGCTGTCCTCCCTCCGCGCCGTCGCGCGGGACCGCGAGTCCGAGATCGGGGAGCTCTGCCGCGCGCACTTCCACGAATTCATCCGCGCCGTCGACGACCTCCGCTCCCTCCTCGCCGACACCGACGTCCTCAAGGGCTCCCTCTCCACCTCCCACTCCGCCCTCCTCTCCTCCGCCGCGCCCTCATGGAACCAGCGAAGATGCGTCCGTCCCGTACAGTCCCTGCCCTTTGTCTTCCAACTTCTCACGTGGTACCTGGACTGATGGGACCTGCACCCTGCTACACGCACTGCGCCCTGCTGCTCCGGCGCCGCCCACCTGATACAGCGCTGATCGCCATCTTCTTCCTCGCTGGTGTCTAGGTATGTGCTCAAGCCGCACATCACCTGTTCGACAGAATTTGCACAAGACATTTGAGCATGATATTGTGGATTCTATCTTCTGATGTCGACACGTAGAGAAAATTCCTAGCCCCAATACAATTCGTTGAGTGCATTATTACTGGAAAAATGAATCATAGTATACATCTGAATTGTGAAAATTGCAGAGAAGTGATATCGTCGATTAGTTTCAATGGCAGGATCACGCTATCCTTGTTGCACCCCTGGCAGAAATGGCCCGTCAGAAGTTGATTCCGACGTGCGGCCTTCATGCTTAGGACCCAGTTTCAGCATCCTTAGTGTGCTACTACCTCAAACAGAGATGAATTCAAAGGGATCTCGGCTGACACAGTTATACAGACTGCACATATAGCCTTCCTGGTATTTAGGTTATCTCTAACGATTTAATTATTGGTTTGGTGTCTCCAAGCAAACCTGAACCTGCATCTCCATGCATCGGCTATATTAGAGGGTTGTCTATCCATTGCATATTTAGAACTCACTATGGTGTACTGCATTTACTTGTCTTACCTTGTAAATTTTGCATGGGTTTGATTTATAAGATCAGCATTATGTGATGACTATGCAGTTTCAGTAGAAGTAAGAATGGCTACAGCGGATCACGTCTGACTGTTGAAGTGTTAGCCAAAGCATAATATCCTATTTTCTTATAAGGTACTATACTATGTTTAACTTCAATCTTCTTCAGGTTAGGAGAGCCCATCGAGATTTAAAAGGATTGGTTAGCCTTCAATCCCTTATAAGGGGTCACAAAGTGAGAAAGCAAAGCTCCTATAACAGTCCGGTGTGTGCAAGCTTTGGTCACGGCACAATCCTGTGTTAGAGCAAGGTGAGTTCGTGTGGCCTTTGAAAATCAGACTGATATCATTGCTAGGAGTTTATGTTGCTATGTCCACTGATAACACTGTTTTTTTGTCCAATGTAGAAAACTAAGATGAGGACTTTGAAGATTTCAAAAATTGTGCATAATCTTTGGCTGAAGAAAACGCTAAAAAGAAGGTGCATTTACCAACATGAGGTTTTCAACACCTTCACTCAGATCTTTGGCTTGAGGAGTTGCCGTAGCCTCCGCAGCTTGGCCTTGACCCTCGGCTCTAGCTGCTGGTCTAGGAGATGTGCGACGAGGAGGGGCACAGCACCCTGCGACCGCGGCTATCTCAAGCATACATTTAGCAGTTAATCGGTTCCCTTCTTCGCCCAAGGTAATTAGTACGAGTATTTCCCCCCAAATCATATTGGATCATGGATCTTTTCCCTCAAATTATCTACTGCGTCAGGTTGTGTACTATCTTGGAGTAGTACGAATCACGTTGTGTCTTAATGATTTCCATGTACTAACTGCTGGTCGCTTAGAAATTTGTCTACTGGAATACTTTGCCTTCAGAATTTAAGTGGGCAATTTTTATTGCTATTTGAATTGATCTCATGAATTGAATTGTCTCTGTTGCAATACTGCACTGCAGTGTGACTATATTTGAAGCCATCTAAGTATTTAACCTGAACCATGTTGTCAAATTGCAAAATGAGCAAAAAGATTAGACTCAAGGCTGCAGTAGAGGCAACAGTCCAGTTCCTTAATTGGCTGCTCCAAAGTGCGCGTACCGAAAGCACGGAAGCCCTTCGTCTACCTTGTACGGAGTAGATACCAGTGGCTCTGTGCTTATGCCTATGCAATAATTCCATTGGCCAATGGGCTGGGCAGGGTTGAATCGGATCAGTTACACTCCATACTTGATTTAGATTAGTTTGTCAGTTGAGATAGTCAGATCTGTGTAACAATTGACACTTGCTGGTTAATTAAATTACGACAATCATGCACATCTTTCTGAACTATGTAAGCATATTTTCTTGATGGTTGCCAAATTGCTTTCTTCTTAATAAGGATTGAAAAGTAAAGATAGAAGGGAAAAAAATCAAAGAGGTTGGCTAGATTTGGAGACGACCAAATAACAATAGTCCAGGTTAAGACCATCAGTTTGACAACCAAGTAGCGATCTTGGATAGTTGGATGTGAAATGCTAACAATCAATACTTCATTCACTATTGTCTCTCCATGTTCCTTTTGTTATATCTGACGTCAGAAATTATTGTTGCATCTGTGCAAGTATATTTCCACATATTTGCACCTTTCTTTACTAGCTGAACGTTTTTGCAGTCATGTATCGGTGGGGTACTGCCTAGCAAGTGTTTGTGATAATTCCTGGAAGCAGCTCAATGTTGCCCTTTCCTTCTTGCTGCGTTGATTTCCTTTACCCTGTCCATTTATGAGATCATGAGCAACGAGATTGGACCGAGGGAAAATGACCGACTCTGTATAATATATTTACATGGTATTGGATTACTTAGCTTCCGTTTGTTTAGTGTTTGACAAAGAGATCAAAGAGCTCAGCGACTTATGTCTTAGTATGTGGTTGTGTTTTTCCTCCCACAAATCATGTGTCTTAATCTTGTGCAATTTGTGATTGGTATGTTTGGGACAATTATTTGTTCGATTATCAGTTCATAGTGATGCCACAAGTTACTTCCTTTTCCCTGTGCATATACTACTTGAATGATCAGAAATAAGGTATGGCTCTATCTCTGCTAACAAGTATATTGTAATCTCGATTTGCTGTGCTACAACTTCATCAACACCGTGCTCTTATTTGTGTCGTCAAAATGTCAACTACTCACTCTATCTTGTGAGTTATACGATAGCTATACTACCAATTTTGTACACTAAGAAAGAAAAACTTAATCAACTTACTGTATATGTGGCCTTCATTGAAAGCCACCTGTGTAAGTAACGATATTGATTGCACTAATCTGTAACATGTAATCTTCTTATCCTGCAACGTTCATGCATGTGGCTTTCAGTTCAGATCAGGGTTTAAACTGTTTTTTCTCTACAGCACTTTTACCAAAAAACTGAAAAATGTTTAGACCCTACTTTAGTATTGACATCTCTTCGGAATGGATGTTTCAGTGAATCTGAACTCCTTTGAATTGTTTTGTGAAAACATGAACATTTAGTGTTGAAGGGTAAATGTGATCAGGGGCATTAACAGTTCAGGTCATGGGATCTTTGCTTTTCAAGTATTCTGCTACTTAAACCTTAGTTAAAGAATAGGCGGTACAAATTCATGGGCCTTTAGTACCGGTGATAGTTTTACTAGGACCTCTCTTACTCTGGTGACAACTGCTTTTTTCATTTTGATAGAGCAACTCACTTTCTGCTACGTATTATTTTTCGCTCATATTTTTTCAGTGCTTTACCGATTGCCATGTTTTCATATTCAGATATAAGGTGGTGTAGAAGCTAGAGCCTGAGCTGTGTTTGCTTCACCAATTAAGTTAATACAAAAGGTAAGAGATGCATCATTTGTTCCGACCATGGTGAATTCAAACACAACTTCTTGAAACAAAAAAATAAATAGACATTTACCGCTACACATGATCCAATAGGTTATGTATTATCACTGCCTAAAATCGCACCATGAGTTGTCAGTATCCTCCTTGGTGGGATTGCAAGGCCTTCATCCTTATTCTCACGGTCTAAAATAGCAACATGAGTAGTTAGTACTGTCCCTGGTGGGATGTTTAGGCCTCCATCCTTATAAGCCTCTTTCCAAGTTTGTTTACCTGTTATTTTTCCCTTCCAAGGTCATTGATCTATATTTGAGCATGCTAATATGGCGATGAGATTGAGATGGAAGTGGAGGGAATGCTCAACTGGAGTTCATATAGTTCTCTATTTGTGGGACTTGGTGTAATTATATTTTAGATTTAGCCTCATGTGTAGGTTTATATAGATTTAGTTTTTCAAGTTTGTATTGTTAACATGCTTTTTGAGAGGTGAGGGTGTAAAGGAAACACTATCAGGTTTATTCTCACAGATTCACTTCAAGTTCTTTTAAGGGCTCAGGTTCAGTCCACATAAAGATATTGTTTTAGGCTCCAAATAACATCTCGTGTTTCCTGAACCTGGAAATATTATCTTATACATATGTTGCGTTAATACAAAATGCTTTGAATTTGGATCTTAAAATATGATTACCTATTTAGTGTTACATTTTTATGGTCCCGTAGCAACGCACGGGCATTCAACTAGTATATCATAGGATTCACTAGAAGGAAAAGACGCGCGTTGCCGCGTCTGTCCTAATACGAACAACGATATATGAACAAACATTTTTTTTAGCAAAACATGTATAAAAAAGTACCAACGATGGAGGAAATATTACCACCGGCTCACTATTTTACAACACAATTAATCAGACATACTCACATAAACATAGAGAAGTAGATAATATTTAGTTGTAGTAAGGTTAAGAGTACACCACTCAATAGAAAGAGCATGACCCCACTTAAAAAAAAATGTTACACCCAGTTAGACTATGATACACCGACTATTATGAAATGTCATGAAAATTAAATTGTGTATCCTCATGGTCATGACTTTTCTACACTCTAATAATTGCAACCGAGGCTAGACAAACACAGATCCTTTTTTAGTATATGCATTCAACCATATGCAAAATATACATATGCATTTTAATATATAATCTGCCTCGTTGTCTGAAAACAAGTAAGATATAAGTAAATATACCGCAGAAAAAAGTTCGCAGATAAATACCTAAATCATCTTTCATCAGTAATAGGTGGAATCGAACAACAAGTCGTATAACTCACCATTTCACCCGCATTCACGATCGATTTGTCGTTCAAACCGCACCTAACACCACCACCGAGTCAATGCTACTAACAGCCACGGTGACATCGGCGGACGATGACAAAGGCGACATAGGTGTTCATGTGCAACTACTGCGAGAGTTGTATGAAGTCTTTCAGCTCACTGGCGTTGGGTGACCACCAGAGGGGAGCGCAGGTGGCGCGCAAGTTAACAATGGACTTGAGAACGACATCAGGGATGGAGGTGCCCTATAGTCCCAGGGGATTCACGGAGGCAAGAGGTGTGTGCGGAGAGACATGCAAACTCTGCGTAGGGACATTGTTTTCGGTACAATACAACCCGAGGGAGGCAGAGGGAGAGAAATGGTGTCGCGTAGCACAGGCTGCGTAACGCTATGATAAGAAAGAGTTTTTGGGTAGAGTCGGTAGATCCGAACTCAATGCACCTCTTTTTAAAAAAAAACGACTGTTTACGTTTCAATTTTTTGAAATAAAACGTACAATTACGTGTATGTTGTACACACTCTAGAAGTTACGTACAATTACGTGTATGTTGTACACACTCTAGAAGTTTTTTTATTTTGGTCTATACAAAAGGAGTAATTTTGAGTGAAAATTGAGCTATTTTTCTTTTTTTTTACAGCCACAATTTTTTTCACAGATAGGAATATCTTTTTATTTCACCAAAAAATTAGCATATAAGTACAAACATATGAACACATCCAATAAAATTTGTTTCAAACTGTCTTTAAAACTATAACATATAAATAAATATAAATGAATGGGATCCACATGTGGTAGAAGAAGAGGAGGGGTCCACCATGATGTGGACATGTGGGAGAAGGAGAGGACACCAATCCTAGGGAGCTTAGTGTTCTTTTAGAGATTCGTTACCCTTTGTTTTCCTCTCCTCGATGATGCGCACTCTTTTCTTGGCGAAGTAGCGGCGTTGACGATTTGGGCTCATGTTTATTTTGTGCCGGTGGACATAAGCTTCCGCTTCTCGGTCTTTTTATTTGGCTCCTATCATCATCCATCCTTGAGTTAATAGTCTTGCATGTCCAAGTAGACTTGCCACCTTTCTTTGTTCTTTTGGTGAATCAACTCTTGAGACTTGCTTTATGTACCTGCCAAGTAAATCTTGTAGGGAGAAAGATGATCTTGCCTTCTTTATCTCACTTGATTTCTTTGTCCCAATTGTCTGTTCGGAGCCGGGCTCCAACATTGGCTCCGCTTCTTTGTTCTTTTGGTGCACCAACACTTTGCGATTCGGGAACGATGTGACTGCTTTATGCACTGGGCAAAGTCAAGCTAGAGGCAATAATGATTGTTATTATTTACATATGTTTCATAATTAATGTCTTTGTTATATGCAATAACTCATGTGGTTTCCAAAGGAGGTTTGAGAAGAAAAACTCATACCCACATGTTGGATAATAAACACCAAATAAGGTACTAGTCTTGTATCTAGAGACTAACTCATTGGTTGTATGATGGACATCTCTACTAGGTCATGGGTATGATTTATCCTGACAACAATGAGAGCACACTGTTGGCGGAACAATGTTGGTTGGACATACCCAACCATTTGATATACTATGATATTTTATCATCACAATGTTGTTAGTAATATCACATGTTAGTTATCTTACACACATATCGTTTGACCATGACAGTACTGGATTTAATGCATGTTTGAAAGGTTATTTAAGTGGTGATCGTAACAGAAGCTTATGGATAGCTCACTGAATGTGCATTGGACTTAATGATCCAAGACTATGAATTGCTCCTCCGATGATCCAAGACTAGGAATTGTTAGTAATATCACATATTAGTTATCTTACACACATATCGTTTGACCATGCCAGTATTAGATTCATGCATGTTTGAAAGCTTATTTAATTCTTTCTAATGTCACGACGTGACAACAGGGTGATCGTAGCAAAGCTTATGAGTAGCTCACTCAATGTGCATTGGACTTAAATGATCCAAGACTAGGAATCGCTCCTCTGATGATGGAGAGATACGTCCAGGTCCCACTTTGCAAGACGGTGTGCATTGTCTTCTGGGTAGACACAACATCATGTAAACCATGGGGATAGCAGAATACATAAACGCTAAAAGAAAACAAACTGACAATGAGAATAACAAGATACAGTGATCAAAAGTTCCTTCACATATATATTGGAATATACTCCCTCCGTTTTTTAATATACTAAGATGTTTTAGATGTTGCACTTATTGTCTAGATACATACTAAAGTAAGTGGACACACATAGTAAAACATTTCTACAGACATTTGTACACATGTGAATGTGGACAAATGCTTAAACATCTTATATTAAAAAACAAAGGAGTATCACCTTAGGTATGTTTAGTATCGTTAAGCAATGGGAACCATATACGGGAATTAACAGGTTCACTCGAACTCATTAGTTATACAGTGGGAAGCAATATGGCGTCCACGACTCCGCTATATATTGGTTACTGACAGGAAGGTATTTTAGGCCGTGTCCATTAGTTATTGAATGTGTAGCGTCACATGCTACTGTCTACATTAGTTAGTTGAACAAGTCCATGTTTGGAGCATGAGAAAGAGTCACCTGGAATAGTTCCGGAGTGATCGAAATATATTCGGATAGATTTCAGAAGTGTTTCA
Source organism: Poa pratensis (assembly GCA_947311845.1). NCBI lineage: Eukaryota > Viridiplantae > Streptophyta > Magnoliopsida > Poales > Poaceae > Poa > Poa pratensis. Next base: position 28,032,100 of record CAMZMU010000052.1, on the reverse strand, counting down.
AGAATTCTATAAGCGGCCATGAGATGTCCTCGAGTTATTTAAATAGTTTATATCACTCTCGGGTAAATTTCAAGATTATACATATAGAAGGAAAATATTCATCCGAAAGTTTTTGGACAAACACCGAAAAAGGGAAAAGTATCGGGAAGGGCAATGGTATGCCCAGGGCTGCACCCCACAGGAGAGCAGTCGCATGGGCCCTAGGTGGCTACCTAGACCAAGGAAGGGGGTGGCCGAACTGCGTTAGGAAGCCCAAGAAGGGATACCACACCCCTTAATTTGCTTGGGGGTAAAGGCACCTTGGTGCGGCCGAGCCTAGACTCCCACCTTCCCCTGTATAAAGGAGTGAAGAGGCATCCCTCCTCCCACACATTGAGTTGTGGAGGTGCCCCTCCCCCCTCTAGATTGGATCTTAGGCTAGTGGTTTTGAGGTGTCCTCTCCATTAGATCGAACTTTCTCTCCCATGTGTTGATATCTTGACCATACTTGTTCTAGTTGATACTTAGTCATGAACGACGAAGTTCTGCTGAACTGGAGGAGATGTACGGAGGAGATGTATGATGCGCGCAAAGTGCACGTTCGTCAGGATACCTCAAGTGTAAGGTTTGATGAGTACAGCAGCAAGTCTTCCCTCAGTTATGAAACCAAGGTTTATCGAACCAGTAGGAAATCGACGATGTTCTGAAGGTGTCAACGGCGTCAGAAAACTTGGGTGTTGATGGGAATATTGAGCTCCCTGGCAATGGTGCCAGAAAACTTTCTTCTGCGGAGTTGGCGTGGAACCTGCACACAAGACAATCAAACTACTTTGCCCCGACGAGACAGTGGGTGTCAACCTCACCGGCTTGCTGAAAACAAAGGGTTAAACGTATCGAATGGAAGATGATGTTTGTTTGCATAAAACAGTAGAGAACAATGATTGCAGTAGATTGTATTTCAGATGTAAAAGAATGGACCGGGGTCCACAGTTCACTAGTGGTGTCTCTCCAATAAGATAACTAACATGCTGGGTAAACAAATTACAGCTGGGCAATTGACAATTGATAAGTGCATATAACATGCATGTGTGAGCTGTGGTGTCTACTATGAGATTCATTTGGGCATTACGACAAAGTACATAGACCGCTATCCAGCATGCATCTATGCCTAAATAGTCCACTTTCCGGTTAACATCCGTACCCCTTCCAGTATTAAGTTGCAAGCAACAGACAATTGCATTAAGTAATGTGCGTAATGTAAACAATACATTCATCCTTGAATAAAGCATTGCTGTTTTACCCCTAGTGGCAACAACACATCTACAACCTTAGAACTTGCTGTCACTATCCCAGGTTAAATAGAGGTTGAACCCAACTATCATGCATAAATACCCCCTCTTGGAGTTACAAGTATTCACTTGGCCAAGGCTTCAACAAGTAACGGAGAGCATGCAAGATCACAAATGACATAGACATGATAATATAATATTCAGCTCCACATAGGTATCAATATAAGTCAGATCCCAGCAAACACAACATGTAGCATTACAATAAGATGATCTTGATCATGATAGGCAGCTCACAAGATCTAAACATGATGGCACAAGTGGAGAAGACAACCATCTAGCTACTGCTATGGACCCATAGTCCAAGGATGAACTACTCACGCATCACTCCGGAGGCGGGCATGGCGATGTAGAGCCCTCCGGTGATGATTCCCCTCTCCGGCAGGGTGCCGGGAAGAGCTTCAGAACCCCCCGAGTTAGGGTTGACGACGGCGGCGGCAGCGAATATGTTCTGGATGAAAGGCTCGGTGTTTTAGGGTTTTCACGTCTCGGGGAATAAATAGGCGAAGGGGCGATGTCGGCGGACCCCCGAGGGGCCCAAACCACCTGGCGGCGCGGGGGCCGCGCCGCCATGGTTTGGCCACCTCGTGGCCCTTCGTCTCTCCTTCGGACTCCGTGTACGTGCTGGAAAAATAGGGACTGGCCTTTTGTTTCGTGCAATTCCGAGAATATTTCCAGAAGTAACTTTCTGAAACCAAAAACAGCAGAAAACAGGGAACTGGCACTGTGGCATCTTGTTAATAGGTTAGTCCCAGAAAATGCATAAAAGTGATATGAAGTGTATATAAAACATGTAGCAAATGGTATAATATAAGCATGGAACAGCAGAAATTATGGATACGTTGGAGACGTATCAAGCATCCCCAAGCTTAGTTCTACTCGTCCTCGAGTAGGTAAAACGATAACAACAAATAATTTCTGAGGAGACATGCTTTCACACAATCTTGATCAATATATTGCAAGGCTCATGTCATGAATGAAGTGACTCAAAGCAATGATCTATAGTTTGCTAACAAATAGATAAAGAGTAAACAATGAATCATATAAGCAAAAACTTTTCATGAATAGTACTTTCAAGACAAGCATCAAAAAGTTTTGCATAAGAGGTAACTCATAAAGCAATAGATTCAAAGTAAAAGGCATTGAAGCAACACAAAGGATGATTAAGTTTCAGCATTTGCTTTCAACTTGTAACATGTATATCTCATGGATAGTTGTCAACATAAAGCAATATAACAAGTGCAATAAGTAAACATGTAAGAATCAATGCACACAAAGTTGACACAAGTGTTTGCTTCTAAGATAGAAAGGAGTAGGTAAACTGACTCAACATAAAGTAAAAGATAGGCCCTTCGCAGAGGGAAGCAGGGATTAAATCATGTGCTAGAGCTTTTTAAGTTTTCGAAAGCATATAGAGAGCACAAAATAAGTATTTGAGAGGTGTTTGTTGTTGTCAACGAATGGTAGTGGGCACTCTAACCCCCTTGTCAACCAGACTTTCAAGAGCGGCTCCCATGAAGGACGTTATCTCTACCAGCAAGGTAGATCATCCCTCTTCTCTTTTGTTTACACATGTATTTTAGTTTCTTTATAGATGACACTCCTCCCAACCTTTTGCTTACACAAGCCATGGCTAACCGAATCCTCGGGTGCCTTCCAACATTCACATACCATGGAGGAGTGTCTATTTGCAAAATTAAGTTGCTTACTGATAAATCAGGGCAAAACATGTGAAGAGAATTATTAATGAAAGTTGTAATTAATTGGGGCTGGGCACCCCGTTGCCAGCTCTTTTTGCAAATTATTGGATAAGCGGATGTATATGCCACTAGTCCATTGGTGAAAGTCTGTCAGAAGTAAATGACAAGATTGAAAGATAAAACACCACATACTTCCTCATGAGCTATAAAACATTGACACAAATAAGGAGTAATAAAGTTTTGAATAGTTTAAAGGTAGCACATGAAATATTTACTTGGAATGGCAGGAAATACCACATAGTAGGTAGGTATGGTGGACACAAATGGCATGGGTTTTGGCTCAAGTTTTGGATGCACGAGAAGCATTCCCTCTCAGTACAGAGTTTAGGCTAGCAAGGTTGTTTGAAGCAAACACAAGTATAAACCGGTACAGCAAGAATCACATAAAAACATATTGCAAGTATTATAAGACTCTACACTGTCTTCCTTGTTGCTCAAACATTTTACCAGAAAATATCTAGACCTTAGAGAGAACAAATATGCATCCCAAGTCTCAACAAGCTCTACGGTAGTTCTCCACTACTAGGCTTTAACTACATGATGCAAGAGCTTAAACATGATCTACTTGAGAGCTCAAAACAATTGCAAAGTCAAATCAAACAAGACAATGATCTACAAGAATGCATATGTCTTTTCCAATACCAACTACTACATGTAGCATTTTCTTTCTTCCAAACAAACACCAATCAATTTATTTAAACATAAACTCTCCAAATGATAATATAATGCAGCAAGAGAGTATTTATAAACAAGTGCTAACAGCTCGAAGAGATGCATGAAAAACAGGAGCTAAAAGCACTGCAGTAGCTAGTTAAGAATACTCAACAAATATAAGTGAAGAACATGAGTATTCACATGAAAAAGCGGAGCGTGTCTCTCTCCCACACAAGGATTGCTAGGATCCGAATTTATTCAAACAAAAACAAAAATAAAAACACACAGACGCTCCAAGTAAAGCGCATAAGATGTGAAAGAATTAAAATATAGTTTCACTAGAGATGACCTGATAAGTTTGTTGATGAAGAAGGGGATGCCTTGGGCATCCCCAAGCTTAGACGCTTGAGTCTCTCTGAATATGGTTGGGATGAACCACGGGGGCATCCCCAAGCTTAGGCTTTTCACTCTTCTTGATCACATAATATCACCCTTCTCGCTTGATCCTTGAAAACTTCCTTCACACCAAACTCAAGACAGTTCTCATTAGAGGGTTAGTGCATAATCAAAAATTCTCATATTCTGTAATGATACAATCAATCCCAAAGCTTCTGGACATTAGCTACAGCCACCAATGCTTTGTGGAGCAAAGAAATCCACACAAACACAGTAAAAGAGCGAATGCAAAACAAAAGGCAGAATCTGTCAAAAACAGAACAGTCTGGAATGACGAATTTTTTCGAGGCACTTAAGTTGCTCAGATGGATCTGGCCTAAAATAATGAAAGTTGCGTACATATCTCAGGAATATGCGTGATTTTTTCAGAATTTTTGAATTTTCTACAGGGAGATAAGCTCAAATCCGTGACAGCTAAAAATCTGTCACTGCGCAGAAATCCAAATCTTGCATCAACTTTCAATATAGAACTTTACTTGGCACAACATTGCGATAAAATAAAGATACAAAGGAGTTGCTACAGAAGTAACAAAACTCCTTGACTCAAAGAAAACAAAAATAACAGCAAATAAAAACGATGGGTTGTCTCCCATAAGCGCTTTTCTTTAACGCCTTTCAGCTAGGCGCAGAAAGTGAAAATCAAGTGTTGTCAAGTGGCAAATCATTCAAATCATCAAAAGCTTCTTCCAACACACAGCTTGTAACAATGGGTATCTTAGATGTTCCTGGAGGTGTTTCATTACCTTTAACCGTACTAAAAGTTTTATCAATTTTAAGCTCATAATGAGTCTTTGGTTTTGGCACTTTAGGAACATACATAAACTTTTGCTCTCTACCCACATAAACTTTCTCCTTTTTAGACTTAAGAGAAGTAAAGGTTGAACTTAAGGTTTCAATAGCTTCCTCTAACTCATCAATTCTATGATTTTGGGTGTCATGGATATTATTATCCTCAAGAACAGTGATTCTTTCATTGATGGTGGCTATTGATTCATTAGTCTTACCAATACAATCAAGAAAATTTGGAAAAAAATTCTCCATAGAGTCTAACTTATTTATAACATCCTCCAAGGTGATCTCAATTTAATATCTTTAGTGGGTGGTGTTCCTACCAAACTTTCAATAATATTACAGGCTTCTAAAGCAGGAGTACCCAAGAAATTTCCACCTGTAAGAGTGTCTAGAACATACCTATACCAACTAGAGATACCAACATAAAAGTTCCTAAGGAGGATAGTGGTAGAGTGTTTCTTAGTACATCTATGATGAGCATCACTAATTCTATACCAAGCATCTTTCAAATTTTCACCTCCTAGTTGCCTAAAAGAACGAACTTCAACTTCAGGAGCATTCATTTTGAAAAACAAAATCAAACCGAATTAAACAAGTAACTAATTTTTTTGTGTTTTTGATAAAGAGAGCAAACAAGACTAAATAAAAATAAACTAAGCAAGACAAATAACAAAGTAAAAGATTGGGTGTGAGAGACTCCCCTTGCAGAAGCACTTGACTTCCCCGAAAACTTGCGTCGTAAGGGAGATCAAATTGCTTAAACAAAACACCGCGACTTCCTCGGCAACGGCGCCTGAAAACTTGCTTGATACGCGCAAAGTGCACGTTCGTCAGGATACCTCAAGTGTAAGGTTTGATGAGTACAGCAGCAAGTCTTCCCTCAGTTATGAAACCAAGGTTTATCGAACCAGTAGGAAATCGACGATGTTCTGAAGGTGTCAACGGCGTCAGAAAACTTGGGTGTTGATGGGAATATTGAGCTCCCTGGCAATGGTGCCAGAAAACTTTCTTCTGCGGAGTTGGCGTGGAACCTGCACACAAGACAATCAAACTACTTTGCCCCGACGAGACAGTGAGGGTGTCAACCTCACCGGCTTGCTGAAAACAAAGGGTTAAACGTATCGTATGGAAGATGATGTTTGTTTGCATAAAACAGTAGAGAACAATGATTGCAGTAGGTTGTATTTCAGATGTAAAAGAATGGAACGGGGTCCACAGTTCACTAGTGATGTCTCTCCAATAAGATAACTAACATGCTGGGTAAACAAATTACAGCTGGGCAATTGACAATTGATAAGTGCATAAAACATGCATGTGTGAGCTATGGTGTCTACTATGAGATTCATTTGGGCATTACGACAAAGTACATAGACCGCTATCCAGCATGCATCTATGCCTAAATAGTCCACCTTCAGGTTAACACCCGTACCCCTTCCAGTATTAAGTTGCAAGCAACAGACAATTGCATTAAGTAATGTGCATAATGTAAACAATACATTCATCCTTGAACAAAGCATTGCTGTTTTACCCCTAGTGGCAACAACACATCTACAACCTTAGAACTTTCTGTCACTATCCCAGGTTAAATAGAGGTTGAACCCAACTATCATGCATAAATACCCCTCTTGGAGTCACAAGTATTCACTTGGCCAAGGCTTCAACAAGTAACGGAGAGCATGCAAGATCACAAATGACATAGATATGATAACACAATATTCAGCTCCACATAGGTATCAATATAAGTCGGATCCCAGCAAACACAACATGTAGCATTACAATAAGATGATCTTGATCATGATAGGCAGCTCACAAGATCTAAACATGATGGCACAAGTGGAGAAGACAACCATCTAGCTACTGCTATGGACCCATAGTACAAGTATGAACTACTCACACATCACTCCGGAGGCGGGCATGGCGATGTAGAGCCCTCCGGTGATGATTCCCCTCTCCGGCAGGGTGCCGGGAAGAGCTTCAGGAACCCCCCGAGTTAGGGTTGACGACGGCGGCGGCGACGAATATGTTCTGGATGAAAGGCTCAGTGTTTTAGGGTTTTCACGACTCGGGGAATAAATAGGCGAAGGGGCGATGTCGGCGGACCCCCGAGGGGCCCACACCACCTGGCGGCGCGGTTCAAGGGGGGCCGCGCCACCCTATGGGTTGGCTGCCTCGTGGCCCCACTTCGTGTCTACTTCGGACTCCGTGTACGTGCTGGAAAAATAGGGACCTGGCCTTTTGTTTCGTGCAATTCCGAGAATATTTCCAGAAGTAACTTTCTGAAACCAAAAACAGCAGAAAACAGGGAACTGGCACTGTGGCATCTTGTTAATAGGTTAGTCCCAGAAAATGCATAAAAGTGATATGAAGTGTATACAAAACATGTAGCAAATGGTATAATATAAGCATGGAACAACATAAATTATGGATACGTTGGAGACGTATCAATGTACGCGTGCGAACTCTCAGAGAAATCATACCTTTGATCCTACTCAAGTTAAATGTTGACGTAGGATTTCTGAATGGCTGGACGCTGACGGACTGGAGAGGGAAATCGATGACATCCTCACTGCTAGGTTTAGCTATGGGGATCTTATCAGGCCTCATCAACATTTACTTCCACAACATACGTTTTTGTATCTTCAGCCATAGATCCTTTACTCATATTTTAAAATTGGAATACTTAATCCAATGTAAAAGTATGCTTCGGGACTCTGTACTCATAATCCAATTTGTATTTTGGATGCAATTTCCATTAGTCTTTGGATACAAATCGCGAGAATGTATATTCTTCCTCAATATGCTATTGAGAGGAAAAGGATTAAATCCTTTATAAGAATTAAAGTTTTCATCGGAATAGAAAAAACTTAAAGACGCCTTAAGTATATCATTTCAAATTCAGTTATTAATAGAACGAATCACACTTTTACCACTAAACTATACCCGCTACATGTAGATTATGGTATAAATAGTACCCTTTGTCAAGGATATCCAACCAAAGGTTCATGACACTGAGCGGTTGGTACTTCTACTTGGATCGCTTGCCTTTACTTTAGGATTTAGATAGCCCCTCTCTCTGGTCTGTAAAATACTTAACATCTCTTCTTACTATGTCAATAACGTCTGAACCAAATGTATGTATTTCGATTAGAATCCTATTCTACCGTTACGACTACTATGATCATTATTTACTTTGCGAGGACGTAAGTGTGCGAGACTGCTGTACTGAATAGTTTTATTATTATTCCTCCAAGATACACTAGGGGATATAGGGGTAACACTGTTCCTATAAATTCCTTTTTTCCTTTTCTTTTTTGTTCAATTATAAACAAAATTATGGAAATGGAAGATGTTTCCCTCCCCCACTTATCATTAAGCCCGAGTCGTAGAGAAACAGTGAGATGCATTTTAAAAATTCATCATAGACTTTCCCTATGATTTGATAGAAGTAAGAAACAAAGAGTCATTAGTTAAAAAAACAGACAAGACCGACAGATTTACCTGACGTAATTAGGTGGTAAATCCTTACCAGATAAAATAATAATAATTTTGTTCAGGATTTACCTGATCTAAAGAAGATCCTAAAAGTCTCCAGTTAGTCGATTCTCTTCATTTACCACTTTCCTCCCTCTCCTTTTTTCCACTAACTCAATTATAGTTTATTGAATTCTTGCTTAAAACAATCAAAATAGAACTAAACTAAGAAAACATAAAAAAGAGCATAGAGGATCAATACCATTACCAAATGTTCCCCCCAAGAATCATATTGGGTATATGTTCCCTTTCTTTTCCCACTAGGATCAGAAATATTAGAAATATGATATTTCGCATATTCATATACCATTTAATTCTTAGGGTTCCAGAATATGCCTATTTTACAAGTCTTCGGAAACAGAAAACCGTGAACCAAGAAGAGTTAGGTATGTAGGGTATGTTTTTTTTTATTGTGTCCACTCTTTCTTCACGTATTTTTTATATAAAAATAAAAAATCTCTACTTTAATTTTGTGCAAGTTATGAGATAGAATATGAAATATTTTCTTATTTTTCTTAATTTTATGAAGATTTTGAATCTTGCCATGACTAAACTTCTATATATCGATATATACATATATAATCTCTACATCTCTATGTATACATATATTATGTACATTATGCAGTAGATCCATAATGGGAAATCAAAGTGGCAATTTTTTTAAATAAAAAGCCCTTTTAACTCAGTGGTAGAGTAATGCCATGGTAAGACACAAGTCATCGGTTCAAATCCGATAAAGGACTTTTAAAATTAGTGGTAGAGTAATGCCGTGCTAAGACGTAAGTCCTCGGTTCGAATCTGATAGAATACTTTTCTACTAAAATGCATTCACTTTTTTCTTTGTTTTTGAAACTTTCTTCATTTTTATAGAATTTTATGACTTAGTGGGGCATGCATTCATTTTGGGTCTGAACACTAAATGAATCACCAAATGTAAGCTTCCAAAGCAGGAGTACCCAGAAAATTACCCCTGTAAGAGTGTCCATAATATACCTATACCAACTAGTGACACCAACATAAAAAATCCTAAGAAGGATCAAGGTAGAATATTTTTTTGTACATCTATGATGAGCATCACTTATCCTATACCAGGCATCTTTCAAACTTTCTCCCCCCTGTTGCCTAAACGAACGAACTTCAACTTCAGGAGTATTCATTTTAGCAAAAACAAGACTAGGACAAAATAACAAAATAAAAACAAGTAACTATTTTTTGTATTTTTTATAAAGAGAGCAAACAAGACAAAATAAAAATAAACTAAGCAAGACAATAACAAAGTAAAGAGATTGGAAGTGAGAGACTCCCCTTGCAGAAGGCTTGACCTCCCCGGCAACGGCGCCAGAAAAAGTTGCTTGATGCGTGTAAAGTCACACGTCCGTTGGGAACCCCAAGAGGAAGATATGATGAGTGCAGCAGCAAGTTTTCCCTCAGTATGAAACCAAGGTTATCGAACCAGTAGGAAGTTGATGTCTACGCACGCTTCTATTCTTGTAGATAGTGTTGGGCCTCCAAGAGCAGAGGTTTGTAGAACAGCAGCAAGTTTCCCTTAAGTGAATCACCCAAGGTTTATCGAACTCAGGGAGGTAGAGGTCAAAGATATCCCTCTCAAGTAACCCTGCAATTAAGATACAAGAAGTCTTTTGTGTCCCCAACACACCTAATACACTTGTCAGATGTATAGGTGCACTAGTTCGGCCAAGAGATAGTGAAATACAAATAATATGGATGATTATAAGTAGTAATTGCAATCTGAAATAAAAATGGCAGCAAGCAAACATGTAGCAGAACTTGTTGTAAACGGTGTTTCAATGCTTAGAAACAAGGCCTAGGGATCATACTTTTACTAGTGGTATCTCTCAACATGTTAGCACAACTGAACGCAAGTAAGTGCTACTCGGGATTATTCTCCTTCCTGGTGACACAAGAGTACTATGCGTAGGGCTGCAAAAGCACACCTCAAAGTCTGAGTAAACAACACCACAATTCCCAAGAATAAGCCATGATAAATATCTAAATTATTCATAGAGTCACACACAAGTACCCACACTGTCACCTTGATACCGTGTTGTCACAATGACTCCAGGAACTAGATAAAATCACTTGAGTAGCATAAACATTACATATGAATTCAGCGATACTAGCAATACTCATGATCACATAAAGATCACACCATGGGAGAGAGAGGTAAACCATATAGCTACCGGTAGAGCCCTCAGCCTGGCGGTAGAGTCGATGGAGATGGCTCCGGGGGAACTTCCCCGTCCCGGCAGCGTGCCGGAACAGAGACTTCTGTCCCCCGAAACTTGTTTTGGATGGCGGCGGCGCTGCGGATCTCTACGTGGAATATGACTGATTGTTTTAGGGTTTTCGCGTCCGGGGCAATATATAGGCGAAGGGGCGATGTCGGTGGAGGCCCGAGGCTCGCTCCCCACATGGCGGCGCGCCAGTGGGCCCACCCGCGCCATGGGGTGGGGACGGCGAATCGGTGCCCCCCTTCTGTCACAGATTAAATGGAGGCATGAACCCACTATCTAGCATAAATACTCCCTCTTGGAGTTACAAGCATAAACTTGTCCAGAGCCTACACTAATAACGGAGAACATGCAAGATCATAAACAACATATATATGATAGATCAATAATCAACTTGACATAGTATTCAATATTCATCGGATCCCAGCAAACACAACATGTAGCATTACAATAAGATGATCTTGATCATGATAGGCAGCTCACAAGATCTAAACATGATGGCACAAGAGGAGAAGACAACCATCTAGCTACTGCTATGGACCCATAGTTCAAAGATGAACTACTCACACATCACTCCGGAGGGGGCATGGCGATGTAGAGCCCTCCGGTGATGATTCCCCTCCCCGGTAGGGTGCCGGGAAGAGCTTCAGAACCCTCCCGAGTTAGGGTTGATGGCGGCGGCGGCAGCGGATGTTTTCTGGAAATATGGCTCGGGTATTTAGGGTTTTCGCCTCTGGGGGAATAAATAGGCGAAGGGGCGATGTCGGTGGAGGCCCGAGGCTCGCTCCCCACATGGCGACGTGCCAGTGGGCCCACCCGCGCCATGGGGTGGGGACGGCGCCTCGGTGCCCCCTTCGTCTCTCCTTTGGACTTCGTGAACGTGTCGAAAAAATTGGAACGTGGCATTTTGTTTCGTCCAATTCCGAGGATATTTGCAGAACAGCTTTTCTGAAACCAAAAACAGCAGAAAACAGGAACTGGCACTGTGGCATCTTGTTAATAGGTTAGTCCCAGAAATGTATAAAAATGCCATGAAGTGTGAATAAAACATGTAGCAATTGGTATAATATAAGCATGGAACATAAGAAATTATAGATACGTTGGAGACGTATCAAGCATCCCCAACTTAGTTCTACTCGTCCTCGAGTAGGTAAAACGATAACAACAAATAATTTCTTAGGTGACATGCTACCACATAATCTTGATCAAATAATATTGTAAAGCATATGTCATGAATGAAGTGACTCAAGGCAATGGTCTATAGTTTGCTAACAAATTGATAATGAGTAAACACTGAATCATATAAGCAAAAGCTTTTCATAAATAGTACTTTCAAGACAAGCATCAGAAAGTTTTGCATAAGAATTAACTCATAAAGTAATAGATTCTAAGTAAAAGGCATTGAAGCAACACAAAGGAAGATTAAGTTTCAGCAATTGCTTTCAACTTGTAACTTGTATATCTCATGGATAATTGTCAACACAAAGCAATATAATAAGTGCAATAAGTAAACATATAAGAATTGTTGCACACAAAGTTGACACAAGTGTTTGCTTCAGATAGAAAGGAGTAGGTAAACTGACTCAACAATAAAGTAAAAGATAGGCCCTTCGCAGAGGGAAGCAGGGATTAAATCATGTGCTAGAGCTTTTCAAGTTTTGAAATCATATAGAGAGCATAAAAGTAAAGTTTTGAGAGGTGTTTGTTGTTATCAATGAATGGTAGTGGGCACTCTAACCCCCTTGTCAACCAGACTTTTAAGAGCGGCTCCCATGAAGGACGTTATTTCTACCCAAGGTAGATCATCCCTCTTCTCTTTTGTTTACACATGTACTTTATATTTGTGTGACACTCCTCCCAACATTTGCTTACACAAGCCATGGCTAACCGAATCCTCGGGTGCCTTCCAACATTCACATACCATGGAGGAGTGTCTTTTTGAATCATTTTAAATTGCTTCTGATAAATCAGGGCAAAACATGTGAAGAGAATTAAAAGGTGAAAGTTGTAATTAATTGGGACTGGGCACCCCATTTGCCAGCTCTTTTTGCAAAATTATTGGATAAGCGGATGTATATGCCACTAGTCCATTGGTGAAAGTCTGTCAGGAGTAAATGACAAGGTTGAAAGATAAAACACCACATACTTCCTCATGAGCTATAAACCATTGACACAAATAAGAGATAATAGCTTTTGAATAGTTTAAAGGTAGCACATGAAGTATTTACTTGGAATGGCAGGAAATACCACATAATAGGTAGTTATGGTGGACACAAATGGCATGGGTTTTGGCTCAAGGTTTGGATGCACGAGAAACATTCCCTCTCAGTACAGAGTTTAGGCTAGTAAGGTTGTTTGAAGCAAATACAGGATATCAACCGGTACAGCAAGACTTACATAAAAATATATTGCAAGCATTATAAGACTCTACACTGTCTCCCTTGTTGTTCAAACACTTTACCAGAAAATATCTAGACCTTAGAGATACAAACATGCAAACCAAATTTCAACAAGCTCTATGGTAGTTCTCCACTAATAGGCTTTAACTACATGATGCAAGAGCTTAAACATAATCTACTTGAGAGCTCAAAACAATTGCAAATCATCAAAATCCAAGACAATGATCTACAAGAATGAGTATGTCTTTTCAATATACCATCTACCACATGTAGCATTTTCTGTTTCCAACCAAACACCAATCAACTTATTTCAACACAAAACTCTCCAAATAATACAACAATGAAACAAGAGAGTACTTCTCTACAAGAACTAACAGCTCTGAACAAGAGATGCATGAAAAACAGGAGCTAAAAGCATTGCAGTAGCTAGTTAAGAATACTCAACAAGTATAAGTGAAGAATATGAGTATTCACATGAAAAAGCGGAGCGTGTCTCTCTCCCACACAAGAATGCAAGGATCCAATTTATTCAGAAAAAGACAACAACAAAGCAAAAATAAAAGCACACAGACGCTCCAAGTAAAACACATAAGATGTGAAAGAATTAAAATATAGTTTCACTAGAGATGACCTGATAAGTTGTTGATGAAGAAGGGGATGCCCAATTAGACGCTTGAGTCTTCTTGAATATGCTTGGGTGACCCACGGGGGCATCCCCAAGCTTAGGCTTTTCACTCTTCTTGATCATATTGTATCATACTTCTCTCTTGATCCTTGAAAACTTCCTTCACACCAGACTCAAAGTAATTCTCATTAGAGGGTTAGTGCATAATCAAAAATTCGCATGTTCTGCAAGGACACAATCATCACCAATACTTCTGGACATTAGCCACAGCCACTGAAATTTTGTGGAGCAAAGAAATCCACTCGAACACAGTAAAAGAGAGAATGCAAAATAAAAGGCAGAATCTGTCAAAACAGAACAGTCCGTAAAGACGAATTTTTTTGAGGCACTTAAGTTGCTCAGATAAGAAAACTTAAAACTAATGAAAGTTGCGTACATATCTGAGGATCACGCATGAATTTTTCATAATTTTTTAATTTTTCTGGAATTAATACAGCTCAAAACGGTGAACAACAAAAATCTGTCCCTGCGCAGAAATCCAAATAGTATCAACTTTCTATTAGAGACTTTACTGGGCACAACAATGCAAGAAAATAAAGATACAAAGGTATTGCTACAGAAGTAACCAGTACCTTGACTCAAAAATAAAAGAAAAATTGCAGAAATAAAACAATGGGTTGTCTCCCATAAGCGCTTTTCTTTAACGCATTTTAGCTAGGCATAGTGATTTTTATGATGCTCACATAAAGATGAGAGTTGAAACATAAAAGAGAGCATCAAGAAGCATATATAAAACATGTTTAAATCTAACACTCTTCCTATGCATAGGAGCCTTGTAAGAAAACAAGTCAATGAAGAACAAAGTGACTAGCATAGGAAGGCAAAACAAGTGTAACTTCAAAATTTCAACATAAAGAGGGGAGACTTAATATTATTGTGATATATGAAACCGTGTCTCCCTCTCTCATAAGGACCAGTAGGTCTTAAAGTACCCAGCAAATAAAATCAAATCAAGAGAAAGCTCAAAACCTTCATCATAAAGAGAAGAAATTTTGTAACATGAAGATTTCTATAACCATACTTTCCTCTCTCAAAATAATTTTCAGTGGCATCATGAATAAACTCAACAATATAGCTATCACATAAAGCACTATTATCATGATCCACGTACATAAAAGTATCATTACTCTCCACATAAGTATAATCAATTTTATTAGTAATAGTGGGAGTAAAACTATCACATCCATCATTGCAATCATCATAAATTGGAGGCATAGAATAATCATAATGAATTTTATCCTCAATAGTAGATGGACTGAAAATATCATATTCATCATTGTAAACATCATATAGGAGGCATATCATAATCAACACAAACATTCTCCTTAATACCTGGGGGACTAAAGAGATCATTTTCATCAAAACTAGCTTCCCCAAGCTTAGACTTTTCCATAGCATTAGCAATAATAGTGTTCAAAGAATTCATGCTAATAACATTGCTATCACTATTATGCAAACAAACTTCCATAGGTTTTTTAATTTTCTCTTCAAAAGCATCATGTCCTAATTCAATATAAAGTTCATAAAGATCTCTAATTTTTTTGTTGTTTTCCATTAAGCCTAACTAGTGAAAATAAAAACAAGAAACAAAAAGAAATAATTGCAGAATCTAAAGGAGATACCTTCCAACACTTACCTCCCTGGCAACAGCGCCAGAAAATAGCTTAGTAGCCAGAGGATGGGAGTACCTTTTACCTTACCTCCCCGGCAACGGCGCCAGAAAATAGCTTGATGTCTACGCACGCTTCTATTCTTGTAGACAGTGTTGGGCCTCCAAGAGCAGAGGTTTGTAGAACAGCAGCAAGTTTCCTTAAGTGAATCACCCGAGGTTTATCGAACTCAGGGAGGTAGAGGTCAAAGATATCCCTCTCAAGCAACTCTGCAATTAAGATACAAGAAGTTTCTTGTGTCCCCAACACACCTAATACACTTGTCAGATGTATAGGTGCACTAGTTCGGTGAAGAGATAGTGAAATACAAGTAATATGGATGATTATAAGTAGTAATTGTAATCTTAAATGAAAATGGCAGTAAGCAAACATGTAGCAGAACTTGTTGTAAACGGTGTTTCAATGCTTAGAAATAAGGCCTAGGGATCATACTTTCACTAGTGGTATCTCTCAACATGTTAGCACAACTGAACGCAAGTAAGTGCTACTCGGGATTATTCTCCTTCTTGGTGACACAAGAGTACTATGCGTAGGGCTGTAAAAGCACACCTCAAAGTCTGAGTAAACAAATACCACAATTCCCAAGAATAAGCCATGATAAATATCTAAATTATTCATAGAGTCACACACAAGTACCCACACTGTCACCTTGATACCGTGTTGTCACAATGACTCCGGGAACTAGATAAAATCACTTGAGTAGCATAAAAATAACATATGAATTCAGCGATACTAGCAATACTCATGATCACATAAAGATCACACCATGGGAGAGAGAGGTAAATGATACGTCTCCAACGTATCCATAATTTCTGTTGTTCCATGCTTATATTATACCATTTGCTACATGTTTGTATACACTTCATATCACTTTTATGCATTTTCTGGGACTAACCTATTAACAAGATGCCACAGTGCCAGTTCCCTGTTTTCTGCTGTTTTTGGTTTCAGAAAGTTACTTCTGGAAATATTCTCGGAATTGCACGAAACAAAAGGCCAGGTCCCTACTTTTCCAGCACGTACACGGAGTCCGAAGGAGAGACGAAACCGAGCCACGAGGCAGCCAACCCATAGGGCGGCGCGCCCCCCCCCCTTGTGCCGCGCCGCCAGGTGGTCTGGGCCCCTCGGGGGTCTGCCGACATCGCCCCTTCACCTATTTATTCCCGAGCCGTGAAAACCCTAAAATACCGAGCCTTTCATCCAGAACATATTCGCCGCCACCGCCGTCGTCAACCCTAACTCGGGGGGTTCCTGAAGCTCTTCCCGGCACCCTGCCGGAGAGGGGAATCATCACCGGAGGGCTCTACATCGCCATGCCCGCCTCCGGAGTGATGTGTGAGTAGTTCATACTTGGACTATGGGTCCATAGCAGTAGCTAGATGGTTGTCTTCTCCACTTGTGCCATCATGTTTAGATCTTGTGAGCTGCCTATCATGATCAAGATCATCTTATTGTAATGCTACATGTTGTGTTTGCTGGGATCCGACTTATATTGATATCTATGTGGAGCTGAATATTGTGTTATCATATCTATGTCATTTGTGATCTTGCATGCTCTCCGTTACTTGTTGAAGCCTTGGCCAAGTGAATACTTGTGACTCCAAGAGGGGGTATTTATGCATGATAGTTGGGTTCAATCTCTATTTAACCTGAGATAGTGACAGAAAGTTCTAAGGTTGTAGATGTGTTGTTGCCACTAGAGGTAAAACAACAATGCTTTGTTCAAGGATGAATGTATTGTTTACATTATGCACATTACTTAATGCAATTGTCTGTTGCTTGCAACTTAATACTGGAAGGGGTACGGATGTTAACCTGAAGGTGGACTATTTAGGCATAGATGTATGCTGGATAGCGGTCTATGTACTTTGTCGTAATGCCCAAATGAATCTCATAGTAGACACCATAGCTCACACATGCATGTTTTATGCACTTATCAATTGTCAATTGCCCAGCTGTAATTTGTTTACCCAGCATGTTAGTTATCTTATTGGAGGGACACCACTAGTGAACTGTGGACCCCGTTCCATTCTTTTACATCTGAAATACAACCTACTGCAATCATTGTTCTCTACTGTTTTATGCAAACAAACATCATCTTCCATATGATACGTTTAACCCTTTGTTTTCAGCAAGCCGGTGAGGTTGACACCCTCACTGTCTCGTCGGGGCAAAGTAGTTTGATTGTCTTGTGTGCAGGTTCCACACCAACTCCGCAGAAGAAAGTTTTCTGGCACCATTGCCAGGGAGCTCAACATTCCCATCAACACCCAAGTTTTCTGACGCCGTTGACACCTTCAGAACATCATCGATTTCCTACTGGTTCGATAAACCTTGGTTTCATAACTGAGGGAAGACTTGCTGCTGTACTCATCAAACCTTACACTTGAGGTATCCTGACGAACGTGCACTTTGCGCGCATCAAGCAAGTTTTCTGGCGCCGTTGCCGGGGAAGTCGCGGTGTTTTGTCTGAGCAGTCTGATCTCCCCACGACGCAAGTTTTCGGGAAGTCATCATTGCTTCTGCAAGGGGAGTCTCTCACACCCAATCATTTTACTTTGTTATTTGTCTTGCTTAGTTTATTTTTATTTAGTCTTGTTTGCTCTCTTTATCAAAAACACAAAAAAATTAGTTACTTGTTATTTTTGTTATTTCGGTTTGCTTTTGTTTTTTAAAATGAATGCTCCTGAAGTTGAAGTTCGTTCTTTTAAGCAACTAGGAGGTGAAAATTTGAAAGATGCTTGGTATAGAATTAGTGATGCTCATCGTAGATGTACTAAGAAACATTCCACTACTATCCTCCTTAGGAACTTTTATGTTGGTATCTCTAGCTGGAATAGGTATGTTCTTGATACTCTTACAGGGGGCAATTTCCTAGGTACTCCTGCTCTAGTTGGAATACCACCTGTTAATGAAGCTAAAATTGAAATCTCTCTTGAGGATGTCATGAAAAAGCTAGAGTCCATAGAGAAGAATCTTCCAAGTGTTGAGGTTAAATTGGGAATACTACTTGATATTACTGATAAACTTGATAAATCCCTGGGAGGAATTAATGAAAGAATTGCTGCTTTAGAAACTTGTGTTATCCATGATAATCATAACTCTAGGATTGGAGAATTAGAGGGAGTTATTGATGCTCTAAGTACTACTTTTTCCTCATTTAAAACTAAAAAGCATGAGCATCTATTTGACAAGGGAAAGAAATTTATGTATGTGCCCAAATTGTCTAAATCAAAGCCAACATTTGTTGACTTGGTTAAAACTGAGAAAGAATTTCGTGGGTTAGTTAATGAATCATGCAATGGTTTGCTCAAATTTTCTTCTCAAGAATTCCCTAAACATACTAAGGAAAGTTATGATGTTGATGCTTCTTCTCTTGACAACACTTGATTTTCACTTTCTGCGCCTAGCTGAAAGGCGTTAAAGAAAAGCGCTTATGGGAGACAACCCATCGTTTTTATTTGCTGTTATTTTTGTTTTCTTTGAGTCAAGGAGTTTTGTTACTTCTGTAGCAACTCCTTTGTATCTTTATTTTATCGCAATGTTGTGCCAAGTAAAGTTCTATATTGAAAGTTGATGCAAGATTTGGATTTCTGCGCAGTGACAGATTTTTAGCTGTCACGGATTTGAGCTTATCTCCCTGTAGAAAATTCAAAAAATTCTGAAAAAATCACGCATATTCCTGAGATATGTACGCAACTTTCATTATTTTAGGCCAGATCCATCTGAGCAACTTAAGTGCCTCGAAAAAATTCGTCATTCCAGACTGTTCTGTTTTTGACAGATTCTGCCTTTTGTTTTGCATTCGCTCTTTTACTGTGTTTGTGTGGATTTCTTTGCTCCACAAAGCATTGGTGGCTGTAGCTAATGTCCAGAAGCTTTGGGATTGATTGTATCATTACAGAATATGAGAATTTTTGATTATGCACTAACCCTCTAATGAGAACTGTCTTGAGTTTGGTGTGAAGGAAGTTTTCAAGGATCAAGCGAGAAGGGTGATATTATGTGATCAAGAAGAGTGAAAAGCCTAAGCTTGGGGATGCCCCCGTGGTTCATCCCAACCATATTCAGAGAGACTCAAGCGTCTAAGCTTGGGGATGCCCAAGGCATCCCCTTCTTCATCAACAAACTTATCAGGTCATCTCTAGTGAAACTATATTTTAATTCTTTCACATCTTATGCGCTTTACTTGGAGCGTCTGTGTGTTTTTATTTTTGTTTTTGTTTGAATAAATTCGGATCCTAGCAATCCTTGTGTGGGAGAGAGACACGCTCCGCTTTTTCATGTGAATACTCATGTTCTTCACTTATATTTGTTGAGTATTCTTAACTAGCTACTGCAGTGCTTTTAGCTCCTGTTTTTCATGCATCTCTTCGAGCTGTTAGCACTTGTTTATAAATACTCTCTTGCTGCATTATATTATCATTTGGAGAGTTTATGTTTAAATAAATTGATTGGTGTTTGTTTGGAAGAAAGAAAATGCTACATGTAGTAGTTGGTATTGGAAAAGACATATGCATTCTTGTAGATCATTGTCTTGTTTGATTTGATGCTTTGCAATTGTTTTGAGCTCTCAAGTAGATCATGTTTAAGCTCTTGCATCATGTAGTTAAAGCCTAGTAGTGGAGAACTACCGTAGAGCTTGTTGAGACTTGGGATGCATATTTGTTCTCTCTAAGGTCTAGATATTTTCTGGTAAAATGTTTGAGCAACAAGGAAGACAGTGTAGAGTCTTATAATACTTGCAATATGTTTTTATGTGATTCTTGCTGTACCGGTTTATACTTGTGTTTGCTTCAAACAACCTTGCTAGCCTAAACTCTGTACTGAGAGGGAATGCTTCTCGTGCATCCAAAACTTGAGCCAAAACCCATGCCATTTGTGTCCACCATACCTACCTACTATGTGGTATTTCCTGCCATTCCAAGTAAATATTTCATGTGCTACCTTTAAACTATTCAAAACTTTATTACTCCTTATTTGTGTCAATGTTTTATAGCTCATGAGGAAGTATGTGGTGTTTTATCTTTCAATCTTGTCATTTACTTCTGACAGACTTTCACCAATGGACTAGTGGCATATACATCCGCTTATCCAATAATTTGCAAAAAGAGCTGGCAACGGGGTGCCCAGCCCCAATTAATTACAACTTTCATTAATAATTCTCTTCACATGTTTTGCCCTGATTTATCAGTAAGCAACTTAATTTTGCAATAGACACTCCTCCATGGTATGTGAATGTTGGAAGGCACCCGAGGATTCGGTTAGCCATGGCTTGTGTAAGCAAAAGGTTGGGAGGAGTGTCATCTATAAAGAAACTAAAATACATGTGTAAACAAAAGAGAAGAGGGATGATCTACCTTGCTGGTAGAGATAACGTCCTTCATGGGAGCCGCTCTTGAAAGTCTGGTTGACAAGGGGGTTAGAGTGCCCACTACCATTCGTTGACAACAACAAACACCTCTCAAATACTTATTTTGTGCTCTCTATATGCTTTCGAAAACTTAAAAAGCTCTAGCACATGATTTAATCCCTGCTTCCCTCTGCGAAGGGCCTATCTTTTACTTTATGTTGAGTCAGTTTACCTACTCCTTTCTATCTTAGAAGCAAACACTTGTGTCAACTTTGTGTGCATTGATTCTTACATTTTACTTATTGCACTTGTTATATTGCTTTATGTTGACAACTATCCATGAGATATACATGTTACAAGTTGAAAGCAAATGCTGAAACTTAATCATCCTTTGTGTTGCTTCAATGCCTTTTACTTTGAATCTATTGCTTTATGAGTTACCTCTTATGCAAAACTTTTTGATGCTTGTCTTGAAAGTACTATTCATGAAAAGTTTTTGCTTATATGATTCATTGTTTACTCTTTATCTATTTGTTAGCAAACTATAGATCATTGCTTTGAGTCACTTCATTCATGACATGAGCCTTGCAATATATTGATCAAGATTGTGTGAAAGCATGTCTCCTCAGAAATTATTTGTTGTTATCGTTTTACCTACTCGAGGACGAGTAGAACTAAGCTTGGGGATGCTTGATACGTCTCCAACGTATCCATAATTTCTGCTGTTCCATGCTTATATTATACCATTTGCTACATGTTTTATATACACTTCATATCACTTTTATGCATTTTCTGGGACTAACCTATTAACAAGATGCCACAGTGCCAGTTCCCTGTTTTCTGCTGTTTTTGGTTTCAGAAAGTTACTTCTGGAAATATTCTCGGAATTGCACGAAACAAAAGGCCAGTCCCTATTTTTCCAGCACGTACACGGAGTCCGAAGGAGAGACGAAAGAGCCACGAGGTGGCCAAACCATGGCGGCGCGGCCCCCGCGCCGCCAGGTGGTTTGGGCCCCTCGGGGGTCCGCCGACATCGCCCCTTCGCCTATTTATTCCCCGAGACGAAAACCCTAAAACACCGAGCCTTTCATCCAGAACATATTCGCTGCCGCCGCCGTCGTCAACCCTAACTCGGGGGGTTCTGAAGCTCTTCCCGGCACCCTGCCGGAGAGGGGAATCATCACCGGAGGGCTCTACATCGCCATGCCCGCCTCCGGAGTGATGCGTGAGTAGTTCATCCTTGGACTATGGGTCCATAGCAGTAGCTAGATGGTTGTCTTCTCCACTTGTGCCATCATGTTTAGATCTTGTGAGCTGCCTATCATGATCAAGATCATCTTATTGTAATGCTACATGTTGTGTTTGCTGGGATCTGACTTATATTGATACCTATGTGGAGCTGAATATTATATTATCATGTCTATGTCATTTGTGATCTTGCATGCTCTCCGTTACTTGTTGAAGCCTTGGCCAAGTGAATACTTGTAACTCCAAGAGGGGGTATTTATGCATGATAGTTGGGTTCAACCTCTATTTAACCTGGGATAGTGACAGCAAGTTCTAAGGTTGTAGATGTGTTGTTGCCACTAGGGGTAAAACAGCAATGCTTTATTCAAGGATGAATGTATTGTTTACATTACGCACATTACTTAATGCAATTGTCTGTTGCTTGCAACTTAATACTGGAAGGGGTACGGATGTTAACCGGAAAGTGGACTATTTAGGCATAGATGCATGCTGGATAGCGGTCTATGTACTTTGTCGTAATGCCCAAATGAATCTCATAGTAGACACCACAGCTCACACATGCATGTTATATGCACTTATCAATTGTCAATTGCCCAGCTGTAATTTGTTTACCCAGCATGTTAGTTATCTTATTGGAGAGACACCACTAGTGAACTGTGGACCCCGGTCCATTCTTTTACATCTGAAATACAATCTACTGCAATCATTGTTCTCTACTGTTTTATGCAAACAAACATCATCTTCCATTCGATACGTTTAACCCTTTGTTTTCAGCAAGCCGGTGAGATTGACAACCTCACTGTTCGTTGGGGCAAAGTAGTTTGATTGTCTTGTGTGCAGGTTCCACGCCAACTCCGCAGAAGAAGTTTTCTGGCACCATTGCCAGGGAGCTCAACATTCCCATCAACACCCAAGTTTTCTGACACCGTTGACACCTTCAGAACATCGTCGATTTCCTACTGGTTCGATAAACCTTGGTTTCATAACTGAGGGAAGACTTGCTGCTGTACTCATCAAACCATACACTTGAGGTATCCCGACGAACGTGCACTTTGCGCGCATCAGTAAACCACATAGCTACCGGTAGAGCCCTCAGCCTCGGGGGAGAACTACTCACTCCTCATCATGGCAGGCAGCAACGGTGATGAAGATGGCGGTAGAGTCGATGGAGATGGCTCCGGGGGCACTTCCCCATCCCGGCAGCGTGCCGGAACAGAGACTTCTGTCCCCCAAAACTTGTTCTGGATGGCGGCGGCGCTGCGGACCTCTTCGTGGAATATGACTGATTGTTTTAGGCTTTTCGCGTCGGGGGCAACATATAGGCGAAGGGGCGATGTCGGTGGAGGCCCGAGGCTCGCTCCCCACATGGCGGCGCGCCAGTGGGCCCACTCGCGCCATGGGATGGGGACGGCGCCTCGGTGCCCCCCTTCGTCTCTCCTTCGGACTTCGAGAACGTGTCGGAAAAATAGGAACGTGGCATTTTGTTTCGTCCAATTTCGAGGATATTTGCAGAACAGCTTTTCTGAAACAAAAAACAGCAGAAAACAAGAACTGGCACTGTGGCATCTTGTTAATAGGTTTGTCCTAGAAAATGCATAAAAATGCCATGAAGTGTGAATAAAACATGTAGCAATTGGTATAATATAAGCATGGAACATAAGAATTATAGATACGTTGGAGACGTATCAGAAGTCGGCGATGTTCTGAAGGTGTCAACGGCGTCAGAAAAAGTGGTGTTGATGGGGAAGTGCTTCCACCCCTCCAGGCAAGGCGCCTGGAAAAGTGCTTGTGGAGGAAGGTCTGACTTGTTGACTTAGAACCTGCACACAACACAACCAAACTACTTGTCCCAACAAAATAGTGAGGGTGTCAATCTCACCGGCTTGCTGAAAACAAAGGATTAGACGTATAGTGTGGAAAATGATGTTTGCTTGCAGAGAATGAAAGAGAACAATGATTGCAGTATGTTGTATTTCAGATGTAAAAGAATGGACCGGGTCCACAGTTCACTAGTGGTGTCTCTCCATGATAAAATTACTAACATGCTGGGTAAACAAATTACAGCTGGAAAATTGACAAAATAGAGAGGTGCATAACAATGCATATACAAGTCATGATGATCACTATGAGATTTACTTGGGCATTACGACAAAGTACACAGACTGGTATCCAGCATGCATCTGTGGCTAAATAGTCCACCTTCAGGTTATCATCCGCACCCCTTCCAGTATTAAGTTGCAAGCAATAGACAATTGCATTAAGTATGGTGCATAATGTAAACAATACAAATATCCTTAGACAAATCATTGTTGTTTTACCCCTAGTAGCAACAACACATCCACAACCTTACAACTTTCTGTCACTGTCCCAGATTAAATGGAGGCATGAACCCACTATCTAGCATAAATACTCCCTCTTGGAGTTACAAGCATAAACTTGGCCAGAGCCTACACTAATAACGGAGAGCATGCAAGATCATAAACAACATATATATGATGATCAATAATCAACTTGACATAGTATTCAATATTCATCGGATCCCAGCAAACACAACATGTAGCATTACAATAAGATGATCTTGATCATGATAGGCAGCTCACAAGATCTAAACATGATGGCACAAAAGGAGAACACAACCATCTAGCTACTGCTATGGACCCATAGTTCAAAGATGAACTACTCAGTTCAAAGATGAACTACTCCGGAGGCGGGCATGGCGATGTAGAGCCCTCGGTGATGATTCCCCTCCCCGGCAGGGTGCCGGGAAGAGCTTCAGAACCCTCCCGAGTTAGGGTTGATGGCGGCGGCAGCGGATGTTTTCTGGAAATATGGCTCGGGTATTTAGGGTTTTCGCCTCGTGGGGAATAAATAGGCGAAGGGGCGATGTCGGTGGAGGCCCGAGGCTCGCTCCCCATATGGCAGCGCGCCAGTGGGCCCACCCGCGCCATGGGGTGGGACGGCGCCTCGGTGCCCCCCTTCGTCTCCTTCGGACTTCGTGAACGTGCCGGAAAAATAGGAACATGACATTTTGTTTCGTCCAATTGCGAGGATATTTGCAGAAACAACTTTTCTGAAACCAAAAACAGCAGAAAACAGGAACTGACACTGTGGCATCTTGTTAATAGGTTAGTCGCAGAAAATGCATAAAAATGCCATGAAGTGTGAATAAAACATGTAGCAATTGGTATAATATAAGCATGGAGCATAAGAAATTATAGATACGTTGGAGACGTATCAAGCATCCCCAAGCTTAATTCTACTCGTCCTCGAGTAGGTAAAACGATAACAACAAATAATTTCTTAGGTGACATGCTACACATAATCTTGATCAAATAATATTGTAAAGCATATGTCATGAATGAAGTGACTCAAGGCAATGGTCTATAGTTTGCTAACAAATTGATAATGAGTAAACACTGAATCATATAAGCAAAACTTTTTCATAAATAGTACTTTCAAGACAAGTATCAAAAAGTTTTGCATAAGAGTTAACTCATAAAGCAATAAATTCTAAGTAAAAGGCATTGAAGCAACACAAAGGAAGATTAAGTTTCAACAATTGCTTTCAACTTGTAACTTGTATATCTCATGGATAATTGTCAACACAAAGCAATATAATAAGTGAAATAAGTAAACATATAAGAATTGTTGCACACAAAGTTGACACAAGTGTTTGCTTCAGAGATAGAAAGGAGTAGGTAAACTGACTCAACAATAAAGTAAAAGATAGACCCTTCGCAGAGGGAAGCAGGGATTAAATCATGTGCTAAAGCTTTTCAAGTTTTTGAAATCATATAGAGAGCATAAAAGTAAAGTTTTGAGAGGTGTTGACAACGAATGGTAGTGGGCACTCTAACCCTCTTGTCAACCAGACTTTCAATAGCGGCTCCCATGAAGGACGTTATTTCTACCCAAGGGTTGATCATCCCTCTTCTCTTTTGTTTACACATGTACTTTATATTTATGTGACACTCCTCCCAACCTTTGCTTACATAAGACATGACTAACCGAATCCTCGGGTGCCTTCCAACAATCACATACCATGGAGGAGTGTCTTTTTGAATCATTTTAAATTGCTTCTGATAAATCTGGGCAAAACATATGAAGAGAATTAAAAGGTGAAAGTTGTAATTAATTGAGACTGTGCACCCCATTTGCCAGCTCTTTTTGCAAAATTCTAGAAAATGTATAATATGGATATATAATGCATTTAAAACATGTGACAATGATATAAAACAAGTATGAAAAATTAAAAATTATAGATACGTTTGAGACGTATCAATAGGTGAATTCACGGTGGCGACATCAATTATTATTAACACCTATATGTTTTACATGCTTATTTCTATGCCTCACCTTTTGTTGCGCCTATTTAGGAGTGCTAAACTCAGTGATATTATCAAACGATTTGCCTAACCGCCGCGTTCCGCGCATGCAGGGGGTGTAGTGCATAGGCATACCCTAAAATGACTACTCCCTCCGATCCGGAAAAATGTTGGGAGCTATACACGAATTTGTATAACTGCAATATACGGCAATTAAAACGTACCAAAGGAAGTATACGTCACTCTCTGATTTCATTTCACATGTCTCAACTCTCAACGATACCTAGAGCATCACCGCAAATGCTTACAATATATCATTGCGGTGCTAGTGTGCTACGTCTACTCGTGCATCTCCCTAGATTATATATCTCAGTGATATTACTTTTGTATGGAACTAACTTAGATCAGGATTTTCGAAATATTTTCCAGTGCTCTCAAACTCTCACTTTGAAATTTAATTATTTGCACGTGACCACCACATGCCAAAGATATAGTGTGTGGCACGTAATCAAATTGCGGATTCTCAAAAAAAAAAAAGCCCTTTGACTTTCCTCCTCTTCTCTCGCCAGAGCGGTGCCCCCGTTGAGAGTCGTGAGAGAAGCTCTTTCTCCGGCCCGATCCCCTTTCTTCTCCGGCGGCCACGGCGGTCGGAGCGGAGGCGGGAGAGGTGCTCGGCTTTCTGTAAATAGCTGTAGATCTAGGTTAGCTTTAGCTTTTGCTGTGTTTGGCCATGTGCCGTATGAGGGTAGGATCATGGATCTTGGCGGCCAGATCCATGGCGCCGCGTTCTTCTTCGCTCAAGCTGTTCATCGCTGGTGGCAGGCGGTGGCGCATGTGAGGGCGCGGAAGCCGCGCATCCCTCCTAATAAGGTGCGCAAAGGAAGCTTCGATCTGGGGTGCTTCGGCCAGCTCCGGATTTGGGCTGTTCTTCGTCTTCTTGAAGCGGTGCTCCGGAGGTCGGAGCTTACGAAGAGGAGAAGATCTGGCGGCTTCCATAAGGTCGAACCCCTACTTCTCTATTGCAGTTTCTTCGATCTGCCTCCTCTGGCTAGTGGCAGTGCAGAGTTGGATGGCGGATTTGTGCTTCTTGCTAGGCAGAGAGAAGCTAGGCTTGGTGGAATTTCTGGAGATGAAGAGTTCGATCTTCTATGTCGCAATGGTTGCGAGAAGAAGTGTTGGCTCTTTGGATCTGAAGTTCTGCAGGGGATTCCTTCGACTGCTATATGCGGAGATCATCAACGGTGGCGAATTTGCGCCTCTGTTTTCTATGGCCGAAGGGGCCGCTCCGTGCCGTGGCGTTTCTTCTGCCATGGCGTCTTCAACCTCCAGGCCCATGTGCCATTGCGGAGGCCCTCCTCCAGTTCCGCTGCGGCATCCCACGTTGCTCCGTCTCCAAGTGGTCTCGTCCCCGGCGACGGCGCTGACGGCCGCTGCGTCGAGCTGCTCGATTTCGGTGGAGAAGGATCGAATTGCATTCCTTTTTCCTTAGGCAAGGTCCTTTCTGTAAAGTCCAGGGACTTGAATGTATTTTGTTTTTTCTTTGAGGTCCTTGATGTAAAATGTAATCCCACCGAGTAATGCAGTCTGGACCCTTCGGGGTCCTTCCCCTTGTTAAAAAAAAAGAAGAATCAAATTGCAAAACAAACAAAAAAGGGAAAAGCTACTTAAAGGCGCCGCACGACGCCTCTCTCAGGCGGCGGCTCGTCACGATTCGTGCGAGCGAATCGAGCGACGCGCGTGGAAAGTGTCTTCGACAGCGACGTGCACGAACGGGCCCCAATTGTAAGAGAGTTACGGCGGCCACACTTCGCTCTCACCCGGGATAATGTGTGCCCAAGGGAATTTAGACCCGAATTATCTCTCGCCTGCTTCCTTCTCCGCTCCGGCGGTTTGGGTGGCGATCTGCCATTCCCGTAAGCGCTGACCGCAGCCCGGCAGTTCGTCCCCGGCGGAGTGCCTCGTAGTCGCATCCTCGCCGTGGTGAGCCCCTCTCTCCTTCTGTCCTCTCTTGCTCTCCGCCCTCTGTGATTTCGTCGGTGATTCCGGATCGCTCGGCGCGTTGGCCGCCGTCCAACGGTTCCTCGCCAGAGTAGAGGCTCTTTGTCGTACTCCTAGCTTTCCTGAACCTTGCACCATCTGTATTAGCATGATTCTGTGGTCCATTTCGTCTCTCCCGACGTAGTTTGGTCCGGATTTGGCCATCGTTGCCGCCGATGTCAACGGGGTAGGAGCAGAAACACTCGCCGTCGCTGTCCTCGTCGTGGTGAGGCTGCACCCTCTCGATTTGCTACTTTTTGTTGCCCTGTTCGTCTCTCGTGTGGTATTTTGATTCTACCAGGGTTGTCGTCGCCGTCAGACAAGAGGCTCGATGTCACAGTCCTCGCCTTGTTGAGGCTTGTGCTCTCTCGATTTGCAGGTTGTTGTGGTCCATTTTGTTCGCTCGTGTGTTCGTCAGTCCAGATTAGACCATCCTGGGCAGAGAAGTCCGTGGTGCACTCTTCGTCGTTGTTAGCACGGCACCATGTTAGTTATATTCCGATAGAGGCAGGTTTAATGGGCCGAATCCAGTTTGGTGATGGCCATGGTTAGTCTGCTTCGATGTGGGTGTTGGTCGTTTCCTTGTCATTTGCTTGGCTTGTGTTTTTTAATGGGTGATGCTAGTGTACTGATGGTGGTGGTGCATAGGTGTGGTACTGATCCTTGATGTAAATTATTGGAACGATGTATTTTGTAGGATGAACTAACTTGGTAACTACTTTTCCATGAGTAAATAACATGTTAACCGGCAGGATTGAATAAATAAACTAGTAGCTAGGATTGAATTAACTGATAACTATTTTCCATTAATAAGTAACATGTTAACCGACAGGAGAAAATACCTGATAGCTATTTGTAAAGAATATGGTAGCTAAAAAGAAATATCATGTTAGCATACAGGGGAAATAACATGGTATCTATCAGTTCAAGGAGTTAGTCTGTTCCCTACATGTGTATGGTGGTTTTTGATTCACTTTTAATTATTTGCAGGCTAATTCTTTAGACCAGAATAGGGTGTCACCATATTCATTAATAATGTTGTACAAAAGCCTATATCGCAAGACTGTACAGTCAATGTGTCAGAGCAGCTTCTTGGATATTAATGTGTCTTGACTTGCATAACCCTCTGATCAGCTGGTTTGGAAGATGCTATCAGTCGACAAAGCGAGCGTCAGTTGATCAATTGCATGAGAATTTACCGAGTCTGAAGTTCTCTAGGGGTTGTCTCTTGTATGGTTTGGTGAGCCTCTTTTTCCTACCCTGGCATGCCTGATTATTGTTCCTTTCCTTTTCTTACTGCGCATTATTGATTTCATATGGATATGCATGGGTTTAATTAGCAATAATTCTGGTTGGTATATTCATATTTTTTAACTAGGTAAATTTGTGTTTTAAACCTGATGGCTATGCTATACAAACATTTATTGTTGTAAACCATTAATTAACTTGCCAACAACAAATATATCATGTATTTTGTGTGGCAGCGGGTTGAGTTGTGGACATAGCCTTTGTTGGGACATCATTCATGCCGTCCCTTTCAGTTCTAGGTGTTTGAACACTTGATTCTCCCGTGTTATTTCCTGGCCGCTAGCATGAATCAACAAGGCAGTTACACTAGATTAACCTGATAGCTAGCATGTTTAACTTGGTAGCTGTTTCGGATTAATCTGATAGCTAGCATATTTTTAACATGGTAGCTGTTTTTCAATTCACTAGTAAAGATTTAACCTAATAGCTAGTATCAATGAACTTGGTAGGCCCCTTGAAATAACATGGTAGCTAGCATGAACATCTTACAACGATTAAACGGCTATATAGCATGAATTAAACTAAGATGAATCTGATAGCCACCATGAACTAAACTGGTAGGTAGCATGAATTTATTGTGACTTGCTAGCACGAATTAACCGTAACTTGCTAGCGCGAATTAACCGTGTACCTAGATATTTATTGAAATCACTAGAAATGATTAATTTCACTCAAAACTAGTTGCTACAATGAATTAACCTGATGGATGAATGTTAAATTAGCTAGCATGAGTCATCTTTCACAATTTTATCATGGTTAGAGTGCATGAGGTATCTTAAAATGACCCTGATATCTATAACGAATTAACCTAATAGCTGTCTTGAATCAACCTCATAGCTATCAGGAACTAACCTGGTATCTATATTGAATCAACCTCATAGCTAGCATGAACTAAACTCGTAGCTGTATTTGATATAACTTCATAGCAACGATTAAACCTGAGTTAGCTTCAATGAACCTGATAACTAGAATGAATTAATCTGATAGTTTTTTTTGAATTAGTTAGCATGAATTATTTTGACAATTTAACTTTGGTTAATTAGCATGAGTTATCTTCTAAGATGATTTTGATAGCTACCATGAAATAAACTGAGATCTGGCATAAACGAATTTGGTAACACAGGTGATTTTTGTATAGTAAATTGGATTTTCTTTTTATCTTGATTGTTTGATATATCACTGAGCGAAACCGTGAGGTTAGATCCACAGGTACTACTGTACATCTTTTGTTTACCTGTAAACATATAAAATAGTGGAAATATGTTAGTGTTGCTAACTCAACCATTTTTGTTCTTGCAACAGGACTGAATGGAGGTGGTTGGATTTCTGTTCTCGTGTAAGTGAAGAATCCAGGGAGTCATCAAGTTATGGTGTGCTAGTGTCTGACTAAAGAAATGAAGTTATCTTAGCTAGTTTCCTCCAATTTTCTTGGGAACCTACTAAAGTTTTTTATTTAGTTTGCTACCTGTGGTTTGTGGACAACTTGATCTACCATTTGTTTTCTGTGAGTATCTCATACGTGATCTACTAATTATGTGTGTTCTCGAAGTTTCTGATCTTTTCTTGCTTGTCTGCAAGCTACAACATTATCTCATGGTTTGCTACAATCTGCCACATGTTCTTGCGTTCCATGCTTGCAAAATCTCTGTGTAAAAGCATAAAAGTATGCAGAAGTTTGGTGGAAAGTTTTTTTTCGAATACTGGTGTTCCTCCAGATCGGGTTTCTTTTCTTATTTTTGTTGATGAAATCCTGGATTTCACGTGATATTACTATTCATCCTTTGCCAAGCCAGAGCCCCAAATTTCATCCTGGCCAAGCCAGAACCCTAAATTTCAGGCCCAGTATCAGAAGAAGCCCAGAAACGGTTACGAACTCACGGCCGACGAGCAGCCACGTCTCGCGTGGGAAAAGTGGCGTGGTGGGTGTTGACCGCCGCACGGAACGACCCAGCAGCGGCGCCGCTGTATAGTTCTGTCCTTGAAAGCAACAAAAAAATGTGGCAATTCGTCAAATTCCTCGGTTCCTTCGCCTAGCACAGAACCTCGTCTGGACTCTGGAGCCGAGCTCGCACCCTAGACCCGAGCCATGTCAGTCCTGGCCTTTGGCGGCGCCGCTACCTGGCCGGAGGCCGCCGTCCAGGGTCTCCTCTTCATCCTCGCCGCAGGCATGCTCGTCGCCCTGCACTCCCTCCCGCGTCGCGTCGCTCACCGCCTCCGACGCAGGGCCGGCGGGTCCTCCGCCGCGCAGTCGCGCCGGCACTTCGCGCTGGGCGCCCAGCTCCTCGCCCGCGCGCGCGCCGCCGCGCCCAAGCCCCCGGGCCCGCTCGCCCGCGCGGCCGTCGCGGAGGCGGACCTCGCCATCGCGCTCGACCCCCGCGACGCCGCGCCGCTGATCCTCAAGGCCCTCGCCCTCGACCTCCAGGGCCACCGCCTCCCCGCGCTGCGCACCCTCGACGCCGCCCTCGCGCCGCCCATCGCGCGCTCCCTCGAGCCGCGGGAGCGCGGGGACGCGCTCGCCAAGCGCGCCGAGCTCGCTCTAGCGCTCAACCGCCGCCGCCGCCTCGAGCAGGCCGCCGCGGATCTCGCCGAGGCAGTCCGCCTTAGTCCCGAGAACCCGCGTGCTCATGCTCTGCTTGGCGAGTGCTACGAGAGGAAGGGCCTCACTGCCGAAGCCAGGAAGTCTTTCAAGACCGCCGCGTCCATTGATCCATCTCTGGCTACTGCGCGCGACGGCCTCCGTCGGACTGGGGGAGGCGGCGAAGGCAACGAGAGTGACTGATGTAAGTAAAACTTACCTTGATTCTTGTCTTGAACTTGCTAATTGCAAAATATGTAGGGGTGAACCATATCTATGCAGTATGCACTAGAGATTAATGATCACAGGCTCCACAAACGCATATAGAGCAAATACAAATTTACTTTGGTAACTCAAATATTTGGGCACTCAAATATTGCAATTTTCCCCTCTTTTCAGGACTTCTTGGTCGGCAAGCATTTGTAACTGTTGTTGTATATTTGGGGTGGACTGAATGATCCCCTAGAAGACCAAACACGGTAAATGTGTCATGTATAATGCTGTGTGGCTTTGCTGTAGTTACTTACCTTGAACATGTCTTACTTACGGTCCACTGTTGTTGGTCAACTGAATATGCTATTTTAATACAACAGAGATATGATTTATGACTCGGCTGTTTTTTTTGCGGGGAAAGGCAGGTAGAATTACAGCAAGGTCCTTACAGAACAGTCCAGAAAAAACAAGGAAAATACATCCAGGTCCTTCTGGACCTCAACTCTACCGACGACCTGCGGTACTCGCCGACGACGCGCCGCCGCACCTGCTCCGCAAACGCCTTGGAACGGACGCAGCCCCTCTGCGGCCGGGAAGCCGCCGACCCTCCAACCTCCATCCAGCAGCGCCAGCTTCGTCGCCTTGCTCCAAACCACCTGCAAATCCAACTTATTTAGCACCCGGAGCCGCCGCACCTCGGACTCCGGTGAGGGGGAGCCCCGCTCAGCAGCTCCAAGGAACCACGAGCAGGGACAGGACTGGCGACCCACGGAGAAGACCACCGGGCCTTCACCGTCGAAGAGGACGGTCGCCGACCTGCAGAGCCACTCCGACCGCGCCGCCGTCTCCTCCGCGCCGCCGGCTGGCCTCCTACTAAGCTCTACACTATATACACGACGGGATCCGGTGTTCCCCCACCCTCCCGCCGCCGGAGCGGCCGCCGGAGAGGGAGGGACACGCCGAATCGCCGCCGGCGAGGTGAGCGAAACAGGAGCTCTCACAAATCGCCTCTCTGCACTGTGCGGGGAGAGGATAAGGTCCAAGGTCTCTAATCTGTTTATGACTCGGCTGTTGACCACACTGGCTATCAGTTGTGCTCAGACATGCCCTATGAGGCTATCACCCTCTCCCCATCCCCTGCAGAATGGACTCTATACTTGATTAAACTTGCAAAATCACACTTATTTGCTCCTGATATGCGTTCAGAAGTGTTTTTGGGTTTGTTTGACATTCCACATGGAGATGCTTTGCAACAATCAAGTTTGTTGCAGTCACAGAAAATTGTGAGGCCCTAATTTGGATGCACTGAAAAATAAAACTGATAGACATGCCAATATCGTTCTAATTCTAAGGTATACTTGTTCTGACACTTGAGAACATCTGACCACCTCAATACCCTGGTTTTTGAGTTGCGACTCAAAAGAGCCTGCGACTCACGGTATAGTAGACCAAAGTCGCTGTATAGTCGCCCCAAGTCGCCTGATTAGCCGTGAGTCGCCAAAGTCACTGTATAGTCGCCCCAAGTCGCCTGATTAGTCGTGAGTCACCCTGATTTCGAGAAAACGACTTGGCGATTAGTCGCCGACTAATCAGCGACTAAAAAACATGCTCAATACACATATCATTGTTAGTGAAACAACATAACCATGAAAGAGAATGGATAGAAATAATCAGAAATGAAATAAATGCAAATAACAGCTAACCTATAGGATATGCAAGTAGTGTACTGAATAATGGTGTAACTCTGCAACAAAGCCAGAAAGTGTGACATTATAACTTAATACAAGACGACAAAGATTACTTGTTTAATTGAAGTGGTATGCACAGATGGGTATTAAGACTGCGTTTCTATGAATTCTCTAGTAGTAAAAAGTATAAACCAGAGCCAGTACTTGAAGCATCTAAAGTTCCAAATATTTGTAACACTGCACTTTACATCAAACATCATAACAATTGCATTGTTAAATCTGATGATATTGACTGTTCAGCTGAAGTGAGGGGTCATCTGGATATCACTATTGTTTATTGAGCATAGACTGGGCATGTCGATCATTTATTTATACCCTTGGCCTCCTCTCCAATCTAGGGATAGTATGAACATAAAATGAATTTTCCAAGTGAAGCATTAACTTGGATTAGTTGTGGCATCACACTTTTTATTTAACAAAATTTGACCTTTGGTATTTCATTGTCGTTACAGTTTGTTATGTTCTATATAATGGTATATTTTTCCTGTTAGAGCTCGGGCAATAATATGTTTCTCATGTATAGAAGACTACAACAACCATATCGATGATGTGCTACTTGTGTAATGTGCAATGGAAAACAAGTTGAAAGATGTCTCTGCAGCAAAGTTACCCAATCCATCTCTAGAACTACATTTATAGAGGCTACAGTATATAAATATTTGTGACGCTGCACTTTAGATCAAACAGCATAACAATTGCATTATTAAGTCTATGATGATATTGACATGTTCAGCTGAAGCGTGAAACTTGCGAGGGGATCATCTGTATATCACTACTTTCTTAGAGCATCTCCACCGGGGGCCTCCAAATGTGTATCCGACACCCCCCAATTGGGCCTTCTTTGGGGGGTGCCGGACATGTGTCCGGGCAACATTTGGAGGCCGCCCACAGCGGCACTCCCCAAAGGCCCACCCCTCAAACGGTCCGAGGTGCCGGCCATGATCCAAACACCTTGCGAGCGACATGAAATTTAAGCGATTCAAATTTAAACGATTCAAATTTAAACTAAACGATTGAAATTTAAACCCTAATCTAAAACCTAATCTAAACCCTAATCTAAACTCCGCCGCCCTGGCCTGCCTCGTCGTCGTAGCGGGGCGCCTGTTCTGCCAGGGAGGCCTTCTGGCTCTCCTGGGCTAGGCGCGAGCGGACACGCCTCTCCTGCCGGAGCGCGCTCGCCGCCCGGCGCATGCCATCCCTGGCAGCCCTCTCGCGCTCGGCATCCCTCACAGCTGTTGCCTGCCTCGCCTCGCGCATCCGGTTCAGCTCCTCGCGAGCCGCCTGCTGGGCGGCCTCCATTGAGGCCGGATTCTCCCGCTCGGTGGCCACGGCGTTGAGGTCCGCGTACGGCGCGCGCTCGGCGGCCATGAAGGCGCGGCAGCGAACGTCTCGCTCCGCGGTCGCGATGGAGGCCTTCAGGATGGCGGCCTCGACGGCGTTGCCAACCGCCTCGTAGCCGAGCCTGAGCTGGCTGGCCGCCTGCTCGGCGCGCCAGGTGTCGAAGGAGTTCACGGCGACCACCTGGTCGGGCCACAGCGGCGGCGGCGGCTCCTGCTCCTGCGCCGGCTCCTGCTCCGGAGGCGGCTCCTGCCCAGGGTAAGGATCCTGGGCCGGCTCTTGCTCCTGCTGCTCCTCCACGTCGATGTCGTCGACGTTCGCCCAATCGAAGGGCGCCTCGTCGACGACAGGCTGGAGCGCCTGCTCCGTCGCCTGCTCCGGCTTCTGCTCCTGCCCCGGAGGGTGAGCGCGGCGCGCTGCCTGGGTGAGGGTGGACCAGGTGGTTTGGAGGCGGCGAGGCATGGTGCTTGGCGAGGCGGCGACACTACGTCGAGCTTTGGTGTGGTGAGGCTGCACGGCGGAGGAGTGTTATATAGGCGGGGAGGGGGCGGGAAACGGAGGGGCGGGAAGCGGTGGCGCTGGGCGGGAAGCGGCGGGTGGGTGAGCACGCGTCGCGTCGGAGTTATGTGGCGGCGACGCGATTCGGCCACGCCGACGCTTGGGAAGCCGGGAAAGCCTGGGCGCCGGCGTAATTGCGAGGCGTGCCGCAGACGCCTCGCCGTCCCGTCGCTTCGTCGCCTGCAGAAACGCGTCGCCATTAACGCGGGCGGAACGACCTCCTGCACGGCGCAATTTACAGCACCTCCTCACGCCCTACGTCTATGACGGGTGGGGCGCACCTGTCGGAGGCCATGTCCGGTCAATGTCCGGCACCCCCAATAGGGCCTCCAGGGTGCCGGACACAAAATCGCTCGGAGCGAGCCTCTGGGGGGTGCCGCTGATGGCGGTTTTGGTGTCCGGGCCCCCTAAAGGGCCTTTGGGGGTCGTTTGGAGGCCCCGGTGGAGATGCTCTTATTCAGCATAGGCTGGGGCATGTTGATCATTTATTTATACTCTCGGCCTCCTTCCCAGTATAGGAATAGTATCAGCAGAAAATAAATTTTCCAGGTGAAGCATTAACTTGGATTAGTTGTGGCGTGTCAAACTTCTCATTTGACAGGTTTGACC
The DNA here is from genome assembly GCA_947311845.1 of Poa pratensis. Lineage (NCBI taxonomy): Eukaryota > Viridiplantae > Streptophyta > Magnoliopsida > Poales > Poaceae > Poa > Poa pratensis. The sequence goes on along the minus strand of CAMZMU010000052.1, from coordinate 27,995,264 downwards.
TGTGGTATTTCATTTTCATTGCGATATGTTGTGTTCCCTGTTAGAGCTCAGGCAATAATATGTTTCTCATGTATAGCGGACTAGAATAACCATATCGATGATGTGTTAATTTGTAATGTGCAAAGGAGAACTAATTGGAAGATGTCTCTGCAGCAAAGTTACTCAGTCCGTCTCTGCATCTACATTTATAGGGCAATATACATGCGACTGTGTATATTTGAGTCTTGCCTTCTTGGTAGTATGGATGCCTTTAGGCATTTCTTTGATAAATAATGGCGTGTTCATTTTCTCGGCATGTTATTTGTGATGTTGCAAGGGCGTTGCCCTTTGATCCTACTCACATCCATGTGGACATGCCCCTCTTTGCTCTCCTGCTAGAATAGTTCTCCTCCAGCCTAGGTTGCCCCCTTGGTTTAATGTTTTTCTTCTTCAATCTAGAAGCACACACACACACCTTAATTTGGAAGCTTTGAGAAGATAGACACACCGTTAATGGGTTCTTCTTCATGTCAGGGAGTCTATCCCTTTACTAATCGCAGGCAAAGGTCAGGTAAACTAGTTCATGTAATTCCTCTATGAAGCTGTGTGCTAGTCCGAGCTGGATCAAATCAGGGCATCAGGTTGGTGAGTGACTGCTCGCCAGTGTTTAGCCATTCAGGACTGATTTGGGGTTGGCCTGTAGTATGGTCCCGCTTCATGGAAAAAGGAAAGAAAAATCAGTAGCATCCTCAAGTTGATGTCTGAGCCAGGCAAACTGCTACCAACCAGGGAAATATATCTAGTGATACCACACCTCATATGATACCACTTTTAAAATTCAAAAATGAATTCTGTATAAGTTTCTAAAATTGCTGGTATCACTAGATATTCTCTACCAACCAGATTGGGTTTTGTGTTTATTCGGGCTGTTGGGCAGTCTGTTCCTTCTTCCACGCATCGTTTTCTACCTTTTCTTTTAGTGTGCCTTTTGTCAGTATTCCATTTTATGCAGACTACCCGAATAAGCGATTTGCTCTGTATGGTTATTGTGTACAGGGACGTCTTTGGTTTGTAGCCTGACCTGACATGCTTGGCTTTAGTTGTGCCACAGTAGGCGTACCCTCGAAAATAAAATTGTGCCACAGTTTCTATTAATGTTGTAGCAATGTTCGAAGCCAACAGAACATGTTCTACATCCTTTTTTTAGAGTACGTCAAAGACGTACCATAATACACGTAAAAAAAAAAGACGTACCATAATTATATAGAAGGCAGAATTTTGAGTACAAGAACGGACTACAACTTGCTGCGAACATGTTCTACATTCTGAATGTTGGAATAATTATCAATTTTCGAGATAATTTAATCTACTCCCTACTGTCAAATTGTACCTAGGAAGTTCTTTCCGTACGTCAGTTAAAACGGATCGGTATATTCCCAAGATTAAATCAGGGATTTCTCATCTGTTATTTGCTGATGATACACTGTTGTTTTTTCGAGCTTCTGTGGAGGAAGCTTCAAAAGTAAAAGATATCATTGAGGTTTATGCTAATGGAACGGGTCAACTTATTAACCCGGCTAAGTGCTCTATCATCTTCAGTACATCATGCTCACAGGCTGCTCAAGATGAAGTTCGCTCAATACTGAATGTTGCACGTGAGGACTTTGAGGACAAATATTTAGGACTACCTACTCCGAATGGTAGGATGCATAAAGGCAGATTCTTGAACTTGCAATCGAGACTATGCCAACATTTTATGGCGTGGGGTGATAGCCTACTGTTCCAATGTGCCCGTGAAGTTCTGATAAAGTCCATTGCTCAGGCAATTCGTCTCTATGTTATGGGAGTTTTCAAGCTGCCGTTCTCTGTTTGTGATGATCTTATGAAATTAATCCGAGACTATTGGTGGGGCGTAGAACGAGGTAAACGGAAGACACACTGGGTCAACTGGAATACGATGATGCGTTCAAAATCCCAGGGCGGTTTGGGTTTCAGAGATATGCGCTTGTTCAACCAAGCCTTATTAGCTCGTCAGGCCTAGCGACTGATCACAAGGCCTGACAGTCTTTGTGCACGGGTCCTAAAAGCTCGCTACTACCCTCACGGTGAGCTTATAGACACGGTGTTTACTGGGAATCCCTCGTCCACTTGGACGGCTATCTCATATGGATTAGAGCTTTTGAAGAAAGGCCTCGTCTGGCGTGTTGGAAACGGTCAAAGTATTAGAGTCTGGCGGGATAGTTGGCTGCCAAGATCCTCGTACGGCAAAACCCTCACTTCGAGGGGCAATAGACGGATTAAACGCGTCTCTGAACTCCTAGACGAGCATGGCAATTGGAATACGCAAAAGGTTCTTGATACATTTCTCCCAGTTGATGCCGAAGCAATTCTCAAAATTAAAACTTCTCGACGTAATCAGGAGGATGTCCTAGCTTGGATGCCGGAACCCAATGGAGTTTTCTCTGTCAGTTCTGCGTATAAATTGGCTTTTAGTGAGACTTCGTCGCAATGTGATTATGGGGCCTCTAGCTATAGCCCTAATGGCGAGGACCCATGCTGGAAACGAATTTGGTCTGCAACGGTTCCTCCAAAAGTGAAGACATTTGCATGAAGAGCTGCTTCTAATGCTCTAGCTACAGAAGAAAATAAACTGAGTAGGAAAATGAAAGTGACCGGACTCTGTAAGATCTGCAACCTGGAAAAGGAGGACGTTGCACACGCTTTGTTCAAATGTCCTCATGCACACCATCTATGGAATGTAATGCGTGATTGCTGGCAGCTACCAGCAGAGAATGACCTCCATGCATCACCTAGGCTTTGGTTCCGGTCAGTCCTGCTGGATATGCCGCCTCAGATGATTAATAATACACTTTTGGTGGCCTGGCGAGTGTGGTATGCAAGGAACGAAATCACCCATGATAAACCTCTTCCTTCAGTGGAGGGCTCAAAGCGTTTCCTCTGTAGCTATACAAAGATACTAAATAATATTCAGAATACTTCGACTGATCAAGTGCTAAAAGGGAAGCAGCTGCTTGTTGATCCTGGGATTGCTGCTGGAAGTACGCGGAAGAAGATTGACCCACCTGATAAACCTTGGTCGAAACCACCTTTGGGTTGGGTGAAACTCACCATAGATGGTTCATTCAGAGTGGAGGATGGTACAGCGGGTGTCGGTATGATTCTTCGGGATGCAAATGGGGGTATTATCTTCTCAGCTTGTCGTTCGCTGCAACTTTGTACTGAAGCGTTTGAAGCTGAGTTGCTCTCATGTTTGGAGGGGCTAGAGCTTGCCTTCCAGCACAGCCAACTCCCAATCATCATTGATACAGACTGTTCCCAACTGGTGGCCGTTGTGAGCAATAAATCGCAGGACCGGTCACCCTTTCTGCATATCATTTCAGAGATCAAATCACTAGCTGATAGTGGTCGAGTGTGTAACTTTGTAAAAGTAGATCGAGGGCAAGTAAGGGTTAGTCACTGTCTTGCCAACTGGGCGAGAACAGAGAATAGAACATCGTTTTGGTTTGGCTCCGGACCTGACATTATGCTTCAGGAGCTGGTCGCTGAATCTCTTGTAATCCCTGTTGCCTAATAAAGATCTGGTTTTACCCGCAAAAAAAAAAATCAGCAGATCTGTATTAGTTGCGTATGAACTAATCAAAATACCGGAATGAACAGTAGCTACGTGTTGGCCGCCGTATGATCATGAGCCACCGACTTGGTGGCGAGGGCGGTAGTGGCATCAGTGTTGTCGCCCATGCATGCTGAAGTCAGTGTTGTCGTAGCCAGTCATCGAGGAAGTATTCTCGCCCCTCTCTTGGTTCGTGTGAGATTGTGAGTCACACATATTCTCAAGCTCCTGGTGGATGGTAGAACAATAACCGCTTCCTCACTATACTAACAAAAAGGTCCAAACAATCTTATTTCTTACCATGAATGAATGGGCCTTCGAGATTTATATGAGTTATTCTTGAACCTAAAGCACAAAACATTCTTACCACTCCCCACTAGATATCAGAGGCAAATTCAATTATCTTTGTTCTAGTTCATTGTTTTGATATACCGGTTGAGATCGATTAAGGTTGAACATCCTTATTAGGGTAGTTGCTCTATGCCTTGGATTGCCAATTTTGGCAGAATAAGTTTGGATAAAATGTCTTACGTGTACTAGGTTGCGAAGGCTACGCCACGGGTAGAGCTTATAAATTGAACTTCAACCCTATTCATGATCTTCCGAAAGATTACCATGTCTCATAGACCGTGATTGCATTAAGAAGAGAGTCAATTTGCCATACAAATTGCGAGAATAATGCATCTCTACACGAGTGCGGATTAGTAGAAATACTCTCCTCCATTTAAATGGAATCTCCTACCACATAGTTTGGGTCGTTACCTGGGGACTTACCATAGGTGTCATACCAATCCTTAATGCATTGTCTATCACAATTCACTATCCTCGATAAACTTTTTGAGAAAAGGTTTGCTAGATTCTTAGTTAATTGGATATAATCCAATGCTTCCACTCCAGAGTTTCTCCGTTTCTTGACATATTTTAATCTTCTTTTTTATATGCTGGGATGAGTTCATGTTATTATTTCAATTATTCACTGATAATTACAGTTTGATTATCATACTTCATGAGTATAGTCAATGAGCCATTATGCTTCAGTTAAGGTTGTATCTAAATGCTGATAATTTTACTTTCATTGTTGACCATGTCAATATGGTCTGCTCGCAAGACTTACATGGAACAATGTCACCTTCAGGAGTGAATCCATATCCGCTTGTGGACTTTATCTCATAGTATCTTAAAGACATATCAATTCAGTATACCCTTAAGTATCATCAGGACCCATGCACAGTGAAATCTATGACTCATGTTTCTTTAATATAGTATGTTACATTTTCAAAGCACACAAATGTTCACATATTGGAAACAATCCAACTTAGTTTGCTTACAACAAACATGATGTATCTGAGAGTATCTCAACTCATCTCTAGTTATACTCGGAGTTCTTATGAAACAACACACTAGAATCATATAGCGCTAGAAGGTTTGCAATATATGAATAGACAAACTAACTCATAACACTTTACACAAATTAGATTGGAGAAGTCTGAGCCCAACATTCTCATCTCTCAATAACTTGATGTCAAAATAACTTAAGCTTGTCCTAGATCTTTGTTGTCAAAACTTTGAGGCAAAAAAATCTTAACTTCCTCAATATCCTTGATATTGGTCCCACACATCATTCTGTCATCCATACATGCACAACTTAAGTCTTCATCCTCAGCATGACAATAGTACACACATTTATCAACTTGATTCACAACAAATGCAACATATATCAATGTTCAATCAAAGTCCCATGATTATGTGTTTGTTTCATGCCATACAAAGGTTTTACTAACTTGAACACATTTACTTCTTAACCATGTACTAAAAAACATTTGGTAGTTCCATATAAACTTCCTCACTCTTCATTCACCAAAGTTATCTTGAAGTCCAAAACGAGGAGTATTTGAACGATATCAGTATGCATGGCCACATGTGAGCAAATGTCAAAAAGTCCTCACATTACTTCCCTTTATAACCCAAAGCCATAAGACGAGCAATGTATTTTTTTGTAAGTGTATTATCATGCCTAACTTTTATATTTAACATGCACTAACATTTCCACTTTTGCAACCATAAGGATTGAGCTGATCGCGCGTTCGGATTTACCCCCGCAAGGAGACACATAATATTTCAAAATGGGATTGGGCATTGACGAAGAACTCTTAAGTGCTCCATGCATGTTCTTACTCCCTCCGTTTAGGTTTGTTAGGCCTCTGCGAAAAAGCTCTGTGACCAAAGCTGCTGATTACTGGCTACTATTCCCTCCAATCAACGATCAAGTAATCATGTTTTGCATGCAGGGCCACTAAATAGGGCATCCTAACATGCATCTCTGCCAACCAAAATGAGTAAATCGTGCATGCATTGGTTAACTGCGTGCAAACCGAGCATCAAAGAGCGAGATAATTAATAGGGACTCTAATTAATAGCACCTCTTAATTGCTAAATATGCCTTATTTCTCCATAGTTTCTGAACAAATAGATTTTGGTTAGGGGCCTAACAAACCTAAACGGAGGGAGTAGTATGAAGTTAAACGTCTTTGTAATAAAGTGGAACGATTGTTACAACTAAAGTGTCGGTCAATTGTAGCTCGTGAGTTAATTGTTTGATTCAAAAGTTAGGGACAGTTTGGACACTTACATAATTTGAGGGACGTGAAGTAACCTAAATAGTTCGGATTTTCTTTTGCACGGCATTTTCAAATTCTTATACATCCTCGCACATTAAAACATATCAGAAAGTAGGTAGAGAGTCTTATATTTTGACATGGAAGGATTAATAAGCAGAAATAAAGAGATCCGGTAGTTTTAAAGAGGCAAGGATCGTAGCCACAAAATCCAATCTCAAGTCAATATTTCCCATTCTCGCTCTCCTTCCCTGCGTCGTCCCACGCGGGCCACCCAGGTCAATCAGTTATCGGATAGACGGCCGAGATCGCGACACGACTCTTTGACCCAAACACGTGTCCCAGGCACGGCACACTCTCCCTAGGCGTCACGTCAGAGGGAGTTGGACTCGGACACTTGGCAGACACCGACAGGTGGGACCGCCCCTTTGACCCGCATCGACGTCGGTGCCGTGCGGCCGCGAGCATGCACAAAATCCCGAGAAGAAAATCCCGAGATACGGAACGGCGGCGGCCTAGGTTTTAATCCTCCATAAATCTCCTCCCCCTTTTTTATCTCTATAATCCTCCTCCTGACGAGAGCCTCGATCGCCGCCGCGTCGATCGGATCGTCGTTCTTCGTCTCCCAGCCGCGTGGAGCCTGCCTGCCGGACCGCCTCTTCGACCAGGTGCGTGCCCTTCCGCCGCCGCCGCCGCTCTTTCGTACGCACGCTGTGTTCGCAGTCGTCAGATCACGCGCTGGGTTTGGGTTGGATTGGACTACTTGCGCGATCCCTGTTTCGGATTAGTTGCCGCGTGTTTGTTCGATCTCTGTTCGTACGTGTTCGTGGAGATCGATAGATCGGTCGGCTGAAACGACGAGGCTGGATCGAGAATTCGGAAATGGCTGCGGCATCGGCCTCCTCCGCTCGCGTTTTCTCGAGTTTGAGAGCCATCTCGTTCCCGCGGTAGGGTTTGGAGCGTGGTTGAGATTCGTACTTGGTACCGCTGATCAGTGGACAGGTGTTGCGCCGCATCTGTTTCGGTTGGAGATGATTTCGTGGCCGGATAGGGTGGTGCTTGCTGCTTTGTTCGTGTGGGGTATGGATGATTCGAGATTCGATGGTTTTGTGGCCACTGCAGTTATCCTTGATAGTAGCAGAGCACATCACACATCTTATTATATTCTCGCGTTTTTTTTTTTGAAAAAATAATACTCGTATCCAGTATTTGTTTATTTATTGCTGAATAGTTCGTTCAGATATGTAGACGAAGTTGTGCTTCGAAGTTTTGTGTGTGTTCGGTGGTTTAGCTTTTTGATCTGGCACACTCATGTTTTTTTTTCATCTTTGATCCCTATAATAGGAAATTATAAAGTAGATGATGTTAGCTCTAGCACATCGACTAGATCGTGCAGATGCCGAGATTGGCAAGGTGGAGGAGGTGCGGTTACCTTCTCCTGTGATGATCCCGAGGATGCCGTGGCTCCGGCCATGGTGGACGGAGGTGAGCACGGCAGTGGCAGTGGGTAGCAGTGGTGGCGGCGGTGGAGCTTCCCGTCGGCTCGTGCTAACCCTAGATCGGTAGGGGTGTCAGTGGGGGGGTCTGGCACAGCGGTGAACCTCATAACCCGTGCTGCCGGTCCCCCACCTCTTTATATAGCACGGCGACAGGGGCCCACCAACCAGATAGCGGTTGGGCATCCCCGATCAGGACGCGGTCAAGGGGACCGGTCGACCCGTTGGGGTTCGACCGGATGAGATCAACCTAACATTCTCCCCCTTGATCTCAACTTTTTCTTTTAACTTTATACTTTGTACTTTACTCGTTTCATCACGGATCAGTACATAGAGCATGTTTCATCGTCACAGCTCAATTGCCGATAGAATCAGACAGCTACAATATACGTCTCTGTTTTGAAACAAATCTTTACTTTTGGGCCTCTTTATTGTCCGGAAATAATATATAGACTATACCATAAACCCATGTCGACTATGTGTTCTCCAAACACACTGGGCGGTAAGCCTTTAATTAGCAGATCTGCAAACACTTGTGTGTTTCTTTTATCTATTCCTCTTATGCTCCAAGCATTTCAACATAATTCCGGACTTTCTCCTTTACAACGTATAACTCTGTGTCAATGTGTTTGGCACCACACTTGACTCGTTGTCTTAGGAGTGAATTACTTAATGGTTATTGCTGTTGTCAACCATTATCAATTCCGGGTACAGGTTTCCTTAACCATTTTGCCTGTCCCTCAGCCTCATATCATGCTATAACATGTCTTTACATCACACTGATGTCAAACTTTATTCTTTGGAGCTTTTCCACACAAAAACTCCAAATGTGAAATTTAGCGACAATTGTGGATTTCGCTATACATTTCACAAATTCTTTCAGAGTACTCACAACCTTTTGAGAGCACTTTATAGATCTATCTTTGTACTCACAACCTTTTGAGAGCACTTGTTTCTTTTAGCATGAGGCCGATATCTTTGATTCCATTCCAGTGATCTATATCTGGATTGGACATTGCCAAAACAACCCGGATACGTGAATTGTCAGGGTAATATTGAGTTTCCAACAGCTGAAGCATATGGTACCATATCCATTTGATCCGTTCTATGTTATCTCTTGGAACACTAAAGTTCCCAATTCCATTACCCTTGACAATAAGAACAGGCGTAGGTTTTCTCGACATGCATGCTTTAGAGACTTCTTCTCAGCATGTCCATGCGATATTTCTAATACCCCTTTTCTTCTTCTTTTTTAGTAAATCTCGATACTTTTAACGAGAGACACTCTACCGAGAATACTCTTTTGAGGACAAGAACTTCTTTTCTCTGCCGGTAGTAGATTGACATCACCACTAGCAAGTAGGATATCATCCACATACACAGGATTAGGAAAATGAATTTCCCATTCTATAAGTTTGAAAAACGATTGTCCTCTCATTTTCTTTAACCCAAAATAACTTTTGATTCTAGAGACTTGCTCTAGTCCGTAAGATCCCTTGTGTTCTTTACTTTCATCTGATGTAACTCAGATCATTATGTGCCATTATCACTCATTATAATCTGTTTATTCTCTTAGCGCAAATCTTTCGATTTAAAATCGCTTTTTACATATTTCCTTTGGAGTCACATTGGCGTTGTAGACCCTTTATAGCCTACTGTTTTGGCTCCATTGGAAATTACTTATGAGTCCCAAACATCGTCGGGATTCACATAGTCTCTAATCATTAAGACAAGTAGACACTTGTCAAAATCGATTGAGCGCTGCTTATAATTTCTGTAAATGAGGTGGGATCAACCTTCATTTAAATTTCTCTGATATAGACTTTATAGTCATCTGTTTTTCTCATATGGGGATGTTGTTGCTCTGTCATTGCCTAGAGGCAATTAATTCTGTAGTCTTCTATGGCAATAGCTCTTACAAGGACCTAAATCACAAGATCCATGTTTACTTGTTCATCTCTATTATAAAGCAACAAGCTCCCCCAGATAAAATCTATTCGAGCCTTAGGTATGTTCATACCATGCTCCCCCAGATTACTCCATTTTCTCCAAAATGGTGTATCCTTAATCCTTTTTATTTGGGTTTATTCTGTTAACCTGTCTTCTTTATGGCACTTTGAGTACCGTCCTTAGTCTCCTTTCGGAGCTGTAAAATATCCAAGAATACATCTATTTCTTTACTTTAGGGGTATCATTATTATGACCGTCGTACTCCCCAGACGATCACAATTCATCATAGATCACTTAGATGCATAATATGCATCACATTATCTGAAGTATAGGGGAGTTTATTCTGTAACATTCTCTATCTCCCCCTCGAAATGTGGCAAGAACCTTTTTGCCACAATTTCGAAACTTTGATTATCTGCTTTATTCAATATGAAGTTATCTTTTAACGTATGGGAGTACTTTTTCCTCATTCCCTTTTCAAAACTCACAAGAGTTCTTTCTCAATGGTACTGCAAGTCACACTTGCATAACATTCTTATCTTTAGGTTCATTTGTAACTTTATTCTCTTTTGACTCATTAAGTGCTTTATAACTATGATACACAAGGTGTGCGGTCGATATAAAAACACATGAGTCATCACATCTTTTCCTGTCATACAGGATAAGTCCTTTGTCAAAATTTTCTCCCGCCATGCGGGTATTTTCCCAGACTTTTCCCACCACGTGGGTATTATTATCGTCTTTTCCCGTCATGCGGGTAATTAAAAGACACAGATGCCACAATTGGCTCTTTAGACTGCATATTCAATCATCAAATTCAGAAATAAATCTGAATACTCTTTTATACACATGCTTAATCCAACGTTGGTCAAATTAAGCATTCATGTTGCTCGTTTAAAAAATTTCTTCATATAGACATGAAAGAAATTCGTTAAACAAAACTCTGAATGATTTATTTGTTTTCTGCATGGAGAGTACATGAAAGACATTTGTCAAACAAGACTCTCGATGATCTATTTGTATTCTTGGATTAACATCCAAGAATTCTTTTTCTTTTGCAGTCATTCTTTAGAGAGAACATACTCTCTCACTTTATGACCTTTCTTGGTCATCTTTCGGGTCACAAGTACCCATCCTTTTGCTTTCACGAATGAAAACATGAGAATCTTTGTCTGAGAAAATATTCAATAATAATAAACAATAATGAGCATAAAAATAACCCTTCGTTGGTCTGGTTAAAGATATGCACCTTAAATCTTTAAAACTTTCTTCTATATTCTAAATCACCGTTGGGCAGAATTAGAATGAAACATCATCTTTCTACACTAATTCTACATCACCGTTGGGCAGAAATAGAATCAATGCATAAAACTCATAAACAATATGATGATAATATTTCTATTGCAATAAAGAACTCTGTTTGGAAAATAACATTATCATCAACTCTATTTCAGCGGAAACATGAAATATACATATTTCTATAGTTCAAGAGCATTTCTTGATCTTTTATCTTTTCTCTGGAAATTCATTTCTTGATCTTTTATCTTTTCTCTGAAAATTGACCACTTTCATGCAAAATTATCAGAGATCTAGCCCTTTGACTATAGAACACATATAATTATAGTACTGCTATCATCAATGTTGGTCAGAAAATAACAATACCATAATTAATCTGTTAAACAAGTATTTCTCTTTTTCCTCCTCTCTAATTAAATTTTCCCGTTGGTTCCAATTTAATTAGAGAAGAGTCCTTTTACTTTACAGCAGAAACTATAATGAATTCTCTGTATTTTACAAACATTGCACTGTTCAACATTTAACAAATCATGATTATGTTATTAACAACGTTGGTCGTAAAATAACAGGATCATAATTGTTTCAATAATTCTGTAACATTTTCTTTAAAAAAATTAATTCTCACTTTAATTCTATTTTATCCTTCACTTTTCTTTATTTGCAGCGGAAAACATGAAATAAAAAATTCCATGAACTTTGTACTTCTCAGAAGCATTACTTTTACTTTTCTGTTTTCTAAACACAACCGTTTGTGCAATTAAAACTATATCACCGTTGGGCAATAAAAGAATTAAATGCACCTTTTAACACATAATAAATAAATCATGATCATGCTATTAACAACGTTGGTCATTTAATAACAGAATCATAATCATCATTAATGTCACTTTATCACGCTTTTAATTCTCACTTTATTGCTTTTATGCAATTACTTTTAACTATTTTGCAGCGGAAAATATGAATAAAAATTCATAAACTTTTATACTTTTAACAAGTATTTCTTTTTCTTTCTTCTGTTTCCTAAACAAAACTTTTGTTGGATAAATTTGAATAGGAAAAACTATGATGAAATTTGCCCAAAAATTGGACAAAAAAACAACCAAAACATACTTCTGGAAAAAAAAATTAACAGAAGAAAAAATTAACAGGCAGCGCAGCGACCTCGGCCCGGCTGCGGCCTGTTTGACTTTCGGCCCACGGCCTGCTAGCGCAGCCGTTTTCTTATCTGTCGCCCAAAGCGACGCGGACGCCAGGGACGTGGCCCACGGCCCACTTACTTTCGGCCCAAGGCCCGCTAGCTGGCTAGGGTTTGTAGATCCGGACGATCTTGGCCGTCCATTTGCATCGGACGGTCCAGCGCCTTTCCCGCAGGAACAAAACTGCCCGAGCTGCCTCCTCCCGTAACCCTAGCCTCCATTCTCTTTCTTTCTCCTCTGTCCCGCGCGCGCCACCTCTAGGGTTTCGCGGCGCCGCCGGCCTGCCGGCGACGGCGAGGCAGCCATGCGCGCCGGCGAGCCCGACCTTCCTTTCCTTCCTCCCGTGACAGAGAGGAAATCGCGGCTGCGCCCCGCGCCTGTTAGAGCTAGGCCGGCCGCCGGCCCGCCGGAGACGGCGCCGCGCGACCCCCTTCCTCTTTCCCTCTCCCTTCCTTTTCTCCCACTCGCAGAGAGAGACGGCCGGAGCGTGCCGTCGCAGGAGAAAAAGGTGGCGCCGTCGCCGACCCACTCGCCGGTGCGCGTGTTCCCCTTGCGGGTGAGCACGTCGCCGTCGAGCGGTCTGGCCGCGGCGCCCTGATGCTGTCGTTTCCGCCGAGGCGGAGATGCCTTTTGCCCCTTTTCAGGGGAATGCCTTTTGCCCCGAAGGGGTCACTCCCTTTCGGCCGTGGCTGAGGCGCCGAGCCCCCTCCACTGCCCATGTTCTTCGTCCAGTCCCTCGGCTTGCCGATGCGGACTTGGATCGAGAGGAACGGCGCGGCACGGTGGCGGCGCACTTTTCCGGTGAGTTCCGGTGAGTTTTCCTTTTCTTTGCCCTTTCTTTTGCAATTAGGGTTAGGGTTTCCGTCGGGAGGGGATCTTTTCCTTTGATTTCCTTTTCTACCGAAAAGATCTAGAGCCTAGAATGCTCTGATACCATTTTTAGCTCTAGCACATCGACTAGATCGTGCAGATGCGAGATTGGCAAGGTGGAGGAGGTGCGGTTACCTTCTCCTGTGATGATCCCGAGGATGCCGTGGCTCCGGCCATGGTGGACGGAGGTGAGCACGGCAGTGGCAGTGGGTAGCAGTGGTGGCGGCGGTGGAGCTTCCCGTCGGCTCGTGCTAACCCTAGATCGGTAGGGGTGTCAGTGGGGGGGTCTGGCACAGCGGTGAACCTCATAACCCGTGCTGCCGGTCCCCACCTCTTTATATAGCACGGCGACAGGGGCCCACCAACCAGATAGCGGTTGGGCATCCCCGATCAGGACGCGGTCAAGGGGACCGGTCGACCCGTTGGGGTTCGACCGGATGAGATCAACCTAACAGATGAAGCCGATATTTGGCATCTCCCTTGCACATCATCACTGCTGTACGGTGGAATCATGCCGTCCACTATCCCAGTTTCGTCTAAACTTGATTAAAACCATCAGCACCACCTAGCTTTGATGTTCCTGACGGGCCAACCTTAAAGCGAAAACCAAGATCTTTAGCTCAGCTCCTCCTTGATATGCAATGTAGTGCACCTCATCGAGCGGATACAAGAAAGCTGGGCTTGCTGGCTGGCTTGCTAGCTTTTACCATGTCGAGGCTCCATTACGTCATCCAGCCATGGAACTACAGGAGTGCAAGTGTGTGCTCCATCAACACAGCACACATGACATGTTATCTGTTTTACTCATTGAGTTTGAATGCATTGCAACCTGCATCAATATAATTAAAGCGTCTACAGTATGGTATTGCTCTTTGTCTTAGGTAGTGCGGCCCATCCGTGTGCCGACTCATTGCTACCTTGGCCAGGGCACAGGCCTCTCTAAAGTGAAGCATGCATCCCATTGCTTTGTGCATTTGTTTGGACTTGCATGTCAGTGAGGGAGTACATGACTAGATGGAAAGATGTGTGCTCCACGAATTGCATCACCGTCTTTGGAATCCTAGAGTCCAAGATACTTCGTACATATAAGCGCAGCTAGCCAGATAGTGATTCATTTCCTAGCTAGATACATGTGCATACTCTTAAAACCATTGTTTGGAAAAGTGGAGTCTTATTGTTAGATATATGTTATGCCTTGGGGACATCATAGTATTGTTTATTACTTTTGACTAGTATGCATGATTTTGTGGCCATAAGAGATGAGATATGGATAGCCTCCCAGATATTGTACATGATTACATGTTAGTAAAATAATATAATCACAAGGTTACAGAAAATATATGACAAAACTAATGATGGCATTTCATTTTAACCAGTCACAATTCTTTTACTATATTCACTTGCAAAAAAAATATTTTCCATGTATTGGTAGTCAACATTAGAGGTATTTGTGTACCTTTATTTTGGAACACAGGTATGTGGTTGTGTAATGTTAAATGCACTATTCCTAATATCGTAGTATTACTCTCCTTTCCAAAATATAAATCGTAGTACTAATTTATCTTGAGTCCAACTTACTTATGTTTTGCCTGAATTTGCTGAAAAAATATCAACATGTAAAACACCTAGTATATATCAGTAGATGCATCACGAAATATATTGTTTATAGTGTATTTATGGAACCCATGTAAAACACCTAGCAAATATCAGTAGGTCATTGAATGTCACCTGTAAACCCAGTCCAAACAAATTTGACTTAAGACAACAAGTATGACATGCATTTTTGGAATGAAGGAGTAATTCACAACCTGCTACAGTTAGTCATAGGTAATGTCTAATTTAGTTTCCGCTTTGTATGTATTAGTCTATAATTTGTATCTAATACGTTTCCATCTGAAAGCCTGTTATTTTGAAGTTTAGTCATATGTTGGTTCTACCATCCAAACAAACATGTAGTAGCACTGCTGGAGTTTGTGTGTTCTATGCGGTCTTGGTTATAGTCTTCAGACGAAAGCTAAAAGCCTGAGCTGTTCATCTTGGATATGTAAAAGCAGAGAATCAAAACATGTTAGGTGCTATCAAGTGATCTCACTTCCTTTGGAGTTATATCATGGTCATGCATGGAAGCAGTTCCCTAGGAGAGAATCCAAGCTAGCTTTTGCACCCTCAAGTTTCCATGATACATTCATATGTATCTGCCTCTGCTTTCACTTGTCCCAAGAGAATGGAATGGAAGAGAAGCCATATCATCCTATAGCTTTGAGAACTACGTGGCCTTCCAGGATACCACCACTAGTTGTACCAGACTACTAGTACAGTAACATAAGGGGAGAAAACATTTAGATACAAAGCAAAAGTAAGTCCACTAATTTAAATCCTCAAGGATGAGCACAAGTAAAGGGCAAGGGAAACTACACAAAAGGGGCAAAATACAACTTAAAATAAAGGGAGGTGAAAAGAATTCTAAAGAGGATGGTCAAGGCCACCCTTGAAGACTACTACTCTGTTGTTTTCTCTTTATTGAATGCCTGCACTCTTACCAGTTATATTGCATCTTCCCGCTCCCTTTGCTTTCTGCCATGAATCATTTTCATCTTGGTATGTGCGTGGAGGGCTAATTATAAGATGACACCATCTTGATCTGTATTCGAAAATACCCACTCAATTTTGCGTTTCTAACGAAAAGATGTAGCCCAGTGCTCAGCATTTACAGCTCAGCAACCCATTTGTCTCTGTCCTGATTTGAGTGTCACTTCTTTCTTTTGCTTATCTCCTATCACTTTCATGTTTTTTTTTTCAATATGCTCTGCATATAGATTCGACAAAAGTGTAGACTTCTGTTATGGACATATCTAGAGGCTACTATTTTCGTACGCATGAGCACGGGTGTGTTTCAGATTATAGTGGCCTCTTAAGTGAGGAAACACGAGGGCATAAATATAAAAAGTTCAGGCTATTGGGTTTTTTGCTTGTTCAAACACATTAGCCTACAATTATAAGCAATCAGTTCATAAAGAATCTACAATGAAAGGTCTTCCCACTAAATTAAAAGCAGTGCCGCATTTGTTAAATTTCACTAGTATTGTTTTTTCTTTGTCACTTGTACATCTTGTAGATGCTTACATTGGTAAGTTGATGAAAGCTTAATGCTTGTTTGGTTCTCTCCTTGCATCTCGAATATTCACTTAATGCTACTCCTACATATATTTGTCACCACATTCATGTTTATTCGTTCCTATCCCAATTTTAGTTACCCCGTTTTCACTCATATTAACTTCAGGTGGCTCTCTCTGACAACTTATTAAAGATATAGAATATGCTACATCCAGTTGCTGATGTTGAATGAATTATATTGATTATTTCATTATGATTATTATTGGAGGATTTTTTCGGATTTAGAGAAAAATGGGTTAAAGAATGAGGTGAAAGTTCTCATCTTGTCGGAGATAACCACACAAAAATAGATATATCCACTCATTTTCGAGAGAAATGAAACAAATAGCCTCTAGTCGATGTGATGGTTGGTTGGAGTGGATGCCATGGCTTTTATCAATTATTGCTTTTGAAAGACAGCAAAGTTAGTGTCGAATATCAGGGATGTGAATTGCCTCTTTTCAGTGTCACGAATCCTTAGCTATATAAAAGAAATATAGCACAATTTCAGAATGATAGCCTCCAATCCACCATTCTTCACACCGCATACAGCTGTTCTTCGACACCCCACCTCTTCTCTTTAGGATCAAATCACTGTCCATTTCAGGTTTTCTTCATATTCTCTACTTATGCTTGCTATAGTGCTGGAGTACTGGTTGTGTACGTGCAGTATTCCATCACACGTGTGTGAATACCGCTGGAGCATTGGTTCCACAGCTGCTCAACTTGCTGCGCAACGAAACTCCTGTCAACCTTTTCTATTTAGAACACAGTTTGATAATAAGGTGGTACCAGTTCAGTCTAATTATACTGGAAGAGTGAAAATAATCACGTGCTCATGGATAAAACAGTTCTGACTTAATGACCTACTTGTAAGTTTTATGAGCTGTCCATATGTTTGAATGTTCTTGATTGAAACATATTGAAAACATTTCTATTTCTGTCCTGAAATTTTGTATTACTGCATTATTGTAGTTGCCACCTTTGATTATTCTGTGTGCATTAACGTTGAAAATGTTCAAAAATCAGCAGCCAACAAAAACCAATGCACACTGATGTTAAATTTCCTAAGCACAAGAATGTGCACAAGTGCTCTTCCCTCCACCCCATGTCTCAAAAGATGTTGCCATGGCAGGCACAATTGCAGGATAAAGGAGGCATTCAAACTCCCCATAATTCTTTTGCCCTTTAATGGCTTTCTCTTCTTTTCTTTTCTTTTCTTTTCTTTAACTCCCTTCTTCTTTCTAGTTTTACGTGATTCCCTTGTTCTTCGCGGGCCAAAGCACACCAAGAATCAAAGGCACAAAGATAGCTCACCCTCGGTTTCAGCATCCCTCCAAATGCGCTATAAATACCCATGTACTTGCAGCACCTTACTACATCACCATTTCACTTCACAGCACTTCAGCTTAGAGCTCATCAGCACAACATCCAAGCATTTTTAGGTAACTTAAGCTTTCTGTTGGTGTGGCACAACATTCATAAACATCTTCTTGGCTGGGTTACGTTTCTTCACTGGAAGAAAACTTGGGTCCAATGTGTTTCTCTGTTCTTTGCTCTTTAGCTTAATCGTCCCACCTTGTATCTGACTACATGCATCCATTTGGCATTGGCAGGCAAGATGAACAGGAAGCCAGGAGATTGGGACTGCAGGGGATGCCAGCACCTCAACTTCAGCCGCCGGGACCTCTGCCAGCGCTGCGGCGAGCCACGTGGAGTCGCTGACCGTGGCGGCGTTGGTGGTGGTGCTCTTGGTGGTGACTACAGCAACTTTGGCGGACGTGGTGGCGGCGGTTCCTCCTTCGGCGCCGGCTTTGGTGCTGGCTCTGACGTCCGCCCCGGCGACTGGTACTGCACCTGTGGCGCGCACAACTTTGCCAGCCGCTCCAACTGCTTCAAGTGTTCCGCCTTCAAGGAGGAAGCTGCCATCAACGGTGGTGGTGGTGGCTTTGATGGTGACATGTCACGCTCAAGGGGCTTTGGCTTTGGTGCTGGCGGCATGGGAGGAGGCATGCCTGGCGGCATGGGCGCCGGCGCGGCCGGTGGTCGTGCCAGCCGCCCTGGCTGGAAGTCTGGCGACTGGATTTGCACCAGGTATGTGTTGCTTAAAAACTGCACTGTATCTTCTTTCGGGTTATCTTCATGTAATTAAGAGCAAACTGTTAGGGCCTTAAACTAAGTACTGGGGAGCACACGAAATTTACACTCAATCCGCATTAGCAGACATAAATAATAGTTCTTCACCAATCCTCTGTTTCTGGATATAACTGCACATGATATCACTATTTTACACGATTTATTTGTACATAGTTTGGCCTGTCATATCCTATTTTTTATAGACGGGTATGCTATTCGAAAATAAGTAGACTATGCTTTTTAGGTAGAATGACATGATTTTTCTTTGTGAATACAGTAGTTAACTACATGAATGAAGAGTGTAAAATGTGTTTCGCCACGTTCAATACTGTAGCTTTAACATATGCATTTCCATGTTTGTGACAATTTTGCTCCGTGCTAATTAACCCTGCTGTATCCCGCCACAGGTCTGGATGCAACGAGCACAACTTTGCCAGCAGGCTTGAGTGCTTCAGGTGCAACGCACCGCGGGACTCCGGTAGCGCCACGCCATTCGAAAACTTCTTGTAAATAAATTACCACATCTTCCCTTTTTGTAGCCGTTTAGATGCCACGGTCTCCTAACTATATCGTGCACTATGCATCTGCAGGCACTGATGAGGTGTAGGGAGCTAGCCCGGCCGTGACAGCGACGAGCAGAAGCAGCAGCAAGATCAGAGTGTCCGTTTCCTGTAGTCGACATAAGAAGAAGAAGAAAGTAGAATGATGCAAAAGAAATCCTCCTCGAGTGGCATGCTATTACTAGTTTTGTCTCTTCCTGTTCTTAGATTTGGTTCCCATTTCCCATTTGGGACAGTCCGTCTGTCTGATGACCTATGTTTCCCGTTTTATTTCCGTTATGTTTGCAGTTCGAGTTATGTAACCCAAAGACGTACGCTTGCTTGAGAAGTATTATTAACTAGTATTGTTACTTCTTAATTTGATCTGTGCGTGTGCATGTGTTGTCTTTTGTTTCCTTTGGAGAAAGAACCTTTGAACTGATCAAGAAAACAAGCGACTTTGAACTGAAAATTACGTAGCATGTTACTCCCAAATCAGACTGATAAAACGCAAAGTAATGTGACACTTGTACTAATTTGTTATAATAAGTTGTACTCTTACTGGTAGTACCTACGAAATGTGTTTGGCCGCTGTCAGCTTCAATAATCTAAATTTAAAGTGGGACTCTACTCGAACCTTCGAAATATCATGGCAACAAGTGCAATTCACTTGTTCAGCGCGGCGAAAATGAACCCGTTTCTTTGGCACATGTCCTTAACCAAGAACCGCGCGTCAGCACGTGCTAAACACATTCCTCGAGTCGAAAAACGAAAGCCTGCACACACTCGACCCAGCCACGAACTAAAAGGACAGCACCGGATGCGCTCGTCGTCTTTAACTCTTTACCAGGGCTGAGGGCGACGCCATTGCATAGCACCTGCATCGTCTGCATGCAGCCAAGCCAGGTGCCCAGGTGAGGAGATGACATGAGAGAGATGCTGGTCAAAAGCAAGCGTTGCTCGTCGAGGCGGTCCGGCCGCGGCGGGCGGCGTCGGCAGCAAGCAGCGGATTGGTTCCCGGCCGGCGAGATTCCTTCTTCGATTACCTCGCCGGACCTCGCCTCAGCTTTATACATGCATGGCCTCAGCCCGTCGGCTTTGGGCTCGCCGCTTTCTTTCTTTAAAACCTCCTTTGGTTTCCTTGTCTCTTTTGCTTGGCGTATCTCTTTTATCGTGGGGAGGAACCAAAGGCGGCCGGCCGGCCGGGGTAACTAAAGCCATGCCGCTGCATGCCTTTGGAGGTGCTTGCGAGAGTGACCACATTGCACGGATTTTCAAGATGATGGCCATAGCCCATACGGTGCAAGATGACGAAGAAAGGGCTTTCCAAAAGAGCGCCGGGTGCATGGGGTGGACTCGTTGGAGTTGGAGCACCGCTTCCCGTGACTCCAAAACTAAATCTTTGACAAAAATATTAAAACTTTGAAATGTCAATATGCCGAGCTCCACCGTATCGGACTTGTTTCGCAAAACTTCAAAGCATTTTGTAGAGGAGCAATGCAGCATGTCAGCAATGACAGAATGCCCCCTTAATGTGATCAGCATGGACCTGGCCAAGACAATATGTACCAATATCCGAATAAAAAAACATAGAGATTTCTAATTAATCTCATACATGCTCCGCGCGAACATTCGGACTTCACCCAAGATAGTCCGAACTTAACAAAAAACTCAAAACAATGCATACAAAAAAGACATAATGTTTTCATACAAATGTCATTCTCGATGATCTACATTCCCTTTTTAAGCTGCAAGGTCTAGATCCTCACATGGAGAACCACAAAAGATACTCTAAAAGAGAGGTTGCAAAACTAAAGGATCAAGATGGATAATATAGATAGGCTAATATGTTTCTACAAATTTATCATTTTTTTCCACAAATATTAGAATTTGCGGGTAAATAAGATGTAACACAACTATATGAAACAACCTATATGTTGATATAGGATACTTTAAGCACATGGATTGTCACAAAGATAAAAAAAAAGATAGAAATAACCGAGTCATGTGTATCATGATGTTCACTTACTTGGGGGGAAACTAATCACCGTTGGAGAAGTATGGGTTACCGTAAAGGACCCCAAAATGGCACCAATGGCCCACGTTATTCTTTTTGACTCTCCTCGACAAAGTAGGAGGTTAATCACTATTGTAGGCCCTAAGGTGACCTCCAAATCCTCACTTACTTCATGAAGATTGTATCCATAATATGCTTCCTGGAAACCATGACACGCCTAAGGTTTCCCACAAATTTAAGGGTAACAAGTAACTCGATGAACTCAATAGGAAATTACTTTTGGCTCGGTGGAGTGATAGGTGGGGAGCTCTCTTCCTTTGCCTTAAAGGAATTTGAATTGGTTGTGGAATGGGAGATCTCCAAGAATTTTTGGTGCTCAATAATGGAGGAGTGAGACTACGAAGATTTTACCAACGGGAGTTGTTCAACTTACCCCTTCAGAGAAGAAGGGGTAGCTTATATATGGTCCACATGAAATATGACTGGTGTGTCGTTTTCTACAAAATCAGGAGCTCCAGGTTTTGTAGCGGATGTCTCGAAAAATTCTCGAGTGGGTACCAGGTGCTTCTGCACAATTCCAGAAATATCTTGTACACCAAGAATTGACGCGGAGTTTTTGAGCTGTCTGGAACTCCAGAATTTCGAAAATTATATGGGCTCATATAAATGTACACAAAGCTATTTTTGAGTAAACCATTTTGGCATCTCTCACTTTTGTGGAGTAATTGTGTATGGGATATGTATATTGCATCGGTTAGGATCACCCCATCAAGTTTAGTAAGAGTAAACTTCTTAATAATGTGGCATACCTATGACTCAGACAAAGGTAAATCACGTGATTTTAAGCTTACATTTGCCTTTCTTCTATTTGTATTGGGGAGTCTACTTCCAAATTTCCATTGCATCATATGAGACTAAATTTAAATGTACAATTGAAGGTAACATTAGTCCCTTAATTATATTGTAAGATTCACCATGACCCACTCTACACAAAGGTATTATTTAAATATGCAAATGTTCGAGTATTCGAAATGATACGATCAATCTAGTCATTTGATATCCCTGTATAGTACCGCTATCAAACATATAACCCTATCTCTCAATCAAGACTGGTAAAACTAGCTAGGCAAACCGATAATACGTATCTTAGCCTTACACATTTTCGTTGAGCACGATGTTGAATTTTATTATTGCCTCATGTTGGAGCACTTCATTTGATCATTGTCTTTTGGTTATGCCATTAAATTCGCTTCCATGTACTATTGTGGAAAAGGTTCAGTATGCACGTATTCACATGTCCAATTTCACAAAATGAACAAGTTTCAATCATACTATTCTCTTTGGGGTTGCTGAACTTAAATTTGCACTTCTAAACGTTGATGCCTATATCCATCTGATGCCGTCCTCACACGGTCTACATAAAGTCTTCATTTTTCATAGTCGATGATAACATCGTAGTTCCACCCCTGTTCCAAATACATACATGTACTATATGCGATAATTACAAAAGATACCCATGCGAAGATCATGAAATAGTGACCATATAGGAAAAAAAAACAAGACCGACGGGGGAGGAGCCCCGTGGCGTGTCATTAAGAAGGAATCCCGCCCTTATGAGAATTCCCGGAAATTCGGTCCAGACGGGACTCGAACCCGGGTCGCCGAGGGTGCCACTGCAACCCCCAACCACTAGGCTATCGCCGGAAGATCAGGTGATGAAATAAAATCTATCCAGAACGAAATATAAATTCTTACTGAGTAAAGTATCACTAAGAAAACCTCTATGTCTGGTCTGGCCCGAGGAAAACAAATTAGGTGTCTCATACCCTAGCTAGGCGTGACCTAGTTTCTTATGTGAAACACAGTACACAATACAAACGCTCACATACACATGCACACACTCACCCGTATGAACCTACACATGCACACCCTACCCCTATGAGCTCCGAAAGACTGAGCCGTCAGCCGGGTCTTGAAATTGACGAAATCCTGTCAACGAGAACGCCATCTCCCATTGAAGAATATTCCGGCTAATGAGAAACACCAATATCATATCTAGAATTTGAATTCTAGTAACATTGGCGTATCTAACGGGGGGGGGGGGGGGGGGGGGGGGGGGGGGGGGGGGGGGGGTGTGGCTCACCCAGAATTTTGGAGAAAAATTTGACCCCCCATATACCATGGGTCCATTCTGTGTCCGCATCAGCCAAACGTGATTCTGCATACGCCTTGAAAAGAATAAAGTGTGTGAGACAAGTTTCGAACCCAGAAACTCACGCTTAGCACGCATGATGCACAAAGGGGATGGCCACCAAGTGTTGGGAATGTTTATGTCTTGGTGGTAATCGTATTT
Source organism: Poa pratensis (assembly GCA_947311845.1). Classification (NCBI taxonomy): domain Eukaryota; kingdom Viridiplantae; phylum Streptophyta; class Magnoliopsida; order Poales; family Poaceae; genus Poa; species Poa pratensis. Next base: position 27,972,033 of record CAMZMU010000052.1, on the reverse strand, counting down.
TTTGAATAATTTGCCATTTCTTATAATTTAGTAATATTTCTTCACTATGTTGTTTTAACTATTTGCATTGGAATCATGCACATATGAAAGACATACATATTGATTACAATTATGTGAATCGATCGCTTATTTATATTATTTGTTGGAGAAAAAAACCCGTCGTGCGACATTTTTTCGTGGTGCACCCGTCCATTTTTTTTTTCTGGATATGACGCTGTCTGGTCTGCTGGGAGTACAACCAGCTCGTTCTAACTATTTTGCCACAGGCGTGACCTGCTCTCTCTCACCTGATGATCGGCCTGATTAATAATTCATAAGGCCACCGCTACTGAAGGATATCCTTGAATAAATAAAGGCTGTTGTTAAAGAATTAGGAAGATACTGTAATGCGATTGGCATAGTCCTGAATAACCCATTTTCTTTTGCCATGTTGACTGCTTCCAGCAAAGGCGCACGGAGTCCCTTCCGCGAAGCTGCTGAGCTCTCCAACTCCATCCTATCATCATGTCTAAAATCTTTGACTCATAGTTCTGTTGTCAGTCTAGCTTTTCTTGGAGAATCCACTCCCCACTTGTCGATTTTGCCACCAATAAGTAAGTTCAGCCCTTGTGTTCTTGGTTGCGATACGTTATACATGTTTTACCACGATTTGATCGGAGCTGCTGTTTTCCAATTCAGGACTGATGTTTGGGGATTAGCTTGGGCCGGATGTTTTCTGCACAAAGACGGACGATCGGTAGCTTACCTATCCAGATCGATGGAAATTGGAAAGGCGCTCCTACCGGGCGCATGCATGCCATGTGTTTGTGGAATTGCGAATAGAACTGATTTCTTGAATTCTGCAAGAAAAGCTTCGTCAGTGGCTTGGTGCAGTGAATTGATTCTAATAAGATTGTTATCGTGTCTCTAAGCAAGGCCATGGATGCCGTGCAAGCACTCGCCTCGGCGGCGCAGCTGGTGTCTGCAATGGTGTCCGCGGTGGGAGCGCTGGAGCAGGCGGCCGCGGACGCTGCTGAGGCTCCGAGGAGGCTCCAGGTGCTCGAGGATTTCGTGTCTGACCTTGAGGTGTTGATGCAGCAGGCTAAGCAGAAGCACGCAAACAAGATGCACGGCCCGCAGCTGGAGCGTCAGTTCCAGAGCTTGAGCAGACTCATGGATCAGCTCCGCGTCAATATCATCAAGGCGAGGCGAGCCTTGAAGAAAGGCAAAGGGAAGGGCTTGGCCAGAGTGGTGTGGAGCTCGGTGGTGGGAGACCCCCTCGTGAAGTACATTCAGCTGATCAGAGATGATCTCAACTGGTGGCTGGAACTGCAGAAGCTGTCACACAGCGTCGACAATGCCATAGCATCTACAGCCAAGGGTACACCGTCCTTGTTGAGAGTCAAGTCTGAGCATGGCTATCCAGTGTCCGAGAAATGTGACTACGTTAGGGAGCTTTTGGAGAAGGATGATGGCCATCGTGTGTCCTGATTGTTGGGCTATCTGGTATCGGAAAGTCGTGCCTCGCTCGACAGATAGCTTCTGAGCCGCCTGGTAATTTTGCGGATGGTGCAATTGAGATTAGTTTCGGGCGGTGGTGCAGTAGAGCAGCATGTAGCGGAAGCAGGAGTGAGTACCATAAGCGTCTTGTTAGGAAGATATGCAAATTTCTAGTACAGATTGGTGCCATGACTGTCAATGAGGACACGGCAAAAGATCTTGAAGATGTATGCTGCTTGCTTCAGACCTCGTTGGTCGGAAGGAGCATGTTAATACTACTCGATGACGTCTGGGAGCAAGACATAGTTGATCGCTTCACAAAGCTATATGATAATGATTGCCGGTATCTTGTGACAACAAGGGATGAAGCAGTTTATGAGATAGCAGAAGCTGAAAAAGTGGAAATATCCAAAGATGACATCAAGAGAATCAGCAAGGGAATTCTTCTCTATCATAGTCTTCTTAGTGCTGGAGAGCTTCCGGTATGCTTTATCCAATGCTTTACCAAATTTATCTGTATTCTCATGCCTATTTTTTTGTCTTGTTAATTTTATTTACACATGCCTATCTTTCTTCCATGAGGCATCCTACAGTCTAGGTCTCATGCATTTCTTACATATGTTCTATTTTAAGATTGGCTTCATTCTATTAATATCATGTCAAACATTACGACTAATGGTCCACATTTCGTTCACTAAAAAATACTTATATTCATGCTGATCACTTTTGCTTATGTTTGCCATAGAAGATATACTCAACCTACACATTACAGTTTGCTACGCACAACTTTACGATTCCGAGATAGTTATTCACCTTCTATATTTACAGCCTGTTGCAGACTGCTTGCTGGATCGTTGTGGACACCATCCCCTTACAGTTGCTGTCTTGGGTAAGGCTCTCAGGAAGGAGACAGAGTGGAAAAATGGGAGAAAGCAATATCCAACCTTTCCACATACGCAACTGTGCACCAGGTCCAGTTTCATATGTCAACGAGAAAGAAGTCGAGACCACACTGACCATCTTTGGATCTTTTGAGTTCAGCTTGGAAGCAATGCCTGAAAATTCCCGAAGGTTTTTCATGGTTCTCGCAGCCATTTCGTGGGAAGAACCTGTTCCAGAGGAATGCCTGGAATCCATTTGGTCAACACTTATGCAGGATAGTTTATTCCCTATTGTGGTTTCGAAGCTAGTAGAGGATCACTCATCATAAAACTGGAAGACCAATCGATGTACCATATGCATGACATGGTTTCTCTTTACCTTGAGAACAAAGCAAATGATGCTCTTCATACCGTTTTGACCGATTCATTTCCTGAATATGCTGCATTGGTGGCTCCTTGGCTTTATTTTTGGCAAAGAAAGTGTGAAAGGGCCAGCTGAGCAGAAGATGAGATCATTCTTCTCTTTGCTAGAGTTCTTGGAGATCGGGATCTTACTGGGAAGCACCACCCAAGCTCTAATGGCATGCCAATCGATATCTGAATTCGAGGCTAGCAGGATTGGCTTCAGCAAAATACTTGGACCCCAAATAGCGGAGCTAATTTCTGTTGGGTCACCAGATCTCATTGTTGCTGTCCAAAGCTATTACAGTCGTCTTTTTCCATGCAGACTATGCAAATCTCGCCCAATCTCTTGAAACAGCAGGTTCTGTGGATAATTAATTTGTATTCTTCGTGGCTATGAAGATTCTTCAACTCTAGCTTACGTCTCTGCTGTTCTTGCCAAGGTATCTGAGCATGTCAGTGCCACAACTGCGAGGAAATTTTGGCAAGCATTCCCATGGACCGAATTGCAGAACTATTGTCTCCAGAAAATGAGGAGTGGCATGAAATCGTGTTTACAACTTTAGCGTCTCAGATAAAGTGGGAATTTAAAGGCTGTTGAGAGAATGATTGAAGCAGGAGTTGACAAGAAGCTTCTTGTACTTCTAGGCTGTGGTTCTGAGATCTCACAACATCATGCAATTATCACGCTAAAAACTTTCTGTGAGCTTGGTGCGCCACTTCACGAGTGCATGGGGCCTGGATTGATTCATTTGCCATGGCATGCTCGGCTTACCTTGGAGAGATTTGTTTTATCTGACCAAAATGCAGCCCCATCACCAAAGCCTCAATATTTTGAGGTGCTTCTTCACAAGATTCTACAGCAGATAACAAGTTATTATTGAAGCTATCCAAGGTTTAATACCTCTTGCTGAGAGGGCTAATGATCCTAGGGTGCAAGATCTTCTTTTGGGAAGCAATTTGTCTAATAGGTTGGCATTCTGCTTCAGCGCAGAGAACTCGAAAACAACCAAGTGAGGTCTCAGATTGCCTTCCTGGTAATGAAATTGGCCTGCAGCGGAGGAGAGCCATACGTCCACAGGTTCTTGGAGCTTAATATTGTTCATGAGCTCATTGCGATGATGCAGTGCTCCACTAATGAGCTCCAAGATTCAGCATACCATACTCTACATCAGATTTTGTATGCAAAGGGAGGATCATTAGTCCTGCAGAGGTTTCAACAACTAGGAACTATAGAAAGATTGGTGAATCTGCTCGACCGTAAGTGTGCTAAGACGAAGGATCTCGCGGTGCAACTTCTTGTGGACATTGCAGCGGTAGGAACCAAACCCTGCGTTGAAAGAATGCTCTCTTCCCGAGTCATTGAGAAGCTTGTTGCCCTTGAGGAAATAGGCGAGCCTTTCAGCGGAGCAGTGTCAAGATATATCCATGGATTGAACATGTGCGAGAACATCCAGTCTGCTGAGAGATCGGTGATGAAGCAACACATTTTGAGGAAAGTGAGATCGGCGGCGAGAGGGCGTAATCTGGAGGCGAGTCTAATTGCTTCTGTGGAGGTCAGCGTATCTGAAGGCACAAAAGGAGCCAGCAGTAGCAGGAGAACGAAGTAATATTAAGCTGCTATCTCTACAGGAGTTCTTTCTTAAAGAAAAAGGAAGGCTATGAAAACTTTTACTTTTTGCATTTGTGCAAAGATCATTTTGCATAACTAATCGGAGCTATTATCGAAAACTGCACCAGCCCCGACAAGAAAAGTTATCAAGAAGCAACCACTAAGGTACTAAGTTAAGCAAATGTTCAATTTACCATACCAGCCAGGTCTAGCACAAAGCTGTTCTATTAATCCAGTGTGTTCTTATGTCAAAATTTCTTAAGCTTGTAAGAGAACATAACCTGGTACCATTTTGGAGCGTACCAGGCTGATAGTAGGATACACTTGCTGCCATGAATCAGAACTTTTTCGCGCCCTTGACGATAATAAATTCAGTGTTATAGTTTGGCTTACACATAGAATGCAGTGAACAGTTTTTGAACGAATATTGCAAAACGCTGATTGTGATGGAAACAGGGGAACTGACAGAAGACAGTGCATAGCAGCATATATACTTAAAAACGTCTTTACATTAGCTTACATGATAGATGGCATGTAACACCGTGGTGCTAAGCTTACATTGCAACACCGTGGTGCTGTTTACCATAACTAATTTACAGAGTAGTGGCATGTCGTTGCGATAAGCAGAATTTAGATAGTGGTCTGCTCAATACAGCAGCTACATTCACATCATATAAAATCGCAAGGTGCTTCTGCTTCGTTAACTGAAGCCTGATCAATGTAGTGGCGACATTGGTATCAAAAATATCAGATGCAGTCCATACAGAATCTAGCAGCTAGCAATGTACTATTCCATTTTTCACACATTCCAGAAACCCTTCAAATGATCGAGAGCAAAGAGTAATAGTTACCTAAGCCTTTAGTTCTATCTGATCTTATACTGGCAAGGGTATTTTCATACAGGGGAAATCGAAACATGAAACACCTTATATTGTTGTAAGGGCACAATATTATAAAAGCATGTAAAGAAAAATTCCGCTTTTGTTGGTTCTGGTGGTGGAGGGCTTCTTCTCCGCTGTTTCTGCTCTGGCCGGCCTCGGTGGCGAGGGGAGTGGAGGCTGGAGGTGGTCGGGGGTTGGCGGTGGTGGTCCTGGACGACGGCGGCTCGGCTGGAGGTTGGGCGGTGTCGGGGTGCAGGCGTTGTGACCGTGCTCGTTCAGCGTGCTTCAGCTCCGTCGCGCGGCGGCGGACGGTCCTTGCGGTCTTCTACAAGCTGTGGCGGCGTCTGCTCTCCGGCGGCTTGCGGTACGGCGACCTCGCCGGTGTCTAGGAAGCTTGGGGCAAGCTTTGGATCTGATTGCGTTTCTTTCCGGCGGCTGAGGGTGCTTTGTGCACTTTTCCAGGGTTCTTTTGTTATTTTGTGTTTCTTCTGGACCTTGCTGTAAAAGTGTCTGGCCTCCTTAATATATGATCAGATCCTTCCTCAAAAAAAAAAAGGTTGCAATGTGCCTATTAATAGCCTGTAAGAAATAAATTGATAAGCAAAATTCAAGACTGTATTTAAGTGATTGGGTAACCACTTTGTTTGGCAAAATACATAAATTGTCTCAAGAGGACCAAAGGATACAAAATTCATTACTATAGAGACTGTATACTCCAGGCCGCCAAGATAGAACTGCTCGTGATAAGAAGCTGCACCCAAAGATCAGGGTAAAAATCCAAATGAAAAAGACAGAAATTGCCTACCAGCAAGAATCAAAAGCAATAGAAAAAGGATCTAAACACGAACCTTTCAAATATGCAATGTATTTCCTAGACATTCTGCGAAGACGGCCATCCACAAAAACCGGAGGCCTTACACCTATAGAACAACACCCAGAATAAATTCGGAAAATCATCATGGAAGTAAAAACAATAAACTCTTATAAGAGAACAAAGAAAGATAAACACATCAGCAAAAAGCCAAGGTCTCCTCGGCATGCTTCCTACGATTTTCACGCAACATTGCAATAGACTGATAAAGGGAAAATTAAACGCATGGAGCAATATAGAGATCCCTAGGAACCAGCAATGAAGCATATCAATGACTTTGATTGATGTTTCCTATTTCATTCCATAGAACCATCAGGACCGAATAACAGAGTAATTTTGAGCATGGTGAAGTAAGTAATTCAGCATGTAAATCAATCTGTATACGCATGCTGGGGAAAAAGTATCTAAACACTTACCTCAGTTGATATTATATGGACCAATACTTATTGTAAAGATTCAGAGACAACATGTGAGGGCCTCCATTAAAGAAGTTGGACTTAATTTTGCTGCAAATTGCAAAAAATACAGTGAAAAAAAGAGAACATAGATATAGGTTAGTAATTCAATGCCTACAGTAAGGAGGGCACATTAATATATTAAATTTGCAGTGGTTCTGTTGTGGAAAAGATCTGACAACTATGGTAAAGCTGAGCTCGTCAATATCTTCATGATTGTGTCCTAAAATGTGTAACATCTCATATGTAAACTATATTTCATAATCTAGACTAAAATGTATGCAAACTTAACATGCCATTCAAAAGTTTAGTCGGAAAGAAATGAAAATTTTGTAGAGCAGACCTCATGACTTGTAAATGAGGGGTAACAATTCAAAACCAAAATAAAAATATTACAAATCCTACCACCTGCAGTACGCTGCATCTGAACATTTAGACATATGTAAATTTCAGTAGAAGCAATGTGCTAACCATGAAAATGAAATTAAATTCTTCACAACTAAATAACTTCTTACCGACTTCTTTCCCTACAATTATTTGAATGATTATTAGCATAACTGAATGATGAAAGATGGGAATGAAGTTAGGCTCATCCATAGATGGGAATAAAAGAGTAAAACAAATCCAAAGCAAGAAAAAAAAAACATGGGAGAGGTGAATGGCTCCGATGGAACCTGCTCAGTTCAGATACTTAGGATCGATATCATGGTGCAAGCCATGCTGCAAGCAAGAAAAAAAAATAGAAGGAGAGGTCAATGGATCGGATAGAACATGCTCAGTTCAGCATATTCGGGATTCATACCAAGGTGCAGGAAGTAAAAGTAATCACTCTAGTTAGACCAAGAACAACAACATTTGAAGGACGGGATTACCAAGATCTTTAAAACAATCTGATTACAAAAACAAAAGATGACATTCCACTGCAAACAAAACTTTCTAAATATAGCAGAATATACTGTCAGGAGAATTCTCATGATAGCGTTCTGGACCAACGCAGCGTCTCGGATGGTGAAGACGATAGGCCACCATCTCTCTAGCCTCTAGGACCTGGAGCAACGCAGTGTCCTGCGGCTGTATGCCTGTAACCCCTGCAACGTCACAACATCATCAGTGACAAACTTCTCATCGATTTATGATGTTGGTCGTTAGGGAAAAAGAGAAGAAAGCTTCATGCGTGTACTCGGTGTCTACTGTCATTGCTGTCAATACTACTGAATTCAACACAGGTACTATGAACGCAGCCCCACAAATTCCAACACATGTACTGCATTCTTCAAGGAAATAGCGCAAACAATTAAGGGAATGAGGGAACGCAAGGGAGAGGAATGGATTACCTGGAGCCTGGCCGTCGTTCCTGGTCGGGAATCATGGCGCCCTGACCCAGCAATGGAGTTTAACTCCAATCCGAGCTCAAATTCGGCACTTGCGAGTGAAATTGGGACGAATTCGAGTATGCAGAAGATAGAGCACGACAAATCGAACCATATGGTGGCGGCGCCGCTCCCTAGTGGTCGCCGGAGCAAGCACGGCGGCGAGCTTTTGCGGCGGCCAGAGACGATGCACGGCACGAGCGGAACCCAGCTCAATTTGAAGCAAACAGAGGGCATACGGAGATGCGTAAGCTCACCACGAGCACGCAGGTAGACCCGGCGAGGAACGGCATGGAGAGACAACGACGAACTCGTCCTCGAAAACTCGCGAGTCCGACGCGCGCGGCTGCGGGCTGCACGGGAGAGGTGGCGCCGCCCCCTAGTGGTCGCCGGAGCAAGCACGGCGGCGAGCTTTTGCGGCGGCCGGAGACGATGCACGGCAGCGTCGGGCTCGCCGGCGGCGCGTCGCCGCGACCTGGGACGCGCGCGTGGGCGCGCTGGATGCGCACGGACGCGGGCTACCCGCAGGAGGCGGCGCCGCCCCTCCTGTGTCACCGGAGCAGCGCCGGCGACGTCCGGACGCGGCCACGGCCGCCGGGCGCGGCGGCGGTGATTCCCGCGCTTGGGCGGCGTCCCGGGACGTGATCCGCGGCGAGGCGGTGGAGGGAGCGGCGGCGGAGCCCGTGGTGGGCTCCGATTCGAGCGAGGAGCAGCGTGGCGGCGGCGCGAGGCGTCGTCGGCGGCGGCGATGGCGCGGTCACGCGGGGAGAGAGAAGGGAGGGGGGGTTGTGGACGGATTTGCAGAGAGGCCCCTGAAGTTTCTACTATTTGCGAGTAGGTCCATTCCTTCGTGCAATCGTGGACTGCGGAGCAAGCGTTGGATTTGTAGGGGGCCTTTTAGAAAAGCGTCCTGGAGAAGCTGTGTAAGCCGTTGGCTCGCGGAGCGACGGCGTGGATCGAGTCACTGTTCAACACGAACAGTGACTCGAGCGCGAAGAGGCCGCGATTTTGGCCAGCTTTCATATACTTAGTAATAATGTGATTCTATTATGCCGTTTGCTACTACGGAGTACATTTTATGATATCATTTGATTCTAGCTACAATTGCCTAATAGTAGGATGATCTTCTATTCTATGACTACCAGACTGGCCAGGTCTACAAAGTTTTTTTTTTGCGCTGGAATTTAAACTGACGAGGTGTGTCCTCGGTAATACCCATGTTTGAGTAACTAGAGTTAGAGTTATGTGGTAGAGAACGCTTAGTGTTAGTAGAATCGACGGCTGACAAGCGGGATTTACCCAGATTCAGGGCCCTTGAGTGAGGTAAAAACCCTACGTCCTGCTTGTCTGTATTGATTGTGGAGAATATGGCGGTTACAAGGGTCCCGGCGAGTTGCTGATCTCGCTAGGGTTTTGGGATTTGAGTATTGCGTGCCCTTGATCGATCGCCCTCCCAGGTTGGGTCTCAGGTTCGTAATCGACCAGGATTACAAATAAGGAAATATCAACCGACTATGCCTAATTTGGGAAGAACTCCTCCGTCTTGGGTCTTCCTTCATGGGCTTCAATGGATCATCGACAATTGGGATTTAGTCATCACGTGCACCAGGGTACCCTAATGGTAGGGTACCCGTTCGGTATAACCTCGTCATTACCCCCCGAGTGCTTGGCTGACTCAAAGAATCAGGCATGGACTCACTCGATAGTGCACGTCATACTTCTGTACCTATGCTTTATATTATGAGGATTTATGTTAATATTGTTTGATGATTGTGCTGATTTTCGACTATAGTTTATGATTTGCCAAGGGATTACGACATAGTAGGCCTGATTCACTCGACGGATCGAGACCAGTTAACTGCACTTTTGGGCAAAACCTTACTAGCCTTCAATCAAAGTCGAGTCACCGGGCTCGAATCTGTAACATACTGGACAGACTCGACTCACGCCGTTGAGGTCTTACTGAATCGTTCTGCAGTTTATACTTTGCTACCTAGCGCGTCCGCCAGGATTTTTCATCATGTCTGCTGACACGGAAAGTTTTAAGGACTAGCATGGCCGGAGTGGTTCTTAGGCCTGCTCGACTGATCGGCGGGTCTTACCTTTGCATTTCTCGCATGCAGCATCCGAAACATCAGCGATTGACGTAACTCGGGAATTCTTTTGATTTTTTGCTTTTTTGGTATTGACTGAGTCGAGTCGCTTTTCGACTGTAGTTTTTTGCTTTTTAATCTATCGGGTGCGCGTCAGCGCTCCCGATGCGAGTAGCCCCGAGTTTGTGCTTTATTACTTGTAATGGAGGATAATCTCAAATTCTTTTTTGTTTTATCCTGCATGCGTTAATCGAAGAAATTTTTGATATGCTCCCGATGGGAGTTATAACAGTCGACATAGTGTCGAGTGGAAGATACTAGCTCAATCGATATAGTAGACACGAAGTCAAGTGTTCTGAACTAGTCGAATGATTGCTCATGTGGCATTTTTAGTATCCAACGGTTGTTTTGCTGATGACGTCACTTATGACGCTTTTGGCGTGCGCGCAGAGTTTTGACAAGATGTATCGACGCGGTCCCACTGTTTGACCGCAGAGGACGCCGCTTCAGTTCCGATTTGACCGGACGTGGCGAGATTTTCGCTGCGTAATGATAACTTCCTCGTTTTACGTGCGTAGTAGGCGGCGTGTGAAAAGACAATGATGTCGCCTAGAGGGGGTGAATAGGCGATTTAAAACTTTTCCGGTTTAGGCTTGATAAATGCGGAATAAAACTAGGTGTTTTAATTTAACAAGCATACAACCTAAATATACTAGGTTCACCTATGTGCACCAACAACTTATGCTAAGCAAGACAAGTAACAAGGTGATAGAAAGATATAGACTTCAAGCACGAAGGCCATCACAATGTAAATTGCATAAGTAAAAAGCTCGGGTATAGAAATAACCGAGGCACGCGGAGACGATGATGTATTCCCGAGTTTCTCCTTTTGAGGGGAGTACGTCTCGTTGGAGGGGTGTGAGTTTCAATACTCAATACGCCACAAATGGCCTCACCCTATTCTCCTATGAACCTAGCCCAAAAGCTCGGTTCACCTTTCTTTATCGGAATCCTTCAAGGCGGAGTCCGGAGCCCTTACAACGATCTTGAGTCACAACCCACAAAAGGATTGGGAGCTCCCAAGTGACCACAAAAGGTCCCAACAAGCCACAAAAGGCCTTGACCACAAAAGGTCACAAGAACAACATCTAGGGTCCAACGACCCAAGAGTAATAAGCTCACAAACTTTCACTTCCACGAATCCTCGTGGAGAGAGCAAACCGATGCAACAAAATACAATGGCAAGAATACAAGAAGTGTGAAAGGACAATGAGATGTCGCCTAGAGGGGGGGGGGGGGGTGAATAGGCGATTTAAACTTTTCCGGTTTAGGCTTGATAATTGCGGAATAAAACTAGGTGTTTAAATTAACAAGCCGGCAACCTAAATAGACTAGGCTCACCTATGTGCACCAACAACTTATGCTAAGCAAGACAAGCAACAAGGTGATAGCAATATAGAATACTTCAAGCACGAAGGCTATCACAAAGTAAAGTGCATAAGAAAAAAGCTCGGGTATAAAAATAACCGAAGCACGCGGAGACGAGGATGTATTCCCGAGTTCCTCCTTGAAAGGGAGTACGTCTCGTTGGAGAGGTGTGAACCGACACAACGGTTCAACAACCACAAAGGTTTCACCCTCTTCTCCGATGAACCGCACCACAAAGGTTTGGTTCACCTTCCACTATCGGTATTCCTTCGAGGCGGAATACGGAGCCTTTCAACAACAATCCGGTGCACAACCCATAAAGGGATTGGGGGCTCCCGAACGGCTTCAATTGACCACACAAGGGTCTCAACCACCACAAAGGCGTCTAGGGTCCAAGGACCCAAGAGTAACAAGTTCTTCAAGCTTTCAACTTCCACGTATCCTCGTGGAGAGCACACCGATGCACCAAATGCAAAAGGCAAGAGCACAAGTGCTCAAATCATTCACTCTCAAATCCCACCACAAGCAACTAATGCTTATGGGGGAGAAGAGAGGAAGAACAAAGAAGAACACAACAAATGGAACTCCAAGACCTAGATCGAAAGGGTTCCCCTCACTTAGAGAAGATATGGTTTGGTGGAAATGTAGATCTAGGTCTTCTCCTTCAATCCTCTAAAGATCAAAGAGTTTGGGTGAAGGGATTGGGAGATATCAAAGAAATGAGCTTGCAACAATGGAGGAGAGACAAATCAAATCTTGCTGGGCAGAGCTAAGTGGCTGGAGGTAGGTGGAGGGTAAATATACCCCTCCCAGAAAAAGAGCCGTTGCAGTCCACTTAGACCGGAGACTCCGGTCTGGAAGGCCGGAGACTCCGGCCTGGCCGGAGACTCCGGTCCCTGAGGCCGGAGACTCCGGTCACCCTGGAAGGGCAGAAAAAAGGTGATGCAGGAAACTTGCACCGGAGACTCCGGACCTAGAAACCAGAGACTCCGGCCCCCCCAGAGACTCCGGGGTCACTCCGGACCTACTCCGGACCCCTATGCAGAGAGTGCCGTCCGCTGGAACAAAAAACGGAACGCGAGGACCGGAGACTCCGGTCTAGGACCGGAGACTCCGGCCTAGGAAAAACTGCAGCAAAACCGAATACGAAAACGAATATATCTTGATCATCCGGACTCCGTTTTCGATGTTCTCGGGCTCGTTGGAATCACAACGAAGAGCTTTACAAGATCATGCAGATAAACATCATAGTCCAACAATGGAAGATAAAACCAAATGGAGAAAGGTAAAAACTCTCTAAAAAGGAATAACCGGCAAACCTCCAAAACCGAAAACGCAACAAGTTTTCCAAACGAAATTCGTTTTCGGTGAACTTGGGCTTGTCGTGAAGATCACAAGAAGCACCAAAACCCAACAAGGAGAAAAACAAGTAAGAACCAAGAAAGATGATATGCCAAGAATGCAAAAGTTTGAGCTCTCCACAAAGATGCGATCAAGTTACTCACTTGAGAGCCTCTCTTGATAGTACGCCGTCTATCCTATAACCCGGTCTCCCACTAACACCATGAGACCGGTAAAATAGAAACCCTATCAAGATCTTACCTTTGCCTTGCGCATTCCACTTGAGCTCGATGATGACGATCTTGACTCTCTCAAGTTGGAACATCTTTCTTGATTATGCTTGCTAGCACATGCTTGATGAAGACTTCTCCAAATGCTCCCCATACACCATTATGGGAGAGTCTCGCTAAGCTCCGTCTTCATGTCTCCTTTGCAAGCATCAATCAAATGATATCTTCCGAGATGGATCATATTGAGCTTGCACTTCATCTTCTCTACACATGACCATTCTTCATATAAACCCTTGAGTAGAGCATTGATCATCATGTAATCTTCTAGAGTCCACATGAACTCCAATGATTTCCTATGGACAAGATCTATAAGAATATCTCAATGTAAACATTAGTCCATAAGGATTGTCATTAATTACCAAAACCACGCATGGGGCAACACATGCACTTTCAAAGTGCTCTAGTCCTTCACTCTCAAATCCCGCCAAAAGCAACTAATGCTTGTGGGGGAGAAGAGAGGAAGAACAAAGAGGAGATGCACCAAGAACTCCAAGATCAAGATCTACTAGGTTCCCCTCACTTAGAGGAGAGATGGAATGGATGGATATGTAGATCTAGATCACCTCTCAATTTTCCTCAAAGATATGCAAGAATCATGGGAGGGAATGAGAGGAAGGCAAGCTTTTCCAAAGGTCAACAATAGAGGAGAGAGGAGAAAAACTTGCTCAAGAGTTGTTAGAAACAATGGGGAAAAAACCCCTCTAAAAAGCTCACAGGAAAAGTAGCCGTTGGGCTAAAAGGGGAAGCCGGGCGAGCTGTGCAAGGAAGCCCGGCCTAGGAGCCGGCCTGTGGGCCGGCCACCCACCAGAGCCGCCCGGCCGTGGTGTCGGCATGGGCCGGCCTGCAGCGAATCGGCCTGGCGGCGACCCGGCCAGCAAAATGGGCCACGCGAGCCGGCCTGGTAGCGAGCCGGCCTCGCTGGAGCCGAGCTGGGCCACGCTGGAGCCGAGCTGGGCCTCGCTTGGGCTGGGCCGGCCAGGGAGCCGAGCTGGGCCTCGCAGCGAGCCGGCCTGTGGCCCGGCCTAGGCCGGTCAGGGAGCCGGCCTGCGGGTGCCCCTTTTTGCCGCCTGTAGGCGCCCCGGAATTCGGGGGCGCCTACAGGGTTTTGCTTTGTGGGCCGGCCCAAGTTTGAATTTTCGGTTTATTTTTTGTTTTCATTTTTCTATTTTCACTTTTTCATTTTTACTTTCATGTTTTACTTTTCGCTTTTTGAAAAAATGGTTCATTTTTTGGAAAATTATTCTTTTTAGAAATACGGTTCCGAACCGAAAAAATGGTTCTGAATAAAAAAATGGTTCCGATTTTTGAAAATGTTATAACTTTTTAAAAAATGGTTCCGAACCGAAAAATTGCTCTGATTATTGAAAATGGTTCCGAACAAAAAAAAATGGTTTCGATTTTTTAAAATGATCCCGAACCGAAAAAATGGTTCCGATTGATTTTTAAAAATGGTTACGATTTTTCGAAAAATGGTTCCGAACCGAAAAATTGCTCTGATTATTGAAAATGGTTCTGAACGGAAAAATGGTTCCGAACCGAAAAATGGTTCCGATTTTTTCGAAAATGGTTCCGAATGAAAAAAAAAATATGTTTTCTCGAAAATGGTTCTTTTTTTAAAATGGTTCCGAACCGAAAAAATGGTTCCGATTTTTGAAAATTGTTCTTTTTTAAAATGGTTTCAAATTAAAAAATGGTTCCGAATTTAAATTTGTTCTGAATTTAAAAATCGGTTCCATTTTTGAAAATGGTTCCATATTTAAAATTGGGGATCATTTTTAAACTTATTTATTTTTAAAACCGTTCCATTTTTAAAAGAAACAAAAACAAAAAAGAAACACAAAACAGAAAAAGAAATAGAAACGAAAAAGAAAAAGAAACAAAAACAAAAACGATAATAAAGAAAAAGAAGGGAAAAGTGGGCCGGCCCAGAAAACGGCTCGCGAGGGAAATCCTGTAGGCGCCCCGGAATTCCGGGGCGCCTACAGACGGCATATAGATTTCGCCCCGGCCTGCTCTCCGAGCCGCCCGGCCTGCAGCCCGCCTGGGCCGGCCTGGGAGCCGGCATGCGCAGGAAAAAAACTTCTAGAGAGGATATCTTTTTCAATAAAAATCCAAATGCGATGAAACCAACTTTGTCAGAAATATTAATAACCATAAATAGAGTCAAGTTGACACACATGGGAAGGTGTGAAACTCTCCTCGGGGATAAACCGATAATATTTCCAACACGAAAACGCAACAAGTTTTCTATATGAAATCCGTTTTCGAAGAACTTAGGCTTGTCATGAGAATCACGACAAGCACCAAAACCCAACAAGGAGAAAAGCCAAGTAAGAACCAATAAAGATGAAATGCGAAGTATGCAAAGGTTTGAGCTCTCCACAAAGATGCGATCAAGTTACTCACGTGAGAGCCCCTCTTGATAGTACACCGTCTATCCTACAGCCCGGTCTCCTACTAACACCATGAGACCGGTAAAAGAAAAAACCTATCAAGATCATACCTTTGCCTTGCGCATTCCACTTGAGCTCGATGATGACGATCTTGGCTCTCTCAAGTTGGAATACCTTTCTTGATTGTGCTTGCTAGCACATGCTTGATGAAGACTTCTCCAAATGCTCACCCATACTCCATTATGGAAGGGCCTCTCTAAGCTCCGTCTTCATGTCTCATTTGCAAACTCTAATCAAATGATATCTTCCAAGATGAACTTGCACTTCATCTTCAAGAGTCCAACACATGAACTCCAATCTTTTCCCATGGAAAAGATCTATAGGAATATCTCAATGGAAACATTAGTCCATAAGGATTGTCATTAATTACCAAAACCACGCATGGGGGCAACATGCACTTTCAGCGTGGCCTACGACGGTTGTGTTTCACGATCGCCACGTGTATCGCAGATCGTCCACGAACGGCTGCGATCGTTTTTCTGAGTTGTGGTAAATAAGGATCATAGCGCTGGCAGAGTTTTTTTACTTGCCATTTGCCTCCTCTGCTTCCATCTTCGTCTTCTTCCTTGCGCGCCCATCTCCATTGCCTCTGCAACTAGAGCTCTCGCTTTTTGCACTTTCCTTCCGCACGATGGGGAAACCCTCCAAGCCATCCAAGCACGCCGCGGCTGCTCTGGCGACCACCTCTGCGGATGTAGCGGAGAAGAAGGGGAAGAAAGCGGCGGCGGGCGCCTCTGATGCCCTGAAGAAATCTTCTTGAGGTTGGGCGAAGTCCACTCTGAAAGAGGCCAATCTTCTCCAGTTCCGGCAGAAGGGCTTGCTGCCATCGGAGCAGCAACTGCTTGCCCGCGCTCCCACCAATGGAGAGGTATTCCTGAACCTCGTGCTGGAGAGCGCGTTTGTTTTGCGGAGTTCTTGCCTCGTAGATTTTCTCTCCCCCTCCACGATTTTTTCTGTGGTTTGATGTACGCATATGGCGTACAAATCCATGATTTTCCTCCCAACAGCATGTTGCACATTGCATGTTTTATTTCTTGTGCGAGTGCTTCTTGGGGTGTCCCCAAGTTGGCCTCTGTGGAAGTCCATCTTCAACGTGCTCCACAACTGCGGTGGCGGCCGTCCCTTCCCCATCGGCGGATTCAACATCCAGGTGAAGAACGATGTGGAGTACTTCAACCCGCGGAAGGTTGATTCTGCACAAGGATGGAGAAGCAGGTGGTTTTATGTGCAAGTCGATCAGGAGCTGGCCTCTGAATTTTTGACTCGCAAGCCGCTGCTGAAGACCAACGCCTGGGATCATCCGCTATCGACTGAAGAAATAGCGGAGGCGGCGCCCCTTCTGAAGCGGATAAGCGAGATGCTTGAGACCGTCTCTGGTGTCAACCTCATTGGCACCTTTGTCAAGCGTCGAGTGTTGCCACTCCGCGCCCGAGCTCACCCGATGTGGCAGTATGAAGGTCCACTCGACGCCACGCAGATGAGCCAAGAGGAGATGTCGAAGAATGAGCTGGACAATCATGTGAGGTCCATCACCAGCCTCAAGTAGACGGATCCATGCAACCTCGACTGTGCCCGCGCTCCTTATGATCTTGAGCACCCTTTACCCGAGGTAGTTTCATATCATACTTTTGCTGCTTTTGGTTCTTCATACTTTTTGCGTTTACCTGTATGGTTTTTGAGTTTGCTTTTCGTTTACGTGCAGGGGCACTCGACTGCCTCCTCTCTTCCCCCCTTCCTGAATCAGGTCCCACCGACGAGGTGGCTTTGCAAGAGGTGGGGAATACATCATCCCTGTCACCCATTCCTTCCGTGCATACCTCCAACGCGAAGAAGCCGAAGAGGAAGCGAATGAGGTGAAGAAGGACGATTCGCCTGCAGCGAAGCCTGCTGCTAAGCGTCGTCGTCTGAATCTTTCTGAATCTTCGAGCTCTCACTCGAAAGATGCAGATTTGAAGGACGATGGAGACTCGGGCTCCTCTCCACCTGCCAGGGATGCTGCCTTAACTGTCGCTCCATTGGCTTCTCGCCCTCCCCCAACTTTGAGTAAAACTCTTAACTTTGAGGCCCGCCAATTGGAGCAGAACCTGATACGGATGAGGACGAACACAGGTACGCGTTGTAATTCATTTTTATCTGCAATGTTTCTGCTGATACTGTTTTTATGCAACCTGTTACTCTTTTTGCAGCACTGGCGATGGGCAATTGTGCCACCTCCAGTCGTGGAGGACTCCACTGTGGTTCCTCCAAAGGCTACTCCAGATGTAGCCGAAACCACCCTTGTGGTTGACTCGACTGATGCAGGCAAGACAGTGCTGCTCCTACTCTGGATGCTGGGGCATCTGCTTCCAAGACTTCTTCCTAGGCTGAGCATGTGAGTAATTTTGTTTACTTCTTTATACTCGAAGCCCTTTTTGCTTAGCTGACACGATTTGAGTGTGTTTTGCAGCCCTTCTTCTGCAACATGGTTGCATCGGGCAAAGCTTATGTCCAGATGGAAGAAGAACGGGACTCCCTTCACTCCTACCTAGACCATCTGAGCCGTAAGTTGTGCTGGCTTTACTTGAAAATTTTCACCTTTTTTATGCTTTCTTGTAATTGAGTTGTTCCTTGTCTATCACAGGTGACAAGAAGTTAGCCGAGGAGCGGGCATCTGATCTAGAGAAGCGAGTGAAGAATATGGAGAAACAACTCGCCGATCAGCGAACTAGCTCGAAGAAAGAGCTAGACGACGCCCAAAACTTGGCTACTTTGCGCGAGAAGGAATATGCTAGGCGGCTATTAAGCCTTGCGCGCGT